>JAXDDW010000014.1:4825000-5550000 GCA_034670385.1 Hoplostethus mediterraneus
AAAGTCTCGCTTGTAGGGAGCTGGAGCTCGGGCGTTAGCTCGCTGGGTGCCTGGGCGAGAGAGAGAGACAGGGAGAGAGAGAGAGACAGGAAGTAAGCAAAACAGAGAGGTGAAGGGCAAGAGGGGTTAGGGAGAGACAGATACAGGGAGATAGAGTAAGATAACACAAGATGAAACTTTATTGATCCCTGTGGGGAAAGTGGATGAAGACCCAATCAGAGAATTGCAATGACTGTATGTGGGTTAATCCAGGCATCTTCTTTTGTATCAGTGTTGCAGCTTTTCATTAATTTGACATTTAAAAAAAACCACAAAAAAACTGAGAGCACTGTGGCGTTTTTCCGGCTCAGAGCTTTATCTGGTTATCTGCCGGCGCTGTGGTTGGATAGTTGAAGATTAGAGGAGGCTCGGGTAGAGGAGGTGCTGGGAGAGAGGAGAAGGAGGAGGAGAGGCAGAAATAGATAAGCACTGACAGATGAGCCCAGTGTGTGATGGAAATAGAGACAGAGAGGAAGACAGGTTAAAGATATCTCACTTAGGACGGGTCACATCTAACCCACATTGACTACCCACTCAAATATAGCTAGTCACAAGTTGGTTTTGCCTAAGTGAATAATAGTTTTTGTATTTTAAAGATAAATCAATACTTGATATTTAATATTTTGCATTTAAGCTACTAAGTCTCATCATGCCAATAAAGCATGATGGAGAGAGAGAGAGAGAGAGAGAGAGAGAGAGAGAGAGAGAGAGAGAGAGAGAGAGAGAGAGACTCACCAGGGGAGCTCTGCGGGGAGGAGAGGCAGTAGCCTGGGTGGAGTGAGGCGTGAGGTGGTACGTATGACATCACCTCCTCCTCAAATAAGCTGCACATGTTTATAGGAAAGGAAATACAGACTATAACACCCATTATACCCAACAGCCTGTTGACATATGTATTGATATATTGCACAGCATGGAGGTGCCATACACACACATACAGGCATTTCAATGATTTGTTGTGTTTTTCAGAATTTGGATTGTGATATTTTACACAACTAGACAATAACTGGAGATACAAATTACAGTATGTATATAAGAATAAACTGTTTGACTTCATGTGGATTTTAGGGACAAAGTGTGGACACGTGCGCACACACACACACACACACACACACACACACACACACACACACACACACACACACACACACACACACACACACACACACACACACACACACACACACACACACACACACACACACACACACACACACACACACACACACACACGGCTCACCTCAGCAACATGACCAAGTCAGCGTCGCTAGAGAGACGAGCCAGTCCAGTGACTCCCTCGCTGCGAATGAACTGCACTTTCTCCCTGGAAACACAGAAGCACACACACACGCGCACACGCGCACACACGCGCACACACACACACACACACACACACACACACACACACACACACACACACACACACACACACACACACACACACACACACACACACACACACACACACACACAGGAGGTTAACTGAGGCAATCCATTAGGATTAAAGGTTAGATGTGTGTTTAGGATGACTGATGACTGAGTTACTGATGATGATGATGATGATTGTGTTGGTGGTGTGCAAGGCAGAGAGAGAGAGAGAGAGAGAGAGAGAGAGAGAGAGAGAGAGAGAGAGAGAGAGAGAGAGAGAGAGAGAGAGAGAGAGAGAGAGACCAGTGACCACAGCCTAGCTACAGAGAAAGGACGACAAAAAATCATGGCAACCAAAAGAGGAAAGGATATGTGGTGAGGTGGAGACGGAGATGCACTTCCTCTTCAAATGTGACAAATATAAAACTATGAGAGTGGACTATTTTAAGAAATGTGTTAATCCCCAACAAATTAGATGACAGGAAAAAGCAACAAATCCTACTAGGAGAGGGTCACAGCCTGAGGGACAGACAGGCAGGACAACAAACCACCTGGTAATGTGCAAGGCAGAGAGAGAGAGAGAGAGAGAGAGAGAGAGAGAGAGAGCGAGAGAGATGGAGAGAGAGAGAGAGAGAGAGAGAGAGAGAGAGATGGAGAGACAGAGAGAGAGAGAGAGAGTCATACTTGAGCGAGTGGTTCCTGATGAGCTCGGGTTGCCTCTCCTGCAGTATCTCAAGGATGTTGGGTTGCCGTAGAAACGCCACTATCTTGTCGTTGTAGGCTGGGGGAAGAAGATGAGAGAATTAGGAACAAATCAATGTGTGTGTCTCTGCTTCTGTGTGTGTTGATATCTGTGTCTGTGCGTGTGCATTCATGTGTGCATTGTATCCATGCAAGTGTGGGTGGTTGTGTGTGTGTGTGTGTGTGTGTGTGTGTGTGTGTGTCTCTATTTATATTTATCTGTGTGTGTGTGTGTAACTTACCCACAGGCACAAGATCCTGGTACTGATTTCGACTGGAGCCGCTGAAGGTGCTGGAGGGGCGGGGCATGACGGGCGGGCTGGATTGGCGAGAGTCGTCCACTACCTGTGGCACAGGGAGGAGCTAAAGTTCAAGTCGCATCCTGTTCCTGAGACCAATCAACCAGTGCTGACCTCAGCACTAGAAATATGCTTGTGTTTAAAGGTGCGGTGGCATTTTACCACGTACGTTTGGCTATGTAGTGTATGTTATGATATATGTTATGATGTAAAATAGCTACAAATACTTGAAAAACTCTAGTACTAAAAAGGTTACTCCAAAAACTACTCCATTACAGCAACTAGAACTACCCTGGCCACTGCATGTTCGCTGGCTACACTACACAGACCTGCACAAGAATCCCCAAGCCTGCACCTCCAATGCGGTCCTATCCTTCAAACTGGCCTCTATCAACATTGAAGTGTCTACACAAGTCCCCGGTGATGAGTGGTGCAGTGGCGGCTAGTCTCTCACCTCCCCGGCACTGTGGCTGCGCTGCCGGCTCAGATGCTGGCGGTGGGCCAGTAGGCCAGTGGAGCGAGAGCTCTGGAGGGGAAGCCGGGGGTCGATGAAGGTCGTGGAACGACAGTTGTGATCCACGAAGAAGGGCTGAGGATTGAGAGGCAAAAACACCCATGGTCATGCACAGTACACTCCATCACCAGCACACAGAAACAGGAAATCTGTGCCATGCATCACAGGATTGACACAAGAGGCTGAAAGGACCATTTCCTCAATGTTTCCTCACTGTAGATCTTATAGACCCCTTTTCAGTTAATAAACATGATGATGTTTTTTTTGTGGGCGGAGCTTAGGTGGAGGCAGAACCCGGCCGGAACACGTTAGCCAACAACGCTGGCTAGCAAGTTTTGTTGGCTTGTTTTTAACATGGCTGAAGAAAATAACGCTATATCTGAATATTTGCGGTCACTCACTCTCCAGGACCGCGAGTGTTACTTGAACAAGTTAACATGAACCAACGGGACCAGTTTGGCCGACCCGACGATCTGACAGGACTACCTACTGTGGAATGGCCAGACATTTACACCTACCTATAGAGATAGAGATAGATAGAGAAACCAAGCGTGTATAGTAAAGAGAAACTGAGGGCGTATACATCTTTAGATGCCTATAACTATGTCCTGAATGGTCATGTACAAGACTTCAAATACAAAGATTTACCAGATGAGTTTTGTGTCATGCGATCCGAACACACACACACACCTGACACACATAACGTTACAACTAAAAGTTAGCTAATGCGCTAAGAGAGTTACGAGAGAAATCACCTAACGTTATTCCTAGTTCCCCAATTTGTGATTAGGTGGGCATGACAAATCTTTAGACACATATCCATACCTAAAACAGACAATACTTTATTTAACCTATGAAGTGTGCGCTGCAAACACGAGCATTTTTGATGATCGCCTCAGTCCGATCCTTTTGTTTTATCGCGTTTAACCATAGTTGTCTTCGATTTTTTTTACTGGCAGTGACAGCTGGTATACGATAAAATTTCAAGTTGGAGCCTCTCCTTCGATTCTGGCATCCAACAACACAGCAAGATGACATTTTGGGTGAACGGTAGCCTCTTACTCTGCTGCTCTGAGGTGAGGTGATGCCTCCGATTTTGCTTTGTTTTGCCTCCAGCTAACACCGTGACGTAATCGTGACGTAGGCGCTAAAAGGGTCTATTCCAGTGTTTTATCACGTTATGAGATGTGTGCTGTTTTCCCTTTATTTAGTTTAAAGGGTAATTCCAGGATTTTTCAACCTGGCCTCTATGTCCACAAAATCGCTTTTCATACGTTTAAGTAGATCCCAAAAGTTTCTGAGTTTCTCCGGTCCATCGGCTCAACCGGCAGTCGCGTAACAGCAGCTCTATGGCGGCAACGTAATCCGTAAAGGCATACTCGGCTGGTCAAAGTACGTCCACTAAAAGTGCTTGTTTTTGTCACAGACGGGCTCAGATTGTTATTCGTGTTATTATCCAAATGTCTGACAACATTATGGAAAGGATCGCTACAGAAACAGCTCGGAAAACGACAGTGAAAAGGATACGAAGATAGTTTATGGAAGCGAGAGGGTGAACCAGCTGCTGCAAGTTCTAGCAGTTCCTCTACGTAAACTCAAAACTCGTCTCTCCGACTCACGTATCAACCGTAATTGACATATCAGACATTTGGATAATAACACGAATAACAATCTGAGCCCGTCCGTGACAAAAACAAGCACTTTTAGTGGACGTTGCCGCCATAGAGCCGCCGTTACGCGACTGCCGGTTAAGCCGATGGACCGGAGAAACTCAGAAACTTTTGGGATCTACTTAAAGGTATGAAAAGCGATTTTGTGGACATAGAGGCCAGGTTGAAAAATCTCGGAATTACCCTTTAAGTTTTAAAGTAAATATTTTGAAACAAATGCCTAACAAGCGTCTAAACAAACTCCCAGTAAAGTAGATGGCAGCGAACACACCACACCTTCCCAGTGTGGTCGTGCTTCATCTCCCAGCCTCGGGGAAGCTCCAGCTGTTTGTTGGAGAACATGTTGAGGAAGGTGACCAGGTCGCGGTTGTGCTGGTAGCGCTCAAAGTGATGAGCGTCCCGACGCACCTTACTGATCATATGCTTCAGGCAGGTGTTGCTAGTAAACATGCGGTAGGCACTCTGGACAGAAAGGGCAGAGGTCAGTGAGTGAGTGAGGTCATCAGAGAGGGACAATTTTCTCACTCGTTTCTCAGTGATTGAAATGTACTGAATTTAAAACATTTTGGAAGTGAATGCATTTTCAAAGGCAGTTTCAGACTGACCCAGCATTCATGTGCTATCAGTTTTTTGGAAATGTCACATGAACGCCATCGAAAGTCAGATGATGAAGTCAGGAAGAGAGAGAACATTTTGCTACTTGAGTTTCTAATAGGCTTTTCACACTTGAATATGTTAGCCCAGGGTTAACTTTAACCCTGGGTTATAATAGCCCTGGGTTAATTTATCTCACGTTTCACACTAGTTTTCTTTGAAAACTAGTGTGACCCCGGGTATTCAGTGTTCAGGATTTCACACTGTAAGCTTGTAGACCCCGGGTTAACGTTTAATGCTAATGTTTAACTTGCTGTTACATTCTAACCCTGTTACATCCTAACCCGTTACATTCTAACCCCGTTACATTCTAACCCTGTTACATTCTAACCCGTTACATTCTAACCCCCTGTTACATTCTAACCCTGTTACATTCTAACCCTGTTACATTCTAACCCCTGTTACATTCCAACCCCTGTTACATTCTAACCCTGTTACATTCCAACCCGTTACATTCTAACCCCTGTTACATTCCAACCCGTTACATTCTAACCCTGTTACATTCCAACCCCTGTTACATTCTAACCCCTGTTACATTCCAACCCGTTACATTCTAACCCTGTTACATTCTAACCCGTTACATTCTAACCCGTTACATTCCAACCCGTTACATTCTAACCCCTGTTACATTCCAACCCCTGTTACATTCTAACTCCTGTTACATTCTAACCCTGTTACATTCTAACCCCTGTTACATCCTAAGCCCACAACGTTTCACACTATTGTTCTTAGCACCGCGTTTCAGGGATAGCACCACAAAAGCAGTGCTAACCCTGCTTCGTAGCAGGTTGTGGGGTTAACCCAGGGTTAAAAGCGGTGTTAACCCTCTTTCAAAAATGCAAGTGTGAAACGCTGCTTAGCCCAGGGTTAAATGCGTCCTTAAGCCAGGGTTAAGAAAGACGTTAGCCCAGGGTTAAGTGTAGTGTGAAAAGCATATAAGTTATGATGCAATGAAAACCTTTAACCTTCTCAACAAGGCGGAAACGTTTTGTGTCAGAAAACACTTCTATACACTTATATGTTGAAGGAGTGTGGGGTCAAAGGTGAGAGAGGGGAGGAGTCACGTTGGACTGACGGGGTTGGAATGCAGCACGGTGAAGAAGTCGGGGCTGCACAGGAACTTGGCGCTGGGCGACTGGAGAAGCAGAGAGAGACGCGAGCGACTGCTGGAGTGACCAACTGCGCCTTCTCGACGGTATTCTGCAAGATAACACACACACACACACACACACACACACACACACACACACACACACACACACACACAACCTTGTGACAAAGCTAAAACTAAAACTGTAAAACTAACAAAAGCTGTGTGCTGAATGTTTGCTAATATCAAAGTATGCTCACAAATTTAAAGGTATAGTTTGGCCCAAAATGAAACTTCAGAAGTCCGTTATTAACTATTTAAACTCCACTGAAGTTTGTAAGAAAACCAAACACACAACACACACAAATTGGACTTCAATACATTTTGTGGGAGCTGTGAAAACTTGGACTGACTCGCTCTGTTTGGTTTTTGTACAAACTTCAGTAGAGTTTCGACTGACATGGAGGTGATAATGACTGAATTTTCATTTTGGGGTGAAGGAATAGCTTGTTTTCTCAAAATAGACACATACCTGTTTGAATTCAAAGTTATTCTACTTCCACATTAGTCTCTGCTGATAATACTTCTATTGAAACTGACCTGGGATGGAGTGGGGCAGCAGTTCACCGTCAGGAGGTTCAGGCAGCAGATCTTCTGTGGTTTCTTCTACCCTGTCACTGTTGGTTATGGTCCTCCTGATGCTCTGGTACCTGGGAGGGAGGGGGGAGACAAAGTGACTATGGTGTGAGTGTATGTGAATGTGGGTTTTCCAATTTATTCAGCAAAGAAACCAGTCAGAAGTCTTTCCATGAACACATTTTATCTAGAAAAGGTGAAAAATGGTTTTTTTTTGTATGAAGAGGGATAAACACAGATATCAGCATCCCCTTTGTTTACTAAATAGTAAAGGTAAAAAAACAGTCTACCTATAACGTATACTTTTCAATAATGAAATAGGAGTGTCACCATGAAACAAGTCATGATGGCCGTAACAGTAGAAATAGTGATGAAAAATGTCCCACCTGCGGTTGAGCTGCTCCATCTGCTGAATGGAGCTGGAGCGAGTCAGGCCCTGGGGGGCAGGGGGTCCGGTGGGGCGCTGCCACGTGGTGGTCCTGTTCACATGGTCCACGAAGAAGATCCTCCCGTGGCTATCGATCCGAGCCTCCCAGTCTGCAAGGGGATAATGGACACGAGTGTTTAGTGCTCCTGCGCACACAGTCAGGAGGAATACTGTAGCTAGCAATTAAACAATTAAAGACTTAAAGAAACTTCTACCCCTGGACACTCTCACACTGTATATCATCAATGTGAGATGTTCAATGTTCAATGCATTCCACCCGATTTCCCTCAACCTGCCTCGTCTACTTCAGTGAGTGATTTCCTACTCTTCAACAACCACTTGCTGCATTCAGCTGTGGGTTATACGAGGAGAGAGCAGAGAGCCAAAGTGATAGTAAGAGACAGAGAGCAAGTTCAGCCAGTCGACTCAATAGTCTTGTGGCTGCATTGCATTATGGTAGGGGTGGGCGATATGACTAAAAATCAATATCGTGATTATTTCAAACTTTTACCTCGATTACGATTAATGAACGATTATTTTATTTGTTTTGTTTTATTTTGAAATTTGTTTTATTTTGAAATTGACCGGATGCTCTAAGCCGTTCCTGTGTCTGACTTCCTGTCCGGCTTGACACATTCGCTTGCGGCTTGCAAAAAACGAACGTTCAAAACCTGTCTGAACACGGCGTTATTGGACGGGGCGGAGGGACGTGACTGAATACCACGTAGTATTTTTTAAGGGGACAGTTCATGAACGCAGCATTGGGGAAAGTATTTGGCCCATTCATTCACAGGAAAGTGATGTTACGTCTGATGCGCGCGCACACACACACACTCACACTGGTTGCTTTGCTAACTGGTGCTTCTAGACGTTCCTCGTTCTTGTAGCCTAAATAACAATCGAAATGAAGGATTTTGAAAATTTGCCACGATTACATAATTAAATCACGATTACGATTATAAACACAATAATCGCCCACCCCTAAATTATGGTCCACTAAGGCTACTGTCAATGGAGTAATTGGTATCTCTGCTCCTCTTTGTATGATTGGGCTAGAAAGAAGAGGGACTGACACCACAACCTGACGTTGACCGTTGATGTTTTAGAGAATTCTTTTTTTTTTTCTGCTATCCCTTGTAGCAGTGCTGGAAATATCTCTACATCTCACGGGATCCACCGTATCTTGCATGATTGCATCACTCTCAAACACACGTGACAATACACAAGACTACATACATGCACAGTGACACACCAACACATACACAAACACAGACACGCTGCTTCACACACACAAGATGGAGACAAACACTACAGTGCATGCAGACACACACACACACACACTCACTAGGAGGTAGGGGCTCGTCCACACGTTGGTAGCGGTGGATGTCATGACGCACAGAAGGAAGCGACCGTACAGGATGACCATTAATCTGAGTACCTGGGCAGAGAAAACGTGCAGTATAGCGAGAAACCAAAATATAAGAAATATACAACACAAAATATTATGTTGCATACTAATACTGATACTGAAAACTGAGTGGCTTCAGGTCGAGTACCTTCTTCTCCATCTGTCTCCGTGGTAACTTGCTCCGAATCCACAGAACCCGCCTCCACAGGTGGTTTTGCCCCCTCCCCTTCCTGTTCTTCGGCCACGCCCCCGGAAGCCTGCAAGCTCTGCCTCCTCTCAGCGATCTCTTCGATTGGCTCCAGCCCATTGGCTCGGGGAGCCTCTCCTTCGGCCTCGTTGACTGTCGTTTGCCCACCCCCCTCATCATCTACAGCTTGATTGGTTGGTGGGGCGTCAGAGATCACGTCTCCCCCTGGATCTATTGCAGTCTCTGCTCCCTCCTGAGTTTCCTACAAAACATCCCGCAAAATAAAAAGTGAATGAGTGACAAGGAAAGACAAAATATGGTAAAATGATGTGAAGTTGGTCTCACATTGACACAAGAATGTAAGGATGTAAGGAAACTGGACTGACCACAGCAGTGGTCATTGTGATTGGGCAACTCTCTGATGAGGAGAAGACCGTCTGTGGAGCTGTTGCCATGGAGCAGGTGTCAATCTCTGACAAAGGGTCCTCGCCTGGCACCCTTCCATCCTCATGTGCCTCTCCACCCTCTGGCAAAGCATTATGGGACACAGCCTCTGTGAAAGGTGCTTCCTCCACTTCGGAGAAGACATCTGGATCTGAAGCATCTTCCAGGTCCAGCCCTGTGTCCACCTCTGGTACCACCTCCGTTTCCAGGGGCCCGTCTTCCCTGGCCCCACCCTCGGGCCCCTCCACCAACACTGAGGGCTCTAGCTGCTCGGGTTCCTGCTGGAGCTCAGGAAACGGGTCTTCGTCTTCAGGGCCGCCACTCTCTGGAGGGTCTCCATTCACCAGCAGTGGCGACCCTGGCACCGGAGTGATGTCATTGGGCCCCGACCTATCCTCATCCTCATCCGAGTCAATGTGCAACATGGCGCTGAGGCGTGTGTGCGTGGGGAAGCTGGAGCGCAGTCTTGGTGAGGCAGCACCCAGGGGTCTCTCGCCGGGGCCCTTGGGGGCCTCGATGGCATCCAGGCCCTCACTGAGTGACCTCTGGAGCAGTCCGTGACCTGACAGGCCTTCGCCCTCCATGAATCCTCCTTCGGCCCCACCTACAGACGGGGTCTTTTCGGGGTAGGCCATGGCCCCACCTTCCCACATGCCTTGGGAGCCCTGGGAGCCGGTGGGGGAGGGGCCTGAAGAGACCACCCCTGGAAGGTGGTGGGGCAGGTCCTCATCATCTGATGGAGTCCCTGGAGCTCCATTCAAGGAAGAGATGCCAATGATAGATTCAGGAGAGGCACCTGGAGAGAACAGGGAAGTCAGTCGAACAGAGAAAACTCATTCTGCTGTCGTTGCAAATACAATCCAAAGACAGAACCTCACCGTCGGGCCCGGTGGAGGTGAGCTCCACTCTGAACTGCAGCTGCCCACTCACATGCTCCGTGGGCAAGCGCCGGCACAGTGAGAAGCTCACTGGCTGGATTCTGGACAGCCACACAGAAAGACAAAGGATCTTTGATCTTGTGTAAGTGTCATTTAACTGTTCCCATATACTGTACGTCTCCATGCATGAGACCATGAGATTAGAGAAAGATCTCAAAGAAAACTCAATATGTCTTATGACTATGTATTGATTGCTTCTTCTCAAACGTGCAGTTTTCACATACTGCTGCATTTGCTGTTGAAGCCAGAGGGCCAGCATCCGTATAGTAGGAGCTTATTACCACTATATATGTCACATGTTAGCATCTTCACATTTATCTCATAAAGTCTCAAGAATTGATTCTCTCTGTTTTCTCATCCTTGCTCCTAAGAGAGATGAAGAAAAGACGTGCATGTTTGTCACCTACCCGGGTATTTTTTCAATAAGCCGCTGCACAGGGATAGTGAGCTGACCCAGGAAGCGCTTGATGATCGGTCGACTTTTTGCAAACTTGTCCTTTACCTCAATGTACAGGATGTCTGTCATTAGTGCTACAAATGTGTATTTCTGTGGAGAGGCAGAGATATAATACAATGTCAGTTCATACAATTTCATAGTATTTGTGTGCACAAATGTACATATTTGCCCACGTAAAAGCCGAAGCTGCTACCTCTCCGTGCCAGAGGGGGTTGGTGGTGTTCGCAATAATGGCCGATCGCCTTTCCTGTCCGTGGTGGCTGAAGGTGGGGAAGACGCTCCTCTTCCCCGGGTGGATGGACATCTTCAGGTACGGGTCCGGGTTGAAGAACATGCCCTTCTTCAGGCCGGTGGCACGAAGATCTGTGGCGAAGCAGACCCAAAGGTTACCAAGATTAGAGAAGCCCTCCTTCAAAAACTATCTGAACAACTCTGTGGGACAGAGTGAACAGAGGTGAAACAGCCAGGGTTCCCGTCGTGGCTCTGATGTACAATTCCAAGACTTTTACATGACTTTCCTTAACTAAATCAGAGCACTTCCATCAAAACTTTTACTCCTTCCTGGTTTGTTGATTCAGCTCAGAACACTTCTAAAGGGATAAACAGTCTGGAACAGCTGAAAACCATCTAATGCAATGAATGTGTGAAAGAAGTTGTGAAATACAATCCCTGACTTCCCCTGACAACCTTCTCTGTCTGGACTACAGCTTTACACACACACACACACACACACACACACACACACACACACACACACACACACACACACACACACACACACACACACACACACACACACACACACACACACACACACACACACACACACACACACACACACACACACACACACACACACATAATGCACAGGACAACACGCTGTCGACCTCTCACCTCACCTGTCAAAGTAAAGCTGATCAGTTTCCGTGGATGGTCGGTGCCCACCTGTTCTGAAAGCCCCTCGGCCTGAGCAAGAAGAGAAGAAGACCCTCATGTAAAATATGTTTCTTACTCCAGAAACAGACAGACTGACAGAAACAGACAGACAGGGACACATTCCTAATCCATCGCAAATGCTCACGTTTGTCTGACAACACTTGTGAGAGCCTCATTCCCTAACCCTAAATTAGTTATATACAACTATAATAAAACTACAGTAATGGTGGTGAATTTAAAGCGTGGCAGTTCTACAGTATGTGTGGTACTGTAACTATACACCAAGGTGATCTCAGTGGTTACTTGGGTTTAACCAAAAATAGTATATATTACATTTCACATATTGAACTCTCTCTTTTTGCATTGCAAAGGAAAGATCATAAGTAACGTCTGTTTTAAATACTCTTTGTAATTTTACTTCTACTTCAATAAAATGTCAACACAATCAGTACTTCTACTTGAGTATGATATTTTGGTACTTCCCCCGCTGCCTAATTCGAATCACATCCCCAAACTTAAAAAGTCTCTAAACTAAAACCCCTGCAGGAAGTGAGGACCGGCCGGAGTGACCTCACTTCACAAAAATGTCCTCACTCCGAAGGTCTCAAACTCAAAGTGGTTCTCACGAGGACACACACACACACACACACACACACACACACACACACACACACACACACACACACACACACACACACACACACACACACACACACACACACACACACACACACACACACACACACACACACACACACACACACACACACCAGGACTCCTGGGTTCTTCACGGTGATGCAGGGGGTCGTAGCTCTCAGGGCTCCACTCACTCCATGGTAGTACTTAAAACAGATTTTGGTCTCAGCTGGAGAAAAAGCAGCAAAGAGTCATGGGATACGGTGACGGTCTCTGCTGCTGTTTGCTACAACACGGTCACTTTTGAAGCATTTTGATGGGGATATTTCATAAGGACTGATCTCTTAAGGTGTAATACACAGTAAATACATTGCTGTATGTATAGAATAGTATAATATAATGATTTGCTGCATAGAGAATCATGCACCATCTATATTGTTGATACCATTCAATTACTATGACATCTACTGAGAGCATCATGGCATAGAAATGTGACGGCTGATTTAACAAAATGATTACTGACATGAACCATTTTTCAAGATCTTTGCCTCTAAAATACTTCTATTTTTGAGCATTGAATCATCTACAGTGTATTTTGTAACTACTGAGTGATGCATTTGAACTGACATGCTTCTCTAAAAAGGGATACTGTAGTGTTTTGGAGTAAAGCTATATTTTGGATGCGACGGTCATCGTCCTGCTGGGAACTTACGCTCCATAAAGTAGGGCCCGGGCTCCAGCCTCCAAACGATCTGTCCTCTCTGGGTGCCGTTCACCCCTCGGTTCTTACAGTCCCACACGTTGGACGGACTGGTCTCGTCTGGCGATAGAGCAGATCTGTTAGTTAGGTGTGTGTGTGTGTGTGTGTGTGTGTGTGTGTGTGTTAAGGGGCTAGAGGCAATAGGGGTGGGCGATATGACTAAAAATCAACATTGTGATTATTTTACCTCGATTACGATTAATGAACGATTATTTGTTTTGTTTTGTTTTATTTTGAAATTGACCGGATGCTCTATGCCGTTCCTGTGTCTGACTTCCTGCCTATCGCCCACCCCTAAGAGGCAACATAGGAATGCTCAATCAAAACACAGTATTCAAACTCTGCATCCCCGCTCTTGCCGTACAACACTGTGACCCGCGCTGCATCTGCTCGGCTTCTCGGTGTGCTGCCGAGGCTGTCTTCCAAAACACGACAAGTTTGCCTTTATTCAGTGAAATCCCAAAATAACTTCCCTACAACCTCTAACCGAAAGGACAAAACACAAAGCTCCCTCTGAGTAAAAAAAAACAAAAACGGGAGAGGGAATTCCGCTGCACGTAGCACTTTCCTACACAGATTAATGAACCACCAAACTGCCTGGTGGAGGGAGCGGGTCGAAGAAGGTGTGTGTGTGTGTGTGTGTGTGTGCATGAGGGTGGGGGGTGTTGCTTATCATTGAATGTCTGCTTAGTCGTGGAAAGCCGTAGCTCCTCCCTGGGGGCGTCAGACCCTGAAGCAGGTAATGAAGTCCTCGTGATCGATAGGATGTGAACCGGCGCCGCCCCCCGCACGCCACCCGCCGTTTGCCCTTCCTCCCATACAGTGTTCCTAACCCACATGTTAGGGGTGGGCGATATGACTAAAAATCAATATCGTGATTATTTCAAACTTTTACCTCGATTACGATAAATGAACGATTATTTTATTTGTTTTGATTTATTTTGAAATTTGTTTTATTTTGAAATTGACCGGATGCTCTATGCCGTTCCTGTGTCTGACTTCCTGTCCGGCTTGACACATTCGCTCGCGGCTCGCAAAAAACGTTCGGTCAAAACCTGTCTGAACACGGCGTTACTGGACGGGGCGGAGGGACGTGACTGAATACCACGTAGTATTTTTTAAGGGGACAGTTCATGAACGCAGTATTGGGGAAAGTATTTGGCCCATTCATTGACGGGAAAATGATGTTACGTCTGATGTGCGCGCGCACACACAGACACTCACACTGGTTGCTTTGCTAACTGGCGCTTCTAGACGTTCCTCGTTCCTGTAGCCTAAATAACGAAATGAACGATTCTGAAAATTTCGATTATGATTACGATTATAAACACGAGAACGAGAACGGCTTGATCCAGCATGGCTTGAGTTTTACACAGCAGGGGGTCCTGGTTGAACCACGGATTAGCTCATAGATTCATGACAACAAATATGCTGGTTGTACACAATTGCCTCCGTATTGCTTTTCACCGTGATGGACAAAACAGTGTCAGCCCAATATTCTTCCTCAGCACGCAGGTCAATGTATCCCCCCCAACCCCTTGTCAAATTCCTGTCTCTAAGCAGGCTTAGCGTACACTATTGGAGACCACCCAGGCTCGCCTCGGAGACGGGCGCGGTTTGTGATGGTGTGTGTGTTATCGTACACCGTGTTGACTCAGCCTCCCGTCCCCGTGTAGATTCTCCACGGCTCCTGTTTCAGTATTGACTCTTGAGTTGGAGTCCTCCCACAACAAGACGCTACCTAGCTATTCTCAGCTCCTAAAAATAAAAAGGCTAGGATCAGCCAGAAGCCCTCGAGGACAACAAGGGTCAGGTCAGCTCAGGTCCTGGACGCCTGCTAGCTTTTGAAACGCCCTTCAGTTGAAAGGTTTTGGGGATGAGCACTGTAAGAGTATAGAGCGCAACAGTGACCGCCCACTTTTTCTACGGCTCTGGTTCCGGAAGTAAATTTCCCATTCATTTACTCCATAGACATTTGAGAAAATCCTTATATATTTAAGGCTGGAACCAAGCCAACCAGCTATACGATGAATCGTGACCATAAAACATTTGATTCTGAGCAAAAAAAAGATTGGAAAACGGAGGAAAAGGCAAAGGTACAAGACTGTGTACATAATTATTTTATGAAGTGAAGGAACTACTCATCCCATAAACCATTGCGAATGATACTTTTCAAACAACTTCCAAACTAACGATAGTTTAGCACGCTTCTTCTTGAATTTAACATTTGTCAATAGTATAGTGTTGATATTGTTGTTGTTTTGTGTGCGTGTAGATAGTGTTTCATATAGTATAGTGTAAAGTGTTGTCATCGACATGGTACAGTGATTCGTTCCAGCTGCACAGGATAAGCAGCTAGCTAGGTTACCTTAGTAGCTAACGTTAATGTTAGCTGACAAGATGTTCGCGGGTGCGGTAAACATTTCCATGGTAACAGCGAGCTCCACCAATCAGAGACGTCGCTGTTACACTTTAGGATTGTGGGTAGTGTAGTACTTCTCCATGACATCGCGAATATTTTTCTCAAAACAAGGTTGATATCATACGGACTTGTGGCTTCTACAGGAGCATACACCATCGTTTCATAATCTACTAGCTTCTACATTGGATGGTTATGACATTATGGCTAATAATCAAAATCCCTATGCAGAATATGAATGGGATTTTCACTTCCAAAACCACACTGTTGAGCTATATAGTACATTGGTCTAGAAAATTGTTCAAATGTCTTTTGGATCATGGTTTTCAGTCCTTGTTTTGTTTTTACTTGTTTGTTGGTTCTTACTTAAAACTAACTATCTAAGCAACGTCGTCATCAGGTTTGCATGCAGAACATCTCACCAATGTGGTACAGCCCGATCCAGTCGGTAGCATCCACTTCCTCCTTGATGTCCCAGGATATGACGAGGTTCTGGCCGCGGTTCAGCGTAAACTCCAGCGTGGACGCCGTCAGCGACGAGCGGCTCTGGGAGGTCACCAGATCTGTATCGCTATTGGCCCGTGACAGCCCAATGGGGCCGCTGACAACGGAGATGGTATCCACGGCAGCCCCGCCCCTCTCCGCCAGGCTCCGTAGGTTGTCCGGGCTAAGGGTGTGTCGGAGGTGGGGGCTGCGCCGTCGCGGAGCTGATAGGTGTTCGCGGCCCCCCACAGCCAGGTTGGGTGCATTGTGGGAACGGGTCCTGGGTGGTAGGACCGCGGTGGCAAGGGAAGGGCGCATGGTGTCAGGCTGGTGGAGAGGCGAAGACAGGAAGTAAAAACAGGGGATGAGGAGGCCCAAAAAGAGGTTGGAAGAATCTTATCGCCTGGGCTGGTCTTCAAACTGATGACCCATATCGACTTTTGAACCTTGTTGACTCGCTTTTTTTTTTTTACAGTGCAGAGGAGACAGATGGAGGTCTTAGAAACTATGTGTTGATCTCTTCTCCACGGAGGCTGCCACCGTTCTGGTGTTCGGTTCTCCTGGCCATTAGAGAGTTTCTCTCTTTTTTTTGACGAAGAATAAATCACTGAGGTGGAAAGAAGACTGAAGATACTCGACAACTGTCACTCCAAAATCATTCACTGGTCAATGAGAACCTACAGATGGAGAAATAGCAGGGCAGCAGGAAAGGGTGGGATGAAACACAAGAGCATGAGAGAGAGAGAGAGAGAGAGAGAAACTTACTTACAAAATTACCCCCACAAAACCAATAGGTGAGTTGCAATCAACAGATCCCTGAACAGGCATTAGTCACCAAAACACAAACACAAACAATCCAGCAGAACCATCTTGCTCCACTCTTTCTTCTCCGTCAACCCTTCCACTGAAAGAAGGAATGAATTGAGGAGGGTTTGACGTCTGCTGCGGCTCAACTTGTTTTGTTTTTTTTACAACTGGTCTAAATGTTTAATGAAACACATTTTAACGCTCTATGTACATTTCAGTGCTTAGTGGAACAAACAGGCCCCTCGCCCCCAGTGGACCAGAACAGAGAGAGCTCAATTAATTTGAAATCCATTGTCGACAGTAGAGCATTGGAACAACAGATCTCTAGCTCACACTCACACACACACACACACACACACACACACACACACACACACACACACACACACACACACACACACAGTCAGTATGGAGACGGGCAGCTGTATATCGCCTCCCAGGAAGCTCTTAAAACAGCGAGGGCCCGTTTGGGAGCCGTCGGGGGAGAGTGCTGTCAGATTGTGGACCAGAGCCATTTTGTTTTTAAAGGCTGGATGGGCGTGCGGCTCCAGAATCGCGCCAAAGGGAGCTTATTTTAGACGGGCTGAGAAGCGGAGCGGTGCACTTTTTTTCTGTGGGGGAAACTTTTTGGCATAATTGGAGCTAATGCGCGGTCCAGTCACTACAACATGAGCCTCTCCTGTCAGATTGGGGCCACAGCGCTACGCCCTGCCGTCTTTAAGTATAGCTCTGACGAACTGAGCTGCTCGGTGACACTTTGAAACCACTGCAGTGTCTCTTCTGTAAGCCTCAGGAGTGTGTAGTACGCATCACGTCTGTAATACACCAATTTGGATTATGGAGTTAAGGAGTAAGCATCTATTAAACATGAAAATCAATAAGTTATAGTAGGGGTGAGCGATATGACTAAAAACCAATATCGTGATTATTTCAAACTTTTACCTCGATTACGATTAATGAACGATTATTTTATTTGTTTTGTTTTATTTTGAAATCTGTTTTATTTTGAAATTGACTGGATGCTCTATGCCGTTCCTGTGTCTGACTTCCTGCCCGGCTTGACACATTCGCTCGCGGCTCGCAAAAAACGAACAGTCCAAACCTGTCTGAACACGGCGTTATTGGACGGGGCGGAGGGACGTGACTGAATACCACGTAGTATTTTTTAAGGGGACAGTTCATGAACGCAGCATTGGGGAAAGTATTTGGCCCATTCATTCGCGGGAAAGTGATGTTACGTCTGATGCACGCGCACACACACACAGACACTCACACTGGTTGCTTTGCTAACTGACGCTTCTAGACGTTCCTCGTTCTTGTAGCCTAAATAACAATCGAAATGAAGGATTTTGAAAATTTGCCACGATTACATAATTAAATCGCGATTACGATTATAAACACGATTATCGCACACCCCTAAGCTATAGATACCAATCCTGCTCAAATGTCACCACTGACATTTCTTGTGTACTGTCATAGACAATCCCAACTTGCTGCTGCCACTCCCTCTGGGTTTTCACTATTATTGTGGACTTTATTTACTACAGATATATTCTACTTTTTGTCAACAAGCTTCCTGCTCCCTCTCCAACCAGCTCTGTAGGCAAAGGCGGGCGAACAACAGTCAAATTGAAGCTGGCTTAATGCTTCATGTGGATAAAAACTGCAAGGCTCACGCTGTCAGGGGTGTCTAACCCAGTCAGTAATGTTTCTATGTCTCCTTCAGCCAGGCAGACACAACTTGGACATGTGTTATATGCTGACAGCTAGTAAGTAGATGTTTGAGTGTGCATGCATGTCAGAGTTTCAATTCACTTTCAACTCAACCAACTGAGGAAGTGGATAATGCAAAAACAACCCCTTTTTCTGTAGAGGGTTCCTATATGGTAACTTGAATGACACAAGTGAGAATATTGCTACTGTCAGGTAAAAACCCTGTTAACTTTTCAGGTACCCAAGAAAAAAACGCCTTAGCTTTAGCTTTAGCTTTAGCTTCATCTAGCTGTAGTTTATCTAACTGGTTAAGAAAAAGATTTTCCTACATCCTTCAACTGAAGTTACAACACCAAAATTGGAGTTACACACTTTTCACCCAACAGCGACAACATGCTATACCATTCATAAGCTAATGAATTGTTGTACGTTACATTTTGAACTGATCAAAGTGAAAATGAAGTGGCCACGCCCTGATGGATGTGGATTGGCTTCCGGATACCCAAGGCCTGACACTGAAACAAGATCTGCTGCAATTGACATGAGGAAAGCCTTGATGTCCCTGAGTCGACAAGATTACCAGCACTAGGTGCACACATGTGCACACACACACACACACCACATACAGGGATTTATGACAGAATAAAACCTTCATCACAGATGCAGGCGTACGTAAATCCTGCTCACGTGTGCACATGGCCTCATGCACCGTCACATAGTACCAGAGGGCCGTGCTCTGTAAGCAGGCAGAAAACAAAGTCTACATCTAAACTGCTGCGTTGTTACATAACTGTTCCTGTGGTCTAAACATTCCTTCCATGTTTGGCTGGTATTGTCCCTGATGTGGGAGTGGGGAGAGAGGCCTGGGTTGTGTTGTGTTGGGGAATCTGTCCGCTGGCTCCAAACACCAGGGAGCAAAAACATGACCTCGGGAGAGGGCAACCCAACAACCTGGACGCATTCCAACATCCCCGAGACTCTCTCTTACTTGGGATGATCTCAATTCAGCTGCAGTGCACCGCTGTGAGCTGATGTGAGACTGGAGAGAAAAGAAGGAAAGGTCCTACGAGGAACAATCAAAACAGTTTCCGTTTTGTGCGAGCAGTGTAATCACGGGAGAAGATAATCGCCACCATTGTCCATGATTACAATGTTGAATTTCATGCCTGTCATTTGTGTGCTATTCTGTTATGGTGCAGCAAATACTCTGTACTGTGCACTGAATACTAAAAAGATCTGCAACAGAGGACCTGAGTAAGCAAGGGACTGTTGTTTTCTTGGCAAATAAAAATGAGAAGAGGGACTAAAGGATATTGTGGATTAGGGGTGGGCGATAATCGTGTTTATAATCGTAATCGCGATTTAATGATGTAATCGTGGCAAATTTTCAAAACCGTTGATTTTGATTGTTATTTAGGCTATAAGAACGAGGAACGTCTAGAAGCGCCAGTTAGCAAAGCAACCAGTGTGAGTGTCTGTGTGTGTAACATGATGTAACATCACTTTCCTGTGAATGAACGGGCCAAATACTTTCCCCAATGTTGCGTTCATGTACTGTCCCCTTAAAAAATACTATGTGGTATTCAGTCACGTCCCTCTGCCCCGTCCAATAACGCCGTGTTCAGGCAGGTTTTTTGCGAGCCGCGAGCGAATGTGTCAAGCTGGGCATTAAGTCAGACACAGGAACGGCATAGAGCATCCGGTCAATTTCAAAATAAAACAAATTTCAAAATAAAACAAAGCAAATAAAATAATCGTTCATTAATCATAATCGAGGTAAAAGTTTGAAATAATCACAATATTGATTTTTAGTCATATTGCCCACCCCTATTGTAGATATTGGGAAACAGGATAACACTAGCCTACATCTTATACACGACTGAAGAAATCTGTCTCGCCAAGCGCCTCGTGTGTCTTGTCACGGGTTGACACCGGTGATATCTGATTGACAGCCGCCAATCATACTGACATCTCGTCAATATGAGGCGGCAGACGTTGTGCTTTCTCGCAGGCTGGAACCTCGGGTCAGGCAGACTGAAGGCTGTACGGCGGGGGGGCGGGGGGGGGGCCACCGCCTCTTACACAACTCCTGCCA
This sequence comes from Hoplostethus mediterraneus, assembly GCA_034670385.1. Lineage (NCBI taxonomy): Eukaryota > Metazoa > Chordata > Actinopteri > Trachichthyiformes > Trachichthyidae > Hoplostethus > Hoplostethus mediterraneus. The sequence goes on from JAXDDW010000014.1 coordinate 4,845,722, forward strand.
AGAAGAAGAAGTGCTGAATGTTCACAATCAAAAGGCGCCGTGCACAGCGCTCCTCTGCAGCAGGCCCAGCACGAACACACACAACGTCTTGTTTTGTCAACGGTGCCTTGGAGTTCGTACTAAGATAGAGTATCATCTGCATCTTCAGCATCTAGCGAGGCAGCAAATGTAGTGTGTGTGTGTGTGTGTGTGTGTGTGTGTGTGTGTGTGTTTCTTTATTTGTGTTTGGCAAGTGGATGTTTTGCGAGCTGTAGCTGCAGTGATGTCAGCGAAGGGATTCCTCACCTCTTTGTCCGTGTGTGTGTGTGTGTGTGTGTGAGGGACCCCTCTTTGCCTGTGGAGGTGACTGCAGCACTCTACTGCCTGACAGAACGGGCACCTTGGGCAGGTGGCACACAGACTGGCACCGGGATCTGACTGTACCTCACCAACGCACAAAGTTGACACACACACACAAGCTCTCTCTCTCTCTCTTACACACACAGATTGGAAGTAACAGAGACATGGATGGTGACATGTGCTTGACACGCCACACACACACACATACGACACCTCGTCACCGAACTACAACACAAACATGAAGCTGGACGAGGCAGGTCGGCCCGCGGTGAAGCATCCTCTCGGAGACTGGAGCTTGGTGAGTCACGGTGAGAGGACTCGGGGCTGCAGAGCGTTCCCACTTCCCAGCAAAGTGCAGCGTCGTCCCGGTCGCTTCGCCCATGGGAGCACACGACTGGGATGAGTCACGCACGGCCGAGAGGTATCCCTCAACGCCACGCTTCGGCGGCACGAAGGCGGCACCATTTACGCACCATCTGTCTGTGCGCCTGCGCCCCCAGCAGATCACAACTCTGACCTTTCTATAAACGCTTCATGTACAGACCTGTGACAGCCATTAATAAAATATCTCGGTTCTTTTGTCACACCAGTCACATTTTGCTCTCATTTTTTTTCTTTCAGTCCATATTTAGCCTGCAATTTCCTCTAATCCAGGAAGGTTGATTGGCTCCCAGTAGTCTCATCACTGAGAGTATTCCATCAAACTGTTAGATAAGCTCATGTCTGTTCAAGTTGGACTGGAGCTGGACTGTCCAGCTCATCTTAAAGCCTTATTCGGAAAACTACTATGGCTTCTGAGAAAGATTTAGAAATAGGTGTAGGTTTCATTTCAGCTTTGGGAGGGGGGGGGGGGTACACTCTGGATCAATCACACTGACATACTATGGGATAGCAGCAGGCTGAATACAACTCGTTTTTCCCCCTCGCTTAATTTATAGCACAAAAGCTATAAATGTACATGAAAAACGTCTGCAGGTATGAGAGAGAGACGGAGGAGAATTAGCGGTCACTGTGAAATACAGTAAGATGCTGCTTAAACTGATCCCGGATCTGAAGGGCAAACATGACCCAAGACATGAAACGTGGCCGTCTAGTTTGTTCAAACAACTAAAGCCAATCACAAAATTCAAGCAGAAAAAAACCCCTGTGTCCAATCAAAACAAAGACCACGTCATATAGACTGACAAGCTCAGTGTGGGTGCTACTGAAGCAGTGCTGGTGTGACAGTTAACGATGACCTATGGGTGCCCTGTGGAAGAGTATATATACTACAGAGCCGTGACATCACGGCAGCTCGCCCATTTTAATTCCTGATTCATCAGCTCGTTCAAATTCCCCAACTAAAGCTTTTTTCAGCCAGTAAACACAACGACGGCTTTTTGGAAAGTCAATCTTCTCAGAAAGGAGATCTTTTTTGATAAATGATAACCCGTTTCTAATTTCTCACCGTATCGCTTGACTACTGCATCACACCCCAAGAAAGGAAAAGCGGCGAGCGGCTCAAATACTCCCAAACACCTTCGTTTTAAATCAAAGCTCAAATATTTTGATAGGATCAGTCCTCGGGTCGACCTGAGCACACAGCCGGGTGTGTGTTAGGATGTTTGAGTATTGGACTGCAGCTTCAGGGATGAATCATCAGGCAAACCATTTACGTCTCCACTGACAAGAACTTGGCCGCCCCGTAATAATTCAACACATCTTTTCAGCTGCGTCTTAAAAAAAACAAAACGTCTGGTCCCTTTTCAACTCCGTAGATAGTCAAACCCATTTGGCTCTGCTGGCGTACAGTGTGTAACTCATCCAGTAAAGTAAACCTTGGCCCGACTCCAGGTACACCAGGCTGGATTCTCACGGTGACCTTTGACACGGCTTGAATCTTTCACTTTGATCACTTCAGCGGACGGGTGTTGCATGATGTGTAGCTGATACGTCGCTTCTCATCTACACCTCCAAGCACATCTCAGCTTAAAGTGTAGACTACCTAGTGAAATATCAGGTGGTGATGGACACACAACATCCTTACATCCCCACATTATCAACTCAACCACACCTCCACACTGTCAATTACTGATCAATTATCAGAGACATCTGGTACATCACATCAGGTTTTATTATTTCATTATTAAAATAATAATTATATTTAATAATTATTGTTTTATTATTAATTAATTATTAATAAAATACTTTTTATTGTTTTATTGTAAAATACTGTTTATTTATTATATTATTATTTAATTATTTATTATGGCTACCCTGACCAGCTGTCACAACCAAACTTTCACCACTAGTGCACTGTTCAAATTCTGTCGAGGGAGGCCAATTTTATTTTAGTCTGCACAGGAAAAAACCGAGCCAAGTTTTATCCTCGCTTGTTCCTGCCGGTCTCAGATAACACACCAGCTGCTGTATCATATTTTTGAGAAACTTTGAACTTTTTTTTAGTTTGCAGTTTAGCAGATTTCAACCAAACCCCTGTTTCAAAATCAGAGCAGTGGGAAATACAAGTGGAAAAACATTTCTAAATGCAGGCTACACTTGAGGACCCTGGGTGGTCGGTACACCCCTGTTCCCCACTACAGCTCCCCAGCCACAACACCACCATTAAGCATGACCTCAAATTGGAGACGTAAACATGTCAACACGCCTTCTGGACTATTCGGGCTCGTCAAGATCTGAGGCCAGAGATGGGCTGCACGCTTAAAACCCCCCATATAAATAAAACCATATACGGGGAAGGCTGATCTGAAACCGTATTACATAACATCCAGATGGTCTCTCAAACTTTATCAATCCCAAGTCAACCGCGGCGTCGCTGCTGAGGCTTTGCGCACATGACCGAGCAGGCCATCATGGGGACGCACTGGCAGAATGTGCAGCTGTCATTGCTCGCTATTGGATTACTGTGGGAATTCCCTACGTCATTTTCTTTTATGCCCATATCTCCTTGACAAGACAAGACGCACGCACGACCTAATCGATCACCCCTCCACCCCCACCCCCCCCTTACCCTTTTCAATGCACAAGAACCCGATACGCATTAGACAACGCCGCGGTTTGATGTATTCAATGACAGATGCAGTTGATTTGCCATCATCATCACCACCACCACCATCATCATCATCACTACTGGAAACAGACGGTCGGCATGACTTACCTTTTGCGCATAGAGGAAAAAACCGCTATGAACGATGCCAGCGCTGCACTTCTTCTACACCTGCTCCGTGGTGTCTGTACAGAAAGGGGAGGGGAGGAGGCGGGGGGGTATCACGGTATCACGGTTAATTCGGTATCCCTGCAGTCCAGATTGGGGGCCAGGCGGGGCGGGGTGCCACGCTACGGCCCCCCCCTTAAAAAGTCTCTCTATGAAGGATGAGGCCGGAGCAGCTCGGGTTAGAGTCACGTATGAAGACGGTCCCCCCTCTGCAGAGACAGGTCGGCCCTCTTCGGCTGCAGCGTCCAGAGGTGTGCGCGCAACTCCACCATCCTCCACACATCAGCTCGCGTTGACTCAGACATGCGGTTCAGGCTCGCGTCTTCCCGTGTGTTTTTTTCCTCCGCATTGCCAATGCGCTTACGGTGCCCGCGACGTCCTCCGGTCCCGGCAGGCGCACAAATCTGCCCGAACAGCCCCCCCACAGTCAGTTCCCCCCGCGCCCCCCCTCCCACCTTCCCGCAAGTGAATTTGGGTCTTCAAGCAAAACCTACCGGGGGAAGATGGCGTATAGTCTTGTTTATTGCAGCAGAGTCGTTCACATGGGGGTCACGGTGGGATTTAGTCCGCGGGCCGTGATGCGCGAGCTCTGGCTGTTCTGGTGATAATATTTAGCTTTATTAGTGTGGGGGAATGGCAGAGTGGGCGGTGACTTAAAGGGGGTAGACCCATCCCGCAGAGAGCGTGCACGTGTGTGTTTGTGTGTGTGTGTGTGTGTGAAAGAGAGAGAGACTGCAATGTATGTAGCCAACCTGTAGAATTATTGTACACTCTTACACACTGGCCATCCTCCACAATAACTACTACAGGTGAATGTAGCAGATGTTGAAAGGTATGTACGGGCCTGTTCTATTGTATCGAGGGCGTATCGACATGCCAATCACACCCGATTGGGGGTTCCCATTCATCATTTACCAAATCTGCATTTTCCTGAACGTTAAACGTCAGATTAGAGCAAATTCACAGTCGGCTGGAGTTGGATGAAGGAGGTACGTGGCCCCCCGGTGGCCAGTCAGCACAGGTGCAACAGGACGCAAAAACGAATCTGGTTGGATGGAGGGTAGGGGGGGGCAGATGGCATAATGAATTAAACAGTAAGACCAGAGATGGAATATGGCGACCACTTAGGATAGGATGGGGCTACAGAGAGTTGACTGGGGTGGCGGTGCAGGGGTAGTTAGTGGTGGGACAAGGTGGAGGGGGGTGGGGGTTGGTCCACAGCCACATCTCATTTCACATTTACAAATTACATATCCTAGTTTTAGAAAAGATTCATATCGATTTTACAACCTGTATATAAGCAGGCATTTAGGGGGCATTTTAACTCAGCTCCACAGTGCCCCCAGTGGCAGACAGCAGGGTTGGTCAAAGTTAGCAAGAAGCCACGGGACGCCGTGCTTTACATTTTACACAGCTAAGAGACGTTATTATGAGTCTTACTTTTAATAAACCACGCTAAAACACCACTGTAATTAAAAAGAAAGAACATGAATATCCAATAAGTCTAGCATTTTTAATCTGTAATACATATTAGCATTGAAATTTACTAACCAACGTGGTTGCTAAGCGACACATTAACACCAGTGTGTGGACATTTTAGGTCAGCGGAATGATCTTTGAATCAGTCGTGATGTGGTTGCTTAGAACGCATCTCAGCCAATCAGAACCGAGGACCGGAACAGTTTCTATGATATCTAACAATGTGTAAATGGATTCTGATGTATATTACTTTAATAGTACTTAAAAGTTTCAGACCTTTACAGTAAAATGTACTTTAAAGCATCTTGTTTTGATTGCAATCTGGAAAAAATACAAAAATAATAATGGTGATATTCCTCAACTCAGATATATTTGGTCTTCTGTGGCAGGGTTACCACATTACCACTAGAATGAAGAAACACACAGCTACCATTGTCTTTCATAGTTTTATTGCAACAGCAATGGTGCTTAAAATCGCACAGTTTGCCCATTAACAATAACATCAGATAAAAACGTGAAAAATATAAAAACATCAAAGCAATCCCTTTTGTCACAACAATGCTTAAACCTGAGGATCAAATATGTCAGTTTCCATCTCTTGTCCACACCAGAAGCTCACCAGAAAAAAAACACAGGTCCCTCAGACAAGGTACATCTTCAGTTTGTTTTCAGATAACTGCCTGGTATTGTAAGACGTCAGCACAGATCAGACAAGGACTAACTAGTTCTGCGTAACAAGGACCAGCTAGCAACAGGAGGTTATAGGTTTTAAAGTCACTCTAGGTAGAAGCAAAAAAATATAGATAGAAGTTACCTGACTATAAAGCACTTACAGACAGTAGTAACACTCAACTGGATGTTCACTTTGATTTAACCAGCTAAACACTATTAAATATATGACATTTTTCATTACTTGTCAAGACAAATGATAGTCAATACAAACAACTTACACAATAAGATTTTAACTGCAATCTCAACCATTATACCGTTAGTCACGAATGTCCACACAGTTTGTGATAAACTCTTCAGTAATAGTCAATAATATAAACTTCATAATCTTTCACAGACGTGCACGTAGGTCCTCATTCAGTAGCCACTTCTTTATCGTCTTAAAGATTCACTACAATTAACCACAATGACTGGGCTGCAAACCACATGTGCTTTGGAGAACGCCACCACTTCTTCTAATGTGCCAATTTAACACTGGCATAGCCTTCCTGTGTATCTGCCACATAAACACATTAAAAACCCACAAACCATGACCATCAATGAAAATGCTTGATTCTAAAAATCTGGTATGACTGAGCAACTTTTAAAAAAAAAACATTCCACCATAATCTGAGTAAAAGCCTCGTCATCCACTTCATATGGCTCAAAGGAGAAGATGGTGTTTGGCTGCTGCCCAATATTTGCCAATTAGACGTTTACAGTGATCAATTCTAATGGGGGGAACAGACAATGTGTTTTGATTTGATTTGATTTGATTCAAATTGTACTTGACTAGTACAAAAAAAAAAGCAAGGGAGCTCATAATGACTTTGGATCAACAAAGCTATCTGCAGCAAGATATCTGATGGGGTTTCAAATTGGATGGGATTCTATCAGCTGCGGAAAGAGAAATTTGACTGAGACATCTATGGACACACCCCATTAAATAATCATCTATAGGGTTTTTAAATGACACAGGAATGATCAAGACAAGCAGCAACAACAAAAAGAATAGTGATGCTAGTTATAAAAAAAAAAAGTACCACAAAAGTCTATGACAGTGACAAATCGGCACAAATGGATAACAAAAAAATACAAAAAGATCCCAAAAGATGGTCAGAGGTATAAACTACTATCAAGACAAGAATGTCACTGGACCCACAATGATGGTGCTGGCCAACCAGCGCTGCAACACTTCCCTACGGGAGATCCAGTCACTGAAGGGCCTTAAGACGTCACTAAATGGTCATTGACACTATTCAAGTAATTCTTACAAAGTAAAGACGTCATGGGAGAAACTTGAGTCTCGTCTAGGTTTGCAGTAGCAGTGGCAGTCATTACTTACTTTTTCAAATACATAACATGTACTGCATTGGCTTGCTTTCCTTGAACCCCAACAATCCATGACTGTGAAATTGTTTTGCTAAATTATACATATTTTTCTGTTAAAGTCAGACTGAAATGAGATTTTATGACCATATTTGTTTTACTTGTGTAGAATACTGACACGTGTTACCAACGTGCATTTGATCTTTTTTACAAATATTTATAGGAAAGCATTTCTTGGTTTATTCATTCCCTTCACTCAAAGACGCTTTAAGGGGCAGAGTACACTTCAGACAGTTGGCTTGCTTAATTCAAACTCTGCTGCCTGTTACATAATAATAAATAGATGGATAAACTTTAACAGCTGCACTACAACATGAGAGCAAAAGGCCACATTTTGTTTTCCCCCTATTAGAAAGGCAGTATGTCTTAAAACCAGTTTTATTCTGCATTCAGAATAAGAATGAGTCGCTGCTTTTATTTCAGTCCAACTTTACAGTTATGTTTTATCTTGAGTAAATTAACTCTTGCTGCTTTACACCGTTTCTCACTGAGCTTAGGATGAGAACGAGTACACATGAGAGTCGTCTGACAGGAAGATGACGCTGTCCAGTGAAGGGTTCAAGGAAAGTTTACAATGAAGAAAGACGTTTCTCTCTCTGGTTGTTTGAAGGGTTTCATTCTAAACAGATATAAATTTCATTTTGGAGGGAAAAAAAATAAATACTCGATGTTCATTGCTCAGTATTTCAAAATACAATTAGTCACAACATCTAATGTTACCATTTTGTAGGCATGGGCCTTTCGTCGGCCAATAACTTTTCGATGGTCAGTTTTACTTTTCTAAACAAACATTTTGTCTGAGCAGATGTGGCGTTTTTCAAATGTGGATCTCTCATTTTGGAAGGAAACTCTTCACGTGTAAATCTGACTTCTGGAACTACAACGTGGTCACAGTGAACACCAATACAAAGTACAACTGTATTCATAGAAAACATAAAGTCCATCTCTACTAATTTGTACCACAAAGTGTATGCCACCAATTCACATTTGGAACAAGGCTGAGAATGTGCATGTCAAAGCACAAAATCTGCACCGCACAGAGACAAGTGCACAGAAAAGCTACGTACACTATTAGTCTTATATAAATTCAGACACACGTACAGACATCCGGTGCAGGTACATTCACAGTGCAGGCGACAAAGGGTGTCTTTGCAGAGCATGTGTTTTATATCTATGACTGTATATACTTGCCTGAGGGGCAAGCGTGTTTGGTCCCAGGAGCTGATCAACTCAAGCATGTACAGGCCAGCTGAAATGACCGTCCACACTTCAGGGGTAGTGTGTTTTCTTATAGTACAGTATATAGTCACACAGATCCTACGTTTAGGAACCTTTATGTGTCAACACGTTCACATGGAAACAGTGAAATACACGTAACATTCACTGTTGTTCGTTGCCATTTACATGCTGACGTTGTGCTGTAGCACTCTGCTGACAGAAAAAGGTCTGTACTCTTATTGCCAATAAATTGGTGTCTAGATTGGCAGGCAGGCATGAAACTGAATGCACGGCTGGATGAGGAATGTAGAAAGCAGAAAGGCACTGTAGCTTATTGGCCGACAGAAAAGAGCAGTACCAAGAGTCAGCAGTAACGTGTGACAAAAACAACTCAAAGGCTAAAACAAGAAGAATGAGTCGATTATATAAATTAATAATGAATGCTGCTTTGAGGAACAGCTAAGGAGTGTCAGCGTAGTAACAGTTTACTGGTTATTTAGTCTTAAATATCGTTGGCAACAAACTCATCAAAAACATTTGACAGACTGAAGGAAAACCAAGGCATGAACAAGCTAGGCCTAAATACCACCACAACACCACAACACCCATACACACACACACACACAGGAAAGCCTCAACAGCAACAATGTGTATGACGCTTCAAATTAATCTGTCAGAATTTCCCATCCTCCTTACATTTCAAATCCACAATGTTTTTCCCCCATTATTCTCCATTATCCCTTGTAGCAGCTTGCAGTAAGTTGCTCTTAAAAGGCCAAATGTGGAGCCGCTACAAGTCCTAGTATCATAATATGGTAAGAAAAACAATCAAATAGTCACTTTTGTATACTGCTCCACGTGTGATTGACACTAAGAGACGAAGAAACCATAATATTACTTCTGAGATTCGTTTTGGGTTGGTCATAGACATGCACCTTCACATGCACCGTTACTCTCACTGTCCATGGACAATAAGCAGCAGTCCTGACCTAGTCACACTTTGTTGGATGAGTAGAGATGTATGTGTGGAAAACAGAACAGCGTTGATAATGGATTGACAGCTTTATGACGGTGCACATGACTAAATTATGTTGTGAAGTTTTCAATTTTTTGGGGGATTTCAAGCTCCAGTTTTGATTGTTTGGTTTAGACTTGAGACATTGTCGCTGCTGTCAAACAGACATGCTCAGAAGGTTTTGGTAATACTGAATTAAACCTCCACTAAACCTCAATCAGAGGCTTGGAGAAAAGGAGTAGCCTTACAATGAAGTGCTCCATTTGGTGACATCAATTATATGTTATACTGCATCATCACCATATATTATTATTATTTGATCATAACCTTAGGTGTAACATTTGGACTGCCAAACCCTGTGCATTACTGCCAGTTTTGGAGCAGGCCAGTGACAGGAAGGCTGCGGGTTCGAAACCCCAGATAGGCTAGAAAGCTCTGGGTGCATGAAGTGAATGAGTAACACTCTCCCTATACTGAACGACTACCACTAAGGTGGCCTTGGGCAAGGGATAAATAAAGGTTGAGAAAAACATCTAGTGATCTTAGGTATAATCACACTTGAAATACGTTTGGAAAGAGACCCTTATTAACCCCATTAAGAAATAACTGATGAATGAATGGAGGGATACAAAGCACACTCACCTCAGTGCATTAGTGATGGGAATGACCCGGTCGGTTCATTTCCCCCAGTAGATGGTGACATACACTGTAAGAACAGCCAGTCCACCTATACATTTTGCAGATCATCTCATTCAGCTGCCTCCATGTTGACTCACATGGTTGACAGCCTCTATGTCAAAAGAACTAGCTCCAGATTTGTTTTACTTCCGTGATGGAAAGAGATTGATGCAAATGCCAACACATCTACCAAAGTCGAAAACCACACACATTCCGCCAATATTGCCGATAACACAATAATACTCAGTCAAATCATCGTGGCAATGATAAAAAATATGAGGCAGGAAAAGCCACAAAACACCAGCAAAAAAAACAAAAAAAGTCACATTGTAACAGCATCACCCTGTTGAAAATCTGGAATATTGGTAGCTTCACTGGTTGTGGAGTACTCGCTCCTTGAAGGCAGAGCTATAGATATACAGAGTAAGGCAAACTTGGTTTCAGGTTAATCAAATGGAGCCATATTCTCACCAAATGCTCCAAGGCTATTGCACGCTCTCATCTTAGGACTGTAAATCATAGTGTAATCGCCATGGAGCCTTTAGTGCTAACATTGAGCGGGCAGTTCCCCAAACTATGTATGTCTACGGCTCTGTTCCGTGGCAGCTAGATGCGTCCCCTCCTGGGACGAGTGCAGCTCCCCAAACGGACCAGCCACATCCAGCTTGGGTGACTGGGGCTGTAACCTAGAGAAGGCTTTTTCATGTTAGATGATACCAGCCAGATACCGTCAGAGCAGACAAGAAAAAGCCAGAGGGACCAGAGCCGCCGACAGGAAGTAGGTGACTCGGTAGAGGTGGAGTGGAGAGAAGGTCACCATGGCGATGGTCAAGAGCAGGGGGAGGTGGGAGGTCAGAGGCAGGAGTGTACTGAAACAGAGACAAACAAAACGTTGCTACAGACAGACTCAATTGACCAGGGGTGTCAGTGAGTGTTTAAAGGACAATTCCGGGATTTTTCAACCTGGCCTCTATATACACAAAATCGCCTATCATACCGCAAAGTAGATCCCAAAAGTTTCGGAGTTGCTCTGGTAGATCGGCTCAGTCGGCAGTCGCGCTACGGGGACTCAATGGCTGCAACCACCTTTGTCCACTCTGAACTCTCAACTCTGACAAAGGTGGTCTATGAAAGCAAGAGGGTTGACTTGTTGCAAGAAGAGGATGGTGTAAACATAAATGTTTCTACCATCCTCTTCCTGCAACAAGTGAACCCTCTCGCTATAGACTACCTTTGTCCACCGTCCATTTCAGAGCAGGACTTCTCCTTGAGCTAGACTTTAGTTTTCTGGTTAAAAAAGGTCTATTTCTCTAGCGATCCTTTCAGTAATGTTGTCAGACACTTGTCAGACACACAAATAACAATCTGAGCCTGTCAGTGGCAAAAACAAGCACTTTTAGTGGACATACTTTGACCGCGCCTCCATGCCCCTACAGATTACGTTGCAGCCATTGAGCCCCCGTAGCGCGACTGCCGGCTGAGCCGATCTACCGGAGCAACTCCGAAACTTTTGGGATCTTCTTTGCGGTATGATAGGCGATTTTGTGGATATAGAGGCCAGGTTGAAAAATCCCAGAATTGTCCTTTAATAAAAGGTACGAGGCTCCTACCTTTTGCTGAGTTTCAGTGTGTTGCAGTTAATAAGCAGCATGTACTCAAAAAGTAGAGGCACAGTGTGTGGCCAGCATGGGTCGGGATCCAACCGGGTGGAGTACCTGCAGACGAGCGTAGGTTAAACACATGTGCACACAAACCCAGACTGAACTGTCCTGTAACACAACACAACAGCCATTTTAATACCTCAGGTTGCGGATCCAGTGGATGAGCGAGGGTGCAATGAGCATGATGGGTAGTGTGAAGAGGGCCGACAGGCAGAGGTGGAGCTGCAGGTCGTCCCTCACCTCCTGCAGCGCACACTCCGACAGCAGGGGGGCGCCATTACATTCTCTGGGCTTGCTCAGGGCCTCGCTATCGACTGCGCCGTTCTCAGTTTCTTTATGCTTCTGGGGCGCCTGGAAGCATTGTGGGGGGGAGGGGGTGAATGATTCCAAGTCTAATGCCCGAAAGATCAAGCTAATATTTAATCAGATTCTGACCCCTGACTGTGCATTCACACCGTTAGCAACCATCGCTAATTTGAGCTAGCCAATTGCTAGCCGCCAATGCTTTTGCAGCGATGGGCGGGACATATAGCAACACTTGTATATGATTGGGTGTTGATGAGTTTTGTAACCCAAAGTTCAGCCACGGACATTTTCTTTGGTCCTATAAAATAAACATGGAGCCTCGGAGGTCTCTGAAGTCGCCGTTAACGGTGTGATCGCACACTTACAGTGCAACCTGAACGTCTTACCAGGTTCAGCATGTGACTCAAAGACCTTTCTGTCATCTGTAGCCTCAGCACCTGGGCATGCAACGTCAAACAGAGACAGGCAAGGGGATTGTTAGAAATGGTCTGCTTGTCATGTTGCGATTGAGGAATTGAGCTTATTCAACTGTTCACTCTGAGTACGAGCATCAGTTAAATGCCTGAAATGTAGAAAAGCATAATATAGGTGGAGGCTTCTATGAAAGCACCTTATATTTACTGTGACTCCATCAGACTCCTAACCTTGGCAGTGTTAGTGCCATGCTCTACCCATTGAACTGCTTGGGAGTCGGGACCAATACAGGATACATACATAGGCAACAGTGTTCTCAGACTCACCCTATAGAGGTGAAGCAGAAAGGTGGCAAAGATTGACAAGGCCCCACAGGAAGCCCCGCCCACAATGGTCAGAGACAGCATGACAAGGAGCTGGGTCCGTGGACGCAGGGTGCCACAGTCTCTAGAGACGGACGGTCTGGGCGTAAAAACAACATCATTGGTCAACAACTATATGTTTACAGTTCGCCCACGTTTCCCAGAGGAGGCGTACTGAAGAAGTGTATTATAAGAGAGTGGGGCTATATCAGCTTTCTGTCCCAAAAGAAAAATTGATCTTTTATGCCACCACTGGAGGATAGAAATGAGTCTCTTAACCATCTGGGAAAATCAGGTCAAGGAAAGTGAATGATTATTATTCTCCCCTCCATCAACAAATGCTGTTGAGGTTGGCACTTAACACACAATTGCTCCATTGGAAGTACTCAGTGGCTGACAGCAGAAGACTGTGGTTGCACTGGGCAGCTCCCTGGGGTGAAGATAAATGTGTAAATGTGTCAATGTGAAGAAGGTCAATGCTGAAAGTGAACGCCCCTCAATGGATGAATAAAGGTGTCGTTTGTTTTTAAATAGAGAAAACAAGTAAATAATACAGTCTGAAGTATGGATGCACTGATATAGATTCAGAGTACCCAAAGTTTAGTTTCTGATCCATTACCAATGCATTGTTTTTACTGAACAGTATAAATGTAAGAGGCAATAAGCATGATTTTACTGTCCCATAGCACAGAATGACTATAATGTATCTGAGGAGGGTTGGTAGGGCTGTTGATGAATTACTCAGGTGCTAGGATTTCTGAATTTCAAAACTCACTTTTGGAGGAAAAACTCTCAACGTATTGAAATTTCCACACACTCTGAATCCCCCCTCACATTTGAAACTGCTCAACATTGGAGGACGGTGTTACGAGCAAGCAACCAGCCTCAGAAAGACATTTCAGCCACGAAAGCTAAAAAGCCTCGTTCTCAAGCCAATAAAGCAAATGATGAAGCAACATAATCATTACAGTATTTCACATCACGATACATTACTTCTTCACAAGATGTTTCTGTCGGATCTCTGCTTTAATTCTCCAGTTTACTCATCTTTATTGTGAAAATGTGACTTTAGTGTTTGTGCCACCATAATTCATGGGGGCAGGAGGTGGGGGCTGAACCAGAGACTTGAGTAGGAAGAGATAAGTTCTATCAATGTTGTTGAGTATCTCATACCCCATGTGTGAAAAAGAGCATAAAATAAAGTAATTTCGCTCATATTACATTACATTTACTCTTGATATTAGATTGTAGTACCGGGTATGTTCTCTGATCCTAATCGACATCCAATAACAGCTTCATATTGGCGCGTCCCTACGTTTAGCTGTCCGATCTCACCTGTGTAGGGGAGCCAGTATTAGGGAGATCAGGCGCAGAACGAGCCGAAGCAGTGCGCTGCCCCAAAACGCCACAGCTGCCCCCAAGACATACAGGAGGGGCGACAGGAGGCGGGGCCATTCCTCAACTGGTGCCACGCCCTCCTGAAAGGTCCGGTCAGGGAATGTGGGGGGGAGGGCATCCATAGAGGGGAGTCGGAGAATGGACCAGGCCTCTTGGAACCAGCTGCACCTGAAGGAAGGGGGGGGGGGGGGTCAGCAGTAATCAGGTGATGTAATGCTGCGTTCGATTCAAAGTTAGGAGTCGGAAATGTCCAGCTGGTAAGTCGTAATTACAACCTCCACGCGTTCCAGTGATCCAGCTTCAGAAAACCAGGGAAGAAACATGGACCAACGTAATGCACCGCTTCAAAAAAAACTACTTCAGAATAGTTCTGTCAAACAGTAGTTCAGCATTAGAAGTGCAGTGCCTACCCAAGCAACAGGTGGAGAACATAAACGGGTAGGTCGACTCTGTGAGGCTGCAAGCCCCTGCCTACCACCTGGCTCATGTCTGCCGCTCGGCCTGTCCTCAGGATGGAGGACAGCTGCCCCCCACAGGCGAGGAGGAGAGTTACAGCTGTGTACACCGGCACCACAGGGCCGCAGAACCTCAGCATCTGGTACGAGAGAGGACGAATAATAATGATAATCTGAATAAGAATAGCTTTATTCACGGAGGATGACAAACTCAAACTTGAGCTGACCAGCAAAGATATTCCCTACTGTTAGTTTACATCTAAACGGGTTAAGAAGCTTAATAACCGTTACACAAAGCTTAACAAAAGGTGGCTTCCGCAGGTTGTTGTTCCCTGAGTCCAACAAGACTGATAGTCTGTACAAGACTTGTATTGCTCTTTGTTGCTACCAGTGAAAGCCGATGGTACAACAAGGTGGGTAGTTGAAAAAAACAACACATGATACAGAGTTGTGTCTTACCTGTCCCAGCACCCTGGGGAATGAAGTCCTTACTGACACCTGAAGTTCAGATCAGAGGAAATACACAATTCGTTTGACACATAATGTTATATTTTTTATATCCTTGTTGAAGACTTTTGTCATGATGAATTGTAATAAGGATGTGTAGGAAGACATAGTACCTTATACTGGCAGTTGGGGGCAGTGTGGAGCTGAAGGAGGACACCTGAGGTGTTGTCTGGACGGCTTGTGTGGAGCATCCCTGAGATCTCAGTCACTGATGGTGTACTGGGAGGAACACAGAGAGCAAAGACCAAGTGATTAGGGACGACAGTGGTTATCCACTCACACCTCTTTCATATGTTAGCTACATATATACATACATATACATAGCACATGTTAGCCAAAACATGCTGAACAACATGGAGGGACAGGGAAGGTAACTAACCTGACTGTGGTTAAGGAGTCCTCCCGAAACCAGGGCACCTTCACTCTGTATACGCTGGGCAGTCTATCTACAGACAGAGATACAATAATCAATGCGACATCTCAACCTGTGCACATATGCCAAGGTATCAAAAGACAAAGCAGCTTACCTTTTTGTGTTTTGCAGTGGCTCACAACATTGATTCTGAAAGCCTGATAGACCTGAGGATACAGAGGTTGTCAACATTTAGTCAGGTGGCAGGAACAGAGAGATGCAGAAAGATTTGTTGGCATATAACGTGACAGGAAAAAAAATCATCATCCTACCTGGTGAAAGTGCTGGAGCACGACGGTGTGAAGAAGCCCAGAGGAGTTGACGGTGACATCATTGGCGGTGAAACCTGGAAAAGCAACAGTGACGTGAGAAGGAACATCTCTCTCTTCAGTTGTGGGGTCCAGAATGAGAGACCTCAGCAAACAAAACTCACCGAAGGAAAAGACATGTGGCACCGGGACAGATATAGTCTGAGATTCCTGTCTCTGCCACTCGCACTCCACTGTGAACTGGGGAGCAAGCAGAAGGTGATGTCATTTATAGGAGCAGGGTTTAAATTCAACACTCGTGGTCATCCAAATGAGTCTGGAGCCACCAGTGGCTGTGGTTGACTGATGAAAAAGCTATTTTCTTATGCCATGCATGAGAGTAAGACCTATTGCTGATAAGTGCTCACTGCTGTGGTGTTTTTGCACTGCAGTCAAACAGTGTGTCCAGTACTGTGACGTCTTTCTCCTTGGATTTTCTATTGATGGAGTTTGAGTTTCTGTAGGTGGCGCTCTTTTCTTTGTGTGTTCAGGCATGGTGGTTATCGCTGCTCACGCTAACAACCCAGTTCTTCTATTTATTCGAAACAAACCACTGTTTCTGTTCCTGGCTAGAGGTTGGATCACTATTGTGTTAGATCAGTTGCAGATAGAGAGTAACAATACGGAAACGTATTTCTATGAAAATGTCATGGATTATATTCCTTTAAAAAGATGTGAGCACTACAAGCAATCGAGCAAACAAGCGTCCTGGCTAACTGTCCAAGTAGCGAGTGCTAATTTCTTTGTACCTGTTTGCCATTGAGGTTTGAGGCACCAACAACCAGATGAGAAACTGAAGACAAGTCACTGAGACTCAGAATCAGAACCTGAGGAGAATGACAGACAGTTATGAGCGACCAATAGCAGCTCAGCTATTTTAGATCATTTAGATATCTTTAGATAATTACCTTGTATGGTGGCAGAAGCTCTGTTCCCATAGACAGATCCACTGCACGCACACTGGGAAATTGAGAGAGAAAAATGAACAAAATGAATGGTAATAGAAGGAAAATGCACATGTCACTGCTGAGGACATTAGCAGCATAGTAACAACCACTGGTGTAAAAATAACCTTTTTACTCTGCTGTGCGACCACAAAATGTTTTCTCTGTAACAACAAAACGTAGGAAATGAGATTCTAATGATTTGATAACAGCATTACGCATCCAGTAATAACAAGGAGTCTCCGAAATGTACTCAGACATTTGGTAATTTCATTGGAAGCCAGACCAAACAGATTAAAGATGCTGCTGATAGAGGACGAGGAAAAGTGGGGTGAGAGATATACTAGAAAAAGCTCCATATAACACCTCCTTACCACAACGACCCATTCCTCTGTGTGCAGCCGTACACCCAGTTCGTCATCTCCTGTTGGACAACAACCCCAAATCAGACTCTCTTCCTCTAGAATTTGTTTTGGTCGTATCGAGGCAGAGGCATATTGGCAGCTCAAGAGTTTCCTGGTACATAGTGACACTCAAGGACAACAGGACCTCACATAGAGCACAAAGACATACTGGTGACACATGACTAAACATGACGCTGCATATATACATTCAACACTGCCAAGCTATGTTCCTTATAAAAGTCTGGGATGGAAACAGCAGTACAGCGGTGCTGCAAACTCACCAGGTTGTTGCTCCGGCAGTAGAAGTGGCTGTAGGCTTTCCTGCGACTAGATAGGGCAAACAGGAAGTACTTGGCCTGCCCCTCCTGTAGGCAGAAGAAAGGTTCAGACTTTTTCTTTTTTTAATAAATAAAAATTGAAAATCGAAATCCATAGCTAATGCTTGCGTGGTGTTATTTATGTTTTTTTTGCCTTGATAATGACATTTTTCCAATAAATCATATTCCTCATTGTAAACAGTGAGGTAGAACCTCACCAAACCCAGACTGACATACAGAATTATAAGGTTTCTATCTCTGTTCAGGCCCTTTCCTTTTTGAGATTCTGCACAGCACCATGGCGGTGTAGGCTGTGTGGTGCTATCAAGATAGATTTCACTACATAACAGTTTTGCCAGCTGGGATGTCAAAATGTTGATGCTCAATATCTCAGAACTGCACACTACTCAGACAAAACATGATAACTCCTTTGTACAATATATCTCTACTAGGGGTTTCTTAGTTGATTAGTCAAGTAACCGGGCTTTTTCAAATGATTGTATTTGTTGCCATGAGAGAAAATGAGGTGGGAATTTTACCGATTTCTCTATAAAAAGAACCATTTCATTAGAAAATCCAACCACTGACTCCAAATGTCTTTAATCAGACACAGTCGTACTCTATTCATTATCATCATCATCCTTCTTTAACTGAGCCGCTGTACAGTGCAGTACCTTTGGGGTGCTGTAAACCAGACGCAACGTGTTAACTTCACTCCATGCTTCAGGAGAATCTGGAAAATAGGAAGGAAGTACAGGAGACCAATACGTCTAGCTCCTAAACAAGTATCAGTCAATCACGTATACTTTGCAGTCACCCCCTCCTCTCTTTTCTACATGCCTGATAAAGATACATACACACCGTTTGGGTACATCTAGGATACAGCCCACTCACTCACGATGCCAGCGATGCTTGTCTTTAAGCCTGATAGTGTTACAAAGTTAGTCATTCTTAACAGTCTAATGAGAGTGGAGGCAACGACATACGTACAAGCTGACATGGCTAATATCATGATAGGTGAGTAAAAATACAAAATAGATGTTACGTTTTGGTTCACTGGCCATCAAAAAAACACACGGATGGCTGGGTGACAGCAAACAGGGGGACGGATGTGAGCTTTCCCCAGCTTAGTGAGGTGATGATGTGGTACCCACTAACCTGAGAGGGAGAGGGAGGTCTCTTGAGGTTCATCCAACATCCTGACAGGGTGTCTGATAAAGTGATGGTTCAGAACGGCCATTCTCGTCTCTGGGTTCTCTGAGAACTAATAATGACACCGCGGTTAGCTTGGATATTAACAGGAAATACTCTCTCCCTGATTTTATCACTGCTGCTTTTGTGTCTCTGACCACAGCACTGCATATCTCTTTTTTAAGATTTAAGAGTTAAGAAAACCTGTCGGGTTTCAGGATCGATGAGGTCGAAGAAAGCCCTGACAGTGGCGAGAACAAGCTCTTTGCACCTGGAACACAAAGACATACAGTCTTCATATGATTGGAGCAATACTTCAAAACGGTTCTAGATGAATGAAACGCAATCTTCTTACCAAACGATGGATAGATGGTCGGTGGACACCCACGTCCTGGGAACAGCAGTAGCCTTGGCAAAAACAAGGAGACATAAACTGTGAAGACCAGAGGTGGAGCAAACGGCTAATACTGTCGATACACTGGGAGTTGCTTTTTTGTTTACAGCTGATTTACGAAAGTTCATTAGAGAACTCCGACTCCCATAATGCAGCGGATGAGTCTTACCACCAGCGACAACTTGCTGGGGTCTCCTGGCGGACAGGGCAGGGATGTCAGGCCGGAGCGGACCTGGTAGTCCCGGTATCCCCCCCCCACAGAGAGCACGGTGACGTTCCTGAGGTCGTCCGCCTGGTTCACCCACCTCTGTCTGACCGCAGAATAGAAATCTGCACAGCATGGTGACGGAGAGAAAACAGACATTAACAACACTGGGAGTAAAAACCCACCTTGAATCAGAGGTCACATTATTGTTATACATTATAGATATGATCTTGAATAGTTTTGTCTATATTCGCAAAACAAAACACAAAAGACAGCTGCAACTCTGGTCTTGCATTAGAGTTGCTCAATTGACGACGACAGGAAGAAGGACTCTGAGGAAAACTGTCGGTATCCAGAGTGATTTTATAAAATCTGGGCACAACTTCTAGTTTAAAAGTGTTAACACTACAAAATAAAGCTCATTTAGGCATAAAGCATGTGTGTCCAACCATTTTAATCTAGTTAAAAACAACCACACCCACAACACTAGAGGCAGTCTAACAAATTGTATTCCTATGAGATTTAAAACATGTTTTGGGAAAAATACATTTTCAAATACAGCCACATGTGAATGGAACAAGCTGCCTATCTCCCTTAAGCTAACCCCGGGTGAGAGGAGATTTAAATCAGATCTCAAGAAATGGCTGTTAAATAATGTGTAGATTTATAAATGTTTGCATGTTTTACTGCTTATTTTATTTCATTTTTTTTATTTTTATATCATTCTTGCTTGACACTTTCTTATTCAATCTGCCATCTTGTACTGCGATAGAGGACCACAATGGAAAAAAGCCCTCAGGCTTTTTTGTTTGCATGTTTTTCTAAAAAAAGCCCTCGGGCTTTTTTGTGTATTTTAATCCTCGACAATTTTATAAAATCTTATATGGAGTCTGAATGATGATCAGCCTGTCATGTATGTTTTAATTTTTGTATCTGATTCTACTTTATTGTCAATGGAGCAGTTCCAGAAAGTCTCTTGGTGAAAGTTAGCTTTGGAGAGAGTTACACGTGTCATAGAAATAACACATATGTAAACTGTTTTCCTTTAATAATTGTGTGAGTGTATGTGCATTATGTGCACTACTGAGGTTTGACTTCAATGCCTCCTGAAGAGCTTAAATTGATCTCAAGGAATTCGGTCAGAAAAACTATAATACAGTCTCTCGAATCAGACCCCATAATGCCATGCAGTACTGGTGCATTGTACAACACATACCCAGCAGGTATGTGTCGAGGGCCAGCACGGGGGCTAGGTGGGGGGAGGCCTGGGTGATGATGAGGCTGACCAGATGGGGGCTGAAACGGGGCAAGGTGAACAGCGCCCGGGCCACCACTCCTCCCATGGAGTGGCCCACCAGCACCACACTACGAGGAGGGTCTTCAAGGTCCTGGTGGGCGGAGAGAGGCGGAGTGGAGGGGAGATCAACAAATCAACAACAAATTGGTGGAAATGATGTACTGAGTTTAGGCTTATTGGTCAAATGTTTATGAAGGATAGTGTTAGAAAAATAAAAAGCTTAACAGCAACATTTGAAAGCAAAGTGCACACTAGGAACATTTTAAGGACACAGGAATAGTTGCTATTTCTTGCCTGGACACTCTTCACTCCTGACTAATGTCTGCTTGTAATGCTGGCAGTTTAAGAATTTAAGCTTATTCTACTGTTGTTCTGGATAAAAGCATCAACTAAAAGCCCAAAATGTAAATGTAGAAGAGAAAGGAATGCGATATGCGGCAGAAGATAGAAAAAGTGTCCCCACGTCAGTGAAACATCACTCCACCAGCAATATCCATCATATCGGGTAATCCTGCCTGACCAGTAGATGATATTTGAGGCCTGACCTTGTAGAGGCGCAGGATGGCCTTTATGCTCTCATGCAGGAAGTGTGTCTGCCTGCGCAGGCTGCCACCGTACAAGGCCACCAGCTCCTCATTGAAATCCACCGTGAAAACGTTGAGGTGGAGTCCTGCCTCTATGTTTTCAGCCTTCCTCAAGGCCACCGAGCCCAGGGAACGAGCTTCAGGGAGAAGGAGGACATTGGATTACGGCGAGTGTTTTGATTAGGTTAGGAGTTCTTACAGACAGACAGTGCAGAGAAAAGTGTGACAACACCACAAACCAGATTCAAAACGATTCCAGATGGAGGAACACAAAGCCTGCGCCATCTCATCCTCTCTAGTGCTCCCTGATACTGTAAGTCAGTGGTTCTCAAAGCGGGGTCCCAGGACCCCCAGGGGTCCTTGAGAGGGCTCCAGGGGGTCGCCACCGAAATGAAGAATAGTTGAATTTCAAGTTATAGCTACCTCTACACGGTCTACATCACTGTAGTTCGCAGACATGCTAAATAATACTTGAATTTTTGACACGCTGTTCGTATTTTCTTCTGGTTTGGATTGTTGATAATGAGAGTCCTGAAAACCTAAAAAGTAAAATATCACTTTAACGCTGAAAAGCCTCATCACATTTACATTAACGTACCCATTTTCTGGCATGGATGACCCTTGACACATACTAGCAATGCCCTAACCTCAGAATACCTTTTCCAAATCAGTGGCACCTTATCAAGTTGTTATAACTTGTGAAGTTGGGTAGCTTACTAAACCACACGGACATAAAGAATTTAAGTGCAGGACAAGACATGTAAGAAACGGAGAGCGTGGATTCATCGTGGAACACAGTGTAACAGCAAAATGTGTTTGTCTTCACCAGAATAAAAGAGTGGGAGTTCTCCTCCTACACACAACCCATCGCAAGAGCAACAAGGCCTACACCATTTGAGGATTTATCTGCATCACAGTGAGTGCATTACATTCTACCTTAAATACAGTCATTAGTTAGACAAAGCATCCTCTATCCAGAAGGTCCCAGGTTCGATTCCCCAAGTGTGAGCAAGTTGGCAGCATGGAAACAAACTACATATTAAGTAAAATATTATAGACGTATTTTAATCTGCAAGTTCACTCTAACAGGCAGACAGCTCACTAAATGGGGAAACGGCAGTGTTGATTAAACCAGACCGAGGCCATGAAAGGAATTATTTTTCATCTTTTCCTGGTACATTTTTCACTTAGGCCTACATATGTGATTAAAATCATACTGCAAGTTTCTTATTACATTTTTTACTGCAAGAATCTCGCTGTTGCAAAACAATTGCAACAGTATTTATACTCTACACACCAAACAATACATGCATTAAAATGCCTTGAATGCTGCTTGCCTGCCTGCCTGCTCACCTGCCTGCCTACATACCTGCTTACCTGTATCCACCGATTGACTGCTTCATTCTACCAACTCAAAAAGGTACTTTCTTTAACTGTTTATTCAAGAGAAGCGCATTAAAAAGAATCTCCAGCGAGTGCATCTAGCAGTGACTATTTGAAATTGAAGATTGACAAACAAAGTCACTACAGGCCGTTTCTTAAGATTGTTAAATTCTGCTTTGTTTACATGTGATTTCCACACCCAACACAGACCCTGGTAACTTGATTTCTGTGGCAGGGCAAAGTTCGAGCAACCGTCTCATTTGAAAGACAAGGAGCTTGTGTACAAAACAGTTTGAAGTCCAGGTGCAGACTGATCAACAAGCAGTCTGAGGCCATCCTGGTGCCCTCATTCACCCTCAGCACATCCTCGCACTCAAAAGAAAAAGTCGCATTCTGTTTCACCTTGTTGCTTAAGCATCCTTCTGCTGGCCAAAACACACACGATGCACAACTTTCACTTCCCTGTTTTTCTCCCCTCGCTAGTTCCGAATTCAAATACCAGTGGTAAAACTTGTCACAGGGACATCTTTAAGAGCCGCATTGTGTTAGCAGATGCACTTACCTTGTTTATAACTGCCCGCATTCCCAGGCAGGAAGAGCACAGGGGCACCGGTGAGTTTAAGTGCACGGGTCTCCTGGGCATACAGGCCTTCTCCGTAGAGGTACAGCCCATATGCTGGGTACAGTCTGGCTACACGGCGAGGCAGCGCCACACGCTGTGAACCCAACATGCACACACATAGACACACATTAGGAGCTGCATATGTAGTATCAGAAACGTTCATTATCCTTGCACTACACTCATAAGCAATTGATGAGTCTAACTAAAAAGGAGCTTTTAAGTGACGACAGCAGTATCTACATCCACTCTATAGCTGGCAGACAAGATAACACCACTTTGGTTTTACCCCCTGGTTTGCTGTTCGCCTCGCCTGCCCTAATTATTACAATAATTGTTGATATACTGTTCTTATGTGAGAAGTATTTTTTTCTGGTTTGGGTTATTGGACGTCTGCAGGTTTCATCAGCATCAATTTAGGACTTTTTAAGATCTTTTTAATGCCAGTTAGAATGAAATGTAAGCCCAATTTCACATTTAAGCGAAAGTGAAAATAGACCTATCAGTCTGTATAACTGGACAATGTCTCAACGGAAGAACAGCGCACCACAGTACTGTATATTACCTCTATTCAAGACCATTTAAAGTCTTGAGTTTAGATAATATAAGACATTTTAAGACTTTTTCAGGACCTGCAGGCACCCTGGATGATGATCGCCTGAAAAGGCCTGACAGCTAGCTGTGACTTCGGGTCCTCAGGGAAGTTATATATGACCTAAAAAATATCACCATAACTGGTAATACATCTCATTATTTGTACATAAACATTAGCAATTTTTCTGACCCTTGAAACGCTCCAACCTTAATATACTTTTTGTGGTACATATACAGCTGACAGACAAGACAACACCCCTTTGGTTTGAGCTCCTGGCTTGCTGTTGCTCTGTGTTGTTTTCATCATAGGTGCAAACAGCAAGCCAACCTTGGTTTACAAGACCATGTCCATTAACCCTATACCCCTGTCCTGTCACAGCACCTCCCCTTCATCTCTCACCCTCTTACCCTAACAAACCACATCACAACAAGCCTGAAGCCCTTATTCTGGTTTGCCTCCAGCTGTGCACCACATCTGGACAGATCAACACATCAATGAGCACAAAAAGCATATGGAGGCGACCTAGTTTGCGTCACTGGCATCTCAACACCAACTTGTCCACGTGAAAGAGTTGTATATCTTGCAAATAAGACAGCGGCTGATCTCCTTTTGAGAGGTGTTAGTGGATCAGCAGCTGATTTCACAACCTGGATTACTGGGGCTTGATTTGATTCTCCATTCAACACACAAAACCTCCAAACATTACAGGTTCTGCCAGTTAGGACGGTGTGTGTGTGTGGGTGTGGGTGTGTGGGTGTGGGTGTGTGTGTGTTAAAAGCCATTGAGGAAATACTTTAGCCAGGCTGAGATGCAGGATAGCCTACACCTACCTGTTCTGTGTCAGGTAGCAGGTTTCAGGAAACAGCCCAACATATTAAAGAGCGCTTGACTGGCATCATTTACTATGCATCGCACGTTATGCCCATTCGTGTTCAAATGAAATGTGTCATATCTTCTGTAGAAACAAAACAAGACGCATGGAAGGCTACCGGGAATGTATCGATATTTTAAGGCTAATAACTAGCCTAACGTTAGCTACTCACCCGGTACTCGGGGTATTCAAACATATAGGTCATGCTGCATCTATTCTCCTCGAATCCAGTCAGCAACTCTCGCAGCCCAACCGCCAGAAGCCCCAGGGCAAAACCGTAAAAGGCCACAGTGGCGAATTGCATGCTTAAATTTTTACGGTGGGATTTTTATTTACAGGTGTTATATTTCCATCTTTCAATTTTCCCCTCAGCAAACTCCGTGCCAGGCAAGCAACCATTGACGCTCGCCAACACCGACTGTAGCTCAAAACAGGAAACGCCTACTATACAAACATTAGTGATTGGCAGGTCGGTTGACCAATGAGAGATGAGAGCTCGCGGAAACGGCCCAATGATAGAGCAGGGTTGAAATGCATCAATAAGCAACGGCTGATGTCATTCTGTCTTCGGGGGAATTGCTCGCTTTAGCAAGTATATTTATAAGTATATTTTCTTACTTTCTACATCTTAGCAAGCATATTGGAACACTACTGTATACTACTCCAGCTTCTGCTTTTACTACTTCTGCTGCTGCTACCACTACTACTACTACTACTACTTAACACATCATCATCTTTCTGATTAATTCAACTTTTTTTTTTTTTTTTACATTTTCAACCTGAAGCATGCACACAGATTTTGTTTTACCTTTACCTTTATTTTATACCTATTTTTGATTTTTGTCTTTTTTTGTTAACAGACTAATAAGACTAGACTCTAATAATCTATTCTAATTTAATCTAATTGTTATATTGACAACACCTGTGATTTTGTACATTTGCATTTGTTAAATAAAATAAAAAATTCTGATATTAAAGGTAATAAATAAATAAATGAAAATAAAATACAGTTCTTGCATAGGACATTTGATTGTGTGGGGGAAAATAATACAGGGAACTTTTTTCTCTCAAATCTTTAATATGGCAATCAAAGGTCTGCTGCTTGAAGCTGCCTTAACCACTAACCATTCCAAACACACATATATATATACATCATGTGCATCTGAGCCAGGTGATGGCAACAGGTCATGTATTTTGCGTGAGGAAAGGAAAAACATACGTAGGTGTTAAAATCTGGCACATTGAATGCTGACAGATACACACATACTAAGAAGACAAACACAGAGAATACCGTTGTTGGTCTCCTCTGGACTCCAGTCAACCTTCTCAAAAATAAAGGCAAGATGTGGGAGTTTCAAGAAACAAATGCCACCCACAAGATGCATTTTATCTCAGGGAATGATTCCACATTTTTTTTGGTTTATGAATTAAAAAACATCTTTGCCTTTGAACACATTCTACATCAAGACAAGTGTGTGCAGCAGCAGATCTGAGACTGACAAAAGAATCTCATCACAGACTTTTTCAGTCACTCCATCAGACTTGGGTCAAATAGTATCTGCAAGTAATTCTTAGTTTGGTGTTACTGCATCAGGATGATTCAAATCAATCAGATGCAAGCACAGAAAGGTATACATTGACAGTCAAATATGTTTCTGTGATCACCCAAACTTTGTGGCACAATTGTAGTGTCCCCCACCCACCTGGTATTTCAGGCTGGTTAATGCTATGAATTATTTGCAAATAATGTTTAGTCCGAGCCAACTGCCCCATTCCTGAATGTACAAAGATCCAACTCCAGTCTACCAGCGCTTCACAAACATAGAGAAATTTTGATCATTGACTGGGACAATCAGCAACACTGTAATAAAGCATATAGTTCTTTGCGGTATCTAAGTACAGATGTGTTTGGCTCATATGTCTTTTCTACAGTGAATAGTGTATGAATCAAAGTTTGTCCCAGGGGTTTTCCCTGAACTTCTTTAGTCAGGTGTTGATTGTTGTTTTCCCTTCTATGTGGTATCTGGAGACTGCGGTGGGTAGACATATATTCCGGTTCAACTTAAGGCAAGGAAACACTGGAGGAAATCATTGATCCTTGACCAATTCCCACCGGTGCATCAGCCTCAAAGCAATACCACCTTAATCCAACAGTTTGGAGTGCTCTATCCTTGTAATGGTCCAGTCCGGTGGCACCCCTTTAGTAAACTCCCGTTGGAATCTGAAAAAACCAAGCCAGTACACAGAAAGATTAGAAAAGGATATTTAACAGTTTTAACATTTGATGTCAACCACCATACTCCAAAATCCAAGTGTGACAGGTTTTTGTCTTTCCTGTGCAGAAAAAAATATACTCACTCATAATTGGCTGTTAGGAGTCTCTTAGTTTCAGCCTCTCCCTCTCCGCTAATGGCCACCTGGAAGACACGAGTTCCCTCCATGCTGTCGTCAGGAAGACGCGCACTTGTCAGATACCAGAAAACGCATCAGAATACTCACAAACTTCCTTCCTGGAAAGAGAAAACTAACATAAATTAGGGCTGCAGCAATATTAACAACAACAACAAAAAATAAATAAATCAAGAAGCCCTCTTATTGTGTTAACATCCTGATAGATTTTGAGTAAAACAATGTCATGCTCACCATCATCATCATAGTAGATGCCCACATCCCCAGGAGTTGTGTACATGATCTCCTCAGGATCTGCAGAGAGCGCTTTCTTGTGACTTGATGGGAGAAGGTTGCATTTATCCTCCAGCTTCCCAATCAACTGCAGGGAGATGTACATGGAGGTGTTGTTTAGCTTGAGCAAAGAAAGTAAACTAACACGATACAATACAACTAAAGGTTTTGGCAAGGTGTCAATTGCTCACTACATCCCCCGTTTATGGAACATCCTACCAGAGGATCTGAGGGCAGCAAGATGCCTTCAAATTCACCTTATTAACATTGCATTTTTGCAGCCCTTTAAATTATTACCATTTTATCCTCTTCCTATTGTCTCACTGTCTGATTACTTATTGTGTCCCTTTGCAAGTATTATTTTACCCTTTTATTGTGAAGCACCTTGAGTTGTATGTCTTAAATACAGTTGTTAGCGGCCTTGCTATGACAGGTTTCTTTGTGCTGCATGTCCACTCTGTGGTCTTTTTAAATGTATCCACTTCACTAAATACAATTGGACTTCATGTCTCAATTAATTTCCTTCTTGCTCTGCCCAATGGTTTCAAAACTATGTTCAATCAGAAAAAGGCTGGTGTTGCCAGGTTTGTTCTTTAATTGCTTTCCCAATTAGTCTTAAATTCAAGTCCAGGTTGCATTAAAAATGTCTTAAAGTCTTAAATGTGGCTTGTTTGAACCTGCAGACACTCTGGATTGATTGATCAGTGTTGTCAACTCAAGCTGCTGCCCCATACAGAAAGCATCATAGTATTACAGGTATTGTGAAGACCTTGTTACTAGTATACCTCATTAGTAGTGAAGTATTGCACATAATGTCTCATCTTTAATTAAACAAAGGACAGATAGAGCCAGTTCACAGCATGGGCACACTATATGGATAATGATAACCAGAGGACTTGGTGCATTTCCATACTCACATCTTTTGCCACCAGCCCTTCCAGGGCTTCAAACTGACACTGTGACAGCAGTCTGGAAACATGGGAGAATGCCTGTAAAAGGTACCCAACATGTTCATCAGCAACAGCTCTACATGAGGCGTGACTACAATGTTTACCAATCGACAAATCTGACTGTAGGTTGTCAAGAAGTTGGAGGATGATCTGTGCAACGCCCACTTGAATAACAGCACTTCTGTTCTGTTAATCGCTACTTAGCTCTGAACTGGAACTTTTCACACTGACCTGTTTCGCCCCGTCCGTGAATTCTTCAATGTTAAATTCCTTGTCAAAGTAGGCCCTAATCAAAAAGTAGTAAATTCGCGTACGGAACCATATGAAAGGGTTTGGGATGCCAACAACAACCACCTTCTGGTTTGGCTTTTGTCCCCGATCCGAGCTGTAGGGACGGACTGCTGCCACAAAAGCAGCAGGCACCGGAGGACGTATCCGCGTTTTACCGGGCCGAATCAGAACAACATCTTCGGCTTTAAAAAGACGAGTAACGTTAAATGCCGATGGCCGCCTATTACAGCAACAACCTCTGAACATGGGCAGCGCCATTTTCTTCTTTTTCTTCTTCATGAGTTTTAACGGCGACTGTCAACCGGAATTAAGTGCATTACAGCCACCTTGTGTTCCGGAGTGTGGACCTCTACAGTCTAAACCTCAGACCTGTTAATAAACTAAGAGCATCCTACTGCATGAACCCTTCGGCAAATTCTAAATCTTCAAATTTGTTCACCGGCTTCTCTCAACACTGTTTTCGTTTTGTTAAACTTGCTATGCCCAAGTTTTAATCTTGTCATTATTACTTACTCTCTCCTATTTCCGCCCGTACTTTTCACTGAATTAACCTTGTTCTGGAGATTAAATAAATGTCTTACTTTCAATTCACTATCCAGTTTCTATCCATTTCTGTATTGCTTTCCTCCAGACCTCCTTTAACTTCTGATTTGCTTAGTGTAATATAAATACATTTCTTTTCTCGGCAAGACTTGCTTAGAGTATATTTGGAGGACTTAAAACAAGACATCTTGGCGGCTGCTCTAATTAAAGGATCTTAGACTCATCAACACAAAGTATGAATCTGAACATCAGCACTTGCATCGTCCGAGTGGAAACAAAGTAAATATTTTACAAAAGATGTGAAGTTGTACATCAAATCGCGTAAGTAGTAATGTTATTTTTATTATTCCTTAAAGGGTACATTATTTTCAATTCAACAGGCTATACGGTTTTTATCTTCTACTTTTTATCCCCATGTGTTGCTAATGTGGGGAACGTAAACAATGTAACACCTGCTCTAAATCGGAAGTTGCTAGCGTCTGGTTTCACATGCTGTCAAAGTAACAACCAAATCCTACATGGAGCTCCAGGAGAAGGTCGCTGTGCCGAAATTCACAGAAGTGGATAGGGACGTTTTTATACGAGAGATTTATCCACAGGTAAGTTAAAGCAGCTACCTGGCGTTAGCCTTTCTGATTCAAATGCTAACCTCGGTTAGCCTCGAAACGCTCCTATTCAAAAATCTCGCAATTTTAAATGACCTTATCTGTCAGTAAACGTACATACCCAGTGGTGTAGTCTATTTTTTTGTAGTGGGTATACTGGTCTATACTCATACTCACCCGTCCCAGAGCAACGCGTCTCAGAACAACAGCCATCTTGGAGCAACACCTCATAAGCACCATCACCACCTTGTGTCTGATGCTGCCTCCTAACATGTTGATAACATAACCAATCTTTAAGAATGCTCTCAAGATGTATACTGTAGGCTGGGCATAGATGTATACTGTAGGTTTTTTATTCATGTACTGAGAAAACCTCTGAATCTGTTATTTAAAAGATAAAAGAAAGTTTTAAAAGATAATTTTGTGACAGCTTTCACACGTTGGTTAATTCATTAAATTAACCCAGTCTGTGTTCACATGACTTTTGGACCTCTGAGGCTTCCGTCGCCTGTGACGAACAACAACAGATTTCTTCCGCGGTAATTCTCGGCACAAAGGTAAAAATCAGAAAGTTAATTACAAAGAGATGAAGTGAAAACAACGCCAGACAACACTTTTTCAGTGTTTTCCGAAGCGTGCCACTGCACCCACAGCCGCTTCGGGTGACGCTGCTTACGAGAATAAAACTGTGTAACGTATCCTCGCGCATCAAGTGGGTATATGGAAATCATAAACATTTTCTAGTGAGTATAGGGCGTATACCTGCGTATCACGTAGACTACACCACTGTACATACCTGGTAAAACATAACGTAACCATTTCTTTTGTTGACACTAGGGACACTAACTTGGGTAGGATATAGGTAGGCAGGTAATTGGTGCAGTTGTTGCACTGGGAGGGCATAGGTTTTTTTTTTGGTTTTTTTTAAGAGAAAGAAGCAGGATGAGGACTGAACCCTGTGTGTGGGATTTACTGGAATAAACTGACAAAAATGGGACTTTGGCCTGCGTACAACCAACTATAACCAGTGCACCAGTGGCGTTTGAATACTGTAAGAACTTTGAAATAGACAAATAGCCACTACACTATCTAACTATCTAACTAACTCACTCTTGAATTACAGCGAAGACCAGCCGTGCTGAGAGACCTCTATCTTGGACCATGCCTGGAGAAGTGGACAGTTGAGTATCTGGGACAGGCAGGAGGTGACAAGGAAGTGAAGGTTCATGTGTCTGCTGTTCCACAGATGGACTTCCTGCACAAAAACTTTGTGTACAGGTGAGCTCTCTCTCTCTCTCACTCACCTCACTCACTCACTCACTCACTCTCTCACACACACACACACACACACACACACACACACACACACACACACACAGGTACTCCTACTCTGCAGATTACTCAGCTACATTGCTTTATCCATAGGTCTCTGCCATTCAATGAATTTGTGAAAAGGGCATCTGAGAAAAATCACTCTGATTTCTTCCTCTGTGAGGTAAGTAAGACGCATCTTGAAATAAGTTATCCACCATAGATAATGTAGATGTAATGTAAGATAATGTAGTTTATACGGTATGCTATTTTTATCTGAGAATCTGAACTGATCCAGTGTGTTGTTTTGTCTCAGGATGAGAGCTATTATCTTCGTTCGCTGGGAGAGGACATTCGAAAGGTATCTAGAAGACTCCATTTTATATCCTAAAGCTGCAGAGTATGGAGTACATCACTTATTAAGTATTACTTTCAGATCTTACTGCAACTCCAAATACAGGTCCAATGCTTTCTAACAGTGAAATAGTTTCTACATCCACAAGACAAAGTGGAAAAAATGTCACGTACAGTACATAAAAACGGAAACAGCCAGTAGCGGGGCGACAGTGACTCAAGAGGGGGATTTGGGATTTAGATGTCAAGATGAGCTAAGACACAGGCACTTCTTCTCCTGCAGGAACCTGCTGACCTGAGTAAACAGTTTCCTGACCTGGCGGAGGATTTCCACATCCCACAGTTCTTTGAACCTGATCAGTTTTTCTCCAGCGTCTTCCGCATCAGCTCCTGCGGTCTGCAGCTGTGGACACACTACGACGTGAGTGTTGGAATGTGTGGTAAGACGGTGTTATGGGCGGCAAGATGGCCTCAGGTCTGTATTACCTCGTGTATAATGTGTGATTGAATTGCTGTCAAATTTGGGGTGTGCACGAGACAACAAAACTGGTCTTGGTGTTTGAAGCCAACAGGGAGGTCTTGGGGAGTCAATCCCTCTGCTGCCCTCTACTGGCTGGTGGCAGAACAACTTGAAAATCCATCCACCTTATTATAAGTCAATGGGAGCAAGGCTCATTTTCTATATAGAAATATGCAGTCAGTAAAAGTTTTATACAAGCAGTTATAGTCGCAATAGTAATAATTTCCTTCTCTTTCCATCCCTTTTGATTTATAAAAAAAATAAATAAATCTTCCCCGGTCTGTGGGTGTGCATAGAGATTTTGATCATACACTATGAAGACCAGTGTTAACATTGAGTGTTTTTCTTTCTTTTTTTAGGACTCAACACAAATAAAAAACAGTTTGTCAAGTGTATGAGGCACTAACTGCCCTTTTAATGATAAGCCAGGCCTCCTCTTACTCTTCTACCCGGTCTGTGGCATTCACTCATTCAGGTGATGGATAACCTGCTGGCTCAGGTGACCGGGAGGAAGCGTGTGGTTCTCTACAGCCCCCAGGATGCATTGCACCTCTACCTGTCAGGTGAGAAGCTACAGTATGTATGAAGATATGACCGTGGCTGTGTACAAAGTGCTGATTTTGATGCAGAGTTTATTTGGATGAAGATGTTGACAGTGTTGGTGTGTATTTTGTAGAATAATATTTCACTATTAGGCACATGAATGCATTCTAAGTAGGATTTGGCCAAACTGATATTTCATTTCTCCACTGAAGGTAGTGTGTTCTCATATTAAAATAAGCAGTAAATTAGACAGTTACCATAGCGTGGTATAATATTACATTGCCCCTTCTTCATTTTACCCACCAGGTGATAAATCGGAGGTCCTGGACATCGACTCCCCAGACTTGAAACGCTTCCCTGAGTTTGTGAAGGCACGGCGATATGAGTGTGTGCTGGAGCCTGGAGACTTGCTCTTCATCCCTGGTATGGAAACGTGTCTGTATTGTTCAACTCCAACAGGGAATCAATTAAACAAACCCCTTACAGTGAATGCCACCCATTTTGCACTTCTCTCAAACTACAGGAAATTATTGTCCATTAAATGTTTTAACTTTTACATAAAATTGAAGGTATCTTATTAAAACCGATCATTTAAAACACATCCGTCAATATATAATATGAAGTTTTGAAAGTGCAAACATTATTGTATTATTCCAGGTGCCCAAATGCCACTGAAAACTTTACTTTACTGTATTATAGGTAGTTTCAGCCAAACTAAGACTGGTTTAATAAGTTCCTTCCTTTCTGTTGCTTTTTATTCTCAAGTAATGTCTAAAAAAATATACTTTTCAGACAGTAACGATGCTTTGGTCACCATTGTATAAAAGTCTTAACACCATTCAGGATGTTCTTTCCTCTTGGCTGCCCCTCATACCTACTGCATCAGTCATACCCCAAATCACAGTAAAGAACAATCTCAGTAGGTTCACTGCCATCGTTTCTACTTTGGACTTGTTGGTAATTCAGTGTTGTCAATCTTTCCCCCCAGCCCTGTGGTTCCACAACACCCTCGCCCTGCAGTTCGGTGTGGGTGTTAATGTCTTCTGGCGCCATCTACCTGCAGAAAGCTACGATAAAAAGGACCCCTACGGTAATAAAGACCCCTTGGCTGCAACTCGGGCCCTTCAGGCACTGGAGAGGGCGCTACACACACTTAATGAGCTCCCACCAGACTATCGGGACTTCTATGGCCGCCGTATGATTCAGCGCATCAAACAGCGGACGTATGCTGTCCGTCTCTCAGGCTCAGCTGCACAGGAAGACTGTGAAAGTACATTACCCAGTAGTCCATGCACCAAACCGGGATGAGTCTCCTGCTACCGAGAAATGTGAAGTAACCAATGATGGGTCACAGATATGCTTTATTCGTGCTATACAGAGGCCGTATGACTTCCAGAAGTTGAATGCAACTTCACTGGAGCACACTGATGTTGGTAAGAACTTGGCTTTGGATTTATGAGAACCAAAGTTGTTTTTACTTCTCATTTTGTGGAAAAAATAGTTTCAGAGGGTGGTGATTTATGGGAGTTATTCAGACAATGTTATGGTTCTACTTTGGCTCAAATATTTCCCAGGAACCACTGGGAGGAGCAGGAAAACAACCCAACAAAAAGGCGTATGACCACACTAATTCATCAGAAGTCTGGAACTGAAACACACATCCACCGATACGTGGTTTGACATTTTATTGCACAAAGATTACAGTTCTTTTAAGTTTCCTTACAAACATTTGAAAGCTTTGTAAACAGTGAAACAGCATCTCCCCAGTGTGTACAGCATCTCCTGTTAACACCTCCTTGAGTCCTCGTTGTCATTTTCTTCTGTAAGTCTCAGCAACTAAGTGTGTGTGTGTGTGTGTGTGTGTGTGTGCACAAGGAGCCAACCAGTGACTTACTATATGAAACAGAAATAAGCTTTGGAGATACGAGCTTATTGGAAGGGAGGCTACACACTATGGGTCAAGCTGATCTGTCTGTAATCCAGGCCACATGGGGCGTCAAATGATCTGTAACCTGCATCAGGCTGCTGTTTAAATAAAAGGAACACGTTTTAAAGCTGGTGATTTCGCAAGTGCATTTTTGATTGTGGTAAGAGGTCGTTCCCTATAAACTGAACACACCCCCTTTTGTAGACTCAATAACAAAAAAAAAAGAAAGTAGAGAATCGTGGACTGACAGCCAAACACATTTTTTTAATACTTTGGCTTTGGATGCTAAAGAAGAGTCCAAGAGCAGAAAAGGAAAAGACACACACAAATTCTCTCTCATCCACAACATGCCGGTCCACTGAGACATGCAATCACGTCCCCTCAGGTAAGAACAGAACAGTCATAATTCTTGGGTTGTGGACATGAAACAGTCTTGTTGGTGCTTTGTCTTTTGGGTAAGGGAAGCATTCCTTTGTACTCTGTCTGCACAAGGCAAATAAATATCTTGAACCTCGATGAGAGGCAGCACAACGTTCTGGAAATGGGGGTGCAGTGCAATATTTGTCTCTCGCTACAGACCAGACCAGTCATGTAGCCCCAAGGAGAAGCTGCAGTCCTCTTGACGCCGTCCATGTGGCCCACTTCCCTCCGCCGTGGTGCAGAGTAGTGCTAACTTGTGTTATCAGACAATGAGGCACACAGACTTCCACTTATTTCCACTTTCCCCGCTATATTTACTACTGACGGGAGCTCTCTGGGGTCGCATGTAACGCTATCCTCGGACAAAAACTAAACAGACAAAGAAATGGCACGTTGCAAGTTTG
This sequence comes from Hoplostethus mediterraneus, assembly GCA_034670385.1. Lineage (NCBI taxonomy): Eukaryota > Metazoa > Chordata > Actinopteri > Trachichthyiformes > Trachichthyidae > Hoplostethus > Hoplostethus mediterraneus. Next base: position 4,880,939 of record JAXDDW010000014.1, read on the forward strand.
TGGTTATAATTTGGTTGCTCAAGTTTTGTTTTTTTTTGGCTTTTTCTTAAGGTTGCTAATAGGCAGACAAAAAGAGGAACCCAAAAATACAGGATACTTTTTTTTTTCTTTTTTCCAAGTGATCAGCCAGTGGTGGAGAAGAGAGGAGGCGGAGCTAATCGGCAAGGTCGTTGCTACGGCGTCTGTGCGGTGCCACGAGTCGACTTGATCTTCTCCAGTCTTTTAGATAGGTGGCTGTTGTTTGACTCGAGTTCGTCTATCTTGTCCAGTGCTGACCGCAGCTGTTATTTCACACGGGGAGAGATAAAAGACATTTTAAATTTATTTTTTTTTTTTTTTAAAAAGAGCCAGTTCAATCAGCCAGTTAAATCAGAAAAATAGAAACGTATCATACTTCTCTCTGCAGCTTGCGTTTCTCGGCCTTCAGCTCGTCCTCCACTTTCTCTGCGTTCTCTGATGCAGACTTGTAGCGCGTCACCTGACCCTCCAGTCTGGTCACCTGCAGCACAAACAGTCATCTGAATACTCTTATCTTGTTTCCAGAGGTGCTATGAATTCATATGGATGATTTCCTCACTTACGTTTTGCTCTAAAGCGGTGACCTCTTGCTCCGCCTTGACCAGTTTGAACTTCATGTCACTTATTTGCCTACTGGCATCTCCTGCAAACATTTTAATAAACACACATTCTTACATTCATAAAGTTGAAAATAGCAGTGGATGCACTTTTACCCCCGTGTTCATACTGCAAGCAACACGATTAACAAGTCACTGGAAGTACATTCATTTCCTACAGAGCTGAGTGACCTGGGACACTCGACCGTCAACAAGCTTGTTGGTGAGAAACGTTGGCCACAGTTGAATTTTTCGCAGACGCCTGCCATCAACATCCAATCAGAGTTCTGCATTTATTTGAAAGACTACAGTAATAAACTGTAAACTTCTCAAAAATGGTTCTCAGAGAAGGGTTGATGGTCGGCTCTGAAGTCATTTTATTGAGTTTTTCAGTTTATTTTCCATTAGTGCTAATTAGCACTTACTAGCTAATTGTTAACTCATCATAAAGTAATGTAACCTTATGAAAGGGAATACCAAGGCAGTGAAAAACACACGATTTGAAAGTTCAAAACATTGTAGCTGCAGAGGGTACATAGATGGAGCCTCTTGCCCCGCCCACCATCGGTCAGAATAGAGCGACTCATCAACCTTCCTCGCAGTGTGAGCACAGGGTCTCTTTTCATATAGAAAGTGAGTGTAAAAAATATCAGGGCCACCTTCCTACTGTTGCACCCCATTCTGCACAATCCATGTCCAAGATTCTCAGGAGGACTAAAAAACCTCTGACTGAAGTGGATTTAATAGGTGAAATCAATAAGGAATCACAGCTTTCACCTGGTCAACCTGTTTCTCACACACACACACACACACACTTACTCTGCAGTTCTAGCACGTTGGGATCTGTGCCGTTCTCAAGAATTTCCCCATTTGGGCTCGACCCGCCCTCTGTGCCGTTTCTCTGAGTCTTCAGATCCAGTTGAGTCTTCAGTTTCTTCACCTGTCAATGGAAACATCCAGGACACCACCGATAAACCACACAGTCAATGAAGGTCACCTTACCCAGACAGCCTGAGGCATTTTTGTAGGCCAATGAAATCATGTAATTCGTTGTCCTGATTGGCGACAGTGTTCTACTTTAAGTGTGTTCTACTTTGTAGTTGCTGTGCTTTATGTGGCATCTATAAAATCAGCCATCGGCAGACATTCTCACTTTCAGACATTTAAGGCATCTCCATCTTTCTTACAGCAATAAAAGCGTAGATATTCAAAAGTAAGCCCAGTCACATGACAACGACCTACTCAGGTTTAAATGTTGTTTGTCTGGGTTTAACTTTAATTTCCACTGGTGTGATGAGACAGTTTATCTGGGGGTAAACATACTCAACCACCATATTACCATTTGGGATAACACATGCATCACTGACGCACCTGTTCTATCATCCTTTCACGCTCATCCACCAGCTTCCTCAGGCGTATCTCTGAAACATAAACCAGAGATGTTTTGAGAAACCAAGGATTCATGTACCTTGATTTTCTAGTCTTGGTAACATATCATGAATCCAGTTGGCACATCATGCACCGCAATGTCATAGTTGTCCTTTACCGACAACAATAAGAATTGCTACAGTCCAGCTTAAAAAAAATGGTTAACATACCAGAGGTGGGAGGAGCCAAGGAGATGGAGGGAGGGGGGGCTGGGTCGGGGTGGGAGGCGTTTTAAGGGTCACTTGATGCATGCAACAGAGCAGGCATCCATGGGGAAGTGATGGGTTGTGGTGTGAGGGGGAAGTTAGCATGCAGAAACTGTGGAGAGGGGGTCAATGCAAGGACACACACAATAGAGCTACACTATCCACGCTACAGGATAAAAGAATAAGGATGTATGAACCTCTAAGTGTCAATGTACTGACAGGAAACCATCGATCTAGATTTTATAATGTGTTGCAACATTTCTTGCCAAGAGCTGATTTTTTTAAAAAAAAAAATTTTAAATTGTGAGCATGTCATTCTAAAAAATGCATTTAAAATCAACATTATTTTGATGGTGTGGTATTTATGGTCATAATTGTATCCAGCTGTAAGATCAGACAATATTTAGCATTTTCAGAATTTAGTTTCTGTAGAAGAAATTGACTTTATTTGAATCACACAACAGTCCTACTAATAACTGAAAACAAGGACCTGTTAATTTAACCATGAACATATCATCAATGTAATAACTAGAACATGTGACATCTAGTTCATTGTGAAAATACATCAATTACTTTTAATTATCAACTGATTTTTCCATTGATTAAAACATAAATCATCAAATGAATCATCAGGTAAATTGCTGGAGGCATAATGTCCTGCTTGTGCAGAGCGACAAATAATATAATAAAAAATAATATTGACATCATGAGACATTACAAGCAGCATAATAAATGTGCAACTAAATCAAAATAAATATGCTGTCCGATACATTCAGTGTAGTATTACGTCTTTGTCACATCAAAGTCACTCAACAAATTTATTTTTTCTCCACAATGAACTTTGATGTTTGGACGGAGGGTATTGATATGTATTTCATCAAAAGAATAAACCCTTATGTTGACTTTGGAATGAATAATGAGTAATTGCACTTGAATTTTTTTTTTAGTTTTTTTTTTTTACAAGTGTGAACAGCTAAGCCAAAAACAAATGAGGGCAGAGGAAACCTTGTAAGCTCTAAACTAGGACATCATACAGTCTTCTTTGCCCTTACTTTTGCCTTTCTTGCTGGTCTTTTTTGAGTCGTTCTTGGACGGCGGCAGCTCTACGTTGCTGCCCGCTTGTTCCTCAGTCTTTTGAATAACCATTTTTTCACCCTGCAACTCATCCTGAATGGCCTGTTCTCCTTCCTGTACCTCATCCTGAATGGCCCGTTCTCCTTCCTGTACCTCATCCTGAATGGCCTGTTCTCCTTCCTGTACCTCATCCTGAATGGCCTGTTCTCCTTCCTGTAACTCCTCCTTAATGGCCTTTTCTCCTTCCTGTAACTCATCCTGAATGGCCTGTTCTCCTTCCTGTAACTCATCCTGAATGGCCTGTTCTCCTTCCTCTACTGGTAGAGACAACGCCTGGTTTACCTTCTCAACACTGTCACTTTCTACATTACTCAGCTCATCCCCAACTTCCTCTAAAAGGTCCCTTGGATCGTCTGCTCCACCTATTTCCTTCTCCGCTGTGTTCTGCTCTTCCTTCCTCTCATCTCCCTCCTTTTCAGAGGTGGCTTCCTCTTTATTCGTTGAGTTTTGGTGCTCCTGAGACACACTGGCCAACTCTTCCTCTAGTGCGTCAACCTTGCTAACCTCATCAACCGTACACTTCCCTTCATCGCTCTCAACTGGCTCCTCTTGTGTTTGCAGCTGTGGCGCCATATCTTCATTTGACTCAATGTCACCTTGGCACAGCACTGAATTACCACTGTTGACATCCTCTGACAGGATTTCCACCCCCTTCTCAACTTCTTCCTGTGGTGTTTCCAAAGTGACGGCTGCCTCCAAATCTACATCATCGAAGTCGAATGACTGCCCTTCCTCATCTTCATCCTCTTCATCACTGTCCTCTTGGGTCGGCTGAGATGAATCATTATCCTCTGGCTTGTCTCTGTTGGATTCTTGTTTTTGCTTTTCCATTGGACAAGGGAATGTCTCACTTTCCTGGTCATCCTGACTATTTTTATGTTCAGGATCTTCTGCAATGGCCAGTTCTCCATCGCTGAGGTCCTGCTTGAGCATCAAACCAATGTCAGGAACTTCTTCTGCAGAGTCATCCTTTGATTCATCATTTTGATTCACACACTGTGGGGTGTTCAACCCTTGGCTTTCTACCGGACAACCAGATACATCATCAAAATGTTCAGCTTGGATTACTGTCTCCGAAAAATGATTGTCATTGACAAATGCATCATCCTGTTTTGTTGAAGATGCACCGTCAAAATGTTCTGCACCTGCTGGGAATGGCACTGAGGAGTTGTCAGGGTGAAGTAAATCTTCAGGTTCCTTCAATCCTTCATTCAGCTCCTCATTTCCTGTCCCTTCTAGTCTTAGCTCCGAATGATCGTTTTCATGATTGGCAGCTGCGACATTGCAAGGAAAGGATTTTTGTTCCATCTCGACTCCTGACTCCTCCTCATCTTTGACTGTCTCAGTTAACTCCATAAGCAAGATATCATTGTCAAACGTGGTTGTGCATTCATCACACTCCAATGGCACTTCTGAGTCACATGAGGCCCCAACATAGTTAAAGAAGCGGTAAGGGTTGGATGGGGTGAGCCACTTGTCATCCTTACTTTCAGATTTGTCAGTGGCTACATCAACATTGCTTGGATCTTGTGGTTCATCCTGCATGTCTGCATTACCGTTTGTGGTTTCAAGGCCGTTTTCAGAGTCATGAGTTGTGCTTTCTAATTTGACGTCAGTAATAGACCCAGCTTCATCCACTGTGCCATCAATACTTTCTGACTCAATCTGAAGGGCACCAGTGTTCGTTGAGATTTCTATCCCACCTGTGCACTCATCTACAGTTGAAGTGCATTCTGTATCAAAGTCATCGGTGCTTTCGGTCGTTTTGGAGTTGTCAATAACATTCGTACTGAGGTTGGACTCTGTAATGGGACTTACAGATCCCACTGCTTCTGCTTCATCCTCTGCGCCATCAATAACTTCCGACTCAATCTGAAGGACACCAGTGTTCGTTGAGATTTCTATTTTTACAGATTCCACTGCTTCTGCTTTCTCGGTTTCTGAAATATGTTGCTTGTCCTGCTCATCCTTAACTTCCATCTGCAATTCTTTTGGGGCTTCAACGGGAGAACCGACGATCTCAGGGTCTGTTGCAGGCCTGTTATCTCTTGTGGCCAACTCTAAATCTTTCTCTGTTTTGCCATTTTCCTTCTCTGTTTTACTTTTTGCCTTTTTGTCATTTTTCTGACTTTCATCCTCCCCAGACCCTCCCTTCCTCTTCTTGCCTCTCTTCCTCTTTTTCTTCTTCTTGCCGCCGGCAGCAGTAGCACCTTGGGGCTGAGATTCGTTGGAGATTTCCTCCACCTCCTCGTTCTCTGCATCCTCGGCATTCTCAGGCTCATGTTGAGGTTGGGTATGTGATATGGCTGGGGTTGAATCCTCCTCAGAGAGATCCTTACAGGATGTCTCTCTAACGTCATCACTACTCTTGATGACTACAGTTTCTGAATCAGCAATACTAACTTTTTGGGTTCCTATCGCTCCTTCTCTCGTCTCTCCTAAATCTTCACACTCAACCCTTTCTGTCCCTGTAACTTTTTCATCAGGACTTGTTACAATCTCTTGAAACTCAGAGTTGCAAACTGTTATATTTTTGACATCTGTGACTGTAAGGTCATTCATTTCAATATCACAGTGCATGTTGAGGCCACTTTCTTCAACACGGTCCGCCACTACAGGTATGCACATCTGCTGTTCTTCCCCAGATGTTTCCAGTGTGGAAACACTAGGAAGATTACAGGGTGTAGCAGAACTCAAGTGGCTCTCTTTAGCTTCCTCGAGCATTTCCTGATGCTGCTCTGGATCCAATTCGTCCTCTCCACTACTTCTCAATTGAGTCTCCTGTGCACTGCCTGAGAGATCATGAAGAGCAGACGATGATAACCGGCCCGAAAAATGATGACTTCAGCATGATTTTCAAAATTGTAGGCTTTTAACCACGACCAATAAGCGCAACAGCGGAAGTCAAGATAGGGCAGAACGCTTAAGATTGATTCAGCAGCAAGAAAGAGAAGGAGGATTAGGAGGAAAGCACACCAAAAACAAGAGGAAGAAAAGGAGAAAGACAACAACACCGAAAGGAAGTCCTTGATCCCAGATGCATCAACAACATAGAAGAGAGTCCGGCCCTTTGACAACATTGTAAACTTGTAGTCTTGAAATGACTGCTGTGGTGTTAATGTGATTTATCATTGATCAATATTGTTCATCACTAGCTTGTTTGGGTGGCTACTTAGAGAATATGAAGTGAAAGCATAAATCACAATAATGCTGATGCCAGTTTTAGAAGTATATGTATAGAATAATTTACAATCTTGCATTTGTCTATACAGCTACTATTACTATATGCATTTATATTAAATCATTTTAACACCAAACAACAAAGCAAACTTAAAAAAAAAACCAATCAGTGTGGATATGATTAAAACATTATACTTATACTACAAAAATAAAAAATCTCTTTTCAGACACCAGAAACTGCACAGACCCGCCACTCAACCCTGTCAGTGTAACACTAGATGCCTGTCAGCAGTTTCACACCAAGAAACCCTAAATATGTCTTTTTATTCAGAACTCAAATCTATGAGATGAGTTGAAATAATGAAAATGGTGCAAGAAAAAAGTAACGGAAGCCAAAATGTTAGTAATGAAGAAACACTTTTGAATGCAGGGTGCCTCCGAGTATTGTCCAAGAAGATTATCCAAGAATGCAAGATGTGCAGCATGAAGCCTTAAGGTCAGTGCAGAGAGCCAGGTGGAAAAGCTTTGGCAGCATAACACAGCATTAGATCTGAAGAGTTCATTCCAGAAGGAGATATCCAGCATTTGAGAAATTTGACACCTACTCTGAATGGATATATAGCGTTTTGGAATGAACCCCCTCGTTTAGTTTTGCACTAAGCGATGCATTAAGGCGGCATGCGTTGATCTTTTTTTTTTTACCGAGCATGCTGTTCCCTTCCGTCGGGGTCGTCTGTGAGTCCTGAGCCAGGCGGGAGGCCGGGTCTCCACTGGATGACCCGTCAGTTTCTGCCTCAACCACTTCCCCGTTGACGTTCAGATCAGGTCCCAACACTATTCCATGTTTCTAGAAAAAAATAAGAGAACATTAGCTTGAAAATGCAAAATTAAAGCTGCACAATTGGTTTTGATGATTAAAGATGACTCGTATAATAACCATTTGCAAACACGTATGCAGAAATAACCTTTTGAACAAAGTGAAGCAAAGGTAAACCTGGAAGAGCTTTGTATTGAAAGCATGATGGGAATTACTGATCAATTACTTTCTAGCTTCAAACAATCTTCGAGGATCCAGTTTTCCAATTTGTATTGAGCACTAAATCTATATCAAACATTTCAGAAGTTCAAATTGACTTCCTCAAACACACAGCAGCTTGAATCTACAGTGCTAGAATGATGCAATGCCAGGTAAAAGACCACAACGCAAAGAGAGAAATAATGATTTCACACTGACTGGGTACCTTCACAATATCTTTCAGCTTCACCACCTCGTCCCTGAGCTCATCTCGCTCAAGTCGGACTGCATCTGTGTATTCTTTCTGTCGCTCTAAGGCCTGAGCAAACCCCAAGCGGCAGAGAGGAAGTGCAGAAAAAGAGGAGGTGAATTTGTGGGAAAGGAGTGATGAGAAAGTGAAAGAAGGCATACAGTTTCAAGCAAAAGGAGAGATTGCATACGGCAAATTTGAGTAAGTTAATAAATCTCTGTTGGTTCAGGGTTCACAGGGTTCGTACCCCAATTTTTTTATCCTTCCATTCCACCGTCTCCTGCAGGTCAGATACTTCCCTAACAAAACCGTCCTGCTTCACACGCAGCTGACGGATCTCCTAAACAAGAAAGAAGAGTGAGAAAGCAGAGAGAGAAAAACAGTGCAAGCGTACAGGTGAAGGGAAGATGTGAAACCTGCACCCCTACATGCACCCGAAACGTGAAAATGAGGTGAAAGGTTGTTTGTTTTTTTGAATAGCTTTACTTATCTAGGTAAGGGTTTGCTGAGCATGCACGCTCTCTTTCTGTACTCTGATTCACGTTCAGACCAACGGGACTCCTGTACTCACATTTAGCAGCTCTTCGCTTTGCTTCAGCGTCTCTTTCATTTCGCTGAACTGAAACTGAAGCATGCCGTGGTTGTGCTTCTCACGCTCGTAGTCCTGCGAGGAACAAGAGAAAACGAAGAACCGGGCTTCTTTTAGAGAGCAGAGAGTGCAGATTTCATCTCCAAAACACTGATCACACACAGACACACAGTGTGGGAAATCTTTTATGTAACTGATCAGACTTAGAGTATGATTCTGATTAGAGGTGGGCGATATGACTAAAAATCAATATTGTGATTATTTCAAACTTTTACCTCAATTACGATTAATGAACGATTATTTTATTTGTTTTGTTTTATTTTGAAATTTGTTTTATTTTGAAATTGACCGGATGCTCTATGCCGTTCCTGTGTCTGACTTCCTGCCCGGCTTGACACATGCTCGCAAAAAACGAACGGTCCAAACCTGTCTGAACACGGCGTTATTGGACGGGGCAGAGGGACGTGACTGAATACCACGTAGTATTTTTTAAGGGGACAGTTCATGAACGCAGCATTGGGGAAAGTATTTGGCCCATTCATTCAGGGAAAGTGATGTTACGTCTGATGCACACGCACACACACAGACGCTCACACTGGTTGCTTTGCTAACTGGCGCTTCTAGACGTTCCTCGTTCTTGTAGCCTAAATAACAATCGAAATCAACGATTTTTTGCCACAATTACATAATTAAATCGCGATTACGATTATAAACACGATTATCGCCCACCCCTAATTCTGATTGATGCTGTTACATCCCTGTCCATTATGTTATATTCACTGTAACCTCTTCCCAGATGTTATTCTGTAAACTGTGTTGCATGCATTATATTTTCCCAGTTGTCTATGTGTTGAACCTGGAGAGCCTACATGACCAAGCAGGGACTGTGGGTTGGGTTAACTATGACTGAAGAGTACTGCGCCTACGCCCCACTCACTAAATGGAGTAACACCTGATGTTAAAACCCAGTTATTTAGCATCCAATCCACAGCACCGGAGTGTGCAGTGGATTTGGTTTAGTCAAAGATCAAAGTCCTGCTGATTTCAAAAATCATCATATAGTTGATCACTTCTTCTCTCATGTCTTCTGGAAGAAACATCTAGGCTGAGCCATTAAAAGCTATCCCAGGTGGGTTTCCTATTCCTATAGTGATCATTTTCTATTTTTAGTAAAACTATCCAATATAAAACAGTCTTCATCCATATCCTCTGTTTCAAAGACTGTCTTCCTGCTGTACCTTGACTTTGTCCTCGTGCTGGCGGCGCGACTCGGACAGCAGCTCCTCCAGCTCCATGAGCGAGTCCTTCAGCGTGTCCACCTGGTACATCAGGTTGTTCTTCTCGTTGTCCAGCTGGGCGTTGGACACCATGGCCTTGCGGTACTTCTCCTCCACCTCCACTAGTGCGTCCTAATAAGAACACATGTGTATGAGCGCAGGTGCAAGAATATTTTCAAATACATTTTTAGCTTTACTTTTAACATGTTTGAGGTGTCAAATGGACGGAGCCACATAGGACAGCACAATGGATGCCAGGAAACGTCTTTGAGAGTCTTTGAAAGTCTTTGAAGGTTTTCTGTATCTGACAATCTGTTAATTGGTCGGTTAAAATACATGCTAAGAATCATTTGACGCAGAACGGCAGGCAGAATGAAATATTCACACACAACATGGAAGGGCGACAGTAACGTGAGGATTAGAGAAGTGAGTGTGTGTGAGTCCACCTACCAGGCAGAAATACTTCTAACTATACTTACTATACACTAGATACATATTTCTAATTAAGAGGGTTTCACATAAATACATTTTACATTCCAGATCTGAGGTCAGTAACAAACCTCAGGACTGTTTCAGTATGGACATGATGATGATTCAATGATCCAATTTAAGCATTCAGTTATTTATTGGTTGGTTCATTGATTAGTGGGGGAATATACAGGATGTAACTATTCCTCGTCTTTTGGGGGAATTGACTTCATGATTTGGTTAATATTCATCAAGCTTAGGGACGGCAAACGCCATTGGTTAATGACGGCGAGTCTGGAGATTTTTAGGGTCTCAGGACTTGTACCTTGACTTCTTTGAGGTTCTGCATGTACTTGGTTTCCACATCTTGAATCTGATCCTTCAGTTCATGAATCTCCTGGGGTAAAGAGTGCGGGAGGGAGGGGGGTGAGCAGAGTGGCATGGCGTGACAGCATCAGAGAAGGTGAAGCAGAAAGCTCAGCGGCAAGAGAGAAATGAGACGGGCAATGAAAACAGTAACAGAGACGTCTTGGCAGGCAGGATGGAAATGACATGAGGCGAGGACTGACTGGAGGAAATGGGAATGCCCAGACGGATCAACTCTGCTGAGCGGCTGTTTGGCTGGTACACCTGAGACTGCTGCCATAGTAGGCGTTTGAGACTCGCATCAAAGTCACAATGTGGCTAAATGATCCTGTGTTGTTTTTTTTGGATGCAAAATGCAAAAAGAAAAATGCTGAAATCTTGTACCAAAGAATAATAGTATGATCCATCAGGACATGTCCATTCTGTCCAGTCTAGTTCTACACATGGACCTGTAGGAAGCCCCATCTTTACCTTGATCTCTCGTATGGAGGCCTCGGTATCTACGGTGATAGCCGTCTCGCCGCTTCCTCTCCGGGAGGAAGTCCCACCCGAGGAGGTGAGGGTCGATGTTGTCAAGGTAGAAGCTGCTCGAGATCCCTGAGGCAGAGAGAAATGTCAAATGGTAGAAAATTGTATCTAAGAATTAAAGTAAAGAACAATCAGTCCATTAAAGACTCCATGAAGTAATGAATTCTTGAGTTGTGAAGCCAAGTACCCCCGTCGTGCTTCATGAACTGAGCTCTGATGTCCGCTTCATGGCTAGAAAGAAAACTTAGGTAACGTTTGGTAATGTGATCCACTCACCTTCTCGAGGTAATCTCTGTCTTCCACCTGTTGAGACAAAGGAGAACACTGTCAGCGCAAACCAAACCTGAACACCAGAGGCCGCTGGGCCGAGGGAGGAGGGGGAGTCGGTCCCGCTACAGGCAGCTCATCGCTAGCAGGGATATTCACCTCGAAGCCTCCATCCAACCAAAACCACTCCTAACCAGCAGACCAAGTTCAGCTCATTTCAATAGGAAACACCATGCAAACAATGTGTATAAAACTGGATACAGAAATTACATTAGTATCAGAACCACTTCAATATTAGAAAGCAAGCAGTTATTGATATATTCACACATAGTTGATGATGTATGAACCATCAGGGCCCAACATTTGTCCCACACTGCACACTCAACAGCATGCCTGGTCATTAAAAAACCCAACAAACTCAAATGGTCAACAGTTGCTCAGCATCTCACACAGAAAAAAGCCCTGTCATAAGGTGAGTTCCTGCCAGTCAACACACAACTCAACCTGACACCACGCTGACTCCATGCAGTGCACGATCATCCCTTCTCTTTGGGGAAGTGCAGAGAGGTTGCAAAGGGAATAGGAATTCAGCCATGAGTCAGGACGGCCCGGCTCTCCGACAAACCGCAAACCGACTCGCCTCAGAAAAGTCGGGGATAGTGACGTCGTCCAGGTCCCTGGGGAGGCCGCCGCTGCTCCTCAGAAAACTGGCGACAGAGCTGCAGTTGTCCTGTAGCCGCCACCAGGGGGCGAAACAGAACAACAAACGAGCCTGTCACTCCTGGTCTGACAGCACTTTTACTTCCTCATGCACAGTGAGAGAAATGACTGCATTAGCTGCATGTATATATGAATTAACAGTATCGGACCACAACCCTGTTGATGAAGATCTAATGTGACTCCAATGACTGAGATTTGTGATAAACTGATTCCTGCAAAACACCTTAACATTTATGGAACATTTTCTACACTTGTCATATAATCATTGCCATTTTAACGTTATTTTTGAAATGTAATAAATCCTGTGCAACCTACATCTAAATCTACAAGTACTTGTGTTTTTATTTGAAAAAGACACAGGGCAATATCTGCCTTTTGGCTCGACTTTTGTTGGCCTGATTTGACATCGTCCCATAATGCTTTCCCAATTGTGACCGACAGGTCTTAACTAAAGCCCTCTCAGATGATGCAGGCTTGTGACAGATGGCCCCAATAGGCCACTATAGCTTGTCCAACGGTCAGTGAACTGGCTTGCTGGCCGTGAGGACAGTAGTCCACTGGCCTCACGTTTTAGGACATTTCAGACATTTTCCTGACACTCGTATCCAGATTGGTTTACAGCTTCCATTGAATCACAATCATTAAAACACTGTACTTCCATGCTCTGCCCACTGCGCTGCACAATACCGCAACTTTTAACATTCTCCACTGCCCACTAGCAAGCAAACTACATTCTGAGACAGCGTTATTCCCAGAGTTAACCTGGTCTAAATACAGTTCCTACACAGAATCACAAACTATTTTCTTAGTGTAACGACATAATAGTTATTGTTTTATTGTTTTGGGGATGTGGCAAAGTCACATATCCACTTATGTGGTTCCAGAGCAGCATGTAGCCATGGCATCCTGTGACCTCAACGAGCAGGCTAAGGCATTTTAAACAGGGATGGTGCGGCAGGGCATCGGGGGAGGGGGGAGGGGGAGGTGAGGGAGGGCGGGCTCACCACTGGGCTGGTGCGGGCCGAGCCGGCCCTGGAGGAGGTTCTGGAGCCGGAGCTGCGAAAACTACTGTACTCTGAAGGCTGGGGAGAAAACACACATACATGTTTTCGTGTGCACACGTGCCAGCGAGCATGCACACACTCACACAGATATCCACGCATGCACACACACACATACACACACACACACCCACACACACACACCCACACACAGGGCGACATCAGCCTGCCATCTCAACAGTACTGTAGTGCACTCAGGCTGAAGAAAATCAAGGCCACACTTTGTTATTAAAAGATCAACTAAGAACTTAAAACACATTTAACACCAAAACTAGACTCAGATTAAATAAAACCACTCCCATGCAGCTATTAGAAGAAAACATACTTCCAAAACTTCTAAAATGTGTTGAGAAACTAACACTACTGTACACCACAGCCTGTAGAAAGTTCAGTAGGGCCTCATATACTTCTTGAACGCTCCACACCTCAAACTACACACAGACCATTCCATTATTTCATGCCAGATTCATTTTCCACACTGAAACTGTTATACATCATTCTTTCAGTTCACTGTTAGTATTATCAATAGACGGAGGGGTGTTAAACATCAAGGGACAGCCAACAGGAACATTTCACGCTGAGGCAAGTCACACTCGGGTGCACCGAGCCAAACTAAGCCACAAGTCCTGGAAATCTTACACGAGCGCTGGAGCCAGCGACTCGCCGCAACCCGCTGCTTAGGCCGTCTTCATATAAGGAGCTCTGCAGGTGTGAGATTGACACATACACACACGCACGCACGCACGCACACACACACACACACACACGTACACACGAACACACACACAGCAGTATGCTCAAGCATCAGCAGTGTGAATGGAGACTGCCATTTTTCTTTGACGCAGATTTGATTACATGCTTTCTAGCCTGTGGTGAGGAAACTGACACCCTGCCTCCAGTGGCTGACATACGGTTCCCTTCAACAGTGACATGAACGGCCGCTTGCAACCGCTGACACACAGCTGTGCACCGAAGATCGAAAGGGTTAGATCACATTTTTACAGGTGACTAAACGTGTAAGAGAATTATCAATCCTTTGCTCTTGAGACAGACATGTGCTCAATCGTATGTGCTCTTAAGAACGTTAGTGAGAAAGTGCGGGCGTCACAAGTGACTCTTGCTGGTGTGGCTGCTTAAGTTATGTTGGGTGAAAGGTCGGGTTGAATGAAGGGAACCAACCCTGCGATGATGCTGGTAGGTGATCTGACCGAGCGGCCTGGAGAACTGGAACGGACGAGGAAGTAGGAAGTAAGGAATCAACCGGATAGATTTAAAACACAGGAGGCAGCAGGGGAGTTGAGTGTGTGTGTGTGTGTGTGTGTGTCTGGATCTCAAAAAACTGACCAGGTACTTCACATGTGACCATGACAGTCTCAGCCCATAACGTCATGCTCATCATGCCAGTGAGTTTTCTGAACAACCCCCTCAGTGTCTTGCCCAAGGAGACTTGGTGCTCCAGCTGAAGGTATCCCTACTAAACCTCCCTGCTGCCCATACAGCGTAAAGTGGACATAAATAAGTAAATAAGTATGTGTGTATACATGTGTCTGTCTGTCTGTCTGTCAGTGTACAGACCTGGTAGCCATTGTAAGTTGAACCCGGTTGTCTGGAGGAAGACAGACCATTGAGGCTGTACAAATCAGAAGAAGCATAAGATGCCTAGGAGGAGGAGAAGGGAGTAAAGAGGGAGTGTAGCAGACCGAGAGAGGGAGGGAGACGGGAGGAAACATGACAAAGCTGAGAAATAAAGTCCTGCGTTGTTAAAAACTTTTAATTAACTCACGGTATCACTGTATTCATACTATGCAAGTGTGAGGCAAATCGGGGACATGCACACAAGCAAGACTGCAAACCAATTAAAGGAGCAATTAACTCCTAGTACATTAGTAGAACTCAATAGTAGAATTGATCAGAATGAGAAGGGACACCTTAATAAAAACAGATTTAACAGTAACTACTCAACATGGAGGGTGCTGGAGGTGAAAACAGTCAACTACATGCTTCTTTAACATTAGTGCACACTTAAAGGTCCCATGTTATGTTTTATAAATATACTAAGGCTCGGGATAAACAAATATCCTTCATGATGTTTTAGTGATGCAGTTTAGTTGAAAGTTAACTTTAACTTAAGTTAACTAAGTTAAAGTGGGCACTGCACACCGTTAGCAAGTAGCATCACAAACCGGCTGCAGGTCTAGTCTGGAGGCACGCTGAGAAACCCTGCTGTCATCACTCAGTCTGGAGCTCTGAGAGGCAGGGAGGAGACGGCGACACACACATCAAAGCCGAGCAGTGCTAGACTACAGCTACAGGAAGGATGTGTCGCTGTTCAACACTTCCAGCTGACAGCTTCAACATAACGTGTTAAAAAACCAAACGATATTTCTATGTTGTCTCAGTAGGGGTGGGTGATATGACTAAAAATCAATATTGTGATTATTTCAAACTTTTACCTCGATTACAATGAATGAACGATTATTTTATTTGTTTTGTTTTATTTTGAACTTTGTTTTATTTTGAAATTGACCGGATGCTCTATGCCGTTCCTGTGTCTGACTTCCTGCCCGGCTGACACATTCGCTCGCGGCTCGCAAAAAAACGAACGGTCCAAATCTGTCTGAACACGGCGTTATTGGACGGGGCGGAGGGACGTGACTGAATACCATGTAGTATTTTTTAAGGGGACAGTTCATGAACGCAGCATTGGGGAAAGTATTTGGCCCATTCATTCACGGGAAAGTGATGTTACGTCTGATGCGCGCACACACACACACAGACACTCACACTGGTTGCTTTGCTAACTGGCGCTTCTAGACGTTCCTCGTTCTTGTAGCCTAAATAACAATCGAAATGAACAATTTTGAAAATTTGCCACGATTACATAATTAAATCGCGATTACGATTATAAACACGATTATCGCCCACCCCTATGTCTCAGCACACAGAGAGTCAGAGGGGCCAACACCCACCGTCAGGTCTATCTTGGAGTAGCGAGACACCCTGCTGTCATCACTCAGTCTGGAGCTCTGAGAGAGAACAGAAACATGTACAACTCTCCTTTTCCATGTGGTATCATGCAATCAACACAACTGACTGGCATTTCTATTCCCTTACTTTGTGGCCCAATCATTACATTACGTTACATTACAGTCATTTAGCAGACGCTTTTATCCAAAGCGACTTACAATAAGTGCATTCAACAAAGGTAGGTAAGAAAACTACTAGTCACCAGAAATCATAAGTGCATTTCCTTCCTAAACAAGCAACTAAGAGCATAACTAGTGTTAATGTAAGAGTGCAATAAGTTAGCAACCTACTTATCTTAACAAATGAGACGAATAGAGAATCGAATAAAACAAGAGCTAAGACAAATAAGTGAACCCAATAAACAAGAGCTAAGACAAATAAGTGAACCCAATAAACAAGAGCTAAGACAAATAAGTGTATCCAAGAGCCAGTAAACAAGAGCTAAGACAAATAAGTGTATCCAAGTGTATCCAAGAGCCAGTAAACAAGAGCTCAGGCACATAGTGACGACAAGTAGTCAAGGCTAGGAGGAAGGGTCAGGGTAGTGTCTCCTGAAGAGGTGGGTTTTCAGCCTGCGGCGAAAGATGGGCAGCGACTCTGCTGTCCTGACATCAGTGGGGAGTTCATTCCACCACTGCGGGGCCAGGACAGAGAAAAGCCGTGACCGTGTAGATCGGCCGCAGGGCCCTCTGAGCGACGGGGCAACCAGTCGCCTCGAGGCAGCAGATCCCAATCCCAATGTCCCCCCTCACGGACTCACAGACTTTGAGGTACGTTCCCGCTAAGTCCGTGAGGGTTTAGGGCTGTCCCAATGTCAAACCATCAAGTGCATGAGGGCGCTCTCGCAGACTTTTTGAGCCCTTTATGCACACTTTCCGTAAGTCCGCATTGATGCAGACTTTGCCTGAGGGAATTACCCACAGTTCATAGCGTTGTGACGTTGAATACAGGGTTACCAGGGGAAGCCCGGAAGCGTTTAAAAAAAAAAGGTAAACAAATGGAAGGACAAATGTTTATTCATCAACCATTTATTTAAATTTTTGCTTGAGATGCTGTTTTGACAAATCGAGTCAATTGATTATTTGACAATTACCTCTCGTCCACTCTGTAAGGCAAGAGCCTGGAAGACGTTCAGATCGGGCAGTCGGTCCCTTAAGTAGGGATGCACCGAATGTTCGGCAACCGAAGTTATTCGGCCGAATATCGCCAAAAAACACATATTCGGTATTCGGCCGAATAAATGAAAAGGCCGGATTTTTTTTACCGAATAATGATGGTTTTGATGGCGTGATCAAATAGCACCCAAGCAGGAGCCAGGCGCGCGTAGCGTAAAACGCAGCAAACATGTCAGCGGTATGGAGGCATTTCAAAATCTCCCGAAAGACCCGAAATTAGCGACATGCATGTATTGTTCAGCTCAGCTTTCTAGAGGGGGTACTTCGGCTAAGAGCGATAGCACTATAAGTCTGATCAATCATTTGAAATCAAAACACATCGAAAAGCACGCCGAGTATGAGAAAGAGACCGCAGGGAAGAGGAAACTTGAGTCTCACAGTCCCGGGCTCCGCGCGAGCACATCCACTCCATCTGTGGCTGCCGTTTTAGAAAAGGCAAAAAAGTTTGACAGTGCCAAAGCAAAAGGCATTACTACAAAGGTAATGGAATTCATCGCGTTGGATGATCAACCATTCTCCGTAGTAGAGGACGTTGGATTTCGCAGGCTTATGGAGCATATTGAGCCCCGTTACACTGTACGGGGCGGGGTTGTCAAAGATAGCCAGATAAAATATTTTATTTTACTAATTTATTATTTTAAGTTATAGGCTATTGTGCTGTGTTATGCAATGTTGGAAAAAATGGAAAAATAAATGAAAATTGCAAAAAATATTCGGTATTCGGTATTATTCGGCCTTCGGCCGAAGTGTTCCATTACGCTTCGGCTTCGGCTTCGGCCAAGAATTTTCACTTCGGTGCATCCCTACCCTTAAGTGCCTTGGTCGTGAAGAAAGTAAAAAAATAAATTAAAAAAAAGTCCCAAACCCATAATCGCACATAAAAGAAATTCGTATTGTCAAGGTAACGCGATATGTCGCAAAGTGCTGTCCCATTCCTATTTATACAATTTGGAGCCCTTGCAGCCTCTCGCCAGGTGACGTCAGTTAAGTCTGTGAGGGTTCAGGGTTTAGGCCTTAGCGGGGACATTGGGATTGGGCCTATAAACCAAATGCAATTGATTGCTTAATTGCCGGACGAGACTACCCAGCTCAACAAACGGCTACTAACCCGGCTGGATATGGCGCTGGAACCGTCGTCGCAGGCGTCGCTCTGTGAACGGAGAGCATGCATGTGAGCAGAGAAAACAGAAATGTGATTTCTCTGTTTGGGATATTTGCACAGTCACGGTTTGTTTTAGCGGTTACATACATCTCTGTCTTTGTGCTTGTGCTTCTTCTTTTTCTTGGACTTCTTATGAGAGTGTGAGGAGGAGCCCTTGAAATGAGAGGAAGTGGTGAAAGGAGGGGCAGAAGAGTAAAGGCCATGCTCGGGTCTGCTCATTGTGTAAGTCACTGCAACACCAACATGCCTGACAACTTTATTGCCTCATTGTTTTATTATAGTTTGATTAAAAGTGTTACGGCAGGTTTATTATCGTTATATAGTTGTTGGCATGCTCCCTCATCCATCACTGTTTGATCAAACTAAGTCACACAAAGTAAATGAACACATGCATAAGGCAACACACCCACACACACACACACACACACACACACACACGCACGCACGCGCACACGCACACACGCACACGCACACACGCACACACGCATACACGCACACACGATAAATTCTTTTTGCTACTGTCTGATCCAGACAGTAGCAAAAAGTGTTTTGCACAAAAGTACAGACAGTAAATTCCAAAAGTACACGCCTTAGAGGAAATATTGCTTCATATTTGGAGACATAACAGACCCTCAAATAGAGATGACTGTGTATTTGGGTTGGAGCAGACTGGAGCTCTATAATAGTCCATCAGTTACATGAACAGACTCGTATGGAAAAACACAGTCACACAAATCCAGTCGCTGCCAGAATAATACGTTTTGCTTGACAGTAGAAAAGACGTAACTGACCAAACTCAGAATCTTTTGAAGGACACAGTACTTTATCACTGGACAGAATCAGCTCACAGTGATTTGGCAAATCAAATGTCAAAATGATGTATTGTTTCCTAAATATTGAAACAACTGAATCAACTCGATGTAACTCAACAATGCCAAACCATTCTTTAACTTTTATTACTTATCTTAGTTGTGTTATGAAAGAAATTTCCCCTCGAGGATCAATAAAGTACCTACCTACCTAACCTTGCACGTGTTTAGAAGTCCATCAAATACGTAAAACACACAAGCATGCTCAGTGTTATAAAGGAGGTAAGATTGTTATTGATTCTTACTTGCTGTATAAAACCAATCACTGATTTGATCACACTGATCACCAAGCTCTGCAAACCAACCGTTAGTCAAACAACGATCTAGTCACGCAACAAAGGTTCAAGCAGAGGACTTAAATACTGATCCAAGGTTCATTTAGCAGGATCAGAAACCCTTACCCCGCCATAGGCCCCGACAGCATCGAGGTCCGACTGTATAGAAGACACCAGAACATCATCACCTGGTGACCCACCCGCACTGACAGCACTCGTTATGTTACTGCTGTGGACCTCCACATAACCAACCAGGCAGGAGGGCAAACATCCATCCTTTGCCTTAAAGGACTACATCAACTTTTTGGGATATTGGCCCGCTGGTCAACTTCACCTCTCATCACCCTTCATGTGACGAGGATTGGCCGAAACAAAACAACAAAAGGTCTATCTTCTTACATTAGTTAACGCTAGTTGCCTGCCACGCATGTTAGCATGTTCACAGGACAGACATGCTTAGCCCAAGTTATTAGGCATGAGATAACTTGGGTGGTTCTCCTATCGTAACATGTGAAAGGCAAGTTGACCAATGAGCCAATGAGCCAATGTTTAAAGGCGTTTGAGTGATACTGACCCTGACACTGCCCCGGCTTCCCACCGACATCCGCTCATCGTCGTCCGAGAGCTGGAGAGACAGGAAGAGATGGAAATGGATGGTTAGGGTTTTTGAGACAGTCAGTCAGTCGGACACTGGACAGTGTATGAATAACACCTGCTGCAATTAAAACGTGGCTTAATGAACAGTATGTGTTTCCAGAGAGATTTCACCTGATGCATGTGACCTTCATGTTCACTGAGATCATGTGATTGAGCACCAAAACACATCGGGTCTCTTATATATATATATAAAAAGGTTCTTGTGCACAAATTTTGTGCTTTCAACCGAATCCAAGTGAACTAATGTACATGTATCATGATGTCAACATAAGCAGATTACAATGATTTTCCTTACTGGTTTCATTTTCAATATTTTTAGCATTTTCATGTGTTATAAACAAGGCCCCAACATTAGAGCCTTTGTTGCACCCTGCGGTCTTTGAGTATTGATGTTCCTATAACTTATTTCCCAAGTGGTGGAACATAGGATTGGGGAGAAAAGACATGAGGAGATGGAAAGCGAGGGAGGGCTACAAACCGTGTGTATCTGTGAAGGGCGTGAGTATCTCTCACTGTCCTCCTGGAGGAAGGAAGGGGGAAATGAAGATGGAGAGGAAATGGGGGGGGGGGTGAAGGAAGAGAGATGTCAAAGGTCAAGCAGACGGATGGATGATGTAGGTCACCTTCTCCTGAGGTGTATTTGAATGGTTTGTTGGCATGCACGGAAATGTATCACCCACTCTTTGGTACATTTCTACACATTTTAAAATGCCCAATAGAACCTTTTTTAACAAAATGAAGAAAAGACTCTGGGGAGTTGGGATGACTTTTCCCAAACTGCCAAGGCTTGACGGTAAGGTGCACACTTGCTTCACTGCATCAATGCCCATGCACAGGCATGCACTTAAAACCATCAGTGACTCAGTAATCCAGTCAACAAGACACTGAGACACACTTGCTGCACAGACACAGTTGGCTTCTGTCCACTGCAGCTTCATGCTTCAACCTCACACACAACCATGCAAACAATCTTACTGCTGTAGAGCTGTTGTGACTTTAAATAGTACCCTGAAACCTAGTGCATGACCTGTTTGAATGCAAGTACATTATTTTAGTAAAGAAACACTATGGTCAGTCAAGTCACGAATATCCTCATTGGTGCATTTGACCCTCCCAATGTGGGACAATTACAACTAAATTAGCTGACATAGTAAATGACTCAGTAAAACCCATGCAGTCCAACACCAAAGGGACAGATGGTCAAACAGGCACTCTGCTTACTGGCCAAGCTTTCATACGTTATAATCTGTTATTTTGTTAAAAGCCTTAACAGGAATCATTTGGTACTGTGTTAAAGCTTCCCAAAAACACCAAACATGTGGAAAGAGGTGAAGGAATGTATGAATGCCTGAACACACACACAGGACATGCATAGCAGTATGTATAAGGGAGGTATATTTTTAGTGTTGTTTGTCATCACAGAAACTGTACCATCCATTGTTCAATATCGCCCCATTTGCTGTCCGCCCGGTCATCTAATTTGGTGTCCAAGCCATAATACTTCTAAATTAGACAGAGGAGAAAACAGCTCAGAAAAACAGCTCAGAAAACAACACAGGAATCAGATTTTCATTATCATTGCAAATGTTCCATGTTCTACTCATTCAAAACGCTGAAACATTTTGAACGAGTACCTTTATAAAGCCAGTTTTGTTTCTTAGTTTTAAGCAAATGTCTATGATTATTACATAAACCTGCTTAAAGCAAATGATAATGAAACCTGTAAAGATGGAAATGAGGAAGAGGAGGCCTACCTTCTGCACCTGAAAGATCTACACAGCAACACCAGAGGAGGGTAGAGGAGAGAAACCAGGGCACAGTGGGAGAAATCAAACAGACAGAATACAAAAGGCTTCATGAAAATAGTGGAAAATGAGACGTCACAAAGATCAGGATGAAAGTAATAGTGGAAAGAGGGACATCACACTCCAGAAGTTATGGAAGGAGAACAAAGTGACAGAGACAGACGACACGCAGAAGTAGCTTTCTTTTGAGAGACACAGGGACTCGGTTGCCAGGGTAACCACGATTTTTCCCATGGTTCCTTGAGGTTTGGGTCAGTGCCATGCCACCAGTAGCGGGCCTGTGTCACCGTGCCACCTGGAAGTGTGTGACTGTTCCCATGATGACAGATCTTCACATTTACTTTAATTCGGTGCTAGCATCACTTTTTTACCACGCCGCCGAGTGAGACACTTCCTGGAAGCTATGAAACTTCATTACAATGTGGTGAAAGTCACTTTGTTCAAATCAACTGTTCTTTATTGCTCAGTATATCATTAATAAAAGTAAAAATGATTATGAAAATGTAACTTTAACTACAAATATTCACAATTTAGCTGGATTTAAATTTCCCATAATCCCTTTTTGCATGAAAATGAGTTTTGACACACAATGAGAGAATGTACTTGTCTTGTCTATAGGTTTGCATGGACTGATGTATATAACACTTTAGAATGAAGCACATGTTTGTATAAGCTGTACTTCCATGTATGTCTGTAATATGTACAGTATGTAATATGCTACAAACTATGTTTTTTCAGTTGCTAACGTTAAGCAGCCAAACGTTCCTGCAGTCTCCATAGAAGAGATGAAGCCAGTTGATCAACTAGGGAGCCAAGGAGCTGAGGTCACATCCAAATGAATTCAGTGCTGTGGGACTGAACAGAATCTGGACTTGGTAATGAAAACATTCTCCCAGTGACGCCCAAACTATCAGGTCTGAATATGTATGTGTAAAACCTGCCACACTGCTGCTCATTCACTCGCTATTTCCAGAACTGCATCACCCGTCAACCTCCCCACAACAGCAACCATAACTGGCAGACCTGGACTAGCTGGTCAAGTCCGCTGGTTCATGCCTGATCTTACCAGGTTTTTTTCAATAAATGTATTTGTTAGCATCTAAATTTGTCTTGCTGGTTGAGCTAATTTGTATCTACCCTTAGACCTTACAATGTGATACAATGATTCAATTAATTTAATTTAGCAAAACCAGATACTGAAAAACATCTTGACCATGACCTTGTCTATGTTAGCATGGGCAATCAGTATACAGGTCAACTACAGAATACATTCTCAACACTTCCTGACAAGTAGCAGGATCAAGCCAGACTTCCATACATGGCACAAATACGAGAAAATTAAAATGACTAAGACTCACCAAGAGATGTCACATTAAATCTCCTGCCTTACTATCCAGCTTGCTGCTTCAGTACGTTTTCTACACCGACTAGATGATCATACTGAAGCCTTTCCTTGGTGGTTCTTCTGCTGTGTATTTTTCCCTGCAGTCCTTTTAGCCAGAAAGCCTGCTGGGAAATTAAAGAGCGCACCTGCTACCTTTCCCAGTACCTGTATCAAGCAAATGGCGCCCAACCCCACATTTAAAGGACACCCCATCCTTATAGTTGCACCTCCTATCCCATTGGTCCAGTCCTCTAATCCAGATTTACCATCACTGTCTCCCTCGTATGCTTGCCCAGTATATGGATTGTCTGCTTTGTAATTCTGGCTTTCACAAATCTATTTCCAGTTGACCTCTTCGTCCCCTACATCCCCTACATTGATTATCTAGGGTTGTTGTTACCGGAGTGCAGCCTCTTGCCCTCACAAGTCCGTTGATCTTAATTTGCGGTTCCAGTCGAGGTGAAAGTTCACACCGCGACATTGAGAACCTCTTACTGCTGCAGAATTCAAGATGTTTTGGCATTTGTCTCGTCTAGCCCTGAGCATCTCATCTTCGTTTTAGTACATGGTCTGGAGTCTTGAAATGTGACAAATGTCAGATGTATTTGGAAAATATCTCACCATGAATCTCGGGGGTGGAACTACCAGAGAGCTCCTGATATGATGCTCTATTTCTTGATGTTTTGAAATGAGTCTTGTGATTTGATGCCGCACTGCAATATTTTACAATTTACTGTTCTTTGCTGTGCTATTCTTTCCTTTGACTGCAGTAAAATCCTTTGACAGCAATAAAATTGGGCACATAATTCCAGAAATAAATCAGATATAAAAAGAAAAAGGCTTAACTTGTCAAAATCAAGAAAAAGGATGACTTGCTTATTTTTAAACCATCATTATGTGGCATTTCATAGCCCAAACAGAGTGTTGATAATTGGCATCGGTGCAGCAAAACATTTTTGTCGGTGAAGTAATATTATACTGCACTGAATTCCCACAATCCCTACAAAAAAAAAGTATTTTTCTGTACAAAACCCTTCTGTTCTATTATAAGAAACACTTTGCCTGAGTAAATAAATCAATAGTGCAACTCTAATCTCTTCATCTACCTGTGCAAAATAAGCTTTGACATTTCAACTCTCTGGGGTTACAAACCAAACAACCATCGGTTACAAATCGAACCACGTGCTCTCCACTTTTGCACGCCGTGACACATGAAAACAAAGATCAAGTAGAGCATGAAGCACCACAGAAACTGCAGGTGCAAAAGATTGAGGACTCATAAGTGACTTGACCGTTCCCGTCTGCTGACTTATCCCCCGTTATGTGTCTGGACACCCAATCAGGCAGTCAGCTCAGCACAGTCACTGAACGAGTTACACAATCAGCTTACATGTTTGCACCCGTCGCCTCACCTTGCTCCCCTTCTTCAGCGGAGGGGTTCGCGGGCGCCCGGTGAGGGCAGCCCTCAGCCCCCTCCCTGCCAGCCGACGCCCGGCCGTCCTGCTGCCCTCAGGGTGCACGGGAGGGGTGCATCCTTTAGCCGTCAGCAGTAGCGACCGCGGCCTGTTGTGTAGACGGGATCACGGAGACGGGATACTGATACTTGAGCTAAAGAGGCAACCAGACGGTTTGCGTTCACTATAAAGCCAGTAATCCAGCTTTACGTCTTCAGTGTGTGAGAATACACCCAAAAGGCAACATCCTGAAGGTGGTTGTGAGAGCAGCGGCCCATTGCTCACGTCAACAACGCAGCTTGTTGTTGAAGAAACGCTTCCGCTGGTCCACTACAGGCTTGACCAAGCAGCCCGCTAAGCTACTTTGGAACTTGGCTAAAGGTTTTATGGGACGGACACACACACACACACACACACACACCTCCTGACCAGACACAGCTTAACACTGACCATTAAGCCAGTAAGTATTACTGGTGTGTGTGTGTTTGTATGCATGGATGTTTGTTTAGTCTCACCTGTGTTTTGATTGCAAAATAATAGTGTGTTACTGGCATGCCGATTATCCCAGTACACCTTAATGGGAAAAGAGTTTGCCTTAATAACTAACAACAAATCTCTTGTATGAAACAGATTACAAAGTAAGAGGGAATTCTCCGGAAGTTGTGTGAGGCTAGCTGGGCTGCATGTGGCTGCAGAGTCAGGGGTCCTAACCAACAAACCACCTCTGGGCACAGAGTTTAGTTTGCACAGGTCAGAGGCAGAAGTGTGTTTGTCTGTCTGGGATTACTGTCAACTAAGAATAGTGAGCTAGGGAAGGAGGGACTCCCCACGGTGGAGATCAGAGGTGCTAAACCAGAGCATGGAAAGTACAAGCAATCCACCGGTGACCAGTAGTCCAAACACAAACCTTCATCCCTACACCTGTTTCAACATGAATTAGAATGCAGTGCTGCTGCCAACACTGGCACTGGAGACGGAGGGGGGCGGGGTGGCGATCACACCATCAGCTCATTTTTCTTCGGTCCGAACCAGAGTGGAAAAGTTGACATTTTTGTATTTTGTTTGTTTACATTCACGCTGCCCAATTACAAGAGAACCAGAGCTTGTGAAAGAACGGTACGTCGTACAAATACATTTATTGGACAGAGTTAGGTAACCCGTCTTCCCTCCAGGTCCAGAGTCCCTGTAACTTTAGCTAAGCATGATGGACTTCTCTGCACTATATGCCATTTCCCTTCTCTGGTGTTCATGCCAGTTAAGAACGCATGAAGAAATCTGAACATGAGCATTGGCCCAGATTTGCCCTTGGTTCATTTTGTTATGCTAGGCTATCCAAGCATGAGGACCTGCTGGCTATCACAGTTTTGCTGTTGTTGATTTGAACGAATCGCACTGCAGTTCTCTTGGAAGAAGACTGGAAGAATATTACTTTTCTAGTCATTTTTTTTAATGTAATCCTCCTAGATGGAGCGCTAGAAAATCCCCAGCAGTGCTCCTCAGTGCCATGCTAGTTCCAGCACACCATTTACGCCTCTGACCCATGACCCGTCCTAGCGCAGGATGAAAGAGTCACGGCTTAAGAACGTAAAGTAATGTTGACAGGAAATGCCTTTGTTCCCGACTGCCAAGGCAGAACCCATGTGACTACTGAAATCCTCGTTATTACGGCTGCTATGGTAGTTTTATGCCATAGCAGCCAAATCTACTGAAAGTGTTCCTTAGTGATTGAACCAACAAACGCTAAGGCACCTGGAAAGTTTGTTAGTGCTTTAAATTTAAAGGTGTTTGATGCCATACAACACACAAGCGTTGAGTTATACCTCTTTCTGTTGTCTCTCCAGTTCCTTCATGCGGATTTCTCTGGCTTCTGCCCGGGCCGCCCTCTTCGCTGCCAGCCTGGCCTCGGCCTGAGGGGCAGACAGAGAGAGGAAGAGAGGAAGAGAGGAAGAGAGAGAGAGAGAGAGAGAGAGAGAGAGAGAGAGAGAGAAAATAGCAAGGGAGAAGTGAGTAGTTAGTTGAGCTGGAGTGGCACATATCTACATATCTATAAATGGCAGAACACGCATGCGACTTGAAATCCTGTTCCTAGACAGAGTTCTGACAAAACCTGAGTCACGCTTGGGACACAAACGCACCGCTGGTCTTTTAGTCAGCTGTCAAATCAACAGGGGTGAACATGTCAGTCGTGTCTGTAGTCACGCTACCAAAAAGGAGCTCATGTGTCACCACGGATTCAAAGCATGGACGGTCATCTTCATTCATGTTCACAGATCATGCTCCCAAACTTTGGATAGCAGGTGCTCCTTGTAAAAAATGTCACTGCAGACCCATGTGATGCTCTGCAACCTGCTGAAAGGCTTCATCAACTAAAACACAAGTAGAAGAGGTGTTGTAGCAGTGCCTATAAACACAGACTATCAAGTGTGCTTTGGACTCTGAATAGATTCGACTGAGTGTATTTATGTGGCTGCAATCTTGTGACAGTCTTGAGAGCCAGGCCGTCACAACGGTGTGTAAATGTGTGTATGTATTTATGTTTCCGAGTTTGAAGGTAATGACTCTGCAGCTCCACTCAGCACTACTCGGGCAAGAGCTGGGCCTTTTCCTTAAAAGGACCTCTCCGACAGGGTGTGTGTGTGTATGTGTGTGTGTGTGTCTGAGAGTGTGTGTAAGCACTTCCTTCCTCTGACTCTGTGGTAGCCTCTAGGCCGGGCTCTCATCCCTCCTACCCCTCACTCACTCTAATGCATTTCTCCAGTGACAGTATGACCCAGTAGCAGGAAAACACAGACACAGACAGAGAAACAGTGCGTGCACGCACGCACGCACGCACACAAAATAGCATATCACAATATTTTTGATATCTTTAGATTATCATGGTGGTGCTCATCCAGTTTCCCTCACAAACTAAGTGCTGCTGCAATCCAACTTTTATTGGATTTTAATGGTGACATAACAACACAAAAAGTGTGGTTCTACTCTTGTAGCCTCTTGTGAGGAACAGAAGTAGGATGGTTGGATGTTTAACTGTTTCTCTGTGCTATTTCTCCATGTTATCTGAGCTAACTCCCTTTCATAGATCTGGGTCAAACGCCAACCTGTCCTAGTTCTTACCTTTTCTTTCACGCCTAGACGATTCAGAGAGCTCTGTGACAGCGTCTGAACAAGGGAGGTCAGCCAAGATCGCATGTACTTCCCGTTGAGATGAAGGTGAGTGACACAGAAGTAAAAGTTGCAGGAATGTCAATACAAAGTAATGGGTTCTTCAATGAGATTTCAGCAAGAAGTCTGCTTGACTCTTGAATCATACAGGGAGAAATCCACCACAGAAGAAGAAGAGACACCAATTTCTCCACTGACAGTAGCCTCAATAGACCAGAATGCAATGCAGCCACAAGACATGTTGTGTTTTGAGTGAGGGGTGTGACTCTCACTTTTTCCCACGCTTTCTTGCCATTACTACCTCTATTGCTCTCTCCAACTACACGTAAATGCAACATGTCAAGGCAAGTTCTCTGGGGGTCAGGGGTAAATTGTACTGTGGGAAACGAAGGTAATCACTAACTGAAGTAGAAGTAGACGAGGTGCAATAAAAAGGTTAATTACACGTCATCACAAAACAACTCCTGGAACGCACTGAACATCAGATATTGATGAAATATAAAAGTTTAACTAAATAAATATTATAAATTAAAACCCCACATCAAAAGGTAAGAAAGCGTCTTAGTGTTGAGGGAGACGTTCCAGGAAGACAGTCATTGCTTTGGCTCATTCACTCGCATTTCCTCCAAGTCAATGATTGTTCATTGTCCCTGGCATCCTTAATGTTGGTGCCCTTGTGCTTCAGTACACAGTGGCCTGTTCAAACACAAAACTGGGCCTGTGCCACACATGAACTGAACTGGAACTGTGTCTTTCTTTATTTAAAAACACTCACCCATGGGCTGAGTGTGTTACAGTGGAGAGTGACGTGACTTCACTATTTTACCTCAACATGAACACACAGCACCTGAACACCTCCATTAACCTTGGAGCTCTGGTCCTCATGTGATCCATCCAACCACCAGGGGTTAAGAGCTGCAAGTCAGACAGCTTATCATCTATTACTGTTTTGCATCAGGTAAGCAAGACCAGCTACTGGCTGAATTCAGGACAGAGGCCGGTGCAACTATAGAAACTCCATAGACATCTTAATGGATGTCAATCAGACTGGGGTGACAAGTTTTGGCAAATGCTCCATGGTTTGCAGTAGCTGTCAGATGGATGATACAGTGACCAATGGGCCAAAGATCAGTGTAATCGGGAAAGCTTCATTTGCTGATCTGAGCAGGAGTCCTCGGGAGCTGGGTCTAGCCGATGATGCTATCGGTGCTCCTCTACTATTTAAGTAAGCTGAGGGCTCCGTGTGAGAACCACCTCCACCGAATATAGAGACATAAATAATAACATTGTCAATAATCACCTCAACCTCATGGCACTAAGCTGAGCCAGACAACCTTTCAGAAAGGTGCCAAACCGGAGGGTAAACCATGAACCAGAATGGAGTAAAGTCAGCACACCGGAAAGTTCCCACTGCAGACGATTTATTTGGACTTCAGGCATCTTCATCTTTAATCTGATGCAGCATTCGTTCTTGACTAGGCTAGCGCCACCCAGGCACTACCACACCCTGGCAGAGTGTACAATTGGGTCAAACCTTGCTTGTTAATATCAACTGTCACTTTGGAGAGGAATAATGATGATCTAATGAATTTAAAGAATCAATTTGACAAAGTGATGGGTACAAGGTTGACAGGTTCCTTAATACAGCCTAAGTGTCAAAACACATTACAATTAACCTTATTTGCCAAATTACATGTAGCAAGAATCACACCTGGTATTTGGTGCAGACCACAGAAGAAGAAAGTCCAGACACAGAAGTCCAACATGTAAAATGAGATGTAAACCAAGGGATAAATAGTGAGTATTCAGCGACAGTGGATTTACTGTAATCTGTATTGTGATTTGACAGCAACATCTCATCAGGATTAGTAATTACAATACCAACCGTTTTCATTCAACAGCCCCTCAAAAATCCTCTCGCTTTCAGAATGATAACCTCAACCATACAAGTCAAATTGTGAGATGCATTCAACTCGAGACTATTTTGAAACAGGATGCCTGGATGTCACGTAGAACGCTAGTCTGAAAGCAACAGTCAATCTCAGTGTACTGAAGAGGAAGTCAGAGAGCTGACTCAACAAGAGGTCACAAAACTCCATCCTCACTTCTACGCACCCACCAGGTTTCCAAGAGACATTTACATACAAACTAGATAGTAGTTTCTACGCCATCTGACACAAACAAACACATCTGTACACCTAATGACCAAAGACAACATTCAAACATCCACAACATGTAGTTCAAATAATATTTGCCATTAATTTTTAGCATTTGATTAAAACTTCTTGAAGTATAACGTGGGTGGGGTTTGCCATACCGGAGTCATTCAGCCAATAAATGATTGTCAGAAAGCTTTGGCAGTCACAAGAAATGTTTTTGTCAAGTCATGAATGCACTTTTCTGTGATCCGTGACTTACCTGACTGCAAAACTCCACCCACCTGGCATTCTGAACAGATTAAAACAAACGCTAAGATTTCCTTTCCATCCTCTCTGACGCCGGTTTGCCAAAAAACATATTACACAAATGTAGCATCACAAATAATTCGTCTAGCATATGCAGAGCCAAGGTACCTTCTTGCAGTTATCAAAATAGACCATGATGTCGGTCACTGTAAGCATGTGGAATCCCGGATCATCTGCGTTCCCACACATCTTGTACCTGCGAGGTCGAGCCTGCCTCTCATCAGGAAGACACACCGTCTAACTGGGCCAGACCACAGAATCACACAGCTTTCTTCCTCCTCCTGAATGGCTATTTATAATGACCTACATGGACCCGTGTTCTATCAGAACTGGTCCAATTCAGCACAATTTCAACGGCGTGACTGTCCTCATGAGAGAAAACGAGCTAGGTCATTGCAAAAAATGGGTGATGGAAGATTTATTACCTTGAAATAACCTTAGAAATGGCTTCGAAACTGTCAGAAGTAGGATTGGGTGACAGAGGAGTGTTGACGGCAGCGTTGGTCAGGCATTTTGGGGTGAAGGTAGAAGGTAATGTAATGTGTGTCCAGTGGGAATAATCTTCTTCCCTCAACTGGAAACCAAAATCTTATCATGACTGGGTAAACTTAAGGTTAGTGATTCACCACATTGATCAATCCAAAAATCAGACAACCGAGCCAATAGAGGAAGTTTGTGAGGAAGTTTGTTTGATGAGGCCAAAATAGCATATCACAATATTTTTGATCATGGTGGTGCTCATCCAGTTTCCCTCACAAACTAATGCTGCTGCAATCCAACTTTTATTGGATTTTAATGGTGACATAACAACAGGGTCATTCCGTGTCAAATCAGCCAAAATAACAGACATTTTAAACCCGACCATCTCAGAATTTGATGAAACTTGGTGTACTTGGTGGTTGGGATCCCACAACACCAAATCTCAAATTTCAAGTCAGTCGGACCAGTGGTTTGGGAGATACAGACCCCCAAATTTTGAGATTTTGTGCAAAAAGGGGCATGGTCTCCAACCTTTGAACCCTCATATCTCAGGAACTACTGGGTCAATCTTCAAAAATGGTAGTGTTGGAAAGGGGATTTGACAGAGATTCAAAGATTCTGTCATTATTTTTCAGATAATTCGAGTATATCAGGGTACGTTGACCTCTTGACCTTTGCTATGACCTTGAAATTGACCTTGTGGATCACGTGACTTTGAGATTACCTTTCCTGAAATTTAATCTCCCACGATGAGATTCATCAAAATCTGAGGTGGTCGGGTTTAACTCTTTGGGTGATTTGACCCGGAATAACCCAACACAAAAAGTGTGGTTCTACTCTTTAGCCGACGCTTAACCTCTGTGCTGCAAACTGTCACAGCCACTGCCTTCAGAGTACTGGCCTGGCTCCTGTCACTCTAATCCCTCGTCTCTGCTGACAAGTCTCTGAGGGCCGAGTCTTTATCCGAGGGTCCAGTGCCACCAGAACTGAATGCCAGTCTGGTGTGACTCTGCCCCTACTGAGCTTAATTCCCACGCCCTGAAAGCTGGTCTTCAGCAACCAAAATTGCCGGGTATTTTAATGACCATGAGTGCTGAAAGGCTGGACAAAGAGGGCACACAGAAATAACTCTGATTTCTGACCAAGTGGAGGTTAGATCACTCTTGAAATGAGGCAAAACCATAAAGTGGATTCACAAACTGATAAAACACAATGACGAGAAGAACGAGTTTCCTCTTTGCAAAACCGAATAAACATTTCCAACAATAAAACATCTCAAACTCTGACACATTCCTGTCCAACAGGGAGTGGCTGCCGACAAGTTATATAGCCAGCAGTGGCCAAGCCTCAGCCCATTCTATAGCCACAGACATGAGTCAAGCAAATGGACAGCGTCATTTCCAGACGCTGGAGCAGGACTGGGTAAATCAAGTCCTTGTTTCCACACCCTTGAAAATGACTCAATCAATGCTTACATAAAAACATGATAAGACCAACACCCTGGAAACAACGTACTCAAACTAGACAAAATCAACTGAAGCCGGCCACTGAGCACTGATCCACCTTTAGAATACAACTATAGTGGATATCCTTCTACCTAGCGTGGAGCTACAGTCTAGTAGCACTATATAAGATATACAATTTTTTATGTAAAAAACACACCCATGGTGCAAAGAAGCTCAAAAGACTGAAGTAACTTAAGAGATGAAATACTGCAGAATACTGGTGAAATAATGGAGTACACCTACTTTTTCGCAAATAAACTTTTGATACATTTACCGTTGTGCAACAGGAAGATTGGTAGCACTTTCCACATTGTGTGTCCAGTATTTTGAGCACTATGATGCTTTTGAGGTGATATGTAGCTAGCATGTACCATCCACTAAGTATACACTATGCAAAATCTTTAGCATGAACTATAGTGGACTCATACTGGACACAGCCAATCTTCTCATCATACAATGAGAAGCTGAGAGTATAAGAGAGTATAACGTCACTGATATGTGCACACATAAAGTGACCACAGTGAAAATGGGAAGGAAACATTTAACTGGCAGCATGTGCTCCTCCCTGCCTTCACTGACAGCAACGTAAGTCAACCTCAAGCTGCACCACAAACACTTGGTGCAGCTTGAGGAGTTCTCAGCACCTCGGACAAACTGGTTAGCAACTGTGCGGTGCAGCTTCGGGCCAGGAGAAAATAAATAGTATGCTTCAGAGTTTTCTAAAAATACAACCAGGAAGGCAGCTGGGCTCCAGCAGTGAAGCGACGCAACTTGCAAAACTATATGACAATGGTGGGTGGGGGGGGGGAACAAAACAGCTTTGTCCTCAAACTTTCAAAATTGCCCCAAGACCCAACCATGCAGGTCCTCAGTGCCTGTAAGGCTGCATCTGTTGTTCTGCACTGACAGCACATTTCTCAACCGCGGCAGCTGAATGTGGAAACGATAAAAACCTCAACACTATTAAACTAAACACACATGAGACTGGCATGTTGATATTTTGTCGCAGAGCTGTGGTGGTAACTCTAGCGAGACTGTGACGTATACGACCGTCACTTGGGGTAAAAATACTTCTGGTGAGGTTCCCCAGATGTTTCCAATTGGTTGTGCACTAGCGGGCCCTCCTTGTTTTTCCTTGTGGAAGTAATATGAAGTTGCTTGTAGCTTTGTACATGGTGTTTCACACAGCAACAGCTTGTGTTGCAACTCTCACTACTTATATTGCATGACAGGGGCAGGCAATAACTCACAGGAAGTTAGACACAGTGGTTGTGAGAGCACAGAGAATAACAGGAGATTTGTCACAGGAAGGAATTTCTGTGAGTTGTTTAGTCTCTATTGCTGATTTAGTTCTTAATGCTACTCTGCCATCAAATTCTTTTAGGGTGTTTGCTGAGTATGCATGCTCTCTCTCTTTCTCTGCACTGCAATGCTGCTCTTTCATACTGTCTCACCCCAATGCAGCTTCTTCTACTGTTGGTCACTGAGCAGCTCCATGTAGTTATAGGTCAAGTACTTTGCTAATGGCACGTTGACGGTGGTGGCTGAGGGAGGCACTATAGGGATCTAAATAGAGGAAGGTCAAAGCAATGTAAAGAAGCAAGGGTATGACCAAAAATGAAAAGGTCTTAATACACTATTACGCTAAGAAGGCTGTGTGTGTGTGTTTTTGTGTGTGTGTAGCTTACAATCTTTCGATTTAAGATGCAGTGTCGGCACTCTACAAGGACACAACATGATTTGGAGGGCTTAGTGATGACTGGGGAGATGCAAAAAAAACAAAAGACAATTTTGAGCTTCATTTAAGATGAGTGGCATCTCCCTGGGAGGAATCAGAGCCCGCTGCCATTTAATGATGCACAATCTGTCCCCAAGTACCACTTTTGGTCAACCAAGAAGAGGACCAATCAACTGAACCAAAACTCGACAGGGAAATATATTCTGCTCATTAAAAAAAAAAAAGGGATTATCACCAAGGCAATGGACGATGTGACCTTGAACATTGTGATAGCCAGACATGACACAGCCTCCCCTGTGAGCTTCATATTAACACTAACATGGATCCTTGAGCAGTGAACTGCAAAAGGTGTTAAGCCCAAACACAGATATCATGTGCAGTTCCTCCAGTTGATCTTACGTGACTAATACAATCCACTTCAATATTTGAACCCACTGCCTGCACTCCATGTAAATCAGTGTTGCTCAACCAGTGGGACGGACCCCCTGGGGGAGGCACCAGATAACTTCGGGAGAGAGGGCGGGGTTGGAAAGCCCTCCACAGTGGTGAATAAACAGGAAGGAGTGCATGATAACAATCTGCATGGGCCATGCATGTGGTGATGTCATCAAGAGGAAGCCAACGCACACAGAGACTCCACTTCCTTTTAAGGAGACTTGCCTTGTTCAGGAGTCGGGGCAGGCGAGGCTAACTGAAATGGATTGTGTACGTACTCATAATCAGGAAATACATGAGGAACTGTTTACACCATTAGTGTTTGCTTTGGTACTTTAGGGCTGGAACACATCAATCTGCTTCTGTCAAATGCCCAGTTATCTGGCAATCACACAGTGTAAATACAATGTGTGCATGTGTTGGCTGCATGGTGGCTGTGACTGCATCATGTTAGATTAAAAATGAAGTTGGCTGGATGCATGTGGGGACGCTTGTTCCCTAGATGACAGCGTGAGATTAAAAGTGGTGGTGCGGTGGGCTTCCCCTTCCTCGCCATCGAGCTACACACTAATCCTCTCTAAACACTTCTGAGCTTCTGACTGTCACCTAACGGCAACCTGGCAACTTAATCCCCAGTTTACAATGTCTCGTCAAACTCATGCAGACAAAACAGACTATTAACACAATCACACAGAAGACTGATAGAGCATAATTCATCATCATAACCTCTCTCTCAACCATAACCTCAAGCAAAAACACACACTCACACACACACTCCTGAATTGTGTTTATAACTGTACTATCTTTTCAAATTTCTAGTGTAAATATCTTAAAAATAACCATGTCAACATTGTATTGATTTGTGCCAATCCTACTTTTTAGACGGACTAGGATTGAGTAACTCTAATCTCAATGGATGCCGGGTCTCACTTTCCCCTTATCACACAAGATTCTATTCAGAGTTTAAGGTTATATGTTCATCATTCAAGAACTACAATATATATATGATCCATTTTCAACCTACACTCCTTGAAAAGATACCAATATTGTATGAATTTTTGTTATCAATCTCTGTAAGAATAAGCATCACATATCCGGGAATTAAGTGATGTGGGATGGGAGTGATCTTTCAGCATAATACACAGTGGGACTGACTCCAAGAAACTGCCTACTGGCCTCAGGACAAATTCCACAACATTATTGTAGTAGTTGATATTGAATACCAAAGGGGGGACCTGGTGTACTGTGACGGAGCTGGAGGCTACCTACACTCTGGTGACATTTAAGTAGACACAAAGCATGTTTTAATTCCCTAGAGACTTAGTAGTCCTGTAGCCCACAGCTCAACGTTAGATCACGGGAGTAACACTGCCAGGGTTAGGGGTTCATTTCCAACTGGAGCAACCCATATAAAAAGGCTTTCAGGTGACGTAACACACCCTCTGGCGGCCATATTGGAGGTCCTCCTCAGCTCTTGGCAACAGTGGCTGTGAACGGTGGATTGCATTTGTAAATGTACAACTTGGCCGCTTTAACAGAACTGAATAGAGGGTTAGTTAGTTAGTTTCTGTGCTGCTTTTGACTGGAAACTCATCATCTTCCCACTGATTGTCAGCTTGTTAGCTAGCTAACCATATCTGGTCAGCTAACCATCAATGTCTTGTTGTTATCTGATTAGTACACTAGCTAACGTATCTAGTAGAAGCTAGCGTTAGCAGTGGCTAGTAGTTCCATGTTAACAGTAACTAAATTAGCCTGCTGGCTAGTTAGCTAGCTACCAGTTTGTTCAGGTTAACTGAGCTGAGTGTTTAGAGACTAGGGCTAAAGACAAGACAGTTTACTGAGTCACAGTAACCTAAATCTGTAAACAAATCTACTCATCAGATTTTTTAACATTAGTGTACACGTTAAGGCCAACTATCTTCTTCAGCCATCTCTCTTTCTAGCCTAGTTGTTATATATTTAGCCATTATTTGCGCACAGGAAATCCCCCACTGGACCTCCATGATGGAGCCAGCTGTGGTTGCTGGTAGATTTGTTGAGGCAACTGCAAACAACGTATGCACCCATGGTACCGTGAGGAATCAAACAATCTAGCATGGATCAGGGATCATGATAGCTGAAATTTGCCACAGATGCCTGTCCAGATTAAAAGCCCACCAGACAAACCCAGATGTAGCAGGTGATGGATTAAACAGGAGCACATACATCTGTCTAACAACAACAACAACTAGCGAGGAGGGTTTTGATCTATCTTTTTACCCAGTTGTACTCTCAAACGCTCGAGCCTTATGATTAACTGGTTGGTAAATAATGTGAATGCAGAGAGTACCAGTTGGTCATCCCTAAAAAGTGTTGCTCCGATCAGAACAAAAACCTCTTTATTAGCGATTGTGCGTTGTTGGCTACATCAAAATAGCTTCACACACTCTTTGCTACAGAAACCAGGTTACGGCCAGAGTACAGTCCAGTTGATATGTGTCTATTATTTAACATGGCAGTGAGATGTTCACAGTATATTTCAGAGCATGATTCAAAATGGTCATCTTCCTCATTTTGAAACACATCAGAGCAATAGGAACATTAAGGCCCTAACCCTAAACATACTGTCGGTATAGATTACCATTCATCCCTCTGTAAGGGTCATTTAGCCGTTTTTTCTAGTGACATCATGACCCAAATCCCTCAACCCATATTAATCTTTTAATTCCTGGAAGTGGATTCAGTTGTTAGATTTACAGCAGTAGCTTTATAATCTGGTAATGGGATACACTACTTTCACTTCACACAAAAAGGAGCTCACACACCTCATCCGGAGTAGCCCAACTGTCCCAAACCCAAATGAAATTTCAAGACAGATGAAACAATGAGATTATCCTGTTAATCTGTTCAACAAATTAAAATTAGGCCTTTTAATCATGTTAATCCACTCCATTGTGCACAATGACCACAACTGTTCTGGGATATTTATAAAGATTTTTTTAAACATTTAGAATAAAAGTTCTTTACTGACACAGAGATAACACTTTTAAAGTAAAACACACTATGTATTTTATCAAGGAAAATAGGGGGAAACTTTATTAACTGCCTTGTACAGGCATTCAATCTGCAGCCTTTTCACTTCACTTTTTATTATTTTTGAGGAGCATAGCCTTTTTGAAAACACATTTTTCATCCAAATTAAATAAAAAGTTGTAAGTTACAACAATAGAAAGTTTATTTATCATGTAAACTGCCTGGTATAAATAGTTCACTACACAACTTTATGCAGCTTCAATCAAGTAGATGACTCAGCTGCAGTCTGCATGCAGTCATTGTCTTACTGTAGCTTAGATGTGTATGTGAATTATAACATTAGACTTGAAGAACTCAACGAGGCCCCACACTCTGCAAAATATCACCACCTATTCTAAAAATGTCAGTCTAATGAAATGTTTACAGTATGCTCAATTCTCTGTGACATTGGATCGTAAATGATATTACTTTACTGCCTCCAGGTGGAGTGGATTCTACACAGTGGGACAATATCAATAATGAGGCCCTCAGGTCGGTGTGCTGTAGATGTAATGGTGTTTAAACTCAGTCCTCGGGTAGAAATGTTATCCTCTATCCAAGTCAGGAATGCTTTTCAAATGGCTTGGCAGGTAATCAGGTTTACTACACCTTTTTTTCTACTCAAATTCCACGACATATAGCACAGAGTCTATGTTGCAAATGTCACATTTTCCTATTGGATATGTAATCTGAATGTCCCAGATCTTATTTCTGACTACAACTATCATAGGAAGGGAAGTGGATCAACAAGCAGACACGCTTCAAATTAGACATTTCACTGGTTGGGAAAAAAATAATTTCCATCTTCCACATTTTTGAAATCCATGACTTTTCCAGGTTTTCCATGACTGTGATGCCTATTCATAAATGTTCCACAATGAATCTTAGTAATGCACGCTACTATTTAGCTACAATGACAGCCCTGCCACACTTTTCACACTCCTATGTAATTAGGTGACTAGACTAGTGAAGCGAGAACAGTAAGCCATCCTGGCGAGTGTTTATAACAGGATTCAAAACATTTGACAGAGATTTGGAAACAACAGAATTAAAAACTCCTTCCTGGTGTGTGGTCTTCTCCCATTTGGACCAAGCTTAGTCAGGGATACACTATTGACAGTTTCCCTGAACCCTGTGATACTGGGGGAGTGAAAATATGTACAGCAACGTCATACTAATGGACCACCTACACAGGGTAATGCACCTCAGCAGCTCAAAATGCCCTTTATGGACTAACTTGCCATAACTACACCAATTATGGAGCAACCTGCCATTTCCACATTTTCAAGTTGGCAGGTTGACAGTTAGCGAGCCACATCTGTCATTTATAATCCCCAGAGCCTCCCCATCCCCCCATCCCCCCCCCCCCCCCTCCTCCATATGTGTAGTCTGAAAACAGGGTGCAGTAACAGCTGATCTTTCAGGACCGTCTATTTTTAACACTCTTTTGCAGAACGGGCCAGCTCATCAGGGCCGACATACCGTCCTGTCAGAGGACTGCCAGTGGAGGGACTTGACCCCACTGCCACTTAAAGGCACAGGCTTTCTTTCTCTTTGCTTCGCAGACGTGACCGCAAAACAAGAGCGTGAAGCACTTTTACTGTCCAGGACTGTGAAGGGAGAGCAGGACTTGCCCTTCACGTGGAAAAAGTCTTTGAGATTGAGATTGCGTATCTGCTGCTGCTGCTGACCAATAATGCAAGACCTTTCACAAACTTTATCTCAGCGAACTTCATTCCAACCGCTGCAAATAGACTACAACCAGCAACGACTACCAGCTACAGGAATGTGCAACCTCAGACAAACCGCTGCAGTGTAAATAGTCAGCAGTTAAAAAGAAGATAACGTTGAAACAGCCAACCTCTGCAGGCTGTGGCATCGGGGCCTGTTCACAGCTAGTAAAATAGTGTGTAAAAAGTGTGACATGCAAATTTGACGAAGCATCCGGCTTGGGTTTGCACAGACCGAACTTCCTCCCAGCTGAAGCAATGCTGGCACCACACGGGGCAATGACTATGGCAGAGTTCAGCTTCTCGTGCATCCTCGCCGTAGTCAACTCTGCCCAAATAAGCTGCAGCAAAAAAAGCGATTCTTTAAAAACATAGCTGACAGATTGAACAATATTCCACCGAGAGTTGCAAGAGCTCATGCAAGATGTGGCTTTATGAGAGTAGTCATTTGAAAAAAAACATGTGATCTTGAAATGAAACTCCAGCCTGTAATTCACACCTCACACAGAGGATAAGACAAACAGCGTAAATGAGTGTGAAAAGCGTCTAATTTCAAAGTCCACGCCATCACACTTCAAAGTGGAGCAAACAGCGTCCTACAGACACACTAGACATTATTCTTATTGCAAAACACCATTTATCCTACACCAGGCTCGCCAGAATAGCATTTAATTACAGGAATTGGACATTGTTGTGAAATCAAGCATTACATGACCCGACATAAAGAGATTAG
Source organism: Hoplostethus mediterraneus (assembly GCA_034670385.1). NCBI lineage: Eukaryota > Metazoa > Chordata > Actinopteri > Trachichthyiformes > Trachichthyidae > Hoplostethus > Hoplostethus mediterraneus. Next base: position 4,921,152 of record JAXDDW010000014.1, read on the forward strand.
GGTGGGAGCCGGCCCCCTAGAAAGAGTGCAAGCCAGTCACAACACGACTTCAGCACCTGTTACAAGCAACTGCCTGCGACTGCACGTCACTGCTGCCAGTCCTGCATTGTTGAGCGGTTAAGATTTGTGCAGGTTAGCACATGAAACACGTTTTTTTTTTTTTCTTAATACACAAAGCTGTTTCAATTAGCTGCAGGTCACATATAGAGCAGCACTGTTGTCTCTACAGCAGAGATGTATTTCTTTCAAATAAAAATGGGGGATTATGAATCAGAATCCCTTTAATCACCAAATATAATAATACAAGATATGTTTTGACAAATATGCAATAGTGTCTGGTAGTGGATTATAGTAGTAGTAGTATAGTAGTAGTAGTAAGGTTAGAACAATATATCAGTTCGCTGATGATACTGGCCTTTTATTAAAAACAGATATGTTATGGAGGTCCTCTGCCAATATGACCACGGCTACATAAAAGAGCATTATTTATTTAATTGTTCAATAATGTATTTGTAAAAAAAATATTATATGAAGCGAGTAAGCTATACCAGAGTTTTTCACCCTGTCTACAAGAGCTGCTAACCCTGAAATGATTAGTCTGGCTAAATGAGGCTTTTCACCCTGATGAGGAGAAAGAATATGGGAGAAACACTAAATACATAATACATAAATAATTGAATATCGGTCTGAAATATCAGTTATCGGCCTTGAAAAGCCCGCATCTGTCAAACCCTTTAGTATGTAGGTTTTGGGGTCACATCTTCTAGGTAGGGGGCGTTCAGGGCGTGTGTGCCTACTTCAACAGAGGAGAGGAGGAAGAGCAGTAGCCCATGGGGTTTTGTCAGCCAGTGTGTCAGCCAGTTCACCCCTAACACCCCAGACAGAAAGGCCTCATTCTCCACTCACCTCTCTCGCTATGAGATTCAGGGCATCATCCTCTGCCGTCGTCCTCTCCTTATTGGGGTTTCTCTTCCGTCCTGTGCCCTGAGTCCCCATGTCCTGGCCAACGCTTGTCCAATCTCTCTGTTTTAACCCTACTGGTCCAACGGCGCGCCGAATAATCCAACAAGAGTAATAGAGAAGCCACGAACTGCGCTTGTAGTGGGAAGCATGTGCTGCTAAAAAGTCAAATTACAGAGAGAGAAGAAGGCGAACCGTTTCCGAGCGTGTTCGCACCGTGGGTCATTGTCACACATCCGTTTGTAAGACTTCTTCCTGTGTTTTTAGTGTCGACGCACAACTCGCCACTTTGTCGCCAAGTTTTTATTAAGCTACCCGCGTCTGACTGGCGACATGTGTAACACGCGCGCCCCTGTTCGTTTCCTGAATAATTCCCAATTTACAGTATGTTGTAAATTGTTTGATTAGCTCTCTACTCACAGTTCATAAACCGAAGAAACACCTACGTTACGGCAGCATTAACTTCCCTATTAAAATGTCCCGTCATGTGCTCGTGCTGAACGGGGCTGCAGCACCTCCACCTGATTCACAGGAACAGACGCGGACCTGTCACACTCCAAAAAAGTTGAAAGCCTGTACTCAATCATGGTGCCTTCAAGTGCTGTCGGCAATGTGGGGTTGCCGCTTTAGCGCACACGAACGACCAAACAAAGCGCTAAAACGAAGTGTGGAGAAGGGTATGGGGGCATGGAGAGCATGGGAGCCGTGTTAACAACTCGTTTTAAAAGTGATGTATTTTATCATTGAGATGTTATTGTTTGGCATTCTGTGTAAATAATGCATATATTCACCCTTTCACTCTCTCTTCTTGCATGTGTATAAGTTCTACAACACATTTTCTCTGTCTGGTTAAAACAGCAAATACATTCCTGATGCACACATTCTCCTCTTCATTCTACCACTGCAGCATAAAGTAGATCTCTGCCACTTGATTTTTACCATAAAACAACACCCACCAAAACTTTTGTTACTTTGTTTTTTGTTATTTCAGACCCACCGCAAGTTATGCTCGTCATAATAAATACGAGTTTACCAGGAGCACTGAAGGCAGCATCAATGTCGGAATCTATACACGTTCAGGGGTTATATTTCCAGCCGGCATCCACATTGCTTTTTGCTATCGCTCTCTCACACCCTCGTTGCTATTTTTAATGATGACCAGTAAAATCTAAAAACAGGCTTGTACTTCTTAAAGGCGTAGACGAGGCTTCGGTGTTGCGTGGTTTTTCATACGCCTGCCAACATCAAGACAATAACCCAAACTATAGTGATATTTTACTATAGTATTCCTATAGTATTCCTACAGGGACGTATATTGTGTCTGTGGTAGTCAGTGGTGAGTTCACGGTACTTTTATGGTAGTTTTGAATTCATCATGCTCACCTTTAAAATCCTGCTCCTCACCTACAAGTCCCCTCACGCCCTTGTTCCCCAGTACCTATCGGACCTCCTCCATACCTACACCACTGCTCACCACCCCCCACACCAGGTTGTGGACTCCCGGTGACTGAGCCTTCAGCGTGACTGCTCCCCCGCCCCCCACTCTGGAACTCGCTCCCTGTGGAGATCCGCAATGCTGGGACCACTGAAGTATTAAAACAGCGGCAGAAGACCTTCCTCTTCAGCCAGGCCTTTGGACCCAGCTGCTTTTTTTGCCCTTTGGTCCTTTGTCTTATTGTCTTACTACCTTTTAGCCTAGTTGTTATTTTCTCATTTGATCTAGTTCTTCTCCTTTCTGTTGTTAAGTGCATTGGGTACCATGAAAGGCGCTCTTAAATTAAAGTTATTATTATTATTATTATTATTATTATTGTCATTATTATTATTATTATTATTATTATTATTATTATTAAGTGCCTTTGGGGAAACTTTTGTCCAGATTCACAACTCAGTATTCACAGTGGAAGACTATTGGTGTAGAAGTGTTATACTCTTATTCTATACCCTTTCTCTTGATACATAAGAGGCAGGATGTAATGATAAAATGGAAGTTTCTGATGTACCGAATACTTGCTTCTGTCCCGGCAATGAATAAATCCATCGATAAGGCATGGGCAATGATGCATACGGTATATGTGCAATGTCGCCCTCCTGTGTTGATACAGTGTAAGGAGATCAGACAGGGTTTATGGGAGAAATAACACCAGGCTTAGTTAAATGTCCACACCTACGTTTGCTTTCGGGTTATTTTACTGTTTCAACCCAATAATAACATTAGATCTAGTAACTGACACTAAAGTTTGCTGGATACAAAGAAAATACCTGAAACGGGTATTGTTTTTCAAGTAGGTTTTTCAACAAATACTGGATGTGCAAAATGTAAATCAAATTCAACTTCAGTGTAGTTCTTCATGTTTGAATGGACAGGTACAGAGGGTTTTTCCAACTTTAAAAACACATCAGTGTCCTTCATTTCAACACTGGATAAAGGAAATGTAACCGAACAAGTAACCTTGAAAAACACCTTGCAACCATTCACTCAACAAATAAACATGGAAACCTGTGCAATCATGACATTCAAAGATATTCTTGTTTTATACTTATTTATTCAAAATTTTTGCTTTGAATATTCTTCATCTTTTATTTCCTTCTTTTGCAGATCATCGCAAGTGTTTGTTCACACGTACATACACACATATACAGCATGGGACACTACAGATGAGTTACTTTTCAACACAACGCATCAGAGAGCAGCCAATGCAACACAGTTGTGTCAAAACGTAATTTTCCATGTTCTGTTTTTGCTTTCTGTTTGAATCACTCAAAAAGCCTTCCTTCCTGTCAAGATTAAGAGTGCATGTGATTACGAACGAGGAAGTGATATTTTTTTGTTGCCCTTTTACAAGTCAAGACTGGACTTTGGTTGGATCTGTTACTTTTATTTTCTTCTAAGCACGTGAAGACAGCACAACTGTTACCATCTTGAACTTCAAACAACTAAGTGGACTTATTAACTCTTCTGAGCAGTTTGGAAAACCTGTTGTTACAGAAAAATACTGCAAGATCTCTCCCCCCGAGTACTCTTTCTCTGTGGGAGTCGCCTCACTCTTTTGATGGGGGAAAAGTCCCCAAGGCTTGCAGAGGGAGCTCAGCTCCATGATGGCGCTTTGAGAAGAGAAGCCGGGACCCTCAGGGTTAAGATAGTCCTTCTGGGAGATTCTGGGGTGGGGAAGTCCAGTCTGGCTCTGCGGTTCAGCAAGGAGGAGTTCAGGAGCACATCACCTACTGTAGGCTGTGAGTACGCCCACTGAATCACAACTCAGCTCATTCTGTTATTGACGTTGTGTGTATGAGCTATTCATGTCTTTCATTTTTTACATACTCTGACTGTAAATCCAACTGTAGAATGATTTTTAAATGTTTTATCTTACTTAACCTTTGTTATACTAGTATATTTTTACAGACTTGAACTTGTGTCCTTGTGAGTCCTAAATAAAGGTTATGAACTCAATGTATGTGATTGGTAGTGGTCATGCCAGGCCAGGCTAAACCAGACCACCTCTGATGACTTAGGAGTTAATGAATGAATGTATGTCACTTTCAACCCCCCCCCAAAGGTGCCTATCTGACCCGGGTTGTGTATCTGAGTCATGTCCGTCTTTGCTTTGAGATATGGGATACGGCAGGACAGGAGAAGTACCATAGTGTCACCCCACTGTACTACAGAGGAGCCCACGCTGCACTGGTGGTCTACGATATCAGCAAACGGGTAAACGCAGTGCACATACTGTATACACACATGCACATGCACATATAAACATAAACAAATACACATATACATGCATGCACATATACACAAACACAACCCTACCCCATGTACACCTAATCCTATCCTACATCCACATTGCACACAGACACTAAATTAATTAGAGAAAGATTTTGTGTCTTATGTTTGTTTGAGTTTGTGTGTGTGTGTGTGTGTGTGTGTGTGTGTGTGTGTGTGTGTGTGTGTCTTAACCTCACTAGGATACGTTCATCAGAGCCCAAGTGTGGCTCAAAGAGCTTGAGAAACAGTACATCCCGGGATCTACTGTCGTAGCACTGATAGGCAACAAGGGAGATCTGTCTCAGATGCGGCAAGTCACAATGCAGGTACACACACACACACACACACACACACACACACACACACAGGCACAGATGCATCCACAGACACGTGCATGCATGAACAGACTCTCTTCCTCATCCAACTCCTTTATAGTACATGTAAACTAAATCAGATTGATGTGTAAATCTGCTGACATCACTGCCCCGATTCTCCATGTCACCATACAGGAGGGATGTAGTCTAGCCGCTGACAAGGGCTTGTTTTTTATGGAGACGTCAGCTCTGTCAGGGCATCAGGTCAGCGAGCTGCTCATAGCTATAGGTAAGTATAGACATTGAAAACCCTTCTACCACTAGAGGGCAGCAGATACAAATACAGAGAATGAACGCATTCTTGATCATTGCCTCCATCACCAATCTATACACAGGCAGTTGAATAAAGCCTTGCAATGTAAAAAGTCACCATATTCTGTATATAATTGTGACTGTGTGATATTATAACTGTGTCTGTGTGTCACCACGGTCCTGTGGTTCAGCCCGCAGAGTGAACGACAGCGTTGGGGAGCAGCAGGGAGGTCTGACAGAGTGGCCGGAGGCGCCGCTTGTGGATTTGCATCATCGTGACACGTGGAACCGGTTTGCTTCCTGCTGCTCCATAGGTGGGCCCTGGTGAAGTGGCAGTAGGCAACTCTAGCAACTGTAAGATTACTTTTACTTAAGTGACTGAATGGATCTACAGCCATACCTCATCAACACACAGACTTGTTTCAGGTACCTCTCTACCTGCCCAGTTCTTGTATTATTGTATTAAACATTATTTGGCACAGCAAATTCTATCTATCTGTCTGTCTGTCTGTCTGTCTGTCTGTCTGTCTGTCTATTTTTTCAGTGAAATTCTGAAGAAATATGAAATTTTGTTCCTTGTGCACAACAGAAAGAGAATTTCTCTTTGTTACCATTTGCAAATGTTTAGCACATTTAGACAAACGACTCAGCACAATTGTCTACAATTTGATAAATTATTGGTTGTATATGTCTTTGTAATCAAAATAGATTATGTTTCTTCTCAGTTGAATAGTTTTACTCTCCAAAATATGTTAGAATTCCTTCATTGTGTAAGTCATCACATGGAGAACAGTCCATCTAACTGTCAAAATCTGCAGAGCCCACATTTCATAAATTGCATTGATCTGGAGTGGCAGTAATGTCTTAACTACCAAATCAACCACTGTTAGTGTAGTATACTACTGCATAGAGCAGGCCTGTGTTTTGTTTCCACAGTACATGTTTTTTGGTATTGATAGGCTACATGTTTTTACTCTGTGCAGTGCTGTGTACATTTTCATTTTTTTTCCTGTTTACTGTGTTGTACTGTGTTGTGTGACCATTGCAGGAAAACTAAACTTGTTTTTCCTCACATTACATGCTAAGTGCTCTTTTGCTTTACAAAGTGGAATGTGAAACCTTGGACTCTTGAAATCAGCATCAGTATTCACTTTGACAGACAATAGCAGTCAGTTAGCTTCAGTCTGGTACAGTAGGCATTCAGTGTCAGTGAAAACATGTAAGATAAGACTGTTGGGAAAGTAGGAGATGAGGAACACACTTCCAGAGTCAACTGTCATTCTGACAAAACATCGAAACATTTTCATTTTAATTTTGATCACCTTGGTTTTACACAATGTCAAAGGAACGTGTCATTTTGGTGGCAATGACTTTTTTTATTGACACAATAACTTCATTTTGATATATGAATTAAAGGTTTTGGGTGCTTTCTTTCACTGGGCTTCAATCTGACTTTACTAAAGCAGTTTCTTTGGCCCCGCCCACTGGGATTTACTCAGCCAATCAGATTATTTCTACCTCCAGAGCAGCTCTGCCTCAAACTCCAATCTGCATGCATTCTGCTGTAAACATTTCTTAGGACAAGAGGTGTTATTCTTGCATCATGCATGTGCATATGTATATGCATGTGAATATGAAGGAGTTTTATTCCAACCATTTGAAAAATGTGAAACTCATAATGACTCGTAATGTGTAAGCAAAACGAACTATCGAAATGACTAGTAATGTTGAGCCCTTTACTTAAAATAGTAACTACTAATTGCAATAACACAGAGGATCTAATGGACTGTGTTTAGCAATGAGCATCAGGGAATAACATTGTTCTAGAAAGGATTCAGGATTTTGGAAAGAAACCCTTTGAGTTTGCAACATGTGTTGTGCTGCTGTACTTGTTTCTGACTTGACTTTGGCAGGATTAGGCACCATGGAGGAAAATGGACCATAAATCACACCAATGGTCTCGACGCTTCAATAAACATCAGCAATCTAAAGAGCCTCTGCTCACTATATAAAGCATGGCATGCCAGAGTCTTTCTCTAAATGTTTGTGTTTGGCCAACTCATGCGAAGTGGCTTCCCTCCCCTGCAGGCCAGTCACTCGCTATCTGCATGCCTGTATATCTTCCCTCATGTTTACTCTGTTATATTCTCTTGTGTCTTCTCAATACACACAAGCAGTTTTTCTCTGCTGGCCGGTTCCAAATTTGTACTCTGTTTCACTGCTTACTGATTTAAAACATGGCTGAGATCTTGGCTAATCAATTGTCAATGAAATGGGGCTTTGGACTGATTGAAACCAAGCTTCTGAAGCACTTAAGGTACTGCTGGGCCTCATTTGTTGTAGATGCGTCACAGAATCACAGAAACACTTCATGCTGTGTAGATGAAATGCAATAAAAAACAACTTGATTGTAATTATGATTATAAATCTTGTGACTATAAAAGATAACAAAGCAAACAAAGTTCTGCTGCTTCAGTTTTTGCAGATGTTGAGTAAAACCCTTGAGTGATCTTATTCAAACATTTTATTCATTTAGAACAAAATAGCAAAACCGATGAGGTATAAATACACATGAAACAAAGAACATAAGTCTGTACATTATGTCAAATCTATAGTGATAAAGTTGCTAATTTGAAACTTTTTAAATTCAATTCAATGGAAATTATTTTGGTAAAAGCAAATGTAGTATGAGAGATGCAACAAAGGAGAAAAATAAGGAAATTCCCCTTTTACCACTATAGTCTTAACATATTACTAGTCTAGGTAACTTCAAGACAATCATGCAGACCCCGCCCCACTGATCTTTAGATTTGTATTATTTATCAATGAAAACCAACACATATTTGTGAACAATTACAATTTTAAAGAAGTAACTTATACAATATGTTGGAAATGTCTGAATCAACTAAAACCCTCACAGCTGAATAGTTCACTAGTTGACTAACACAGTGCAGCATCAACATACAGTATAAACAAAAGGAATGTTAAAGGACGACACCAACTTGTTGGGAAGTTGTCCTGTTGATCAACTGAGTGATGAGAGACCTGGCAGAGAAAAAGGTCAATTTTCTTACATTTGATGTGCAGAGGACAGAAAAATCTACTAGAGACACAAGAGATGATTTCGGTGATTCTACTATTGTAACATAAAAGGTAAGTTGACCAACGAGACAATTTCCCAAAAAGTCAATGTAGTCCTTTAACAGTGGAGAAAGAAAAGGGGAACAAATAGAAAACCAACCATCACAGCATCATTATTGTGTGACCCAATCCTTGCTGTCAGTTGCTGGTTTAACCAAGGCCAGATGCCCACGTCTCCTCATAACTTTGCGACCGAATCGCCCCACCGGTCGGATCCCTCTGCCTGTGTACCAGGAGGCATCGATGTCTGGATCTGAACGGGCACACATGATGAAGAAACATGAAGAGCAAAGAAAACTCAATGGGTTGTTACACATTGCAGCCCTGCATGATGCCACAGCAGCGTTTACAAAACACAAAAGTTGTGTGCAAAACTAGTTTCTGATGGAACAGCTGCACAGCGCCAAACATGGCTGCAGCTTTAGTCATGACCAAAAAATAATTACTCAAAGCTTCGAAACAAGATCTAACTATTTTGCTACTGCGGTAATAATTTACTACTCATAATTCAGTTTGTCTTACTTTGCTGTGTGATTTTTAACAGCAACATTGATCCTCCAAAGACCTAATGCATGCAACAGATCTGCTTGGGAATTTACAAGTGAGGTTTTGTACAAGACACAAGAGATGAAAGAAAATGAGATTCATTGGATGACACTGAACAGATGCACGGTAAATAGTACAGGAGGATTAGCTACTGTGAGAAAATAACATTTAGGTTTAGCTGGCTCATGTTCAACAAGCAGAATTAGCTTAAATTCCTGTATCACCAAGAATACAAGCAGCAAGGCTCAACAGTGTTCAGATAGTAGAAGGAAAATCAATCTTCCAGTGTCCAATGAGATTATTAATTTATCGTCATTAATAGAGAAAAGAGAGCTGAGCAAAAGTGTTTTTAAAAAATAAGAAAAGAGGAATCGGGATAAAAAGGCTTGCCAGATTCAGATCACCTACTTCTGATATCCATGGAGCCTCCTCTGTGAGGTTTACACAGGGTCTCACTCAGCAGTAGCATGAGGGTGCACAGCATTGCACACAGCCTCATAGCAACTCGAACCAAAGACAAGCCTACAACCAGAACAAAAAAAAAAACAGCTTTATTTTCTAATCTTAAAAAATTAAAAGCAACAACAATCACTAAGATGTACAGAGTCCCACTGGTGCTACAGTAAAAGGTAGTAGACCTTGGCACATGGGGTAATACAGCAAGTGCTACTAAATTGAGTTTATTTGAAAGTCAATACTTTTACATTGGGATCAAAACAAACAAATAACAATAACAGCAAAGAGACTTAAATTGCACCTATGGACTGGCTTATTAAGGCTAGTTTGCCCTCATGGCGCAGGGGTTGATTTACCCCTGATCCAAACACTGTTTGACCCAGTTCTGCAACTAACATGACTAAAACCACCGCAGGGTTGTCAAAGAAATGCATAGACTTACTGTGAGGAACAATATCTGTAGGATGCTGGAGTCGCAGGCTCAGGGACCAACCATCTGTCAGCCGAAGCTACAGGAACTAAACAGATGCAGGAGTGATGATAGGACCAGGACTGATCCCCGTATCCCTCCTACTGCCTACTGACTGAGCCTACTATAAGCCCTAGTGACTGGAAACAAGAAATGATAACTAGACCAAGGAACGAGTCGTCTCTGAGCTGGTTGACTTGTGGCGTGAGGTGGATGGACTTGTGACGGTTCGATGCCTCTGGGTGTCAGCTGCAGGTGGAGGCATCACACGCTACATCAGACGTTTCCTCTTTATAGTGGCACCGACGTGTTGATGATCTTGATATGCTGATGTCACATTGGTCTCACGCACGCACGCACGCAATGAATACCATAACACATCACCAGATCGATGACAATATAATGAGAGTAATGAGATACAGTGCATAATAAGACTTAGACTAATAATCTGAATGACATTATGGATGAAGAGGCTTGAAGCGATCTGTCCAGAGGAAATCCTTAGCACATTTACTCAATACAAACATATCAAAGGGTTAAAAAGTTGTAGGCTATACAAACAAACAGAAACAAACAGAATTTTAAATAAATATTTTAATCAAAACATTCATGCAATAATACATCAGATGATTTGTGCGATATACAAAAGAAAAAATACACACTGATTTTGCCTCATGACATGTCAGATAATTACTGCCAGAATCAGTTTAAGGGGCAATAAAATGATAAATACCTCCTGCCTCTGTTTCCATTTGCTTTGCTGTCTTAAGTCAAAAAAAGTTGACTTCACTATTTTTTGATGTTTAATTTGATATGTCTATTGGTGTCATTAAACTCCTAAATAACTTCAACTTAAAAGAAATTAAGGCAAAGCGAATGATTGAATGAATTCCTCACTGAGATTTTGGTCCAGAAAGTGCTACGGTGTGACTTCTCACTACAAATCTATTGATTTTATTGAAGCCGTAAAAGGTAATATGACTTTACCATTCTTATTAGTATAGATATACAGAAAAGCCTAATATACACAAGTAACAGAAATACCGTTTTGATATTATGTCATAAATACAAGCATGATAATATCTATTGTTGTTCATGCTTTGGTACATACACTTTAAAGTAATTCTATCAGGTTTGCTGACATGTTTAAACTCATTTCAACTGTTCTATTTTGCAGGACCAATCCTTAATCTAGATGCTAACAAAAACATAAAGAAAGTTAAAGCTTGGCAAAATGTTTCCAAGTGATTTGCAGCCTGTTTCAGCCTTTATGAACCTGGACTGAAGCTAAAGAAACCCAGCAGAGATATTCTTTGAAGCTCACTTGTGCTTGTACTGTTACCGCTGGAACAAAACAAGCTCCTATTTCAGACTGACATGGTGAAAGCTGATGCACGCATCTACCCCCATCGGACATTTAAAGAACAAGGATTGTATCTGAAAAATCATATCTGCACCGTAAAAAAGGAACGTTAAGTAAATTTACTGCATATTGTCTGTAGCTCATACTGAGATATACCACAGAATTGGCCCTGTAAAATAGCGTGATATTATCAAAAATTTCTTTAACATAAATTAAACCAGTGCCAGACCAGTTGATGGCTGTTGAAAATCTTAGACTGCATTGGAAACGGTGACACGTCAGGAAAGCTGTCCTTAAATGCGTCGCAGCATGTGGGCACGACTCCAGCAGGTGTCATTGAATGATGCCACACAACAAATTGACAAGGGGTAATTGACAAGGGGTAACACGCTCCTTCCCATGATGCTCAGCTTCCTCCCCATGTGCCCTGTGACATTACTGGTTTCTGCAGAGAGAGAGGAGGACAAAAACAGACAATGATTTACTGTTTGATTCATGAATTGATTTAATTATCAATCGATTTATGTATTGATACGGTTAATGAAATCATTAGGATGACAGATTTAAGAAGCATTAGTCAGGATGAGGAAGAGAAGGGAAGAGGAAAGTTAATGAGAAATCCATGAGATATTTAAAGGAAGTTAATATGTTTTATATCATGTCCCAACTGTGAGAACAGAATTTGGGAAACACGCCTTCAGCTATGCTGCTCCACTTTCCTGGAACATTTTACAAAAAGATTTGAAGCTGGATTCCCTTATTAGAATCAGAAAGACCTTTTTAAGAACTAATTGGACACCTGCTTGCCATGGAGTGCTCATGTTTTTAATTCTGTCTTTTTCTATTTGAATTTTGAAGACACTCGCTCTACTTTTTACTGTGTACTCTTACTGTCTTGTTTTTATTTGCATTTGTTTTTAATGTTGTTTTATATGTGAAATTATTTGTATGCTACCTTCTTGGCCAGGGCCCACTCGAAAAAGAGATGGAAATCTCAACGTGATTACCCTGGTTAAATAAAGGATAAATAAAAAGATAAATTAAATAAAAGGAAAATCAACACATTTCCGATGATTTTCTTATAATTGTATCCTCATATATCACTATTGTGTATTTAAGCACAATGTAGGAATTAAAAAATATCTACGATGAAAGAGAGATGAAAGAGTACTGCATCTTTAAACTTTGGTCCTACCAACAGTTCCCATACAGCAGTGTTCTTTTTCATATTCTTCTTTAATAAGGCCTCTCTGTATGGTATAGGTGAGAAGTGTATTGCATGGTTGTCGTCCAAAAGCTTATAAACTCATAAACTTACAGAATTTTAATCACATACATTTTGGCAGCCTAAAGAATGAACCAGGCACCAATAATAACCATAGAGACAGATCTGTCTGATGCAAGCACATGTGGTTTTAGATCCTCAGAAATAGGAAACACATTGGGGTATTTAAGATCACAGTAAACAACTATATATTTTCTCTCATTATTGCCTCTTGCCTCATCCCTCTCATTCCTCGCTTATGCTTCCAATTCTCTTTGCAGCACCCATGCAGTCTGTCTTTTATTTACCGTGTCTGTACAAGAAACAGAAACCCTGAATGTACATATTATATAGTGTCAGATTCAAGGAAGGAAATGTAACATTGGCTTTTAACTGGGTGATACTGAACACATTATGAAACACCCACTGAGCCCGACTAGAAACCAACCACCAGGTCATCCAAAAGTAAAAGAAAACCAAGCCCAGTCCAGAGTTCATCTCCAAAACTAAATCCATCCTGGAAAGAAATTATTACCTGAAGTTCTTCATTCAATATATAATAATATCTGGTCCGTAAAAATGTTCTCATATTGTTGACTATGGACTTGAGTAACCTACTATCTTTTGAAAAGTGACATAATTTGTTTTCATTTTCTGCTATTAATCATTTCGGCACAGGCGTCACTTTTTCCAGATGGTGGCTATATCCATTTGGAATTGAACTCAGTTTACCCAGTACCGTAGGATAGGGTCGTACCGCACAGGGTGGCTTGGTCTTGGGCTTGACCGTCGGGGTCCTCTGTGTCAGGGAGCCCCTGTAGAGGGAGTTCCTCACAAACCTGTCCACCTGGCCTGCAAATATCCAAGAATTACTTTGCACATCCACACTCCATTGGCTCTCATCTGCACAGTAGCAATATGACGTTTGATTGCAATTCCCTGTGGGATTTTGCTACAGGCCTAAAAATAAAAGGCATATTTAGGGGCGGTGGCAGCTTAGAAATTAGAGAAGTGGGACAGTGACAATAAGGTTGCTGGGAAAGTTCGCACAGCAAGCACTCAGTCAGTCTTCCCTGCAAAAATAAAGGTAAAATGACTAAATGCCCTTAGGATATACACCAATATCCCACACCACATTGGGATCATTACCCACCCATGCTAAAAATATTTGCAAAATAATTTTAGTTTTACTCTAAATGCTTTCTTTAAGTAAAGAGACTGGCGTTCACATAAAGTCAACTTGATCCGCAGTGTTTTCTGTCATTTTTCTGACTTAATAACAGTGAAAATCTCTTTTTTTTCCATAGATTTTTTTCTTCCTGGACCCCCATACATGATATGACTTCCAACCACCACCACTCTACTATATAAAATACCTCTGAGGGAATTCTGTATGTACAGCATTTTAGCATTACTTTTGCTCCAAAATGGTATCCTACAGGGAACAATTGAGCCAAAATACAATCTTAACTAAACCCAGAAACTAGATAATCATGTTCTTGGAGGGAAAACAAGGTTAAGATGTTTAAGCCCCTGAGGACTGCATCCAAAGGCAGCAGGCCTGTTCTTACTTGTGGGAAAGTCGTGGGAGACTCTTCGTGATGGGATCAGGACTGCAGACTAGACGAAAGGGAGAAAGACAGAAATACAATGCAAAACAGAAAGAGTGAGGATGTAGGAATGACTAGCAGCTTGTTTGGCAGAATGTAGTTTTAGCTATATCATCATTTCTCAGAGACAGAAATAGTCTTACTGGTTGAGGTGAAACTCAATGGGCGGAGCCAAAGAACCACAATCTGATTGGATACCTCTGTCCTCGTGGATAACGATCTTCTCAAGTTGTCTTGGAGAGAACAGACTTCTCAAGAGCGTGAGAACAGAGAAGCATCTTAACAGTTTGAGACATGCAGGTGTTCGTTCTTGTCCGCCAATTCACAATTTGATGAATCGTTGATGCATCTTTTGGGATCTTCACCCTTCTCTGCCCTCTGCGTTCTTGGAATCGTACTTTAGGCCATTAGATATTATGTCAAAGTCACAAGGACAAGTACGCGTACTGAGAAAGTCCCAGTTTGTCAGTTTGCAAGTTAGCTAACTGACAATAAAGGAACTCTGGTCTTATGAATAAAAACATAAATAGAAATGACTTTTTCATTCGTTCATTCATGACCATGGCATTCGTGATTTTGGGAGGTTCGCAGGCTAGCTAACTAGCTAACCTAGATAGCTAAAGGCTAATATGGCTAGGCTGAACTTGGAAGGTCAGCTAGGCTAACTAGCTAACCTAGATTTAGTATTATAGCTTATAATATTAGCTACCTGCTCTCTTACCCTTTACCTTTTTCACTGGGCTTCAGTCTAACATTATTTAGCCAGAAAAACTGGTTCTTTGGCTCCGCCCACTGAGGTTTAACTCAACCAATGAGATTCTTTCTGCCTCCAGAGCAGCTTTGCCTTGAACAACTGCTTAAACTCCAATCTTGTTTTGATTCTAGTGGAGGCTTTTTAAAAGGTTTCTATAGGTATATAAAACAATAACAACAACATGTATGCAGGACTAAACTGTTCAGGTTAAAGACATTGGTCTCGGTGTGTTCCATCAGGTCATCATACACCAGCTGTTTAATAAACCTCTTAATAGAGATTTATATTAACCCTTGCAAGGGAATCATTATTTAATGTCTGGCCTTGTAAACTGGCTATGACAATGAAGATTTAATTAGAAGGGAATTTAACTGGAATGAATTGAGTGAAGTGACTTTACCCTTTTCCTGCCTTTATCCACTGACATGCCAGCAGCGCTCAGGGCAGCTATCCTGGTCTCGATGTCAGAGACCTTGGAAGAAGGAAAGATGGCGCTGATTACACTGAACATTTCAAAGAGAAATGTATATAATATAATCCTCCTAGCAATACTGCTGTGTGCTTTCCATGTGAGAAGCTAAACTGGAAAGATAAAGGCAAAATTTCTCACATACAATGAAAATCTGATGATCTGATTTACAACTGGAAAAATCTAAGATCATCCAAAACCAAGAACCCTGCGACCCATTTATCACATAATTCAATTTGGGAGGAATTGATCTGATTGGTCTGATCTTTCATCATGCTCCTCCCCATCCCTCCTGCCTTTCCCCAAGAAACACACACACACATCCCCTACCACTTCTTTGTCTCAATTAACCAGTTGTTACCCATGTTACATGTATCTGTCCTTATAATTTGTTCTCTTTATGGGATCGTCTGTCTTGACAATACACTGCACTGTATATGCTTTGTGCTTATTGGGTTATTTCTACTACTTCACCACTTTACTGCTCCGTTTCTCTACCATGCCAATCTGTTGACTCTCAGCACAGATTAAGAAACGGTCCTCTGTATCTGAATAGGCAGAGCAGGCAGGGCAAGGGGTTCAGTTCCCAATGGTGTCACCTATGCCAAAAAATGTTTGGCATATGACAAATGGCATATGGTATGTTAGGTTAAATATATCTGCACACTGGATTTAAGTTCCCATTGCAGCATTTCCACCAACATGCTGACAGACCACCTTGATTGAACCATTTTATCCATCACCTGGCCTAAAGCAGGATGGATCTTGCACACTTCTATTCTTTCTGTCTCTTATGAAACAAGTCTACTATCCTAACTGAGCTTGACCCAGCTGCTGGTTATTCCTCACCTCACTCTGGGCGTTCTGGACATTGGCAGCTGCCTGAGCGACCTTGTCTTCCAGCTCAAAGAGTAAAGAAGCTGTGGAGCCTCTGAAGCTTGCCTCAGATCCCTCCTCAAGGGGGTGCAACTTCCTCTCCAGGCTTTCGGTCAAATAGCTCGCCTGTAAGAGAAACGTCGAGATAAGTTAATTGGTAAATGGATTATTGGACTGCATTTATATAGCGATTTTATCCAAATCACTTTACAATATATGCCTCTCATTCACACTCACCGATGGCAGTGAGCTACCATGCAAGGTGCTAGCCTGACCATCGGGAGCAAGTTGGGGTTCAGTGTCTTGCCCAAGGACACGTCGACATGTGGACTGGAGGAGGCGGGGATCGAACCTCCAATCTTCTGATTGGAGGCCGACCCGTAAGTTTTATTAAAGATATTGAACATATGTCACTGATATCTATATTCCCTCTAGAAACCTTGTTAAATTGTAGCTTGGGCATTCTAATAGCAACTGTATTTGAAGAGATGCTCAGTGCTATCCAGGATAGCTGCTTCATCTGCCTCCAACATCGTGTCATCTCAGCAACTGTATTACATAAAACACAGCTACTGTAGTGTCACTCTTCTTTAGCCTCCACACGTCCTATTGTGTTCAACTTTTTACTTTCTGTTGATTTTATTGTTAGCTCTACATATTTTACCTTTTTCTTTTCTAAATAAAGTTATTATTATTATTGTATTGACAAGTTGTCACTCATAACTCACTATAGCCAATGAGTCAGAGAGAGTTTGAGAAATGGCAGAACTGAAAACAAGGGCTGCTGGGAGTTCACAAGATCCCTTAGCGCTCGGCCTTTGACCACTTAAGTCACTAAGGAAACAAAATGGTAACAGCAGCATCACAACTTTGGTCCTCATGAAGTAATAAATATACTGTAGGTGGAAAAATACACAATATATCTTGTTGTGCTTTTAAAAATCAATGCTGCATCATATTGTTTTTGTCAAAAAGGTGCATCCTGTTTCAATAGACCTTCTATAATGTGAAATAAAGACTCAGACTCAGATTTCTCACCAGGGCACTCTGGCTTTGCTAGCTTAAAGGGAATGTCAGTTAAAACAGTTCAGGCAACTGAGCAGGGCAACTACCAAGGAGTTGTTTTCCTAGTCTATTCTCTGTTTCAGAAAATCTGGAAGAGATATAATGGTTGCAAGGGAAATATAAACGATAAGGCTCAGCGACTTGATTTATGACTGTGAATGTGCTTGAACTGGATTCCAGCTGAAGTGGTAAGGAAAGTGAGCCAGGGCACATTTTTTTCCTACACTACAAGGCAGATGTGCAGTATATGCTTCTGAGAAACTCACTGGCATATTAGCAAATATCATAACTTGCTGTCATATTAGCAAAAGTGTTAATCCAAATATAGACGCTTGTGTGTTGAAGTGGTCCAATCAGAATTTTTCCATCATCAACATACATGATGTAGGCCTATCATCAGATTCTGCAAGACACACTTTGTCCTCTAACCTCCCGAGATTCAGTTTGCCCATTCTCAACAGGTGTGGAGACAAGGCTGCTTGCTCTGGATGTGGGTCTGGAAGGAGGTTGGGAGGGGTTGGCATCCCCCTCCGGCCTCCTGCATCCTGGGTTTTCCCAGGGGGAGTGTAGGATATTGGATTCATCCTCATCAGAGGTCAGGCCATGGTCACTGATGTTGCCCGTCATCTCATCCAGCTTCTGCCTCAGCTGCTGCTCCTCTAGGTCCACTTCTTCCCACTGGGGAAGAGGAGAGATGCTGGCTGGGGTCTGGGGAGCCTGGGGAGCCTGGGGAGCCTGGAGGAACAGAGTGGAGATGATGTGGCTGACTATAGCATTTGTGAAAGCTTATACTGAACCTCTGAACTTTGCACCTGAAAGATTTGAGTGACAACCTGGTGAGAGATGGGATACCAGACTAAGAGGTGAGTCTGGTATTGTATAGAATAAAAGGAAGAATCACTATTTTCAAATATAAAAGATACACTCACACGGTGCATCTTGACAGCGGAGAAACTTTCTTTGGTCTCGTTATAACACTCTGGCATGTATTGCGTGTAGACAGAGCATGCATTCATCGCGCTCGGATAAAACTTGCGGATCATGTGCAAATTGATGTGCGTTGTGGTTTGCCACAAGAGAGAGGCAAAGCATGAGTCAATCAGACGTTGCCCTCATTTGCAACCCAATAGCCACTAATTACCAGCCAAGCGCCAAGTCCTGTGTTCGTTTAGGGTTCGCCGTTTACTAATTTTATGGGTTGACTCATTCTCATCTGATATTATTGTGGAATCCAGAGCTCACATCCCAATTAAAAACAGACACTAAACCCACATGAGACATCACTGCTGATGAGAACTGGGTGTGCATGTGTAACGTGAGTACCCTCTTCATTATTAAAATGCTTGAAAGATCTGCTTTTGGAACGAGCTTAGAAAGATGATAAAACACCTGGTTGGTAGGATAGGAAATTCATCTTTACCTGCTAGATAGACAGCTGATGTCTAAAGGAGTACATATGAGCATGCACACCTACAACCCAGTACAACCACAGTCGTGTACTGTTGACCACTGTGCAGCTCCACTGGAACATTTAGGGGTTTTAGGTGCCTTTAGGTGTCGTCTCCGCTGTAGTAATTCAGAGCTTGTGTGATTCCCCTCTAGATTTTTTTCCAACTGGTGTGCAGATTGGAACCAGCAACCTTCTGCTCACGAGCCTGCTTCTCCCGACATTTGGGCTGAGGGAGCTGGAGGCAGTTATATGTGATATTAAAAGGATTTACCTGGTCTAATGGTGAGGTGACCGTCTGCTCCAAGCGGTTTAAGAGGTTCTCAATGGCTGACATGCGTCTGTTCAGTTCAGTGATCTGGAGAGAGAGAGAGGGAGCAGTCAGATAATGAATAGAAAAATAGAAAAATAGAAAAAAGTCAATAGTATAAAATTAGCAGCATCGAAGAATAGTAAAAATTAGATAGCATTAAGGAGCACAGACCGGAGCATTCAGAAAGCAAAATACCATTACACAAAATCTATTGATATAAACCTCTTGGCAGCAGCGTCTCAGATGCTATCTTGCCTCGCTCAATTTCGCTCACGATGAGCTAATCAACAGACAAATTGGTCCATTTCTTTCAAACACTAATAGCCTGTAATTTATTTCCCACTTGATAAACTTCATGCTGCACTTTTACATGTCCTCATCAGGGCTTTGATGCACTCGGCTCAGGGGCCAATCACGTCATCCCCAATTCAATTTCACAATAATTGAGACGTTCCTCTGGAAAATGAAGCAGGCAGAAGTCAGACCAGCTGTCTAGTTCCAGAATGAGATTAAACTGTTTACAGACAACAAGAAGAGAATTAAATGTACTTTTTGGAGCAAGTGTTCATATACAGTATATAGATATACTGTATATTTTACTGCACATATGGAATAAATGTTGCAATGTCTGGTAATACCCAGTAAAAGGTGTAATAATACAGCATATATCATATTTTTTTGTATTTATTTCCCTGTCTTGACGCCTTACTTCCACAGACATAATCTAATTGAACACACCACCTGGACTTCACGCTTGCTTGGCTTGGCTTCACAGTTTTGGAAATGGTCAGTGAACCGACACACAACAACATCCCATATGCAGGAGGATAAAAAACTGCACGCAGCCAAAAAGTCATGGCTCTTTCTGATGCCTGACAAGCGCATGTCTGGGTTGTCTGTCTGCCATGTTGTCTCAGTATCCTGTTTACGTCTCTCTACGGCTCCCAGCTGCCAGACAAATTTGTAAATGTATATCGAAGGTGGGGAATCAGCACAGGGCCAGCTGGGAGTGATAACAGCAACCCTTTGATGTTATGACCATCGTAGCACTCCATCACTTCCTTTCAATTCACATTCCTGTTTAATAACTACTAAGGCTAGGTTTGACTGGATAATCTGAGCTATACCTGAATTATTAAACACTGATTGCCAAGTCCCCTCAAAAACACCTAAAATACCACGAGGTCATGGTAAATAAAGTGTGTTTGTAACAGTAAGAGTTGTTGTGATCCTTTCCAGGGACTGAGTTATATTAAAACACACACAAATAGACACTGATGCAATCTATGTATGCTCCCTCTGATCTAGCAGATGCCTCCCCTATATCACTTGATGTGTCAAAATTATGGGATGCATACGTGGGCGTGTGTGTGTGTGTGTGTGTGTGTGCTTATGTGCATATGAAACATGCTCTATTAGAAGAACAAAAGGGCTAATCAGGTCATTTGCTGCTCTCTTTCAAAAATGTCCATAATACAAAAAAGGCCACAATATTCAGCATGGATCTGGAATATGTATGGAACTACTAAACCATGGGACGGATGGGATTAAAGATCAGAGTTAGAGCTTCCTGCCAAATTTGAACTCAGCCATCTGACTCATCCAACTAGGGACAATATGAATATATGTTTATCATTTCGCCATGGTGACAGTATTGTTTATTTGCTTGTCTTGTCCTTTAGCCCTGGGAATGAAAAAGTGATTCTCAATCCTGGTCCTCGGGGCCCAGAGCCCTGCTGGGTTTCCATCCGACCAGGCAGTTCATTGCATTCACCTGACGGTCCAGGTCTAAACGGTGGGAATGAAAACCAGCAGTACTCGGTGTATACCATGTGCCTTCTATGCCCTGTGTCTTTATTCCTTTCTTCCTCTAATGCACTATCTAGTCAAGTAGAAAAGCCATAAAAATATTAAAAACTAAAATAAATAGCCAGGTCTAATCTTTTTTCCATTAAAAACAACTCAATTCTAATATTGTCACAGTAATATTGAGCTTACAATATCACTTTCCAGTTTGTCCCCTACCACTCAACAGGCCTGACTGGGCACCCCACCTCCAGCAGCTGGCAACCCCAGCTACAAGCATTTCATTTTTATTGGATTCTCTAAATGTTTTTTCAGAGACCTTTAAACCCTGCCAAGAAAAACCTCTGAACACTCTGAACCTTTACAAACCAAGATTGAAAACCATATGGGTTAGACATACTTAAACAGTTGATTGATATTGGACCTATTGTCTGCCCAGTGCTGAGCATGGATTGAGGTTATTAATGCACATTTTGATGTCCAGTGTCTAGTTCCTATGTGTTATATTCATGCAAGTAAATATGCATGTGTGTGTGTGTGTGTGTGTGTGTGTGTGTGTGTGTGTGTGTGTGGTCATTCGTGACCAGACATGCATGTATAAGTCCTATTGAGACCTGTGGTTGCGCGGCCACTGAGTTCAGGCTCTCCTGGGACGTTTGGCTGTAGGAGCGCTGATGAGACTGAAACAACGGATAGCGATGGCACTCGTCGTCCTCCTCCGAGTCTTCGGGGCCTGCCAGGTAGCTGCTGCTGAGGCGGGGCCCCCCGGCACTACCACTACCACACGAGGAGTGGCTGAGCCGGGAGAGGGAGCGAGTCCACGTGGATCGGCTGTCTGGGTACATGATGTCGTCTGGAAAGAGATTAGGGACAGTGATGATCCACTGAGCAATTCTCTTTCAAAATGTTTTATTAAACCAGTGGGCACCATTACATTAGTTAACATTTATAGGTGAAAATCATTTATAGAGGCTTGCAGTTTGCTTACAAGTCTAGTAACTACATGGTGCCATCATTGAGGTAAATAGTATAGTATAAGTAAAAAAGAACCGGACAATAAAAGGAGAAACCTGAAAAATATTGTTGTGGTGTATCCATTCAGTCATGTTATAATGTAATGTTATATCTTCAGCCCTAGTCTCTACTCCAACACACTCTGGAGAAGAGTCAGCTCAGTTAACCTGAACAAACTGTTAGCTAGCTAACTAGCCAGCAGGCTAATTTAGTCACTGTTAACATGGGACTACTAGCCACTGCTAACGCTAGCTTCTACTAGATACGTTAGCTAGTGTGCTAATCGGATGTGTTTCCAACAAAGCAGTGGCAGTTAGCTGACCAGATGGTTAGCTAGCTAACAAGCTATCAAACAAATCAGAGTTGTGGACCTCCAATATGGCCGACAGAGGGTGTTACATCACCTGAAAGCCATCTATATGTTCCTTATACTGTATATGTTACAGTTGTTTTAGTTTATGTTATTGTTGAACACTACAGTATGGACTCAGAAACATTTGCAGCTTTATTGCTCTGTACTGTACTACACTGTGAAAAACAAGTGTGTATGTCTGTAAGGGTGTGTAACTCTTTATTCCTGTATGTAGTTGTGCTGATTAGTGGATTGGTGAACCAGTCAGGTGACCCGTGTCTCCGCCTCTTTACCTTTACCGTGCCGTGGAGCCAAGCCCAGGCTCAACCCAGGCTGGTTAAAATGGAGTCGAACGTCAGTGTTGAACTCTGGCTCCAGATCTCCCCGACCCTCCTCAAAAATCTGATGTAAAACGGAGGCCATGTCAGCCTCGGTGATGATCGACTCATTCACACCTTTCTCCATCGTGTCGTGGGAGCTCGGGGCCTGGGAGAGTGGAAGTAAGGGATAATATCATCATCTCGCACTGATGACAATTTACTAATACACGGGAATTGATCTATCCCTTGTGCTATTTTGGGCCAATGTAAATACCTAACTTGGATGTTAGAGGAAAGGGAGGTGGGTGAGAGCAGGTATATCGAGGCATCTCCCACTACAGATGCTTTATTGGATTTTTCCCAGTTAACTAGATTAGACTAGACTAGAGAGAAAGAAAACCTCCAAATAATGGTTGGTTATGCACTTATGTGGCAAGCAGAGCAGACAAGTCAAATATCTCAATATCAGCTTCATGAACACCTCATCTCTATCTTGTGAGCTTAATTAAAATAAGCACGTCTGTTTTATATATAGGTGTATGATTCATTTATAAATACAGGTTATACAAATTCTGAGTCATTTGAAATTCCCAGTAGATCTGTCATATCTACACGTAATCGCTGTGAGTATCACATGCTCAAGAGCAACCCACATAGGACGGCTGTTGTTCACAGTGTGGCATTGGGTATGTAAGCTAGTAATGTATGAGTCAGAGTCATCAGGCGTAATGTATTGATGGCAGAGTCCATCCTGACTGAGCCGGTCCAAGTGGCAGCGTGACCGGGAAATTATGTTCTGCTGGCCAATTTTGAACTGTTATTTTATTTTATTTTATTTTTTAAAAATATTTTATTTATAAATTTTACATTTTCAGTTAATTAATTATTTAATTGAGACAATGAAACATATAAAAGCCAAACAGAATCGAATGCTTGTATTAGAACCACATTTTCACAATTGTTTATTAATTTGCTCTTATTACTTTTAATACATTAGGTTTATATTAATGTTGATTCTGGCCAATACTGCAACACCCCCCTGCTCTTCAAACAGAGATGGGGGCTTCAGTTTATCCTCAGCATCCCAATGATCTGTGTACGCCTGTATGCACTTTTGATACTGTACACTATGAGTGTGCACTGTAGCCATGAAGAAGATGTCAGTGTTCAACAGTACTACATTGTTGCCTTGCCAAACAAGACAATGTTTGGCGAAGAGACAAGAGCGTAGCTAGCTAAAGCAGAAACAGAGGGCCCCCTTGGCTGAACACCATATTAGTCTGGTTTGGAGCCGGGTTGGTTGGTCACGTTATACCTGATAGGACTGGCTCCTCGAGTCGATGGAGTAGTCACAGTCCAGATCGAAATCGAAGGGATGGACAGTAAGCAGCCTTTTGGTCTTTTTCATCTTCGGAGAGCAGAAAGGGAAACACCATCACCAACAGAGAAGAGGGGAGTGGAGAGGAAAAAGGAAAGGAAAGGAAAGGAAAGGAATGGAGGACATTGAACGATACAGCTCTCTTCTCTCAAAGGTTTCTTATAATCTCAAAGGCTTTAAAAAATTATTTTGCAGATTCTCTTCTATAAAAGTTGTCATTGAATTGAATTGAACAGTAGACTCTATTGTGACAAAGGAGCTTTCAAAAAAGGAGATGGCCTCTTTAGAGCAAAGACCATGGTGTGGGTCTTCCACTATGTTAGGAGGCAGCAGGGCGGCCTTGTATTAAAGAGAGGGTCTCACAACGCAAGACCACAGGTTAAAGCCCCGTGTCGGCAGAACATCCACCCTACTGAACCTCCCTACCAGAGGCGCTATCAGTAGCTGAACCTGCACTCAGACCTCCCTGGAGGCGGCAGATGAAAAGAGAATTTGCCTTTGGCGACCAATGAAATATCACATTATCATTAGAATTGTGATTTTAAAAAAGTGGCCTCAAAAGCCACTACTCCGTTTGTAACACTAGAGGGCACTATGTCTAAGTGATACCACAACAGAGGATGCAGGAAGTGCCACTTATGGCCTCCTTGTAATCCTTCTTTGTACAATGTCCAATCATATAGGAGACAATAGAAACCTTAATAGATAGTCAGCCTGTAAGCAAAGAGAAAGGGCTGAGGGAGCCAATAGTCTTTAAAACACTTTCCTCCCTAACAGCTGCTGCAGTGATTGAAAATATACAAAGCAAAGTTTCTGCACGGCAAAGAGACTGTGGTGTAAACAATAGTAGTCCTGCTTTTATGACAAATTCCAGTGGACTCACTGCCCCTTTTAAGAGCTCAGGACTTTGACCAAAGGCTCATTCAACTTTGCTCGGGCTCTGTCATGTGTTATTATGTATGACAGCCTGGTATTCACCCACGATGCACCGCAGCCAGCGCTGCTTCCGCCATGCCTAACCGTAGTCCTCTCCAGCTGTCAAGACTGATTCCAATTATTTGTGAAGGTTGGCCTAGACCAGACACCATGCAGCAGATAAGTGATGTAGAAAGCACCTCAGCTTTTCAGCAGGGCAAAGACCTGTCAACATGACAAAGATCAGTGCTGACCATGGTGGTCCTGCAAACACTGAGGTCAGGGTGTGTCAAAAAGCAAATGCACGCACAGATTTTAGATGAATGGAATGGCCTGTGTGACAGATTACTGCAATGCTTTTAAATGAAGAAATAAGAAACATGTTAGGTGTGAGCAACAAAGCCAAAGTAGATCAGATGTTGTTTATGTGTCAAGGTCTCATTGTCTCAACATGGATTAGCAGTGAGAAGAGCCAGAGCTACCTATCGTCTGCTGTCTGGGAACAAATTGATATCTGCTTCTTGTTTCATGATGCATATAATTGAAATGCCTTTCCAGCCCACAAACTCACTAAAACTTAAGTACCTAAAAAAGAGCTACAAAATGCTGCTTATTTTCATTTTCTCAATAAGCAAACACAGATTGCTGAGATTTGAGAAGCTGAACTGATTGTGTTTAAGCTAGTTGCTCGTGTCTACATCCATGTTGTGTTAAGAAAGGAGGAGAAAACATTGAGAAAACACGTGTACTGCATGTAATACAATGTGTTCTACACCCTGGAAGACAAGATGTGCAGTACCGCTTTGTAGTGTTGTGGATCTGTGGCGTCCATGTTGTGCTCCTCGTATCCATCTGCTGGTGAACAAGACAGACATACCGCTGTTAATCTAAAGCTTGTAGAAATTGAATGACAACAACAAATGCAGTCCATAGATCAAACACCCGGCTGCTGTGTGTGTATGTGCATGTTCTATGGTAGCAAAGTGATCTTATTAGTCACATTAAGTAAAGTAAATTCACCATCCACACTGTTATGCATCTTTCCAGCCAACTAGATGATTCTCAACCGTAGGATCTTCGTAAAGTGAGTTTTATAGCAAGAGGCAAACTGTCTTGCAGCAAATGAAATGTTTTCAAGCACGGCAAAAGGACCTAAGAGCAGGAACGCAGTGTGTTTTCACTCCCGCTTTACGAGCGTGTTTATGAGTGACTTGCCTTTCTACAAGTCTTACTGAATCAAGGAGATATGCAGGGTGGGAGAGAGAGGGGAGGAAAAAAGGAGCAAGACTGGGAACAATGGAAGTGAGAGAAAACTGGGAAAAACAAAAACAAAAACAAAAACAAAAACAAAAGGTGATGAAATTAGTTTCTTGCACATTAGACAATTGTGAACAATTAGTAGGCTTGTATGAGCATCCCTATAAATTCCAAGATTTTTTTATGCACTTTTATGCACAAAAAATAAATACACGCTAATAAATACTACTGCTACTGCTATTACTACTACTAGTACGGCTGATACTGCTACTACTACTAGAATACGTTTTGCGAATACATTTTAAACAAAATGTCAGTGACTCTTTCTGACTAAACCTTCCCTGGCTCCACTGTTATCCTCCTCTCCATATGCCAGTTTGTGTCGGGGGGGAAAACCAGGCGAGCTCTGACTGTGCCAGCCTAACCAGAACCTCTTGGTCGCTTCCCAAACCACTGGACCACCTCTTGAGGTACCCAGAGCTCATTTTAATAGTTTCATTTCTCAGTAATAACAACGTTTAATACTGAAATCTTTTAAGTTTTCTTGAAGACAACATTTTGATTACTCTGAATAAAATTAATGGTAAGCAAACTAAGGATCATAATGACGGATGGATCAAAACCTAAGCCAAGTAAGACCGCAGAGTCCCACTGAAGAGTAGTTCGAATTTCAAATTTCAGAAAATCTGTGCACAAAGGGCTTTGCGGGTGTACAATATGCAGCAGCACAGTAGGTTAATAAAAAAGACGTAGTGTTATCTGCTATAGCTCGGCTATAGTATGGCTGTTTGCATTGTTTTAGCCTACTTGGAGTGGGGTTTAGGGCAACAAGTGACAGGAAGTTTAGAAAATAACAGGAAGGTACATTAAAATCAATTGAGTATAGTTTTCCTGATGCAGCAGACCCCACCGATATCCAAGCTGGTTGAAACAAACACTAATAATGATTTCCAAATGCCATTTGATGCAGGTCTTGGATCAATCACTACTTACTGTGGACCTCTGACATGCTGTGTGTGTCAAATTCATGGAGCTCTGGAAAACAGAGAAGAGAGAGAGAGAGAGAGAGGTGGGGGGGGGGGGGGGGGGTATGGCTGATTCAGAGGTGTTTCATTACACTTTCATACAAATCGTCCTCGGCACTGATTTGATTGTTTTCATTTTCCATTCTTTTAACTGCTGTTCTATGTAACATCAAACTAAAACCCGATAAAAAATAATGAGTTATGAAAAGCAACTCAAGCCAAATAAATGGCAGCACAAACGGACATCACTTCAGGTAGCTTCCCAGATAGACAAAGCAGCCCGAGGAGCCAAAACAGCCAGCTAATTGACTTAAAACTCTTTTTGTGCACCTCGTGCAACCAAAGACGCCGTTACACTCCTCTCTGCACACACACACATGTAGAGAGGATGACACCCTTGGAGCTTTGGGGGCCCGGCGGACCATACAGTGAAATATATACCGAAGAATGTGTGTGTGTGTGTGCGTGTATATGTGTGTGTGTATGTTGAATGTAAGCCAGCTGGTCAAACGGACGTCTACTTGTGATTGCTTGTTGATCATTTTGAAAATGACCATGTATCTGTTAACATGCCTATTTATGAGCTACATGGCTTCGGTTTACATCTTTGCATGGCCTGCATTCCACATATAAGCTTCACAGATGTGTGCGCTGCTGAAGAAACGAAACTCTTCGCTCTCTCCCTCTATCCCCCCTCCTCTCTCTCTCTCTCTCTCTCTCTCTCTCTCTCTCTCTCTCTGTTTCTGCAGGATTGGATCTTTCAGTTCCAGGCACAGACAGGGAGACATGTGACTGGACGATCAGACAGCCTGCTGGGTCAAGCCGGCCAACCAGCTTGCTCCACATCCCTTCCCAAAAGCCTCCATGGTGACTCAGTGCAAGCAGTACCAGCAGGCGCGGCTGTATCTCCATATGATGCCATGATCTCACTTGGAAAACTGATGTGTATCATAATGCTGAAAATGCAATGTTTCATATGCTCTGGGTGTAGCCACAGCATGGTATCTGTGCTGTGTGAAGTTCACGAGTGACTTGAAAAGCAGGGACGAGACTGTTGATAAGGTTTTGATGAAGTCCAATGTCTTCACTGCATTAGACTTTAAACACATGCAACAAACACAAATGAAAGCTTTCATCACAACATCGGGATCTCTGGTAATCATCCCGCTCTCCCAAGCTGCAGCATATGTGTTTCTACAAGGGCCCTGTTCACTTGAGGACAAAAAGCTGACATTCGGAGACCAGGCCCGAGCCCCGTCCAGGCCCGGGACGCTTTCTGTGAGGAGCCAAAGCCGGAAAAAACAGATAAGATGGAAGAGATTAAATCCCTCTGTCAATTTTGGCAGCCTCCTGAGGATGGCTTACTGTCTGAAAAAGAGGTGAGTCACTGCCTGACATTGTATATCACTTTGATAGGAAATCTGTAACTGCTGCAAACCATAAATACATCGACAATATCAGTCTCATGTCAGTATCATGTCTTCACAGTGCCTTGCATGAGTATTTTGTATGCTTCTATATTGTGTTTATTGTGATTATCTATATCGTTGTATGTCTTGCTGCAAGCCAAACGTTGCACATCCTGAACCGTACATCATGAACAACTACAATTCTTGAACGTGATTGCTGATTGCACAACTCACACTGATCTTTTAGTGATATTAAGATGTTGAAGCGTGATTCAAGTAGCTGTTACAACGTCTTCATGCAGTTACTGTATGCAGCAGCTGAATCTCCATAAAGCCTTTAATTTATTGGAGATTTCTGATGGGAAGCTCAGGCAGATTTCCAGCATCAACTCCCTCTCTGAGCCTGGCAAGTTGAGTTCTGACCTACAGCATCTCCTGAGGGCTCGTAAAGGAATGGAGTGGAACAGATGGAAATTTGCTAAGGTTGTCCTGGCGAAGTAACGTTGATTGAAATTGCATCACATTCACACAGGCTAACAGCTGGGAGCCTCCCAGTACTTCAGTTGGGGTTAAGCTCCTTCATGGTATTTGTTACATACAGGCGGAGCAGGGATTCAAACCTTCCGGACACAAGCTTTATTCTCATTTTCACAACCCATTCTGTGTTAAGGATATCTATCTCATTCTTTGGGTCACTATCCAGAGGGTCTGAATGAAGATTGACCGGTAAATTGAGAGCTTTTCTTTGTGGCTCAGCTTTCTCTTCACCACCACAGTCCAATACAACACCTGCATTACTCTATCTCGAGATCCTTTTCCTTTCGGTCAAACTCATGATCCATTCACTCATGAATGAGACACCTGAACTCCTACACTCCCCCTCACCGGGATGGGACAGGCCACCTTTTTGAGGGACAGAACCGCCACAAGTGGATGAAAGCGGCAGAAATTAGGTTTCTCCAAAGGGTTTCACTGTGACAGGGTGAGGAGCTCAGTGATCCAGTAGGACTTCGGAGTCCAGTTTCTGCTCCTCCACAGTGAGAAGAGCCATTTGAGGTGGTTCTGGCACCTGGTGAAGACCTCCCTTTAGAGGTGTACCAAGCATAGCTGATTGGGAGGAAACCCTGAGGTAAACTCAGGACACGCTTCAGGGACAACATCTCCCAGCTGCCGTGGGAGTAGGGGAATAGGACAATGAGAATCAGAGTACTGGATTGCCCACCTACCAAGGTCACTCTGGGAGCTGCTGTGTTCTCCGTTCAGCCTCTTGAAGAGCGATCGCATCACCTTGGCACTGCCAAAACGTTTGAAGCGGGCGCGCACATTTTCATGATACCACTCCAAAGTGCCGATCTTGAGGACCCTGTTAAAAGAAACGGAGTAGACAAAAACAAGGGTGGACATTTTACAAATTTATAGACAGACAGATTAGATTTATTGGCAAAGTGCACCTGAGGGAGTGCAGACAAATACAGGTACAAAAAATATGTATGAGACAGTATGAGACAACAGCCTATGGTGGATTTCTTGTGTCAGATTCAGCCAATCAGACCTACATAGAAAGAGATTTGCCAGGTATTGTCAGAAACCAGTCCTACCTGGCCATGCGACAGGGGTCACACACCCAGCCATGTTCCTTCTTGTTGTATCGGCTGCAGGACTTGCAGGTATACAGCCGGCAGTCCAGACACTGGCACTTATTGCTGACCAGGAACTTGAAGGGCTGGAGGCAGCGAATACAGTGAGACTCAGTCAGGCTGGTCTGGTTGCCTAGCAACTCCCTCTTGGTGTCTTCCTTCTCAATCATGGTCTTCA
Source organism: Hoplostethus mediterraneus (assembly GCA_034670385.1). NCBI lineage: Eukaryota > Metazoa > Chordata > Actinopteri > Trachichthyiformes > Trachichthyidae > Hoplostethus > Hoplostethus mediterraneus. The sequence goes on from JAXDDW010000014.1 coordinate 4,951,568, forward strand.
GGTCCCTAAAAAAAGACATATGAAATATGAAGGTATGAGTGAAAGGGTTAATAGGTGCATACAACTAATGTACTAGTATTTAGTTACTAGGAGTTAGTACTAGTTCTTAATTGAAAGGAAGCTGTGGAGATATGTTGACACATGGATGGGCATGACCAAAGGGCTACTAATAATGAAAACCAGTGTGAACCTGCCACACAGCCAAATGGATTTTTTCTTTTTTTTACAAATAAGTGAGACAATAACAGCTTTTGGATGAAAACTATTTTATTCAATTTAGTTTTATCCCTGTCCTTCCTCATAGTCCCTCCCCTCTGGATAATTATAGTGTCAGTAGTGGGAGCTTGGTCCTACTCCAATAGGATTAGTTCAACACAAGGTGGTAGGGTTATTACCGGAGAGCATCTGTGATTTTTGTCCTATCCAAATCTACCATGTCAGTAACATTTATGGACCGCATGATTCTTTCAGATTCTGGCCTTTTTCTGATTAATATTTGCCCTGTAAAGATTAAGCCCGTTTGAATAGATGTCCCTATTGTCCTGAGAACGATCCGGTCCTGATAATACTCGATGGCATGATAATACTTGAGACATCAGGCATTAAGTAAGTAAATTGTGTGGGAGCTTGTACTCATTGCCTGTGAGGTATACAGCAAAATACCATCAAACAAAACAGAATTAACAGAACAAAGGCTCTCTTTCCATGCTTCTGGCAAATTTCCTTTCACATCTGGTAACATATCAGTAGGATAAGCTACACTGGCCCTGGGTAGCAAAAGTCCCTCTTGGTTAACTGGATCTGTCCGGTGAGCGCTATCAAATCTATGGCAACATAAATAGCCCAAAGCCAAAAAATGGTATCAATTTATGGCTGAAGACAGTTATTGCTTTTGTGCTTCTTGCTTTTTTAAAGGAAGACCATATGTTAAAAATATGGGAAAAACATCAGCGCTGTGCTAGCAAACAGATAAGACAAAGACAACTTATTCACCATATACAGTAACAATAGGGAGCTTTATAGGTTTGTTGAAGGAAAATTACTTTTAATGCAGTATCCTTATGCAACAGGTTAATGGGTTGTAGCTTGTGCTGTCGTTGACTCACTTTCAACGACAGGAAGCAGAGGTAGGGTGTTACAGGTTACAGTAAAGCAATGCACACAATACACACCTATCCTCGGCAATGACGACAGGCCTTCAAAATGTCCTGTCTTACTGTTAGCAGGCCTTTGTTTGTTAGAGTTCTTCAGAGTAAAAAAGTCTAAATTAAATAAACAGTAGTTTTGTTGGAGCCTCACAGTGATTGTGTGTTGGTGAGCAGGCTTTCATCAGGACTCTGTTTGACATGAAACAGCAAGTAGCAAGAATACCAGTGTGGTTGGTGGCGGTCTCAAGATCTTGTCCAGAACATTACAGAAATATAACTTTTCCCAGAAACAAGTAGTGTACAAATTACTATTTCAATTCCTGTAATAATATTGCAGTTAGCTATAAAGAATACTATATCCCATCCCACCCCCTGATTCCTTTTCCCCATAATTGATAAAAAAAAGTCTTCGTCCTCTCAGTTGCCATGGGCACACTGAGTTAGCTTACATGAGAAATGGCAGAAGATTCTAGTTAAAAAGCAAGCCAACACCTACTCAACAAGTATATCTTTCCCTAATCCTGTATGACACAAAAGTTCTTGGCAGCTCGTTGCACTTCAATTTATCTCATCGATGACATCAAGACTTTTGAGTCAGTATCATTCTCTCTCAGCAAGATTTCGAGTGGAGAAGCAAACTCATACTGAAACTTGGAAGTAACAGCCTCACTCAGTGCCACAAGATGCTGACAGCAGCAAAGAGAGAAGTTCACATAACAAATCCCAAATGCCATCCAGTATAGGTGGAGTTTAGCAAACACCCACTGACACTCAACTCTTTTTTCAGGTCTTGCTTCTCTAATCATGGCCATAGGAATAGGGATAAAAGAAAACATCCCCTTAACCTTTTGCAGATACAGGTAGACAGCTGCTGGACCTTAGCAATGTGATTCAAAAGTAATATCTGTTAAATCCGCCCTCCTCTGAGACTTGGTATATATCCTGCCCTTGTATGATTGAATAAGATGTGTGCTATAGGCGAGTTCATGGTGATCAAAGTTCAAAGACAAGCTCAATGGATGCCTAAAAATGGCATTTCAACACGACTGCAACCTGAAACTGTTAGGAAGTATCTGGGGAATGGGGGAGGGGTGTCGCATTATGGTAGTTTAACAAAAAGTGACATTATAGCTCAGATTCAACACATATAACAACAACAACATATGTGCAACATCATGGGTTTGAATCTGGCTCATATGAAACTAAGCTGGCCTGCTCGCCTCCAAGTGATTCTGGGAGAGTCCAGAAAGGGGAGCACTAGCCGAGCTGGTGAGTGAGGTTAGACAGCAGATCCTCAGTCTAATGCATGAACCTACACCATAGGGGTGGGCGATATGACTAAAAATCAATATCGTGATTATTTCAAACTTTTACCTCAATTACGATTAATGAACGATTATTTTATGTGTTTTGTTTTATTTTGAAATTTGTTTTATTTTGAAATTGACCGGGTGCTCTATGCCATTCCTGTGTCTGACTTCTTGCCCGGCTTGACACATTCGCTCGCGGCTCGCAAAAAACAAATGGTCCAAACCTGTCTGAACACGGCGTTATTGGACGGGGTGGAGGGACGTGACTGAATACCACGTAGTATTTTTTAAGGGGACAGTTCATGAACGCAGCATTGGGGAAAGTATTTGGCCCATTCATTTGCGGGAAAGTGATGTTACGTCTGATGCGCGCGCACACACACAGACACTCACACCGGTTGCTTTGCTAACTGGCGCTTCTAGACATTCCTCATTCTTGTAGCCTAAATAACAATCAAAATGAACGATTTAGAAAATTTGCCACGATTACATAATTAAATCGCGATTACGATTATAAACACGATAATCGCCCACCCCTACTACACCAACACATTTAGTTAAGGTGTCATAGAAGTTTCAGTGCTTCTCAGTCAGCTTGTAATCTGTTTCTTGGGTTGCACATTGAAATCCAAGGCCTCGTCACTGCCTCAGCCAGCCAATCAGAACTCACTGTTACCATGGTGCCAACGCTCAAAACTGAGGCCAGTCTGACTTTGGCCAGCGATTTATTTTTGCACTTGGCGAACGTGACGAAAAAAGGATATCATGTGTGAAATGTATCCGGTGCCACAGAAACTGTCCTCCATAAATGACAAAGAAAAAGGAGTCCAGGAGCTTGGATGGATGACAAATCCTCAAATTTCCGCCTCTGCTCATAACCTTCCCCACATGTCCCTGTCTCTGGCATGCAGTATTAAACAAAGTAGAAAGGTTATAAAAGGGACGTCAGAAATATTTCTTGGCTAGGTAGATGTTCTAGATGTTCTAGACAGTATTACCAAATATTACCCACTAGTATGTCCTCGAAATCCTCCGTTTCCCCCTCATTATTTGATCAAGACCAGGAACTGCGGCGCTTTTGCTTAACTGGCAAAGCTCAGGAATCCTGGTGCGGCAGCCAGAAACTCACTTAGGCTACAGACGGTTGTGAAGACCTGCAACTGTCTGTTTCCATACATGGTGATCTCCTCTCAATGCCCATCCGCACAAATCATTCTCTCTCTAATTGTATTTCTTTTACTTTCTTTCCTTACAGTCTTGCTCACAGTTTTTGCTTCCTGTTTTTACTTGTAAAAGTCCCTCGGTATCTCTCGCTAGAAAGTCTTTAATATTTTTTAAGTTTATACAAGCAATTGTCTGAGAATTTGTCCCAGCTTCCAGAGCTCATATAAGGGAGGGAGAGCCGGATGGATGCAGAGACACACAGACAGAGGAGTATCAAGCCTTAAACCATAGCATAATGGTTTCCAGAGAGAGACCAAGCAGCAGCCCACAGTTATCTAGCTGGACGGACAATATTCCATTGGTTACATCTGCGGCCAAGACAATATCCAAACAGCCTTTTTATGTAAAGTCATCACAAATACTTGATTTGATTTTTGACTTCTAGATGTTTTGTCTCCCAAAAAGATATGATAAAATTATATGACCTCCCCCAGTATTGGTAGATGCTATTTTTGGGCCTGAGACAGCTCGGCAATAAAATACGAAGTGTGAGTTGTTTGTTTTGATGTGCTTGAGGGAACACAAAGTCCAAATTATTTCCAAAATATGTTGTCTCATTTTGTGATCCAACATATCTGTGGCTTGACAGGATCCAGACAGTGACAGTGAAACTTAAGCCACATGAGTACAAATCCATACCTATTTATAGTCCAGAAACCCCTGGATGAAAACAACAATATCACGAGCAGCAAACAACTGCTCATTAGAATGGAAAACAAATAGCTGAAGAAGAACCTTGGCACAGAATGGAGCATAAAGTGGGTTGGAATTGAAGAAGGACAGTGTTGTCTTCTAGCTGGGAAGGAAACAGAGTGAGAGAGAGAGAGAGAGAGAGAGAGAGAGAGAGGGAGTCAGAGTTGTTTTTCATTTAGCTGCAGTCCAATTAAAATCGGCCTTGTGACTTAGCTATGGCAACTCTCTGTTACCAGGGGAAACGTTTTCCCCGTTCATTCCTCAGCAGCTTTGTCACACATTGCCTCCATGTATTGCCCCGGCACACATTCACCACTAACTGCCCTGCACTCCACCTGCAAACTCCAGACCCCAGCCCATTACACCTCAAGGCTGCATAGCTTCACCAACCAAGAATCTCTTAAACCTGCAACGAATGCAAGTTAGGCCAAATAGTTGGTCTGGTTTACTCTTGTGCATCGATAATAGACCTGATTAAAGACATGGCAAGTGTTGAGTGATTGAAGCGCCCAATGCATGCCATAATCTGATGGAAGAAAGCATGTGAGTTGAATGTAAGTATTTGGAATGTATTTGCGTGTTGATATTTATAGTCTACTATCCAGCGTTTCCCTCTTGCTGTCCCTCTGAGGTCCTGTTGTCCTTGTGCACCATTCTGTAAGATGTCAATTTGTCTCTGCATCAGTGGCTGTAAAATACCATCACATCAATTGTGATGCCTCACTAAGCCTCCTAGGTACAAACATGCAAAATGTAGCCAGGGCTTGTGAATCATCCGATCTTCTACAGGGGTTTTCTGCACAATAAGACAAAAAAACTGACCATCCCTCTCACAGCAGTAGCCTGAAAGTTAGAAAATCAGATTGGTGACCTGAAGGCTCGAGTGGTTTGATCCCCTTTATGTCATGCAGGTAAATACACAATGACACAAGCACTATGTTTGACTGAGTTTTGGGACAATTCAGGTCTCTGCACAGAAGAGTGTTTGAAGGGATTTGGATCGTCTTAAAGTGATTCAGGTGATGTACAGGGACAGAACCAAGACTGGGAATCAGCTGTGTTAAATATAACGACAAACATTATATTCCTGATGAGCATAATATGAACCATCAGGTGATCAAATTACAGTGTACATAACCATGTTCAGAAAGAGACTGCGCATGACAAATAGAAATAATCATGTTTGCAAGGCAAGTTGCCAGAGTCACAAGCACTTGTCTAACTGTTACTGCAACATAAGTAAACAACCCACCAGTCAGATTGCTTGGATATTCAGGTTCATAGCTTGGAATCACATGAAATTCTTATGAAATCCTGCACAAGATGTAGCTTGCCAAAAAAGTGTTTTTGTGAGCAACCTATTCAGTCCAGCAGGTCACAAGCTTGTTTCTGTAACCTTTCAGTTACCGCCCCACATGTGCAAATGTGATAAGCTAAATGGAGGCAGCTAAATCACCCCAGTCAAGCATTGGTCTCCACTTAGAGGAGCAGAAGGACATGTCTCCTCTGCACACATCAAAGCTTGTCTTGTCTCGTTCATTTTGTCTTCAGTTTTCAAAAGGAGGATGCATGGAGAGCCATTTGTCATTAAATAGACATTTACACCTGTGAAAAATGTCAATTATCCTTAATTTGAGGGGAAAAATCCACTAAAGACAAATGACTGCAGCAAACTGCAAACCAAGCTTATCGTTTGAAGAATCCTCACAAATAATAATGTTTAATCCTAATCCAAGTTTTCTTTTGAATATAACAATTATGTATTTTAAAGTTTATAAGTCTCAGATATATTCAATTTCAGTATATTCAGTATGTTCAGTCCTGCATTGGCAGCTTCGTCAATAAATATGAATGTGGAAAGAGTTTTCACTCCATTAAAATAAACCTAAACTAAGTGAGTACAGCAGATGTTCCACAGGTGGCACCTTATAATGATTTACACTTGAGAGTTTAATGTTGCTGCTGATGCACACCGAAGCCAAATAAGGATTTAATGAACCGAACAACAATTAAAGTATACGACCACATACAGAAGACCTGTTTCATATTTAGACATCTAACTATCATCAGCCCGGTGGTGAAGCACATCGTTTGTTCCAAGGTATTGTGTTTCTGCTGTTCAGTGACAAGCAGAAGACCAATATGTCACATGTTTGATCCCAATCAACAGCAATGTGTCTTGTTAAAGTGTCCTTGAGCACCTTCTCACTTCTGCTGTTCTGGATAAGAGTGTCAGCTAAACGCCTAAAATGTGCAAATGTAGATGCAAACATTTTAAATTGCAAAAGTGTAGATACATTACAGTGTATTTCTGAAATAGGTCTTGTTTTGTGGACTGCTTTTCCTTTCTCTAACCAGCATCTAAGAGCAGTGCTGCTGTGCAGAGCTCGTCCACAACCAAGGAAATTCCTTGTAAACCTTTTTGTTCCCACAGCCTGATATCTCTGCCATCGACCAGCCCTTTGCTTTGGAGACATGTGACAGACAAAGCAGAGCTGAGGCTGACTCAAATCATCTGAATCATCTGGTGCTGATGTTGTACAGCTCAAAATTGTTGGTCCATGAGGATCTGTCTAATTCTGCGCCCAAGGCATTTTGGGTGGAGCGCAGTAAATAAAAGGCTCTCATAAAGGGCTCCTATAAGTGTAGGCGCCTCACTTTTCAAATGGCGGAGATCACGTTAAGTTTATTTCTTTAAATTGAAATCAAAAGAACAATTTGATCATCCAGCAAACAATTAAAGGTTGAGTGACCCTAGAAACAGATTGACAAAACCAACAACAAGCACATCACCAATTATCACTACATGCAAGAGACGGGTCATGTGATTGCTGGCCCACCGAGGAATGTGAGCCGTGTAGTTAAGCTCAGGCTCACATGTTACGGTGCATTGGACCAACATCGGAGTCAAATACCGGTGAGAATTTACAGTGGCCTTGTTACAGGCTATTGGCTACTCCATTGTAAGAACATCCAATGTGAGGGGCATTTCCACTATATACTAACACAGGATTATTGTAGTGTACTTACAATACTTTTTCATGGGTTAATACACCGGAATAAAACCATCATGAAGTTTCAGGAATCATCACACTGCACCAACTGGATGGCAGATTGAGTTTGTTAAGTTATTTTTAAAGCAACTTTAAATTTCTTTTAACCCTTTATCATTTGCAGCAGCAGGATCTGTTGCCGTGAACTAACAATCATTTCAGAAGAATTGATAACCTTTTTTTTTTGTTTTTGTTTTTTTTAGATTCTGGCAAGAACCCTTGACTTCTAATCCCAGATCACAGAAACTAAAAGGAGTTAGCATATCTCCATCTGAACGAACAAAAGCCCCCATTTCCACTACATGGTTACATAGGATAACACTCAAGCAGAGTGTAGCACAGCATACATGAGACACAACTCAATATGACTGCAGTATTTGTTCATATATTGGATCAAAATAATGGAGCAGGGTTGAAGTAACAAGTAAGAGTTGAAATAAAAACACAGTAAAAGTAATATTTGCCTCCCAAGTAGCTTGAACTGTATATGTCTTTCAGCTATATGATTTCAAAGCTCACACACACACAAAAAAAGAGAGTTAAAGGCAGAACAGGAAGCGAGGTTGACCTTCACAAAGTGTTCAGCATCAAAAGCCTGTCTATCTGTGGGTATGTGTTGAGAGGCAGGTCTTGATGTGATGTATTGAACCTACCCGAGTCTATCGTCCTCTTTCTTCCTCAGGTCAAAGTCTCGCTGGACGACGTCCCACACATGCTTTGCCTCCTCATCTGTGAGCTTGGAGAGATCCAGCTTCTTCCCCACGGCGGTGCCAGACATCATGGTGAACTTGGTGCCCGTCAGTCGGCACGCTGGCTGGTGTTGAGCTACGGCGGGGTAATAAAACATAAAATTGTTTGCAGAGCATGTGAAATATATTATTATTATATTATATTATTATTATAACATTTAGACTGTAAGGTGTGAGGTATCAGGGTGGACGCAACATGGAAAAAGACATTTCAAAGGAATAAAGTTTTGCAAAGAGCAGATTATTGTTATTAAACTTGGAAAAATAGAGTTTATAAAATATTTCTTCTGGATAAACAATCAGAGGTTCATGACCTGAGTCGTAATTACTTGGTCAGGGATTGTAGATACAGCAGTCAGTGTTTTGTGGTCCAAGGATAAGCTGTTGCACCGCCCCCTCTTAAACCATTAATCAATTAACCAGTCATTAAGGTCTTTACTCAGGCTGTCAAAGTCAATTAGTGGTTTTGATGAGCTTCTGTAAAGAGATTGGGCACCCTGCTCAACTTCAGTATTAGAAACTTTCTTTCTTTTTCTATCTTTCTTTCTTTCTTTCGTTCTTTCTTTCTTCCCCTCCATTACACTGCCGTATCACCCACCCCTAAACTGGCAGCAACTTTTTATTGGTGCCATTAATGCTTGAATATAAACCTGGTTGGAACAGAGGTTTCCTGGACCAAAGCTTAGTAGGACCTTCAGGGGTTTATAATAATAATTACGCTCATTCCAGCAGCACCCATAGCATAGGCCTATTTTCTTTAATGACCGACTGCAAAATACATCATTACATAGGTGTTAAAACAACAATTTACAAAAACACAATACAACGAGTATTTATTTTCACTCTGAGATAAAGTATACGGCTTTCAAAAAAATATGGAAAGTAAGGTTTGTGGCATTGTGAAAGGGAAGGTTCATGACTTTTATTGGCCCTTCCTGATGGTTGCTAGTCAAGCTCCTTCTTGGGATATTCATGATATTTTCACACCAGTCTCTATCTGAGAAATTGGCAGCTTCCTTGCCATTTCTTTGCAAAGAGCACACGCTACACAGCAGATGAATGGAATATGAAACCATTGCTCTCCTACTGCATCTATGGAGGTTTATGCAATGGCCACCATGTGATTCTCAGTGGTTAGTCCTGAGCCAGTGCTACTCTCTTGTCTTCAGCGTTGAGCGAGGGTCAGTGACTCAACGCAGTGACTTCGATCAGGTGTCTCTCTACCACATTTAACTTTCTGCCTCATACTAAGACAGCTCAGAGCTTTGGCACAGTTCAACCATTTCATTGTTAGGGGAGGTTAGTCACTGTCTGCAGACTGTTAAATGGAGCCAACCCTAATATTTCCCATGGTCCAGCTTCACACACACACACACACACACACACACACACACACACACACACACACACACACACACACACACACACGCACACACGATCATGTGAAAAGTGAAAAGGAGGAAGTAAAGGAATGCCCCTGAACATCACATAATTGTCTTGTTTTTCACTGGGCACATAAAACTTGGTCAAATCATGCAGTAATCCAATTTCTATTTCTGCCAATGGCTACTAATGTCAAGAACAAACACACCAGTTTGGCTATGAAAGAACAGAGCACGTCTAAATGGTGGTCTGAGCCTGAGATGCATATTGTATTCTTCCACCAATGAATAACTTCCAACTTTCCCACAGTCAAATTCATACACGTAAGGAGAAAAATCACAATGCCAAGTAGTATACATAGGCCCTATATGTATTTGCTTAATGGGTGGGAGCTGTTGGTACATTACAGGGGTGTTACAGAAACCAAGCAAAGTAAAATATTCTTTGTCCTTAGGTGAACAAATGTTAAATGGGCAGTATAGTATGTGCCCTTGAAAGGTTTTTTTTTTTTTTTTTTTTTACATTACATTTGCTGCTAAAGTGCAGCAGGTGCACCTGAAAGACTCCTCCTGTTTGCAAAAGGAAGGCTAGGTTTGATAACAGGTATGGAGACACAGCCATGCAACAGTTTCACCAGCCAAAAGTACAACACAGATCCAACACGTCTTCTTGTTTTCCCATTTAAACAATACTTCACGTTTTAGAAAGGGTAGCCTTGGTTGACTTTCCAATACCGATAACAAATTAATACATTATTTCAGCATTTGCTTCAAAAACTCCTAAATACATCGGATAACAGGTTGGGACCTTCACACAGTTGAGAGTGGTAAAACAAAAACAAAAAGACCCAAAACATCAGTAGCACAAATCTCTGGGGATGAGAAAAGAAGCAGCCTTACCAATGGACTTCACAGTGGGTTACAGCAACACCTCTAAACTGCAGCATCAACTAGTCCCATAACATAACGCTGTAACTTACCCTGACCTTGGTGTTGATTTAGCAGCCTGAGGAGACTGACTGGGCTTGACTGCAGGGCAGGCTTAGCAGCAGACAGCAATGCTAATCACATGTCTAGCTAACCAGGGGGAAGAAAGGCTGGGAGACAAGCCTCTTCTCCCGCCTCCGTGGCTTCACTACAAAAGGTCAGCCTATGTGTTTTGGCCCCCTTAGCCCGATTCAAAGGATTATGAACTCATCAATGATAAATCAATCAATAAGGAAACAATAAGATATACATTTTTATTTTTACTTTATTTATATTTCCTATATAATACTATCAGCAGGAATGACAAAAACAAGCCCCCCCCCTTGCCCACACACACACACACACACACACACACACACACACACACACACACACACACACACACACACACACACACACACACACACACACACACCCCTATTCAAGGTCACACAACAGGAAGCAACAATAATACTTGATTAGGAAGCATGCACGTGCTAACGATGTGCACATTGAATTTTGACATGGAAGATGGTTGGGAATGTCTTTTACAAGTCATAGTTATAGTTACCCTAATATGATGCAAATGCATTTCAGGAAGTAAGGATGGCTATAAAAAAATAAACTCTCTTACAAATGTGACAATACATCCAAAAATACATTTTAAAACTGGCTGAGCCTTTTAAATCAATTTCTCTCATCCAGTTACAGATTTGCTCCCATTTCCTCCCTCAGTAGTTCATGTTTTCCAAGGGTTTGATTTGAGCCGTGTGACATGCCCAGCAAACCAATTTTCTTGTTTCCACCAACTAGCTGGGTTCCTTTGCACTAAATGAAGATGAAGAAAGTCTTTGGAAGAAATCAAATCCACTGCGATTTCTTTTTTAATGTAACAATTCTCAATGTAAATTAATTAGATTCTGATCTGTATGTAGTTATTTTCCTAAACACATGCATAATGCAGTCTGTGGTGGACTGCTGGTCAGTAGAGTTAGTAGGGTGTGCATGTCGGCTGACAGGTTTGAGAGTATCTCATTTTTGTGCTCTCCTTATTATCTACAGCTCTACTTTTTACTTATTGCATATAAAAATCAACAAAACAGGAAAATTATCTATTAATAAATTGGTAGCACATGTTTAAATTGTTATACAAAATATAATACTGAGCAAATCTTTCACCTGATCCCATACATGCAGGCTAAGGGTGGTGGTTCCCAGGTTCAGCAGATTGAAAACATAACAGGATAGTTTTATTCAGTTTAGGAGGCCAGGATGCAGCAAACAATGCTCCCTGTAACAGCTTTTAGCCTTTTGGATGTTGTTTGACTCTCTACAGCATCTTTCCTCCTTGATATAAGAAGTGTCAGTGCTGCATGAACATGTGATAGGCTCTTCCTCACAAGTACACCCAGTATACAGTATTTTCATTGGTATTTGCGGTCTAAGTGTAACCGGGATGTCTTTAGGACCCTGGGGAGCAATGGGCATTGGGAATTGATTTATGGGACGGCCTCAGCTAGAGTGCTTCCTCTGCTGCTGTTTTGGGGTAGTGAAGTGAAGGTGAGTGGGGAAGCTGTGCACCTCAGATTTGTTTGTTGATCATATATTTTGATTTTAACATGTTTTGAGGACAATATTAAACTATAAAACACTTATTTAATAGGGCCTGTCAAAAAGCTGAAGTGGTCCTAGGGAGAGCAAGCAGGTGTCGTATAGGCACTGTATTCAAATGGTAGGCCAGCCTTCCAACAGTAAATGGTGTGCAACTGTTTTATGGAAGCCTAAATTAAGACATGTGATTTTATTTTACTAAAGCCTCCAGTCGTCTGCAATACCAGGTATGCACTCATTAATAGGAGTTGTTTAACATATGCCTGGCTGTGCAATCCTCATGTTGTTTACCGTGTCTTCATGTGCAGCATAAGACTGTTTTTGCACATCTGTCACTGTTTTTCCCACATCAGAATTTGACAGTGTTTGTGGGGAAATCCCCGCTATGTGGGGATCAAACCCACAACCCTGAGACTGAGGCTCCACTGACTGAGCTGTCTGGCTGAATATTATTGTCATGATGCAGGTTGTTTCCATCCTGGAAATTGATTGGCTGAAAGTGTGTTCTACAGTGACTGTAAATCCCATAGTAACAGTTAATGCGTCTCCTAGCAACCGTGGAAACTTTTTGACGTATTCACAAGATGCTTCTTATTTCAATGAATTTGCTGGATAAAAATAATTTAGGAAATAAAATAACACTATCATCAAATAATTCTTTCTATAAGTTGTAACAGTTTTCTAAAAGCAATACGGCACTTGAGGTCTTGCTGGACACTCATGGTTAAATGGGGTTGCCTAGCAACGCCCTGAACCGTGACTGTATCCCCGATACAGCCTACATCATTATATTTTTTTGTTTTCTATTAACATTACACTTTATGTCTGATAGTGTAGGGTCTAGGGTAATAGCACTGAACATTAAGATGGCAGAACTATGGTTGAATCACATTGCGTTCCAGTTGGATCAGTGTTACGGGAGTACCGATTAAGCTTCAATCAGTTATCAGTTTAGCATGATAACTAGCCTCTCTCGGACCAGGCTATTTTCAAAGCATAAGTTGTCTCAGCAACTCAGCTATGTTGAGCTTGCTTTGTGGAACTGAATAAACCTGAAAATGAGCCAGACTAAGTGAAGCCTGGCTAAGCTCGCTTTGTGGAACACCCCTCTGGACAGCACATGACTGTCCTGACACCGGTTGGTATGGACAAAGTGTTGATGCATGTCATGTTTAATTTGAGACTCATTCTTTCTTTGTTTGGGTTCAGACTCCTCACCTGAGTGGCTTATAATAGTGTATGTCCTCCACTTCCGGTACACCCATCAGTACTCATACAAAGAGTTCTGTTATATAGCCCTTTTATGAAAAAAAATATCACCTAATATGTGTGTTTTCTGTGTTTCAGTGAGCAGGGGGTCACATGAGGGCAGCGTGTCGTGTAGAGAGAGAGAGAGCGAGAGAGAGACACTAAACCCTCAGGGAGCGGAGGAGGGCGAGGGAGCCCGTGTCTTGTAGCTATTTATCTGTGTATCTATTTGTATAATAAAGTCTGCGTTGCTGCCCTGCCCAACATCTCCCTGTCCCAGCCGCTGTCTCGGCCCGGTAGTAGCAGCTTGGCTACAGTGGGGGCTCGTCCGGGATCATGGCAGAGGAACGAAGGGTAGAGGTGTAGGTGCTCGAGAACCTGGTGGGCTGTCTGGTGGCCGGCCCAGCCCGATGGGTAAGTCCCATGTCATTAATGAGTTTTGTAGAGGGGGGTTCAGATAGGGCTCTGGGTGTGGTGTTGTTAACCATTACTGGCCCACTCATCATGGGTGGTGCCCCCCTCTCACTTTGTGTTTTTGTTTTAGGGGGAGGGCTGGCCCGGCTGACCACGCACGACACCTGCAGGAGACAAAGGGGAAGGCGTTATGGCATCCTTGGCTGCAACAACCACATTATTGTGTTGAGGGAGGATTGTTGGGACTGTTGAGATTGGTGGGACTGTTGGAAGTGGTGGGGGTGTTCCTGTGCTGTGGACCTGAGCTGTGACCTCCAGCACTCTCTCGGCCCCCAGCAATGCATGTGGGCTAGGGCCTTCAGGCTGCAGCGGGTAGTGCAGAGGGGGGGGTCTGGGGGGTCTGGGGCGGTCTCCCCGAGGTAGTTTCCAGGTGCGGGCTGGTTTGGGTGGGAGTGAGAGGTGAGGGGGAGGGGGGCTCACTTGGGTAGTGATGTTGTGGGGGGAAGGAAGAGGAGGAGGAGGAGAGCGGTCTCCGGCCAGAGGGGCCTCTGTGACCGCCAGGCTGTCCGCCCCCCGGGCACTCGGGCCCGGGGCGTCCGCAGGTCTGCCTGTGCCCTTGTTAGGGTTAGATGGTAACCCCATAAGAGGGGGTATCTGTCCCACTTGGAGCTGCTCCGCCAGCTCCAAGTGGGACAGCTGCTCCTCAGTCAGCCTCCAGAGGATGACCAGTGAGGATGATGCCGACGTGGGCAGGTGGACCTGCGAGCTGCGCCTCCCCGGTGAGACGGGGTTTCACCGGGGAGGCGCAGCTCGCGGTGCACACCCTGCCGGCAGCCGCTTGGCAGGGTTATGCTGTGGGGAGGACAGCCATCCTCGACCGACTGGGGCTGACGCCCGAGGGACACCGGCAGCGGTTCCGCGGCCTGAAGTACAGGAGGGCAGGCCGTCCCTTCGCCTACGCCCAACAGCTGCGGGATGCGGCCCGGCAGTGGCTGCAGCCGGAGACCGCAACCGTGGACGAGATGGTGGACTTGGTGGTGCTGGAGCAGTTCCTGTGGGGTCTCCCTCCACGCACTGCCGCCTGGGTTCGCTGCCACCGACCCGCCAGCCTGGACGCAGCCATCACCCTGGCAGAGGACCACCTCGCCACCTACCCCAGAGAGCCGGTAAGAGCCCCTCCCCCTGTCCGACCCCAGGACCCGTCGCCCCGGAGGAGGCTGTTCATCCACCACGCCCTGCCCGACACCGACTGCGGTGGATCGGGGGAGTGGGCACAGGGCAGCGGGGGAAGTGGCCTAATGTGTGTTTTCTGTGTTTCAGTGAGCAGGGGGTCACATGAGGACAGCGTCGTGTAGAGAGAGAGACACTAAACCCTCAGGGAGTGGAGGAGGGCGAGGGGGAGCGTGTCTTGCAGCTATTTATCTGTATTTCTATTTGTATAATAAAGTCGGCATTGCCGCCCTGCCCAACAACGTCCTGTCTCATCCGCTGTCTCGGCCCGGTAGTAGCTGCTTGCCGACAGAATCACTTTCTTAAATGATGGATATTTAATTTTGGAATGAAACTCTTCATGTGCAGAGCTGATGTTCAGCTCTTATTTTACTTGACAGGCATGTTTTTCAGTAACACCATCATGTCCTGTTTTCTCCACCCACTTATAAGACAGTTATAAATATCAGTGATATTTATCAATTACATATCCTGGAGCAGACAATAAATACATGAGGCCTATCTGCAGCTGTAACCTGAAACCCAAACTCCTTGCTGTGCTCAAACACTGACTAAATGGGCTTAAGCAAACAAGATATGATGGCAAACAAAGATGGAAATGGAATGGTGCACACACACCCACTGATACACACTCACTGATTGACATTTGTTTGTATCAAATGATAAGATACATTTCTGCATAATTAACATTTAAGACATTTAAACTGCATGCAGTAGTGTTTTTCTTCTTCCAGATGTAGAGCTTCTCCTGAAGGATAGTTTCTTCAAGAGGAGATGGTGTCTGATAAAAGTCATGATCCAGATTCAAACCTATGACCGCAATCCCACAGAATGATCGACTAGTCAATCTAAAAAATTGAAACGATGTTCTATAACTTTCAATGGTTTTAAACTCCTACACTCTTGCTCCTGGTAATTATCTCTCTCTTGACTCTCTTGTGATATCACTGTGTTTTTGGCGTCCTCCAGCTGTGCCCGGGTTTTTTCCCCTTTATGAGATTAGGACCTTCTAAAATAAGCATTCCCTCTGATATGGAGCTGCTGATTGGCTCCTCCTGGTTTGGCCCGTCTCCCCTGGTAATCATAGAAAAGCAGGAAGACGGTTGTTTTCATTACCATGCAGTGATCAACCAGAAAGCGATGCCTATCACTTTCAGTCATAACAGCTGGAAATGGCCACATCCTCTCTCTGGGTCCCAAAAGCGAGCGCGAAACCCCGTCACACTTACTGGAGTTTTCCTCTGCACAGGCGTATCAGACCGTACATATATTGAGTGATTTGTCATACCTGGACTGTCTCATAAAATGATCATGTTCCCAACATGTAGCATCATAGTAGGTGGAGAATCTGGATTGGTTGTAATGTTATGGTCAGGATTCAAAAGTCCAGTGAAGTAAAATTGAGAGTTAACTGGAAGAGATGAATTTCAAAGTTCTGACTGTTAATAATAATTATAAACTTAAATGAAACCTAAAATGTTAGATTTCCTTGTGTTTTTGGCTGAAGAAGGGCCAACACTTTTATGGGAATCCCCCTTTTATACTTTATAGCTGTATGCTGAATGGGTTTCCTCTCACACATCCAGCTGGGCACTGCTGGCGGTCAATAATGCATTTTTTCTAAGTAAGTGCTGCTTGGGCGAAGTGACAAGGCTTATTATAGAGACTGCTTTAGTGCAGTAGCACACATGGGTCTTTTTTACAAAGCTAGCAGTGTCACATGTTCCAGACAAAACAGGAAAAAAATAAGATGATTACTATTTTTCCTTTTGTTGCGTGTACAAAAATGTTACCCTCTTCTTCAGCCTCAGCTTTGGGAAATTGTTAAATTGCTCTGTCCAACATTATATTATACTGTGTTCATTCTAAAGTTCATACGTTTTAATGCTAGATGCTTTGATGTAAATGTAGTTTCTCTTGGTCTGTCAATAGTCATTCTAACACTTTAACCACACTGTGATTCAAAAAGATACATCCCACACAAAAGGCAATTAAGAAAAGCAATAAGCACTGAAACAATCATTTGGGAATGAGATGAAAGTGAGTGATCTTTGAGTCAGTGAGGGCAAAGAACCTTGGTTACATGTACTCTGGGGAAAACACGACTGATGGAAAAACAGGATGTCAAAACAATCAAGAAACAAAGTCTAAAGTATATTGTGGCGGCTTCAAACTAATAATCTTGTCACTTCCATGTTTGCATTCATGCTCTTGTTGGACTGAAATTGCAGACTGGAGACTTTACTGATATGCTATCAGCTGGCCACTTGTACAACTGCCAAGACTAAAACTCATAACTAATGTCTGACATAATGGAATGTCAGTGCCTGATGGTCCAGCGTACATGAAATATTCTGCTATTTTCCAACGAAACGAAACACACTCTTCCATTATTTCATTTTATAATCTAAAGAGAGAGGCAGACAGACAGACAGAAAAGTGTCTCACATCCATTACCTCATCAACGGATGTGCAACGACACACTTAAGCCCACTAACAAGGATAAATCATCCTGTATACAACAGAGGGGCCCTGGTTCACTCAGTGCACTCCAATCAACCAAATTGGGCGGTGACCTTTTGACCTGTGTTCAAAACACCACCCTGGAGTGTTTTGCATTTGTTTAATACAGCAAGGGCGCATGCAGGCTTGGACTAAAGCAATCCATCATTTTAAAGGGGTGTTTTCTTTCCTCCCATGTTGAAGCATTTGATGTGCCTCTGCTGTTGCGTAATGACTGCTCCCCCAACTGAACCTGTGAGGCAGAACATTCAAGGTCTTAAACATTGTTTCACTTAGGGAGGCACTTGGCTACATACCTTACTACGTTGCACATCCCTCTACATAGCTATGTTCATAACATGGTCAAGATGGTAAGATGACCTCTAGTGTTCTTTAAGAATGAGATGTTTTACTGCGAAATCTGCAAACACTTGGTTGACTAGCAACGCTGCTAGACCTCCTACTGGGATTTGAAACACACAGTTTCAGTTTTTGCACGTGTGAAAATTCAGCAGATTTGCAGAACTATCAGTTTTACGTCAGTCAGTCAAGTCCTGTTAACAAATTTGCTGTAACAAATTCAGCTTCTCCACACTTCCAGCACTGTACATGGCATTATGAAGAGGAGAGAACAAAACTATAAGCCTGATGAGCAAAAATGGTTTCCAGATGTCCAACGAGCCAACTCATTTATCCAAATCATGGAAATTATAACTCCTCAAGGTAAATACCACTCATGGACCAGGGGTGGAAAAGGCGACAGTATAGTGAGTCAACCCCTAAATATGCGCTACTCTGAAGGGCCTTTTCAGGACCACTTACTCTGTTTAGAACTACAAAACCATGTTTCCATCTCGAACCCGGCCGGAAATATAAGTTTTATCCATGAATATGTATGTAGGTGGGTTATTGTGGAGTAGCCATGGCTACCGGGTACCGCATTAATAGATTCCAGCTGTCAATTAAAGACACCCATTGAGAGTTCAATGGCGGGCATTGTTCAGTCAGATTGGTGAGTCAGAGAAGCACCAGAGGCGGGAGGCTGTGCGGCTACATTTGGCAGAGCGAGAGGGAGATGTGATACACCAGAAGCTAGTTACAGCAGCAGTTAAGTGTTGGAAAGACATTCAGTCCATTCAGCCTCTTTTGTGGAGTCCTGTGGGAGCCCAAGAAACAGCAGCAGCTTTTAATGCAGGGCAGACGTTTGCAGAAAGGTCATTAGAAGTTGTCTGTTAATGATAAGTTATGGACCCTTGACTGATCGCCACTGAAGCCAAATGTCTTGATGTAAATCCTTAGAGAATATTAGAACTCCAGGATATCAACAGCCAACAAGGTAGCTTGCTTAGTCGGTGGAGGACGTGTTCCCGCTCTGCAAATTACAGTACCTGGGTCCTATTTTTGAGTCTACCTCCCACTGAGAAAGGGTGGGCGGTGTGGGAAGGAGGTGTGGTCAGTCAGTCCATCATTGTCATGCAGGAAGAGGTGTAATAGGGGGCTGAGGTTGGCCATGGGAAAGCTAAGGGAAGAATATTCCAGAATCTCTTTCCAAACCCAAAATGGGTATGGAAATATTGGTCCAATCACGTGATTGGCCATGTTACTGAGCTTTTTTTTTTTTACTGAGTGGTTTCTTTGAAAAAAATACTGCGGAGCCATGTGAAATCATTTCAGAGTAATGACACTTGGACTGGCTTGACTTGTTCCTTGACATTTGGCTGTTTGCATTTTCTACTGAATTACTAATCCTCTCATCCAAATAAAAGCCCCAACAAGACACACATGAAAGTACAGCTCTGCCTTCAGAATAGTCAGTAGTAGTCTAAAGACTGCACATTGTAATATCATACTCTATGCTGATGGATGCTCTCTGGTGTTGAGTTTTAAATAGTGTTTCCAATAGACAATTGGAGTATAACACGTTTTCAATTCATTCCTATATAACACATGTTTTCAATTTCTACAAGATTGCTGCTCTTGCTTTTCCATGTATTGAGAGCAGAATACTATCATATTACAAAACCATTTGTTACATATCCCCTGAAACACACATGCATATACACATACACATTAAGACACATCTCTAGAGAGCTCGGCGTGAAAGGAATTAAACCTGTTAGCTTCTGGCCATATACAACGTCTTTAACTGTCAAGGCTGGACCAGTAGGCACTCATCAAAATAGATTACGGCTACTTTTACTTTGAAAACTGATGAAACTGTGTAACTCACAACTTTCAGCAAGAGCCCAGTGATGACGTTTGAGCCAGGGATGATGACATGACATTGTTTAGGTTGGCTATCAGACAACCAGAGACTGAAGCAAGGTATTTTTTTTCTGTGAGGAATGCTTTGATGTCTTCATATGAAGGCTAACTGTCTTTGTAGTTTATTATCATATTATTATTTTTTTTATCATTTAAGAAAACAGAAATTACACCTTTGAACAAATAATAAAATTGTATGAAGGCATCACAACAAAGTGTTAAGAGGTTTGACAGGGTACTAGACAAGATGCTAGACATCATTGACCATTTCAAACCTAGAATTGCATTATATTTTTTTCTCTTTACTTTTTTAATCTTATAATCTTTCTTTTGCAGTATTTACACAAATGTGCTATGCCACATGAAGACTGGATAGCCACGTCACTCTGATGTCCACCATTGTTGTTCATTATGGAAGGCCTCAGTGTTTAATCCCTGTAAGAGTGAGGGGAATCAAAGGAAATGGAATCACTGAAAGATGGCTTGCAGCTGTGCTTCCCATGTGTGCAACACATTTCCATTTTATACCTCCTTGTGGGCCTGAAACATTTTTTTGCTTTTGGTTTTTTTCCTCTTGGCCATTTGTCAGGGATGTCTGCTTCCCATTTAGCTTTTTGTCTTTCAGCATCACATATGCTGAGCTCCAATGGCAGATATGCTGGGACTTTTCAATAGGTGCACTATTTCATCCAAATATTGCTCTATTGACATTTGCTTAGAAATATTGGATGCTCATGATGTTCTAGCTATGGGTTTCCTTTCATCAAATTTTATGACAACTGAAATTTAAACAGTGATCTCTCTAGTTCATAAATCATTAGCAGGCCCATCCAGATAATGGGATGCTAGCATTTATTTCTTTTAAATTTTGCCTTTCATTTGAGAGTTACTTAACAAAATCAAAGGCATTCAACAGGCATGAACCCATGTTTTTCCCATTATGGTTGTCATTGTTTAATTCACAAACAAAACAAGATGTGTAAATAGAAGACATCATAGACCAACGACAGAGGTAGGTGGCCCTCCCACAGAGCAGCAACAGTTAAATAAAAGACTGTGCCGTGCCTTCCTCCTACCTTAGTAATGATCATAGAGTTTGAACGTTCTGAGATTTTGAAATTGAGCTTTCAAGCTGGAGATCACCCCCGTTGATCTTAAGTAACGTGGATAAACTGCAGCTGGAGCAAAAGACGGAGATTAAACAGATGTGCAGGGTGATGAGTACATCTACAGCAGCATGTCAAGCCTTTTGGCAGATTTAAGGGGGCGGGTTCATTTCTGCAGAGGAAATGACCTCTATGAATAGTGTTTGGCTTCAGTGTCTCAGCTCGTCCCTTAGCAACACCTCACATGATAATAACAACTTTATTTGTATAGTGCTTTTTGTACACAAAATTCACAAAGTGCTTCAAAAATAAATTATACAGACAAAACATGAGTATCACAGAATTTGTGACAGAAATTTTAGAACAATTGAAAATGCAGTGGAAAACTTCTTTATGGGCAGGACTTCAGTACCACGACCGGCTGCTTGGTTTCTGCATTTGGAAGTCATGTGACAAAACACAAAAGTGGAAATTGGTTGGAGATACAAGGTTTTCCCAGGACTCAAGAAATAGTGGATTTATTCTTTGTCCTTGTTTTTATTTGCACATGTCTTCTGGCTGGTTCAGATGACTCACTCAGAAAATCTGTCAGGAATTTAGATGTTTTAATACTAGGGTTGTTAAGTGTAAATGGTTTCAACTGGTTTCATCTGTTCTGTTGTTCTTAAAGAGGATTTTAAAGGGAATCAAGTTTATTCTTTTGTGAATTAACTCTTCTGACCACCATCTTAGTCATCATCATAGATTGTATTTTCATTAATTTCCCCTTACTAGTTCCTGAAGCTGATTTGAAACTGATGAATTATTCATTATCATCATCGTCATCTTCATAGGTTGTTAAAAATTGCATCTGTTTGCATCTTTTATTACTTCTTTAGTGACTCAACACTTCTTAGTACTGCCATCGTCATCTGAGGTTATTTATATATTTTCATTTGTCCCCGCCCCCCTCATCGCCCTGATGGTAAACAGTTTGAAGTGCTCATGCCTGAAAGTGTGACTCATATGCACCACAATGGGCCAACCATCACCAGGGACACCTAGCCTTTGTTTTTGAAAGGTCTGTCTGAAAAATGTATTCAATCAATGGTTTCTGACTGAAATTGGCTAAGCTAGCTAGCATCAAGTAGACTATCTTAGTAAAATCAAATCAAAGTTTATTTGTCACTTGTGGTCATCATACAATATACAATGTCCAGTGAAATGCTTTAATTTAACTATCTTATATGATTTCATGTTAGTGTTGCTTGCTAACTTTAAATGTGTTTAGCCTACATTCTAATGTACGTTTTCAGTGTAGCTAGCAGGCTAATGTTAGCAATGTTGTGTTGTGTTGTGACAGCATGCAAGTGTGTGACAGGGTTTTTAATTTTCTAATTTGGTTAAAATGGAAATTTCCAATTTACTTTCAAAGTTTCTTCCACACCTGTGTTGTTAAATGCTAATACCATACCATTAGGGTGACCAGCCTGGATTACAGTTCACTTGCAGATGTCCAGTCCTGAAGTTTCACATAAAACCTGTAGCAACGTGTAGCTCACACAGAGCAGCTGTTTATGTTTGGTCACTCCCTATTTACACAATATTTGTCTTTTTTTGCACCAAGCAAAAGTGAATGAGGACAGCCTGGTACCAATGTAGGTCACACATTTTCAAGGCTCAATGCTATCACAGAATTGTCCCGTTAGCCACGATCCGTCACTGACTCCATCACCGGAGACTGACGGTACAGAGCCTGCAAAGCACAACGCTGAGGGCAGAAAGATACACAAAGACACAAAGTACATCCATTCAAACCTCTCAAATGAAACCTTAAATTCCCATAGTGATTTTATTGATGGTGTTAAGATACAGGATATCAGAAAATCACTGACAGATCTCTCCTTGTATCTTCATCACAATAGGTGTTTGACAGTGACATGTCCAGCGGAGGAACAGTGCAATTTTGTTGTAATTTATTGGTGCACCTAGTTTTCCTCAACCTGCCCTGTCAACTACTACTTCAAATAGCAATTTTCTACATTTCCCAGAATGACTTTCAGCAACTCCCAGAGAAGGGGTGTGAACTTATTTCTTTCAGTGAAAGGTGGGCGTATAAAGACTGAAAAGCAACATTGTCCTGCATGGAGCTGCATTGCATTATGGTGGATTAGGGCTACTGTCAATAGTGAAAATTATATCTCTCCCTCTTATATGATGGATTTCTCTTGGTATGATTGAAATAAAAAGGGTGTGTGTAGAACGAAGCCCTTGCTCTTTGATTCTGAGGGGCTGTCACCAAAACCTGATGTTTACCGTTGACGTTTTATAGATCCCTGAAAAATCTTCTGCTATTAATTATTATTTTGCTGCCCTGTAAATATCTTGCCGTGACGTCACAGTGTCTTTATTTGGCCAGTGATCTGTGGGAATACAAAAAATACACCACCAAACAGCAAAGAGGGTTATAATGGTGTTAAGGTGTTTTAGGGTGGATTTTCCCTTCAAACATAGCTTAAGTACACAAAGGGTTAAAAAGCACAAACATCAAAAATATAGTACAATATATTTATAAATAAATAAATTGTAATATATTATTGAGCAAGTGTGCTATATACTGTATACTCAAATTAAGTATACTTAATTTGTCTCTTTTCACTTGGAGACATCATAGGTTAGTCTTGGCTCTCTGGTTTGTAGCCTTGGGAGAGACCTTTCATAAATTTGGAATAAATTGTCCAAGTTTATAGGAATAACATGAATTCTGTTTGGGGGTATTTTTGCTCCAACACCATGCTCACTTTGCTCTTCAGCCACTCCCCTTCCAACAAGTTAATGGTGCGTTTTCTAAGTAGTATTTTGGCACTCATGAGGGGTTTTCACAATTGGTCCGTGCTTTCGAGTAAACACAGAGAGATAACTCTGCGTTTTTATTCCAACAAATGAAGCCCGTAATCTTGTGGCTTGTTGAAGTGAGGGCTCAAAGTAATTCTCTGGAGAGGAGAGCCTGTCTCCAGATGTGACAGCTATATCCTGATTCAGGAAATGAACAGTAGCTTGGGTCTTGGATATGGCCACTTGCTACAAGCACCAAAAAAATCAACCCTCCAACCCCATCCTGTTTGCTTATAGGCTTTTCACAGTTGAATATGTTAGCCCAGGGTTAACTTTAACCCTGGGTTATAATACTCCTGGGTTAATTTATCTCACATTTCACACTAGTTTTCTTTAACCCTGGGCTAACAATTGACCCCGGGTATTCAGTGTTCAGGATTTCACACTGTAAGGTTGTAGACCCCCGGTTAACATTTAATGCTAACGTTTAACTCGCTGTTACATTCTAACCCTGTTACATTCTAACCCTGTTACATTCTAAGCCGTTACATTCTAGCTCCTGTTACATTCCAACCCCACAACATTTCACACTATTGTTCTTAGCACCACATTTCAGAGATAGCACCGCAAAAGCGGTGTAGCAGGGTTTGTTAACCCAGGGTTAAAAGCAGTGTTAACCCTCTTTCAAAAATGCAAGTGTGAAATGCTGCTTAGCCCAGGGTTAAATGCGTCCATAACCCAGGGTTAAGAAAGACGTTAGCCCGGGGTTAAGTGTAGTGTGAAAAGCATATTACAGTGCAGACATTTGAAATAATATTTGACACCAGGGATACTATTGAGGGTCTTGCGTCAAGTCATTGAAAGTCACATGAGAGTTTGTACACTTTCACAGTTTATTAATCATTGCCATATACCTGTTATACGCACTTTACAGCTCAGTGTAGCAGTGCTAATGTGGTAATACGTGTTTCATAGGAGTCTCCTGTTTTCAGTGAACCAGGGGCTGGTCTTCATCTGAGTCAATGCCATTTCATTAGTAGAAAGTGGAAAGTACAGCATATGTGCCTCCCGGTCTTACTGCATGTGCAGGAACATGAAAACCACAGAATTGATTTGATGATAATGACCGTATTACTGCTGTGTGTTGCAGCCATCCATGTTACCAGTCTGGCACAGAACACAGAAGACCAGTGTGAATACCGGAAAGGTTATTTGAAGTACTGGAGAAAACAGCGTTGACTTGAAACCGGTCCCCCCACTTGGACATGAAGAACAAATGACCTATTAGAAAAGTTGTTTAGAGCTCAACAAATGAACGAGACATGTGGCAGTGTGAGAGCGGGCCGGGCGAGGAGTGAACAAGCATATTGCTAGTCTCTGGCACACACCCAACATTTCTTTTCTTTAAACAATTTTTTCATTTGCAGCCGGTAGTCATCACACTACATAATACATAACATGCTGCACAAACTGGAAGGGAAAAGTTGCTTAAAAAAATAAAGAGAACAAAATATATCAGAGGAAAGATAAAGACACTCTCCTGAGACTTAATCCCTCCTCTGTATTTACCCATAATGGACCATCCATCTTCCCTCAGCCAAGATTTTTAAAATGCAAATTAAGATTCATGGTTTTGATTAGTAAAGATATCTCATATGTGTAAATTGTATTGTTTGTATATCAATTCCGATGCAGCAAAGTAGAAGCAGAAAGACAGAATGGAAGTGGGAACAGATCCTCTCATGAGCTTATTTGTCCTCATTGTTTAGAGCAGTTATTGGAATGACTCTGAACTTATATTATGAGTGGCATGTTTAGCGGAAGTTCTGTTTATATCATCTAACTCAGGGGGAAAAACCACCACTTTACCCCATCACTCCATACTACGGCTTAGACCCACATTCCCTGGAGAGCCCTTAAAAGGCTGGTGTAGTTTTCTCTTGTTTGAACCTGGCCCAGGCTAAAATTGAATAGTTGACATCAGACCCCTCATCCCTTACTCTGTTAACTCGTCCCTGCTGGAGGTCACGGCTCCATTTTCCAACACATGCTGACTTGAATCCTCTGTGATTCAGGCATGCTGTGCGGTGTGCAAGTGTGTGACAGGGTTTTATAGATTATGGACCCAAGATCAGGAACACTGGGAAGGATGTGAACTTACGGGAGTAGGTGAACAACCAGGGAAATCTCACTGTGTGAAGCCTGCATGCATCAACCGGTTGAAAGGTTGGACATTTGCATTCTGTGATGTGATGCGTTTACCTCCACCACCAAATGTTTACTACCCTCTTTGTCTGAATGGGGCAAGTTTGCTCGTTTTTGAGGAAGTGCGGCATTGTTGGACCGCAATGAAAAGGACCCATGTTTTGTGATTGTGGCTACTAAAGCTAATGTGAAACACATGCATGACAGCTGAACAAGACAGTACAGTTTACATCTGTTTGCAATTTAAGACAATGTAATGTGAACAGTTGATACTATAGGGAAGGAAATGCAGCCCCCCACTCCTAGACATCAAGAGTAGGAAGTATCTAGATGAGATTCTCATATTAAGCACAATTTTAACTGTAGTCCATCCATCCATGTGTTCTTTACTATAGCATAACATGAACTTTCTTACACGCATGGTGTTTTAAGTACTTTTAAGCAGGTGACACCTCAATATGTTATTTTCCCCTATTTGCACCTACTTACGTTGATCATCTAGTGTTACTAGGAGAATTAATTCTTTCCCCAGCAGACGTTCAGAAAGGTAGGAGTGAGCTCAGGCCAATCCATCTCCACCCATTTGTTTGTTTATTCTTCAATGGAAATTAGTGTCTTGGATGAGTCAGCACATACATTTTCCCCAAACTGGCCACTGAACAGTTTGTTCCTACTGCTAATGTCTTCACGAGGGAGAGGCAAGGAAAGCAACCTCCAGAAACCAGTTTGAATACTCCAGTTATGAGCAAGACAGTCTTATGCTTTTATGTGACTAGAAAATAAACACTGAGTGTGTTTTCATGGTTTTACTGGGATTATGGACACATTTCCAATGCTTTTCAGAATTTCCACATGCTGCAGTAGTGCCATTAGAGCCACACCCAGAACATCATGCTGAAGAAAATGGCCTCTTGTTCCAGTCGATTTATGTACATTACCATTGAAAAATGGCTGAGAGTGTCATCTGCCCTACGTCACATACCTGCCAGTGTTTCCTATGAAAGCTGGCAGTCATTAACACAGGCAACAAGTGTCAAGCTTGCCTGACACTTGCCATCTGTACTTTCATCCACCAAGTGATGTCACCTAGGTGGCATGCATCAAACGTTCACTTTACCACGGACGCGACAGCTCAGCTATGCCGTGACATCTCAGACAATTGTTAAAAGCTGTGAGCGTGACATTAAAAGCACAACACAATATAATTATTAGGCCCTGGTCACACTGGAACTGCAAAAGCTTTTGATTGTGAAGGGTCTGTGTTAGGTTAACACATGCTCACATGGGAATATATGTAAGACATGTTTCCTAGATGATGAAGAGATATTTGGCGCTGGTGGAATATTTCTTTTTTCTTTTTGCGTTCACCTTTTAACCAGCCAAGTTTGATTAAAACATGTCGAATCTGCTACGTAAAAGCTAATCATTACATGTTACTACAAAAGCAGACATTTCCAAATTCCTAGTCCAGCCTGGGAGCAATTTCATTATATTAGCATTCTCATCATTTAACCTTTTAGGCCAACGTAGCTGCTCATCAGACATTCACGTGTCAGAACGTGAAACAGCTTGTAACTCGATGGGATATGAGAACATTTCCAGGCAGCAGTTGCCTAGCAGCACCATAACAGCACAACGCATTGCAGGAAATATTGGTGGTGCGAGTAATGACCTACAAACAGACAAGAGAACATGAATGCAAAAAAAACCTCTCATATAAATACTTCCATCTGGGGCTTTTGTTTTTCCTTTTTTTTTACATTTGATGTTTTAAGAAATTTGGTCTAATTGTAGAGACTTTTCAGCAGGGAGTTTTCTCTCTGAAAGAAGTTATGCTTGTTTAATAGTCAACTGCTGGTAAAGCTTTATCCAAACGGATGTGAGGGACGGAGGTTAATTTCACAGCATAGTGACCACTGGGAGAAGGCCTGCTTTAGCTCACTGACAGAAAAATGCAGAGATCCCGATGTAGCAATCCTCCCTCTCTTTGGCCTGGGCTCGACATTTTTTTCAGTTCAGCAGTGCAGTGCCGAGTGTACTTGCCTGTTGACATTAAGTATATCTTGTAGTAAACTATGAATTATTGCAATCTCCCATGAACATCTACATGCAGAGGGAGTACTGTGTGGCATTTGTTTGCATCAGCAGTATCTAAACACGGCCTCTGAGGTTGTGCACTGTGTGGCTATATGAGGGGTTCGCCGTAAAAGCGAACTCTTGAAGTGGTTTTGTTATAGGCTGCATTTGCACTGTATCTCAAAAGTTCATTTTATTGTGGAACAATTAGTTTTCATCACCTTTTTGACACCCATAATAGCATTGTAAACTATTGAAACTTGGATGAAAAAGTGAGACATTTTCCTAACCCTTACTCTTAAATGAGTTGCAAAACACGGCAGTGTGTGTGTGCGGCAGTGAAACGAAGCCATTATGGAAAATAGTTATACAGCATGATACGCTGAGGTGGTGTTAATTATGTTCATGGCAGTGTGTCGCTGCTTTTCTCTAGCAGTCGTATCACATTTGCAATCGCTGCCAAACCAGAACACTGTCTTGCACATTCCTTAATGAGACATCTGCATGTGTACTTATTTCTTTTGGAGAGATTCCAACCCAAGATGGCCCATAGACACATATATCATATCCATCAGCTGTCCAGACTGTGGGATGAAGAATGACAGTATGCCATGAATCGCTAATTGATCATCTACAAGAGTAATTTGTCAGGGATGAGTTTTGCTTTTTTACACAATGCTTGCTTTTTAAGCAAAGCCAAAGGAGTGGAAAAGTAATAACTCTATACTACTCGGCAAAGCAAAGTTTTCTACTTTTTTAAAACAAAAGGAAAAAAAGAAAGAGTATCTCAACATTATCCAACAAGGGCTCTACAGAGATAGAGGGAGAAATGGCAAAAGGTACAGGAAGGGAAGGAGAAAATCCCGCTCTAGGTCCGTGACATCATCCTCCCCACTGCTCACATCCAGACCAAACAGGGCTATGCGTCTGGTTCTCATTTAAGACTTCTTTCCCTTTTTTTTCCTTCTCACCCTCTTCTCTCCCTCCTCTCTCTCCTTTTTTCTTTGGAGAAAGTAGGAGGAGGGAAAGAAAGGTGGCAGAACTCCAGGAGTTTGAGATTTTGTCCCATCCCAGCCTTGAACTCGGAGCCACAGCTCCTCTGGTGTGAGAGCGGGAGGGTGTCTGTCTCTTTCTGTCTCTGCCATTTCCCCCTTCACTCAGGACTCCTCTTTCTGCACATCTCTTATCAGTGACCCCATCACTTCCTTGCTCATCCGCCTTCCTTCGGGAGGAGCTGGACCAGCCAGCCAGGGGAATTACTCAGGAGGATAATGATCAACGGGTCATCGTGTTATCATTTTGTTTAACTGTTCTTTACAAAAACATACAGTGGAATACAGCTACTTCAGCTCAGGGTAAGTGGCTAAACAGCTTGGGGTACTTTATTGCTCTCAGAAGTGATGCATGCTGGGGACAAAGAGCTTGCTGTTTTGCTTTTAGCACTTTTTCTTTACAAATGAGCAAATCAAATCTTTTAATTTGTCAGTCCTTTTAAGATCATATAAGACCACAGCTAGTCTTAACACGCAGGCATGTGATGGGTACCATAATCATAGTGCTGCAGAGCCTTTTTGACTTATCGCTCATAAATATCAGACAGCATGCGTTTAACTGATGAGTGAAGCCTATACTTTAGCGGTGAGAGGAGTGGAAGGGCTAGAGGTGACCCGCAGTTAGGGTGAAGGAGGAGACCGAAGGAGAGGAGCAATGTAAATGAATGGAGAGGTGTGTGTGTGTGTGTGTGTGTGTGTGTGTGTGTGTGTGTGTGCTCTGCCATTCTCGTCAGTGGGGCTTACAATGTTTTCTGTTTGAGATATTTGGTCTGTGTAACTTTTTATTTACTGCCTGTATCAAATAATCGTCTTGAAAGAAATCTGGAAATTCCCCGAGAAACCAGAATCAAAGTCAGGCTTAAGATATCAGATCAGTCCCAGAGCTGTGAACCTATGAGGAGTGATGCAGTCTTCATCAATGTCGACTTTGGACAATTAAAGCATGGCGTTATATTGACAGCTTATTTAAGCCTCATATTGAAGTCCACTGAATACATCTTTTCAAAAATATGTTGTAAAAGTGTAAAGTTGTGTATACTCTGTTTACCCTTCTACATCAGTCTCAGACATTATTGCTCTTGAGACACTTGAAATAGACATTTTCCCCAAATAGGGAATCTGTTGTTAATGGCACAGAACCATCCAAAATCCAAAACCTGCAAGGTGAGGCTGAGCTCTAACAAACGGCGGTTGAATGGGGAGATGTTTTCAGCGTAGCAGTAGCTCAAAACCACACCCTCTCTGAAGCGAATGCAAGAGTGGAAAGTGTGAGGAAAGAGTGTTTTCCACACTACTGGCCAGATGGGCCGGGAGAACCAGAAGGAGTTTGGTCCCTTGGACAAAGGAGTAGGGGGGGGGAAACAGGTGTGGGCCATTAATCTTCACCCTCTCCTACAAGGTTGTCCAAGTGCAGACAGAGGAATTCAGCTCTGCCTTCATTGCAATGTTTTATAGTGTGCAGCGGGAGTGGATCAGAAAATGAAGTTATTTTACTCTTCCAAGTCAATGCAAAAATAAACTGCATTGGAAGTTGTCATAAATTATTGTTAGGAGCTGCTACTCCTGCATAGTTTTTATAGGCTCATGTAACCTAAGCTATTACACTGAGAGGAAGAACTTGTTCATCCTTCAACAGCAAAAAGAGGTTTTGTGTTCACTCTAGATTAGGTTTTCTGTAGTACATAAGTATTTTCACAGAATTTACAACCAGCATTACTGCAGTACCACAGCTCCCCTTAAGCTTATCTAGACTTATTGGCAGAGTAACATCAGCAGAATTCTTTTATATATATATAAAAATCAGCATGAGTATGTTTTATGGCTCCAGTCTCTCCAGCGTTCTCTCTTTTTTTTCCATGATGCAGCGCAGATGTCTGGGAGGTTGGAACAATTTTCAGAAAGGCCCAGCATCTCAGAGGACTGTCTCTCCAACTATGTCTCTTTAAAGAGAGACCTATTTAAAATCTCAAGGGGAAAAAACAACCTCAGGAATTAAACCCTGCATTACTAGTTTACTAGTTTAACAAAGCACCACGCTTGTCTTTTATTAGCTCAAAGGCCTGGCAGTAAATCTCTGAGGTCTCATCTTTGAGGAATATATGTTCCTTGAATTTCTCAGTGGCAAGCTTAATGTTTAAATTCAGCTAACCTGAAGGCGTAGATTGACCGTGATCTGCTAGGTGTCAGACGGGCTAATGTAGACCAGCTGTGTGGAGTTGGCCGCCCTGCCTGCCTCCCTGTCCTCCTTTAACTTTATCATCGGTCCTCCTCTCATCTGCACCACATATGTCATGTCCTGCTTGATTCATACATGTGGAGGTTCACTTTAAAAATGCATGAATGTTCATTGGTACAGCAGCATGAAGTCACAGATATGTATGCGTGACAGTTCCTCACATCATGCAGTGAGTGGCAGTGTGGAGTTGTGTCATACTAACAAGCTGCCTTTCCCCGTCCACATGCCTTCACTTACACAGCAGCTCTGAAGGCAGGCCTCTTCGCTTCTCATCAGTAAAGAGACATTTTGCAGGGTGCATAGGAGGAAGCAGGTCTTCAGAATTGATCTGTACACAGGGTTGTAAATCACAGGTGCAGACACTATAATAAACATGTTCCTCACCAGGGTGTCAGTCTGCACTGTCTGGGGAACTGCTCACGTAGAGCTAATGTGGAAATGTGCCCCATTAAGCCAAGGGCATGACTTGTTGGTTTGTACGTGGAGATTGCTTGTTAGGTGCATATATGTTTCTGTAAAGCAAGTGAGCCTTTTGTCCCTTCGACAATGGGAGGTATTGCTTATTATCTGTGAACTCTGTATATTTATTACTTAACAAATGTATGTACAAGTGATTGAGTGTGTGACATGTGCTCGATGTCTAGTGTTGGACTGTACAGAGAGCTTGGGTTCGGTAGTTTTTTTTGAGACAGAGCGTAATTGCCTAATATGCGCATGTGTGTGTGTGTGTGTGTGTGTGTGTGTGTGTGTGTGTGTGTGTGTGTGTGTGGTCTTGGCTTGATGGGGAGTGTGTGCAAGTCCAGCTGCAAAATGTATGGGCAAATCTCAGCCCCTTGTTTTGCAGATGCTATCTTACACTGTCTACTATAAATAACTTCTACTGACCAGAACATATACACACTGTTAAACATTTAGGTTTTGCAGCACTCATATAGGTTGAAGCCGTTCACTTTGTGGAGGTGACAGGATTATACACGTAGCACGAGAGATGACTCAACATATAGACACACACAGAGCAGAGGAGCTAAGCAGAGAGAAAACATGCTAACCTCAACTTCCTCATCGAAACATCTATTTTGTATTTTTAGTGAATTATTATGATATTAATCATATTGTCTTTTACATATTTGTCTGCGGTGCTGTATTAATAAGGGTCAGTATTAATAATAATGCATTGAACAGCATTGGTAATATCGCTAGGAGGCACTAAATATACCAAAACAATACTTTCCCATGTGACATTTACATTGAAGCACTTTTTTTTGTAGCACCTTTTTTCACCTTACCCTGCATTCTCCCCTTTTTTCGAGTGTTTTCAACTTCCTTACCTCTTCCACTATGTTGTACACACATGTTTCGTAACACAAACTCTGGAGACAACACGTTTCTTTTCTCCTCTCTCTCTTAATTTCCACTTTAAATGTGTCTTCCCGTGCTGCCATTGTCTTGGCTTCTTGTATCACGTGGAGGACGGGACTCCAGTGTGCTACTATATATTTTCCTCTGTGGCGGTGAGGGGAAGCCATAGTGTTGACATGTTGCCTCAGTCTGGCAACCTCTGCAGAAAAGTGGCTTTTGAGTGACCCTAAATGACACGTGCATGAGTGGAGAACACCAACATCCATTACAGTATCCGAGGGAAGCTTAGGTTTTCTAATTTTTGCCCTAGAAAAGGAGGAACTCACAGTGATTTAGGCTCCATGTCCACATACTGACAGCACAAGTGGACAGGTAGATAAATATTTGTCACCGTGAGGATGACTACTGTTCGACGGGTACATTTACCTGACTGAAATCTATTTTCCAGTTCACATATATTTTTTTTATACAGTGCATATGCTGAGAAAGTATGACAGAACATTTCAAGTTGCAATCAAGATAGTCTGGGTACTGTAGAGGGACCCCACCCAGTTAGTGTTAACAGTGGAAGAATCACTGGCACTGATACGACACCACTGTGCACCAGCTTTCTCATATCTGAAGTTCAGTAGCCTGCACTGATCTATTACTGTACAACCAACATTCCCAAAGTTTTGCTTGGTGTATGTGTTTTGACAATCGGATGACTGATGAAAACATGAGGACAAACACACTGTTAGAGTCTCTGAGATGCATTCTCATCTGCAAAGTGCGGTCTGGATAAACAGTGGGCTAAGCAATGTATAAACATGCTGACTCCAACTGAGTCAATGCGCACAGTGATGCATTTAATACGACAGCCTTGTGTTTATACTTCATTATTACCGGGTATTGTGGATGGCTTCGATTCAAGCAAAGCTGACCCAGGTTTTCCTGTCCTTGTGAAAGGGTCTTTCACCCCAGGGCCAAATGTAATTTAGTTTATATAGGATTGAAGTGCACATTTGGTAAGATCTGAGAGAAATTGGATCCAGAACTATAGACACTGAGAGTTTCTACAATTACTAAGAGCCACTAATACTGGTTTTACACATTGGTATGTGTTGGTGGCCACAGTTTAGAACCAGACATAGTGCACGTAACGCCTTATTCATGATTTAATTTGCCTTTTGCGGTTAAATCTAAGACCAATTTATTTGTATGCTATCAATTAAACACATGATGTGAGACAGTTGGGAGGATTAATAGGCCTCACATGCTACCAAATTCTGGACATTAGTGCCTATTACAGAGTGCTGTATCTCTTTTGTCCACTAGAGGGTGTTAGTAATTTTCTCTCGTGGCTCAGCAGTGTTCCATTTAAGACACCATTGCAGTTGTCACACTACACTCATCCATCTTCATGAATACATTATGGATGAAAAAAAAAAGATATTAAGATAATAAGATATTGTAAGACTTCTCACAGTCCACATCAGAGCTGCCCTTTATGCTGAGCTTCAGCAAGTGTGCTTGCCAGCAGGCACACAGTGTGAGGCCACTGCGGCTGTTAATAAGCTCCTCTGGGACTCTACCATAAAGCATTGGCTACTTTCACTCTCCATCATTAGCTTAATGGTGCAAACCTACCTGGTCATGGGCCATGTGTCCCAGCCCAGGTAAATTTATTTTTCCGGCCCCCTCTTTTTGTTGGGTGGTGGCATTTATTTGCCTATGTGAAAATCCTCCTTAATTGCAGAGGGCCAAGGTTGCCAGTTGCCAGTAAACGTTTGCTCATTTGGGTTGTAAAGCTCGGGGTGTCAAAATATTTCTGTTTCAGTCTCTGTGTGTGCCAAGGTGTGATTCTCATGGTGTTACAGGCTGTGCTGCACCTGGGATACATCTTAACATGGTGTCTCTCTGGACACTAATGTGTCTGCAACAGTAGAATGGGTGATCCTCTCAGGGTGGTCTGCAAGTTAATGGGTTAGTAACACTGGACGTGTGTGTGTGTGTGTGTGTGTGTGTGTGTGTGTTTAGTGCACCCATTTTGCAGATCGATGTTATTTAAAGTTACCATAAGTCTTAGGGATGATTACCAGCTCTAGCTTGTTTGGAGCATAACTCCTATAAACATAAACTCCTAAACATTGGCCTTTGGCCAAGATAACAGCAGTTATATTCTTTTCTAAACTTTTGCACAGGAAAAAGTTTATGAGTAGTGAGTCATGTGTGACCTTTCTTCCATTTCCTTGGACATTATTTAACATCACAATGGGGGAAAACCTGACTAAATAGAAAACATATACTCCCACTTTCCAGCCCAACACCCCTCACATTATTTTCTAAGATAATTACTGTTGCGTATTGGCTTGTAGTTTTAACAGGTGGCTCTGCCGTTACCACTCCATGCCTCACGCCTGCTACCGATAGCACCCACACGATGCAGCTCCTACACTTACACAGATAGGTAGTCACGCATGCTGCATGCACAAGACCTGAGGGGTAGAGAAGCAGGCTTTTGACCAGAAGGCTGCTGATTTGAATCCCTGGACCGGCTTGAGAAATCTGGGCAGGGAAAGTGAATGAGCAATGCTCTCCCCTCCCTCAACAGCTACTGTCAACATGCCCCTGATCAAGGTGCTTAAAGGAAACACAGTGTATCAAAACAGCTAGTGGTGATGTACCTTGCATTCCTGGGTCCATTTTGTGGAGTATTTTTCTTATTCCTGTGGATAATTGGCCACATTTCAACGATGTGATGTCATGTCGAATATCACATCGTCATATGTAAACACAAAATTCTGTACAACTTCATAGCACTTCATTGTTTTTTTGTAACCATTTAGTGTGCATGTGCGGTAATGTTTGCAAACATTGGGATTGGTCTATAAGGCGCTTGGGGCTGAGCTGTTTCAGGTGGTGTGACATGGAGCTCTAAATGGAATAAGTTCACGCTCATTCTCATTTTGGGAAACTTAGGGTATCAAGTAGTAGTAAAAGAGGCAGGTTGAGGGAAAGTAGGTACAATAAAAAGGTAAAAACAACACATCACAAAATAACTCCTTGGAATGCAATGAACATCACATCCAATTGACAATATACTGTATAACAAATGTCATTCAACCCTCATGTGCTTCAGTGGAGCTACTCAGTGGTTAACCATACATATCTGTGGTTGTAATAGGTAGTGTAACTGTATCAATGATGAACCAGGGCAGTGCTGAAAATGACCATGCATGCTCAGCAAACCTTCCCTCCATAAATAAAGGTAAAAAAAACACCATGCTAAATGCTGGTGCTGTTGTTCTGAAGCCTGGGCTGAAGGTATATGCTTGCCAGTGCTTGGTGTTAATGTGATTTATGGAGAAAGGCATTTGCTGATCCCACTGTTAAATAGCTGCACAGGCTTGGCTACAATGCAGTGACATTGTGGTAGCAGGAGAGTGCATACTCTGCAATAGAGGCTATAGCAGGAGGCATGTTTTTTCTCTACTGGTGTGTTGAGATTAAATATAACTCTGAACACACTCTTGGCCCATGGAGCAAGCTTGCACAATGTTATGTGCGTGGGTGATAGAGAAACAGTGAAACAAAAATATCGACTGAATGCAGACATATTTCAAATGGGATAGACCTGGGGGTCAAAACACCCCAGGAATGGAAGCTGTATGGGAGAATGAGATGGTCAAAACACTGAAAGAAGTTTTGAAATTCTGGAGCAAGCCTATAGTGAAGAAATCATACTGTAACATGTAATTTGCTGGTTGCAACATGACAATTTCAAAAGTAAAGCCAAAAATAGAATATATTTCAAATTGCTGCACCTTTTGTTCATTTGACCTTTTCAGTAGACTGCAGATTCAGTTCTATAGACTTGTAGTTCTTGTTTGCTTACAGTATGACAAAAGTGATGCTGTATGTGGTTTTTGGTTCAATTTTATGTTTGATTGTTTTTATATGTGCTTGTGTGCATGCATGTGTGTGCACACTGTCCCTCTAAGTGATTACATGCAACTTTTATCTCACCTGCATCAAATATTTTTAACCCTGTTCGTAAAAGTCATGTAGGCACAGTAACATATTTTCTTTCCTGCTTCACAGGTGTCCTCTTTGGTGCTTTCGTGGTAGAAGATGAGGAGGCATCGGTTGTTACCGCTGTGCGCTCTTCTGGGCGTCCTGTTTGCAGGACTGCTCCATAAACTTGATGCTCAGGAAGGTAAGATAAATTGAGTTAATCTCAGCTGCAGACAGCAATGTGTGCTCTTATATCAGATGACCCGAGTCTTACCTATCTGTTTTTTCCAGTTTTCAGCAATGCTCACTGGGTTTTCTTAGCTGGCAGTTCAGATTTGTTGATCTTATTGTTACTTCAAAGCCTATGCCCTTCCAGATCAGTGGGATCTGACCAAGTACACTCTTGACAATCAACAAATATTAATGTAAATTTAATGAAAACATTGCAAGCATAATTTCTACCTTTGATGAGCATTGTTGGTAAGCTGGAATTTCTGTTCATGATTCAAAATATTTTGGTGTGAATTTGAATTGTGTATCCTTGTATCGGACAATAAATGGCTTCAAAGAGTATATGTGAAAGATCAACTAGAGGTCTCAGGAGGCATAAGTCCAGTAGGATGCTTTGGATCTTTATTTTTGACAAAGCAGAATTATATTGTCGGACCTAATTACCTCCAAATCATAGTTGTATTTTCAGCAGTATTAGTGTTTGGCACTAAAACAATGTTATGGTTTCATTCATACCACTGGACTTCACTTCTGTCCTCAAGACACAAAGTTTTCTCTTTTGAAGATTGCGCACAAGGGCTGGCTGCCGATATATACTTTCTTGTGGATTCATCCTGGAGCATGGGACAGGAGAACTTTGAGCATGTCAGACAATTCCTGTACAGTGTGATTAAAGCACTGCACGGGGGTGGAGGGGACAGGTTTAAATTTGCCCTTGTGCAGTACAGTGGCTCGCCCAAAACCGAGTTTCAGCTCAACACCTACGCGACAACACAGGGAGTCCTGGCGCACATCAAGGCTATGACTTACCGTGGTGGGGGCACCCGGACAGGCCTGGGCTTGGACTTCCTCATCCGTGCCCACTTGAACATGGCTTCGGGTGGCCGCGCTGGTGAAGGGGTGGCCCAGGTGGTGGTGGTTTTAACAGATGGGCGCTCCCAGGATGACGTGGCTGGACCAGCTCAGGTGCTGCAGCTGGCGGGTGTGGAGGTGTTTGCGGTGGGCGTTCAGGATGCGGTGGACTGGGAGCTCAGGGAGATGGCTAGCCAGCCCCATGACGCTCATGTGTTCAGTGTAGACTCTTTCCTGGCCTTGCGGGATGTAATCCAAGATTTAGTGGTGGGGCTTTGCGGTGCAGTGACCCAGGCAGGAGGTGCCCCTGTGGCTATGGAGGCCCCTGTGGCTGGAGGTGGGACAGGTAAACGAAAAAGGGGCCGGTGTCACTACCATACTAATGTGCCCACGTGTCCAGGAAGAAGTTGCTGCTTTTGCGGCAATGACTGGAATGAGGTTTTAACCCAATTAAGGATATTTTAACCACAATAACCTTTCACCATCCAGCAGCAAAATTAACATCACTTGTTTTTTCTTACCACATTTAATATGCCTATAACACTTTTAAAATCACAACAGGATTTGCATGTGATTGACTCTCCTACTGCATCTTAGATGAGGGTGTTTGTAACAGTATGACTGAGTAAAGCCAAATCAAATAAAATGACCCTTGAGCATGGAGTGAGAACAAGCCATCTAAATGGTAGGAACAGTCTGTCTCAAGTGCTTTACTGGATTGCTGTTTTGGCATAATAATCCCATGTGTAATTCAAGACACGATTTACATGATTTATAGTGGCTGTCTTAACCTCTATTACACACACACACACACACACACACACACACACACACACACACACACACACACACACACACACACACCAATAACAACAACAACAACAACAACAACAACAACAACAACAACAACAACAACAACAACAACAACAACAACAACAGCTGAAAATACACATCTCAACCACACATATTACATATACATAACAGTAATGTCAAAAGTACTGAGAAGAGATGATGGCTTATCCTTCAATAACTTATTGAAGGATAAGCTTATCAGAACTTCTGAAAATAAGTCAGTGAGCTTTTAACAATGGCTAACCACCCACCACTGCTTGTGTGTCTTGTGTTTGTTTGTTTGTCTTTATCAGTCACTTTGTCTTTAACTGTGTAAAATATGTGCAATATTTTATATCTGAAACAGTGATGAACCTGCCTGGAACCATCCTTGACCTGGAGCAGACCTAGATGTTCAGTAGTGGTGCAAAATGTTACAGTAAACCATTGAAATGAGCAGGATAAATAATAACAAAGAGATTGATACTTTTAATAAAAATGCTGCGTCCAAAGAAACGTTTACCTTTATTAGTAAACACTGCAAATTCAAATGAATTGGAAACATCAACAATATTCAACTTTTCCATTCATCTGGATTTGTACTAAGGGATCAAACATGGTGTGTATTAAATTGGGAACTCTTAGGTAGCAAGGATGGACCACAGGATGTCATGACTGGTCACTTTATCTGAGGTCTATAACATGAGTCTGCATGGTGTGGCTGAACTCAGTGGAGCCAGTGCAAGGGACATGCCACACACATGTATTAAATAATTATGTGCATACATGCTCTGAGCACCAGTGGATCAACAGAGCTAGCTACTTTATATCATATT
This sequence comes from Hoplostethus mediterraneus, assembly GCA_034670385.1. Classification (NCBI taxonomy): domain Eukaryota; kingdom Metazoa; phylum Chordata; class Actinopteri; order Trachichthyiformes; family Trachichthyidae; genus Hoplostethus; species Hoplostethus mediterraneus. The sequence continues at coordinate 4,990,957 of JAXDDW010000014.1, forward strand.
AGTGTTTAATATTACTGCAATCAGGGGTTAAAGTGGGATTTGGCAGGTGGGGGAACCCTAAGATCCGGTGTAGCGGTGCAGCGGGGACAAATGACTCACCTCATAATAATTATTGTTTATTTATTATTTAAGACATTTCACAATATGAATGAAGAAGATAACTTCAACAACACATAGTGTAAACAGTGTTTCCCACAAAATTAGATTCTATTTGTGGTGGTAATATTTGAATATTAATTAATGAATATATTAATATTTTAATTTCCAACAAAATATATACCAGCACAGAAGAATAATACACATAATCTACAGATTAAGTCACTTCAGAATCTCCTTGGTTCAGCCTACATGCAGTATGATGTGTTTTGCAATGTTTTTATGACAGATTGTGTTCACTATGAATGTTTACTTGACACATGCAATGATGTCCTAGCACGTTGTCTTTTTTGTCTCTTTCTCACTCTTAACGCTTTCACATGTTGCATTTTGTTCTGTTTTGTCTCTCTCTCTCCCCTTAAAGCACAAGAGTCAGCTGACCTAGTACTGTTAATTGATGGATCAGAGAACGTTGGAGCAGCAAACTTCCCTCGTGTGCGTGATTTGGCTTTGAGAATCATTGATGGCCTTGATGTGGGCAGGGACACTATACGGGTGGCCTTGGCCCTATACAGTGCCGACCCAGAGATTCAGTTCTATCTAAATAGCTATCAAAGCAAAGCTGCAGTCCTGGAAGCTGTAAAGGGCCTCACCTTCACAGGGGGCGACAAATCTAACCTGGGGGCTGCCTTGGAGGAAGTGGCCGAGAGCCTTTTGAGCCAGACAGCCGGGGGCAGGGCGGAGGAGGGTGTACCCCAGGCCGTGGTGATAATCAGTGCTGGGCCATCCACTGACGATACTGGTGCGGGTGACAGGGCCCTTAAGAGGGCCAACGTTCTCACGCTCGGCATGGTGATTGGTGGTACTGCCACTACTGATCTGGAAACAGTTGCTACAGATAAAAGCTTTGTTCTGTCGGCCCCTGATTTCAGAACAGTGGCAAGCATGGGTGACAAGCTGCTGCCATACATTTACGGGGTGGCCCAGCGCAGCATTGTTATTCAGAATGAGTTCACAGAAGGTATGTAACTTCTCTGTACAGGTTGGTGGGGCATCTTGGTTGTGGAAGGGAATTTTATAAAACAGAAAGTCTTGTAAGTGAGATCATAATGAATGTTGCAATGTGCAAGGTAAGAAAATGCTCTTTTCCCAGTGGTAATACGGCTTTTTAATAATATAGCTCTGAAAAAAAAAAAAATCTTAAATCAGCATCTCTACATGTATGGCAACCATTCCATTCCAGTGTCTGTTGAATTCCATGTTAGAATAAAACAAAAATGCTCATTTTACTCAAACACATATAAATAGTAAAACCAGATAAACTGATAATTTGGAGTGGTCTCTTAATTTTTTCCAGAGCTGTATTATTGCTCTGTGCATTCTACCCTTGACTTTTTAAATCTATAAAATTCCACTAGTTCCTTGGAGAGTTGATAGTGGAAAAAGAACAAAGGCGGCTGATAGTGGAAAGATCTTCCACTAAGCAATAGAAATTTGTAAGATACTTTGCCTCCTATTCATGCCTCTTGGAGCCTAACTGCTTCATTTGGCTTCAACACTCTTGGCAGACTGAAAATCACTTCAGCAAATCAAAATAGTTAAAAATGAGGGATTTAGATTATTAATATAGAAAATGATGTAATTTTTGAATTATTACATTGACAAAGAGCAACAATGCTAAACTATGAGATCATTAACTATTTCAGTGATGGCCCTTCTTTTGAAATAATTTTGTTATACTACAATATACAATATACTGAAGTTTGCATTATGAGTTCTAACATTCAAGAAATAAATAATTATGTCCTATGTAAAATGTTTCATTTAGCACATTTCACTACGTCACTACATTCAAATTATAATTCTCATGATCATAGAAATCCTTAGTTCTTCTTTAGTACTAATTTATTTCACATTAAAGCATTTCTTTCATTCACATTAATGCATTTTCTTTTATTCACATTAAAGCAATTTTTTCCCCTCTTTCAGCTTTGGCAGTTGGAAAGAGAGACATCATTTTCCTCATTGACAGTACAATGGGCGCCACGTTTGTCAATGCCATGCGTGACTTCATCAAGCGGTTCGTTGACATCATGCCAATCGGTCCGGACCAAGTGCAAGTGGGTATCGCTCAGTTCAACAATGTTCCTCGGCTTGAGATGGACCTGAACTCCTATGGATCCAGGGAGGAAATAACGGCTGCTTTGGGCACAATCAGGCCAAAACCTGGACAGTCGGTGAACATTGGAGCGGCCTTGGAGTTTGTACGGACCAACATGCTGCGTGCTGAAAAGGGCAGTCGTATTCAACAGGGGGTACCCCAGCTATTGCTGCTGATGGCCAGTAAAAAGTCTAGTGACAGTGTGGACCAGCCTGCCGAGGCCCTGCAGCGTATGGGGGTGCTGAACCTGGCTGTAGGCTCCAAGAGTGCTGATGAGCAGGAGCTGAAGCGGATTGCCTTTGATGACAGCTTAGTCTTCATGCTGAAGGACTTCCGCATGCTGCTTCGCAACCCCAAGCTGATCATCTCTCCAATTTCCACTCTAACAGGAGTGGTGGTGACCGAAGGACCCACTGAGTCAGGTAATGCTGCACAAATTGCACAAATTGTTTGAGCTACCAAGATTCTCTCTAACATATTTTTAAACAAGGCCATTAGAAACCTTTGAGGAAATATCCACAATACGCAGGGTAAAGGTTTTTCTTGTCCTTTGTGCTTTTCCTCAGTGGTGGAGATAACTACAGTGCGGACACAAAAAGTGGTCCGAGACATTGTCTTCCTTGTGGACGGCTCCAATTATGTCGGCAGCAGCAACCTCCCCTACGTACAACAGTTCATTAGCAACGTGGTCAACCAGCTGGATGTGCGTCCAGACCGGGTCCAGGTTGGCCTCATGCAGTTTGCTGAGCATCCAAGAATTGAATTCTATCTAAACACCCACCGCACCAAGCAAGAGATTCTGGACAGCATATCTCAACTCAGGCTGACTGGAGGCTCAGTTTTGAACACAGGAGCTGCAATGGATTATGCCCTAAGCCACATGTTCCAGTCATCACGTGGGTCGCGGAGGAGGCAGAATATCCAGCAAGTGTTGATTCTGATCACGGGTGGTCCAGCCCAGGATGAGATCAAAACGATAGCGGACAAAGTGGCTTTGGCTGGTGTTTTGACCTTCACAGTCAGTTCTGGACAGGCAGATGAGGGGTTACTAAGAACAGTTGCTTTTGTCCCAAACTTGGCTTACCATGAAAGAAGCTTCTCTAACTTGCCAAATGTTGCTGAACAAATCAGGACCCCTTTGATAACAACGGTTGGTGATACAGATTTGACTAACGTAGAAGTCATAGAGGAAACTGGTACGTTGTGTATTTGTAATGTATGTTTTGTTGCATTGGAAAGAAATGTGTTGTCTTAAATTTAATCTAAATGTGAATGAATAAGAATGCTTTTATTGTTATCTATTCATTTTATTTTCTTGTTTCTTTCAGTTACTACTGGAGCTGAGAGGGATGTTGCCTTTCTGATTGATGGCTCAGACAATGTTCGTGGTGATTTCCCCTACATCCGGGATTTTATCATCAAAGTCATTGAACCACTTGATATTGGAACTGACAGAGTACGGATTTCAGTGGTTCAACATAGTGAAAAACCAACCCCCAATTTCTACCTTAACACATACCAAACCAAAGATGAGGTGATAAGAGCTGTCAATGGAATAGCACTGGCTGGTGGGCATAGTCTAAACACAGGAACTGCCCTGAAATTCATGAAGGACACCATCTTGTCTGAAAGGCACGGCAGCCGGGCAACACAAAATGTCCCCCAGTTTCTGATTGTTTTGACTGGAGGCAGGTCAAGGGATAACGTGAAGGAACCTGCTGTTGCACTCAAGACAGAGGGAGTGGTACCATTTGGTGTTGGTGTCAAGGATGCAGACCCAAAGCAGATTGAGGCCATTTCACACAACCCCTCCTTTGCCTTCAATGTGAAGGAATTCAGTGAGCTTGGCACTGTACACCAAAAGCTCAATAACTATGTGAGCCTTCCCAAGGAACAGTTAGAAGTTATCCTACAGGAAGGTAAGGAAAATATCTGTTTTCTCACTGTTTGTTATGTAAAACTCATTGGGAAGGAAACTGCTTCAACTTAAGTTCTTGGCGCTGTACCAAGATGAATGCCTCTCAAAATGCCTTTCATTTGTTGTGTCTTAGTACATGGTGATGCTGTAAAAAGAGATATTGTGTTCCTACTGGATGGCTCTGATGGAACAAGAGATGGCTTCCCAGAAATACGACAGTTTGTTAAGAGTATAGTGGAGAGACTCATATTGGATGAGAACAAAGACAGAGTATCTGTGGTTCAGTATGCTGATAAACCTGAGGCCAATTTTTATCTGAGTTCTCACAAAACAAAGGATGCCATCATCAATGCCATAGATAATTTAAGGCACAAGGGTGGGAGAAGCCTTAATACTGGGGCAGCTCTCCAGTTTGTGAGGCACAATGTCTTCACCTCCTCTACGGGCAGTAGACGACTAGAGAGTGTGCCTCAGATACTAATTCTTCTGAGTAGCAAACAGTCCAAAGATAATGTGAAAGGCCCAGCTTTGGCTCTTAAAGATCGTGAAATTGTGTCAGTTGGGGTTGGAGTGGGAGATGCCAGTCTCTCAGAGTTGGAAATGATTGCCTTCAAACCTGGTTTCACATACAAGGTCACTGATTTCTCCGAGTTGCCCACAGTACAGTCACAACTTCTTGCTACACTGAGCATATCAAGAGACACAGATGAATCGATGACTGCTGGGATCCCTGATTTACTAGGTAAGAATTCCACTCGTGAATATATGCCTACAAGTGACAGGCAATGTTCTTTCTTCCAGAATTTTGAGTTTTGCTCTCCAGAATATTCTTTCTCACCAGGATATTCAGCATGAATTCTTAAAGACTCCTTGATTAATGTAAGCTGATAAGTGATTCTGTATTGGTCAGCTACATTTCAGTTGCGTGCCATATATTATGTAGCATTATCTTAACTAGAAAATCTATTCTCTTTGACAATTCTGCTGTCTTTCTCTGGCTTTCGATACTAGAACATTTCCATCATTTCCACTTCTTTTTCTTTGAAGAGGAGTTGACGATTTATACCATACATTGCATCTTTTTGATGAAAAGATGGCTCCTCATCACTTCTGCTTGAAATGATACTTTCAGAGCAGTAGCGCAACTGCTCAACATTCCCGCTTTTCACTCACTCATGCTGATAAATATGCATGAGTGTAGTATTTCTGAACATTGTGATGAGCTTTCCTTTCTTTTCAAATGTATACCTCAAACATATTTAATAAGTCTTAAACAACTAGTCCGTGTATTCCATGTCTATCTATTTATCACCTGATCAACACAGGGGGCAACAAAAGGGACGTTGTGTTTCTCCTTGATGGTTCAGATGACTCTAGAAATGGACTGCCGGCCATTCGAGAGTTCATCAGAAGAATGGCAGAAGACCTGGACATTGATGAAGATAAGGTTCGAGTGGCTGTTGTGCATTATAGCGATGACACCACAATTTACTTCAGTTTAAAAACTCACAAATCCAAAAGGGCTGTCATCTACGCTGTGAGAAGTCTTCGCCATAAAGGAGGAACACCTCGGAACACTGGGGCTGCTCTCCAGTTTGTTCGAGACAATGTTTTCACCACTTCATCTGGGAGCAGAAGCCTGGAGGGGGTCCCTCAGATTCTGTTTTTGCTGACTGGAGGAGTATCCAATGATGATGTCTCAGACGCTGCATTGGACCTGAAACGACTTGGGGTTTTGTCTTTTGCCATCGGAATGAAAAATGCAAAAGAGGAGGAACTTCAGAAAATTGCCTACTCCTCCAGATTTCTTTTCAACCTACCGGTTTTTGGTGAACTCTTGTCTATTCAACCAGAGATCCTTGCATTTGTCCAGTCAAAAATGGCAATTGAGCCCCCTACTATTGTAGGTAAGATGTGTCATTGATTTGTAGTTGAGAATCAAACTGAACCCCCGCTTATTCTTTAAACAACTGGTCTCTGCATCATCTTTTGAAGAAAATCAGTCGATAATTTTCCTCAAACTGCATTGACTAGAGGCCACCTCCTGGTTATGCTGTATGTATTCTTCAACACAATACTGGTGGTGTGAGGTGTTTTGTTTGCATCTCAGAAATCCCTTCTGGCACACATCCCATTTCTTCTTACGCTTTGGAGAGCCTTGTCTTGACTGCTTCACATCGGTGAATGTTCCCACTCTCTAATCTTAAGCTCTTCCTTGAGCCAATGATAATCACATCATTGACTGAATATTTGCAGTTACACAGCCTTTTCATCTTTTCCAAACAACCTTTTCTCCTACTTTCATTTGTGGAAGAGGAATGTGCTTTATCTCATAATTACTTCCAAGATTTTCAACAATTTCTTCATCTACAAATGTTCTTAAATGTTCTGGCATTTAGGACCATTTCCATTTTCTTTGCATGAGTTTGAAGACTTTCTTATTTTTTTAGATGTTGTATTAGCATGTGGTTTCACATTACTGCAATGGAAGAATATTCCTAATGTATATTGTATCTCATAGTTAAAGAATTATTGTACCCAGTAGGTATAATTGATGTTATTTAATGACATACATGATTCTTAAACAGGCTCTTCCTATTTTTTCCTAGTTGAGCTAGATGCCACTCAAAGAGACATAGTGTTTCTATTGGATGGGTCAGATGACACAAGGAGTGGATTCCCAGCAATGCAAAGTTTTGTCCAAAGAGTGGTAGAGACACTCAATATTGGTGAGAGCAAAGACCGTGTTTCTGTGGTCCAGTACAGCACAGATCCACAGACACATTTCAATTTGAACACGTACATGGAAAAACAAGACGTTCTTAATTCAGTCCAGCAACTGCAGCATAAAGGAGGAAGACCTCTCAACACTGGGGCAGCTCTTGACTATGTGAGGAATCATGCTTTTATTGACTCCTCTGGGAGCCGGCGTCAAGACGGTGTCCCTAAGATATTGATTCTATTGAGTGGGGGAAGATCTCAAGATGATGTTGCAAGTGCTGCTGCAGCTCTAAAACAGGACCAAGTTGTTCCATTCAGTATAGGGTCAAGAAATGCAGACCTATTGGAGCTCCAAATGATTGCACAAATCCCCTCCTATGCTTTCTCTATCCCACGGTTTGATGATCTTGGGAGCATCGATCAACAACTTGTGTCATTTATGAAAAGGGTGCCTCGTCAGCCAAGACTTAAACCAGACACTGTTTTAGGTAAGATATTTATTTTTTTGTACTGTAACCTTGACCTGCTTACTTTTGACATATGACATATTTGATTGTTTTATATTTTGGTCACATTTAATGTTCTTTTTCATTATTATATGATTTAAAAGTTAATGTATAACTCTAATTGGGCATCATCCTTTTGTCTGTCAAAGCGTCCAAAACTGAATCCATTCAACGGGATGTTGTATTTTTACTGGATTGCTCAGATGAAATGCAGAATGTATTTGAGACAATGCTTGACTTCGTTGAGAGAGTGGTGGAGAAACTTGTTGTGGATGAGAACAAAGATCGTGTCTCAGTGGTTCAGTACAGCAGAGCTCCTTCTGTCGAATTTTATCTGAACACATACAAAACACAGCAGAATGTTGTTGACACTATCCGAGGTCTGCGGCATAAAGGAGGCAGACCCCTCAACACTGGAGCAGCCCTTCATTATGTCAAGGATAATATCTTTACAGCCTCTTCTGGGAGTAGGCACCAACAGGGCGTCCCTCAGATATTGATTCTCTTGACTGGAGGGCGGTCCAGTGATGATATCAGAAATGCCGTAGCAAACTTGAATGGAATTGGTGTGATGGCATTTGTGGTGGGAATAAAGAGTGCAGATGCCCTTGAGCTTCAAACTATTTCACAGGAACCCAGTCATGCTTTCTTTGCAGCAGATTTAAATGATCTCTCAGGCATTGAACAGCAAATATCTTCAGCCATTGAGAAGGCTGAAATGCCTGCTATCATCCCAGCATTATATGGTAAGATTGTAATGATCACATCTTACTCTACATTTGTAGGTAAAAATATGGCTCTTAAAATCCCTTTATTAACCCATATGTTTGACTGCCTTTGTTACTACAGATAACAACAGAAGAGACATTGTATTTTTACTTGATGGCTCTGATGATTCCCAGAGAAGATTCATAAATATTCAAGACTTTGTGAAGAGAATAGTGATGAACCTGAATATTGATGCAAACAAAGATCATGTGTCTGTGGTCCAGTACAGCAACACAGCAGAGATTAATTTCAAGTTGAACTCTTACACAACAAAAGATGAGGTTCTTGATGCAATAACAGGTCTAAGTCATAAGGGAGGTTATCCCCACAACATTGGAACAGCTCTCCAGTATGTGAAGGACCATGTCTTTACTCCTGCCTCAGGAAGTAGACTCCTTGAGGGAGTTCCACAGCTACTCATACTACTGAGTGGGGGAAGATCTGGAGATGACATAATAATCCCTGTCAGAAAGCTGAAAGAGATTGGTGTCATGTCAATTGGTATTGGAACAGCTGATGCAGACACCCTAGAATTACAGACACTATCTTATGAACCTAATTATGCCCTCTCTATCACTGATTATGAAGACCTTCCCACTGCTCAGCAGGATGTGTTGTCATTGTTAAAAGATGCTTCGAACCATAGAGATCCAGCTGCTCCCACAAAGGGTTTTGGTAAGATCTTCCCTGTTCTAATGTTCTGTAGCTTCTTGCATAAAGCATTATTTGTAAAAGATGTAAGACACTGGCTTCAAAATGAATTGAGATGTTGTCCATGCCCAGGACTATAATGAATAATATTTAAATTAAATCCCGTACTTGTCAAGAAACGGTGAACTTCTTAGGAGGACTGCTTTTCTCTCTCAAAGAGAAAATCTCTCTGCAATCTCTTTGCTTCTGCAACTCTTTTTTTCTTCATTGCAGATTCCGAGAAAAAGGATGTAGTATTTCTTATTGATGGATCATATGACTCGAGAAACGGCTTTGAGGTGATACGTGGCTTTGTTGAAAAAATTGTTGACATTTTTAATCTAGAGGACAACAAAGACCAGGTGGCTGTTGTTCAGTATAGCCGGGATGGCACAGCCAATTTCTATTTAAATTCATATTCATCCAAGAATGATGTGCTCAATTCCATAAGAACAATGAGGCACAAGTTCGGAAGACCCCTCAACACTGGCACAGCACTGGAGTTTGTCAGAGACAATGTATTTTCTGCTTCAGTTGGGGGCAGACGTGCAGAGGGTGTGCCTCAATATCTATTTGTATTCAGTGGTGGTAGATCAGGTGATGATGTGAGAGGACCAGCACAGTCACTCAAAGCAAATGGAATCAGGACCTTTAGTATTGGAACAAAGAATGCTGATACTTTGGAATTGCAAACCATCTCTTTCACCCCAGCACATTATTTTTCTGTCACCAGCTTTAACTATCTGAACAGCATACATTCATCTGTGGAAGCCATAATGAGTGGAGCTCAAGAAATTACAGAATTTCCAACTGCTATTGGTAAGAAGTAGAAAATATTCTTTGCACATTGCTTTTCAACATTATATTAGAGAGGTACAACATCTAGGTATCTAGGCAACATCTCTCAAGATATATTTGTATATAAACAGCATAATTGTATACCACTGGCTAAAGCAAAATGTTTCATTGATTGTTTAGAGCAAAGATGTGGAGTTTGTAAATTGTTTGTATTTATATCCATTTCAGACACTTCCACTGTCCAGAAATTAGAACTCCAGAGTGCTGATATTGTTTTTCTCCTTGATGGATCTGATCATATGCAAGCAAATGCAAGACAAATTTGGGACTTCATCAAACAGTTTGTTGAGCAAATAGAAATTGGGCCAAGCAAAGTGCAAGTTGCTTTGATTCAGTACAGTGACAAGCCCACTACCGACTTTCTCCTGAACACATACTCATTGAAACAGGATATCATGAGTCGTATGAACAACATAAAACTTAAAGGAGGGACAACAATTAACACTGGAGAAGCCCTTGATTATGTGAAAAACAATGTGTTTATTGCCTCCTCTGGAAGCAGAGCCCAAGAAGGGATCCCACAGATACTTATTCTCTTGAGCGGGAGAAAGTCAAAAGATGATGTCCTTGTTCCATCGGACAGATTAAGAGATGCTGGAATTGTGCTTTTCAGTGTTGGGGTTAATAATGCAGATAAGTTGGAGATGGGGCGCTTGGCACACAGTCCCAGAGAGGCATATTTTATCAAGGAGATTTCGGACTTTACTCTTGTGAGGCAACAGTTGCTGTCAGCAGTTGCATCTCACAAAGGTGCAGTCAGCCCTGGTGTAGGTGAGTGAAATTGAGTACAAAAAACAGCTTTGTTGAACTTTACTGTTTGAGAGCAAGGATGTCTTTTCAGTATCAGGCATTTGCATTATATTCTAAAACTTGCATGGCAATGAAATATTCCATAAAAATCAACATAATGTTTTTAAACAAACTGAAAATTGTAAATGTAAATTGCATATATTCTAAATATATATTCAAGTTGTAGATGGTTTAAATTTACATGATTGTGGACTTTTAGGTTCGGGACCCAGTGTGAAAAGAGATATTGTCTTCCTTCTTGATGGATCTGATGATGTCAGGAGTAGATTCACAGCTATACGTGAATTTGTTGCAAAAGTGGTGGGCAGCTTTGACCTGGACCAAGGAAAAGATCAAGTTGCTGTTGTGCAATATAGCAACAGTGCTGAAGTTAATTTCAAACTGAATACTTATAAGACAAGAGATGATGTTCTTAGACATATCACAAACATAAAGCCAAAAGGTGGAAGGCCTCAATATATTGGAACAGCCCTACAGTTTGTGAGGGACAGTATTTTTGTTTCAAATGCTGGAAGTCGACGTCATGAGGGTGCCAAGCAGATACTTATCATACTGGCCGGAGGTAGATCTAGAGATTCTCCTCGAGGCCCAGCAAGTGATCTCAAGGCTGCAGGCGTTGTCACATTTGCAATTGGATCAAGAATGACGAATGCACTTGAGATGCAGGCTATTTCCTCAGACCCAAATTATGTTTATTCAGTCACTGACTTTGCAAATCTTTCTGATATTCAACAAAGCTTGGTGACTCATGTTACTCAAATGAGACCACAAGAGGAAACAACAGCTGGTAAGATATTTAAATAATTTGTTTCATATTAAATTATATCATTTACTTAATTGCAATAATGGTGAATCTGATAAACATTATGATAAATGAATTATCTATTTTTAACAGAGGAAAGTGATGAAAAAGGAAGAGATATAGTGTTCCTTTTGGATGGATCTGATAATACCAGAAATGGATTTGCCGCTATTCAAGATTTCCTTTACAGAATAATTGAAAGACTAAACATTGGGCCAAATAATGACAGAGTTGCTGTGATTCAGTTTAGCAATGTGGCAGTAGCCAATTTCTATTTAAATTCATTCATGAGGAAGGAAGACGTCTTAAGTACCGTAAGGAAGCTCTCACACAAAGGTGGAAGACCTCTCAACACTGGTGAAGCGCTAAAATATGTCAAAGAAAAAGTATTCACAACTGCCACAGGAAGCAGATACAGTGCAAATGTGCCACGAATACTTGTTGTTATAAGTAATGGGCCATCAAGTGACAGTGTGGATGTGCCTGCTGTTGCTCTAAAAGAAAGTGGTGTTTTAGTACTAACCATTGGAACAAAAAACTCTGACCACAAGGAATTGGACAAGATAAAACATGCCCAAAGTCACACTTTGTCAATTTCTGAAGTTGCTGAACTTCCACATATACAAGACCAACTTCTTTCAATGATGGGAGACAAAATGAAGGAAATTATGAATGCATCAACAGTGATGGGTAAGAATATGATTACATACATAATACAGCATGAATCTATGCCTATACAGGTATTGATGTCATGTACCATGAATACATGTTAAAATTGTATCTTTTATTTCTGACATTCCTAGTGGACCATAGCACTGCCAAAAGGGATGTAGTATTCCTTCTGGATGGTTCTGATGGCACAAGGAATGGATTCCCTGCCATGCGTGATTTTGTGCAGAGAGTGGTGGAAAAACTGGATGTGGGAGAAAACAAAGACCGTGTCTCTGTGGTCCAGTACAGCAGAGACGCAGAGGTCCATTTCTATCTGAACACATACACCACAAGAGAGGAAATTGTTGACACAGTCACAGGGCTGAGACACAGAGGAGGCAGAATCCCCAACACCGGGGCGGCCCTCCAATACGTCAGGGACAATGTTTTCACAAACTCCTCTGGAAGCAGGCGCCTGCAAGGTGTCCCGCAGATGTTGATCCTGCTAAATGGCGGAAGGTCTTTTGACAATGTAGATACCCCAGCCTCTGCTCTCAAAGAGCTGGGCGTCTTTGTGATTGGCATTGGAACAAGGAGCTCTGACAGCAGAGAATTGCAGAGAGTATCCTATGAACCTAGTTATGCTCTGTCAGTGTCTGAGTTCACTGACCTCCCCAACATCCAAGAGCAGCTCTCCTCTGCAATGAGGACAGTACTAGTGAGGGCCACACCCATGACACCAACAGTAACCGGTAAGAATTCACCAATTTTAAGCGTCCAAGGTTATGGGAAAGTAAAACTCCATTTGTATGCCAGGCTATATTTTCTCACAAGGTCTATGACAGCCACCCTCATTTTGGTAAAATAGCTGTGCCAGGTTTAAAGGCTGGATAAAAGTCACTGTCTGCCAAGATTCTGAATTTTGACTTCCCAATGAGGGACCGCTTTGGAAAGATGGTTGTGTTCTCTGGAGAGATCGGTCCAATCAGATTCCCAGCAAGGGATTTGTCACAGTAAGAGGCATGTGGGCACAAAGAGGTCTCACATGGAACATCCAGAGAGCAGTGTCATCTTTGAACGATACACACATGGGCGAAATTCCGACACTGTCCAGTGTTTGAAAGGCGAAGACGCCCTAACACTGGCAATCTCCGTCTTAGGGACAAGTTGTTCACGCCGAGCGTAGCAGCGACATGAGAAAGTTCCACAGTTAAATTGTACTGAACGTCGTAACTTCAATGTTAACACAGCCTCGCCTGAACAGGTCGGTACTTCACCGTTCCAATGCACCAGTGCTCGATAGCAGAGACTTTGCAGATTCCCTGACCCCGAAAACTTAACGTGTTGACTTCAATACCGTTCCAAATGTCCAACAAACAAGTTCAGTTCCTCCTTGTTCTTGTTTTGACGTTACCCAAACGCCAAAGGATTATTTTTCTGGATGTCGTGGCCAGAATGGCTTCCAGCTAGCGATTGTTCAACAAGGGTGGAAACGACGGTGAAAACAAGCCTTCTTCATCTGCGCTTACCAGGTCCTTTTATTGACCTACACCCAAAGAGGATTTTGATGTCCGGCTGAGCGGGAGGCCAAGAATGGATCCCCCATCCGCTTCTCAAAGGTGGAACATGATTGGGAAAAACCAGGAACCGTGCCCAGGGTCCCAGTAACCAAAGCGAAGGTCCTTTCACTTCGTACCCACACCCACCAAAAGAATGTGCCTGCTCCAGGCAGACCAGAGGAGCATCCGAACAACCGGCACCCTCAATCTCGGCAATGTTTCACACCTCCGACAGCCCTGCAAGCTCTCCCTGCATGGACCTGCTAAGGCCAAGCCTCACAACAGTAACCCCACTCTCTCTCAAGAGCTGGCGTTTTGGATTGCACTCACAAGGAGCCTTTTCAGCAGAAATGCAGAAACCTTGACTAAAAAGCTCTGTCAGTTCAGTTCACTTACTCCCAAACATCCTAGAGCCTCCCTCTCTTGGACATCTAGTGAGGGCCACCCTGACCCGCCCACACACGAAGATCACCTTACCCAGTGGTACCCACCAGCATCCAAGCTACCCCAAACGAGTAATTATCAAGTACTCCCCTATTCTAATTTCATCATCCCCTTGAAGATGTCGTGCTAGCAAACTCCCATCTTCATGACCCTGAGATTCTTCGGTCCACGCTCCAACTACCAGCGTCCCGTGGACAGCGTCCGCATCCACTGCATTCACCTCCGAAAGGGAGATCCTCATTGCAGGGAAGCTACTGTATCCCTCGCCAAGCCGGCCTGCTGAAGCTCAACAGAGCCTACGTACCACTCATCGCTCACCCAGCAGCCGAGCGTGATCCACCATATGTTCACGCATCGCCACCAGGCATGTTGCGACCACTTGTACACTGCTTCTGCTCCATACCTCAAGTGGACTTGGTTGCCGTGTCCTCCTGATTCAGGTAACGGAGCACAGAGTCTGCTCGACGTCGAACAGGAAGACTGAGCAACAAGACCGTCCGTGGCTAAACCGGTAAGAATTCACCAATTTTAAGCGTCCAAGGTTATGGGAAAGTAAAACTCCATTTGTATGCCAGGCTATATTTTCTCACAAGGTCTATGACAGCCACCCTCATTTTGGTAAAATAGCTGTGACAGGTTTAAAGGTGTGAATTACAAAAGATCAGCTTGTCTTCCACCCTAATATTTCTCTAATTTTGACATTCCCTAGTTGAGCGCCGCCCTCTTGGAAAGGATGTTGTGTTCTTGCTGGATGGATCTGATGGCACTAGAACTGGATTCCCAGCAATGCGTGACTTTGTCCAAAGAGTGATAGAGACACTCAGTGTGGATGAGAATAAAGATCGTGTCTCAGTGGTTCAGTACAGCAGAGATCCGGCTGTCCAATTCTATTTGAACACATACACAACAAAGGGCGAGATTCTCGACACTGTCAGAGGTTTGAGGCACAAAGGCGGAAGACCCCTCAACACTGGAGCAGCTCTCCAGTACTTGAGGGACAATGTGTTCACCGCCTCTGCCGGAAGCAGGCGCCTGGAGAAAGTTCCACAGTTCCTAATATTGCTAAGTGGTGGAAGGTCTTTTGACAGTGTTGATACACCAGCCTCTGCCCTGAAAGAGCTCGGGGTCTTCACCGTTGCAATTGGAACCAGGAGCTCTGATAGCAGAGAACTGCAGAAGATAGCCCATGAACCCGGTCAAGCTCTATCTGTGTCTGACTTCAGTGACCTTCCCAATGTCCAACAGCAAGTTCAGTCCTCCATGGAGGCAGTGGTTATTGACGTTACCCCAGAATCGCCAACTGTTATTGGTATGTTAACAAGCATGGCCATTTGCTGGCCTCACAAGCTAAGCGATGTGTTTCAACTATGGTTGGCGGACACGAAGCCTTTTGGCCTAGCTTATTTCATCTTTTGTCTTTCTTTGCTTTCTCAGTTGATCCTGACACTGCCAAAAGGGATGTAGTATTCCTTCTGGATGGTTCTGATGGCACAAGGAATGGATTCCCTGCCATGCGTGATTTTGTTCAGAGAGTGGTGGAAAAACTGGATGTGGGAGAAAACAAAGACCGTGTCTCTGTGGTCCAGTACAGCAGAGACGCAGAGGTCCATTTCTATCTGAACACATACACCACAAGAGAGGAAATTGTTGACACAGTCACAGGGCTGAGACACAGAGGAGGCAGAATCCCCAACACCGGGGCGGCCCTCCAATACGTCAGGGACAATGTTTTCACAAACTCCTCTGGAAGCAGGCGCCTGCAAGGTGTCCCGCAGATGTTGATCCTGCTAAATGGCGGAAGGTCTTTTGACAATGTAGATACCCCAGCCTCTGCTCTCAAAGAGCTGGGCGTCTTTGTGATTGGCATTGGAACAAGGAGCTCTGACAGCAGAGAATTGCAGAGAATATCCTATGAACCTAGTTATGCTCTGTCAGTGTCTGAGTTCACTGACCTCCCCAACATCCAAGAGCAGCTCTCCTCTGCAATGAGGACAGTACTAGTGAGGGCCACACCCATGACACCAACAGTAACCGGTAAGAATTCACCAATTTTAAGCGTCCAAGGTTGTAGGAAAGTAAAACTCCATTTGTATGCCAGGCTATATTTTCTCACAAGGTCTATGACAGCCACCCTCATTTTGGTAAAATAGCTGTGCCAGGTTTAAAGGTGTGAATTACAAAAGATCAGCTTGTCTTCCACCCTAATATTTCTCTAATTTTGACATTCCCTAGTTGAGCGCCGCCCTCTTGGAAAGGATGTTGTGTTCTTGCTGGATGGATCTGATGGCACTAGAACTGGATTCCCAGCAATGCGTGACTTTGTCCAAAGAGTGATAGAGACACTCAGTGTGGATGAGAATAAAGATCGTGTCTCAGTGGTTCAGTACAGCAGAGATCCGGCTGTCCAATTCTATTTGAACACATACACAACAAAGGGCGAGATTCTCGACACTGTCAGAGGTTTGAGGCACAAAGGCGGAAGACCCCTCAACACTGGAGCAGCTCTCCAGTACTTGAGGGACAATGTGTTCACCGCCTCTGCCGGAAGCAGGCGCCTGGAGAAAGTTCCACAGTTCCTAATATTGCTAAGTGGTGGAAGGTCTTTTGACAGTGTTGATACACCAGCCTCTGCCCTGAAAGAGCTCGGGGTCTTCACCGTTGCAATTGGAACCAGGAGCTCTGATAGCAGAGAACTGCAGAAGATAGCCCATGAACCCGGTCAAGCTCTATCTGTGTCTGACTTCAGTGACCTTCCCAATGTCCAACAGCAAGTTCAGTCCTCCATGGAGGCAGTGGTTATTGACGTTACCCCAGAATCGCCAACTGTTATTGGTATGTTAACAAGCATGGCCATTTGCTGGCCTCACAAGCTAAGCGATGTGTTTCAACTATGGTTGGCGGACACGAAGCCTTTTGGCCTAGCTTATTTCATCTTTTGTCTTTCTTTGCTTTCTCAGTTGATCCTGACACTGCCAAAAGGGATGTAGTATTCCTTCTGGATGGTTCTGATGGCACAAGGAATGGATTCCCTGCCATGCGTGATTTTGTTCAGAGAGTGGTGGAAAAACTGGATGTGGGAGAAAACAAAGACCGTGTCTCTGTGGTCCAGTACAGCAGAGACGCAGAGGTCCATTTCTATCTGAACACATACACCACAAGAGAGGAAATTGTTGACACAGTCACAGGGCTGAGACACAGAGGAGGCAGAATCCCCAACACCGGGGCGGCCCTCCAATACGTCAGGGACAATGTTTTCACAAACTCCTCTGGAAGCAGGCGCCTGCAAGGTGTCCCGCAGATGTTGATCCTGCTAAATGGCGGAAGGTCTTTTGACAATGTAGATACCCCAGCCTCTGCTCTCAAAGAGCTGGGCGTCTTTGTGATTGGCATTGGAACAAGGAGCTCTGACAGCAGAGAATTGCAGAGAATATCCTATGAACCTAGTTATGCTCTGTCAGTGTCTGAGTTCACTGACCTCCCCAACATCCAAGAGCAGCTCTCCTCTGCAATGAGGACAGTACTAGTGAGGGCCACACCCATGACACCAACAGTAACCGGTAAGAATTCACCAATTTTAAGCGTCCAAGGTTGTAGGAAAGTAAAACTCCATTTGTATGCCAGGCTATATTTTCTCACAAGGTCTATGACAGCCACCCTCATTTTGGTAAAATAGCTGTGACAGGTTTAAAGGTGTGAATTACAAAAGATCAGCTTGTCTTCCACCCTAATATTTCTCTAATTTTGACATTCCCTAGTTGAGCGCCGCCCTCTTGGAAAGGATGTTGTGTTCTTGCTGGATGGATCTGATGGCACTAGAACTGGATTCCCAGCAATGCGTGACTTTGTCCAAAGAGTGATAGAGACACTCAGTGTGGATGAGAATAAAGATCGTGTCTCAGTGGTTCAGTACAGCAGAGATCCGGCTGTCCAATTCTATTTGAACACATACACAACAAAGGGCGAGATTCTCGACACTGTCAGAGGTTTGAGGCACAAAGGCGGAAGACCCCTCAACACTGGAGCAGCTCTCCAGTACTTGAGGGACAATGTGTTCACCGCCCTCTGCCGGAAGCAGGCGCCTGGAGAAAGTTCCACAGTTCCTAATATTGCTAAGTGGTGGAAGGTCTTTTGACAGTGTTGATACACCAGCCTCTGCCCTGAAAGAGCTCGGGGTCTTCACCGTTGCAATTGGAACCAGGAGCTCTGATAGCAGAGAACTGCAGAAGATAGCCCATGAACCCGGTCAAGCTCTATCTGTGTCTGACTTCAGTGACCTTCCCAATGTCCAACAGCAAGTTCAGTCCTCCATGGAGGCAGTGGTTATTGACGTTACCCCAGAATCGCCAACTGTTATTGGTATGTTAACAAGCATGGCCATTTGCTGGCCTCACAAGCTAAGCGATGTGTTTCAACTATGGTTGGCGGACACGAAGCCTTTTGGCCTAGCTTATTTCATCTTTTGTCTTTCTTTGCTTTCTCAGTTGATCCTGACACTGCCAAAAGGGATGTAGTATTCCTTCTGGATGGTTCTGATGGCACAAGGAATGGATTCCCTGCCATGCGTGATTTTGTTCAGAGAGTGGTGGAAAAACTGGATGTGGGAGAAAACAAAGACCGTGTCTCTGTGGTCCAGTACAGCAGAGACGCAGAGGTCCATTTCTATCTGAACACATACACCACAAGAGAGGAAATTGTTGACACAGTCACAGGGCTGAGACACAGAGGAGGCAGAATCCCCAACACCGGGGCGGCCCTCCAATACGTCAGGGACAATGTTTTCACAAACTCCTCTGGAAGCAGGCGCCTGCAAGGTGTCCCGCAGATGTTGATCCTGCTAAATGGCGGAAGGTCTTTTGACAATGTAGATACCCCAGCCTCTGCTCTCAAAGAGCTGGGCGTCTTTGTGATTGGCATTGGAACAAGGAGCTCTGACAGCAGAGAATTGCAGAGAATATCCTATGAACCTAGTTATGCTCTGTCAGTGTCTGAGTTCACTGACCTCCCCAACATCCAAGAGCAGCTCTCCGCTGTAATTAGGACAGTATTAATGACGGCCACACCCATGACACCAACAACAACTGGTAAGAATTCACCAGTTTTAACTGTCCAAGGTTATAGGAAAGTAAAAAGTGATTTTTATTCCAGGGTGTATTTTCTCACAAACTTTATGGCAGCTACTGTGATTTTAAATTAATTAAATTAATTAACTTAATTAATTAATTAATTTAGTAAATTAATTGGCAGGTTTAAAGGTGTGAATTACAAAAGATCAGCTTAACCCTAACCTAACCCTCAACATCGAGGCAGCTCTCCAGTACATTAGGGATATTTTGTTTATGTTTCCACTGATCTGAAAAGTATGGGAGTCCAGAGTATTGGCAAACAATCACACCCAATCCACAAGTCATATTCAAGGCAAGAGACTTTGCAGAATTTCCAAGCCTGCTGTTTCACTTCTTTTCATCCATTTCTGATGTCTCAAAACATGGATTGACAGGTAATGTATACTCCTTTTGAACGGGTCTATGATGTAAAATTAGTATGGTAACGTTAGATGATTCAATTTCTTTTCCATCTAAAATAAAAAAAGAAACATGTCAGTCATTCTTGTGCTTTAATTAACTGCTCCCTTTCTGCTGTTTTTCCTCCATCTTTATTATGCTTTCCTGTATCTCAACCTTGTGGTGAATCACTCATTGCTGGTATTTACAATCAGTACAGACACAGCCGTACACAGTGTTGCAATCCAGATTCAATGATAAATAAATGTAGTTATGTGGAGGTTCGGCACCATTTTGTCAACCATTTAATTAATATGAAAGGCTATGTTAAATTTATTTTGGTATTCAGAAAAATATGTTATATACTATCAGCCTACATGGTATTCATGCAAACCTCTCATTATGATCAGTTAAGGTTCCTATAAGGAAGAACTAACACTGCCAGTTGACTATAGCCATGGCACACACTGTTCCTTGGGGGAAAACAACACTGTAAAAAGATGCCCACCCACCATCTCTGACTGCACTCCCAGTCAGAGCACTCTAAAACCAGACTTGGTGAAAATACAAAAGACATTCTTTTTTCTGCTATGAGTCTTGAGCGCCATGAAAGCATTTGTTTCAGCTTTGTTGTGACTCCCAGTGTACCAGGGCCAAATCACTCAGTACCTTATTCAATCTTCACTTTCTTCCACAGCTCTTTTGATCTCTTTTCAGTCATGTAAGTCCTAAAACCTTGCTTCACAAGACAATATCAGTGAAGAGTTGTCAGCATTTTATTCTGTATTAATCGTGGAACCGAATTCATTATTGTTCTCTCTTGCAAGAACAATAGATTGTTTTTTTCTACAGCTCTCTCTACACTCAGCTTTTTCATTTTTATCTTACATGGACTCCTCCACTTGTGTCAAAATTTGTTTGACAATTTTAAAGAATTTGCCATTGTCTTTGAGAAGAGAACATTAATCTTTGTATTCTTGCAGTGTTTCTGCTACCATGTGATAATCATTTTCAGGAGGCCTATCTACTTTGAAGCAGTATTTTGAAATAAAAAGCTCCCAGAGATCTTATTAGATGTACTCTTTACTTTAAAGCACATTCCTGCAACAGGTAAGTTGATAGGTCATGAATGAATTAGGGAAAACTATTTTTAGTCAGTACCCATACAAATCGAAAATAAATTAATTCAAGAAGTATCTTCACTTTTCTCTACTTGTTTTTTTTATTGATTGTGCTGATGATATTGATTAATATAAGAAACTGTTGTCCAGTGCACCAGGGTCTCTCAACATTCACACATTTATCCAGTATATAAGACAATGTCTTCAGTGTCTTCTAAGGCAGCAGGTTTCCCACTTATTTTGATTTAACTTCAGGGTGAAAAGTGGTAGTGTTAGAACTTTTATGCATAAATACATTTGTCTACTTTCGCTTGGTGTAGGCTTTAGAAATACTGACTACAGGGTGACATAAACCAATCTCAAATTTGCCCAATGAAACGCTGGTGACGTCCATGACATGACAGTCTGTGCTTTTCTCCATGTTAAAAATGTTTAAATTAAGGCACCCTGAAACAAACTCCCAGTCAGGGGGAGATTCAAGACCCTTAGAGTATTTCAGATGTTCAGTCAGGATATTGAACACTGCTGTGTAAATGCTCTTTTCATTTCTTTTAAATTTCTTTTCACCCTTTCTCACACATTTTAATAATTCCTGTTGCAAAAGATAATATAATTGTTTTCTCGTCTTCTTTCAGCCCAGTCCCATGGTCCCAAGAAGGATGTGGTCTTCCTCGTTGATGGTTCTGATGGTGTTGGAAGGGAATTCCCTATTATCCAGGAGTTTATCCGCAGGATTGTGGAGAATCTCAATGTGGGCGAGAACAAGATCCGGATTGGCGTGGTCCAGTATGGTGACTCTCCAAATGCTGATATGTATCTGAACACCCATACAACTAAGGAGGGTGTTTTGAATGCCATCAAGGGAGTTAGGCAGAGAGGAGGAACGCAACGTAACCTGGGCCAGGCCCTGGAGTTTGTCAGTCGGGACATTCTGACAGCAACACGTGGTAGCAGGAAGCAAGAGGGTGTACCACAGTTTGTAATTGTCGTGTCCAGTGGAGGTTCTACGGATGACATCAGTCGAGCAGCATCATCCCTCAAACAATCTGGGGTTCTGCCCTTCAGCATTGGGACCAGGGATGTCAACCCGACAGAGCTCCAGGTGGTCTCATATGTTCCTAACTATGCCTATACTGTAGATGACCTCCCTGGCCTGTACACAGTCCAGGACACCCTAATCACCACTCTTACTGAGTTGTCAGATGATGAAATTGCCAGGATGCGTCCAGTTTTCCCACGCTATGAAGGTAATTTTCTTCAATTAAATTATCTCTGACCAATAATACAGGATGAATTTGAAGTACAGTCCACACACAATTCAAAAAGACACATGCCCATTGATTAAAAGGATTCCTTAGGTCAGACTCGCATCCACTATGTTTATTCGATAAAAGTGTATATTCATATACATGGTCATATAACTTAATTCATTAGTAAATCTGTAGCTAAAAAACACATCTTGTTATTGTGTTTGCTGTATTTCACAGATACACCAACAATAAGCACTGGAGGAGACAAGAGGGATGTTGTGTTTCTAATTGATGGCACAACAGCGGGGCGTAGTGAGTTCCCCTCCATCCGTGAAATGATAAGGAGAGTTGTGGATAAGCTCGATGTAGGGTTGGATAGGGTCCGAGTTTCAGTGGTGCAATACAGTGATGATGCCAACAGGGAGTTTCTTCTCAATGAACACTCCACCAAAGATGAGGTGCGCCAGGCTGTGTTAAAGCTTCGGAGTAAAGGTGGGAACCGTCTGAACACAGGTCGCGCTCTCGAGTGGGTCTCCAGAAACATCTACCAGAGGTCAGCAGGAAGCCGTATTGAGGAAGGTGTGCCTCAATTCCTCATTCTAGTTACTGGTGGAAAGTCTACAGACGATGTATCCGGTCCAGCTAATCAACTTAAGAGCAACCTTGTAGCGCCTCTCGCCATTGGCTCAAGGAATGCAGACCCCAACGAATTGAGACAGATCTCCCTGAAACCTGAACTCACATATATAGTTAACAACTTCCAACAGCTTCCACGTGTGGAGCAGCAGCTCATTGCTTCAGTGAACAAAATCACCACAGATGATATTGCCAGTTATGTTCCTTCAGTTCCTTCAGTGGATTTAGGTAAGAAATGATATATTATTAAATTCAATACACGGGTGATAATGATTGAGTGATTGAGTGATTCATACATGAGTGATTAATTTATTTATTTCAACATTGTTTTTCATTTTTCATATAATATCAATGAACTAAATTGAATTTAAGTTGGTGAAATCCTCTCCTTTGTTGTCCTTCTTTCTTATTCTACAGCCAACCTAGACCTTGGGAGAAAGGACATCATTTTCCTCATTGATGGCTCAGACAATACAGGCTCAGCTGGCATTGCTCACATTCGTGACTTCATCCTCAGCATTGTCCAACAGCTCGATGTGCAGCCTGACCAAGTGCGTGTAGCTGTTGTTCAGTATGCGGACAGAGTTAAGACAGAGTTCTCTCTTAACTCACACAACAACAAACCAGCTGTGCTCTCTGCCATCAAAAGGCTACGTCAGGTGGGTGGTCGATCTTCAGACCTGGCTGAGGCCATTCAGTATGTCATCAGGAATGAACTGAAAGCCTCTGCAGGAGTACGTTTGGCCGAGGCGTCCCAGCATCTTGTGGTTCTCACAGGTGGACCTTCAGACACCGATGTTTCTATCTACGGGCCTCAGCTTAAAAACTCACGGGTCAACTGCATTGGTATCGGAGCTGGGGCTGCTGACACAAGGCAGCTCAGCCAAATTGCCACCACCACAGCTGATGTTCTCCAGGTTCCAACATTCCCTAGCCTGCCTGCCATCCAAGACAAGTTTATTGCGAGGCTGAGTGGGACCATGCCTGAGGAACCACCCATAGATGAGGGTCCTAGTAAGTAGTTTACATGCACTAAGTTACTGTGGGATTATTATAATTATAACTAAACCAATTATAGATTTGTGCTATCAATGAAAGAACATCATATTTCTATTTAGCCAATTTTCATCCAACTCTTCTTCTATTCCCCCCCTCCTTTCCCCCTCCCCTGCAATACCTCAACTTCCATCTCGTTTTATCAGGCCTGCCTAAGACTAAACAGGCTGATATTGTGTTTTTGGTGGATGGTTCCATGAACTTGGGCAAGGACAACTTCAAGGAGGTGATGACATTCATTGACACCCTAATTGATCTATTCTTCAACGAAAGGGACAACTTACAGTTTGGCCTGGCACACTACGCCACAGATGTGACTGACGCCTTCTACCTCAATACCTACAAGAACAAGGAAGATATCCTCAGTGCCATCGGTCGAGTACAGTACAAAGGTGGAAATAGAATCAACACCGGTGCAGCCATCCGCCATGTTCAGGAGAATCACTTCATCAAAGCCAGAGGCAGCAGGAAGGATGAGGGCATCCCTCAGGTCCTGATGATTGTCACTGGAGGACGCTCAGCTGATGACAGTAAGACAGCAGCCCTTGGCCTGAAGGCCAGTGGCGTGAGAATTTACGCTGTGGGAGTGGGCAACATCGAAGATGAGTTAGAAAACCTGGGAAGCGAGTCCTCCACTGTAGCTCGGGCAAGCACCTTCCAGTTGCTCTCGGAGCTCAATGAACAGATCCTGGAGACTTTGGATGATGAGGTGAAGGGTGTCAAGCTGTGTACCGGTGTGCAAGAAGTTCCTAAAAGTGAGAATCACAGACATTTTTTTTTTTTACTAATAAACTTTTTAGTAGAACTCTTTCATATTGAAATAGAGACTATTTCAAAAATATCATACTGTAATCAAATGTGCTATGGGAACAGTTCAAGTAACTAAGTGAACATTTTAGTTTAGTCATTTACTATAATATAATGTAATATAATAAAAGCCCTTCTCTACAAATAACCATATTTCTGTCTCACAGCCTGCAACGTGGAGGTTTTGGTGGGCTTTGACGTTTCCTCCCAGAACATCTTCACTGCTCAGACCAATCTCCAGAACAAGATGGGTGCCATTCTGCAGAGGATCTCCAAGATGGCAGCCATTAGCTGCTCATCAGGGCAGATTCCCTCTGTGCAGGTGGGCATGCTGGCCATGGACTCTGCCTCTGAGCCTGTCCAGCTGGATTTCACAGACAACGCTGACCAGCTCTTTGAGGCCTTCAGGGCCCTGCGCAGCCGTGGTCCCTATCTCCTCAATGGCAAGACCATCACAGCTTACACTGACAGGTTCAAGAGCAGACACGATGTTGTCAAGGTGCGTTATTGAGTTTAAAGTTTTAACTCATCAACATCATAACTCACAGAAATGTGGGGAATTGTGAAATTGAATGATGTTTCTTCCCCCTGAAGGTTGTCATTCATCTGACTGATGGTCTTGATGCCTCATATGCTGAAATGAAGCGACGGGTTGAGGAACTTCGGCTGTCAGGTAACAAAGATGGATGATATAAATTGCCCTCAACTGCTATGTATCCTGAAAAACAGATGAAATAATAGTATTATTATACTCTAGTAACATGTAATGATTTATTAATCCCATCAACTCTTGTATGTGCCAAAACAGGTGTGAACAGTTTCATCCTGGTTGGCCTGGAGCGGGTGCCTAAATTTGAGGAAGCCGTGCTGCTGGAGTTTGGTCGAGGCTTCAGGTACACCAGGCCCCTACGACTCAATATTATGGACTTGGACTATGAGCTGATGGAAGAACTGGTGAGTTCTAAGGATCATACACATGTGTATGTATCTTATATATCAAGTTATATAAGTATTATATATAAGTATTTTTTATGTTATTTACTTTCTTTCTGTGTATAGGACAACATTGCAGAGAGGGAGTGCTGTTCGGTCCCATGCAAGTGCACTGGTACCAGGGGAGACCGAGGAGCAGTTGGACTTCCAGGCCCTAAGGTGTCAAACATATAAATGAGAAAATGCATTGATGAAATTAATTGTTCAGTGGAAGCTAACGCTTTGTTGTATTGTTTTTCAGGGAGGTCCAGGAGGATTGGGAAGCCCAGGACATCCTGGAGATGAGGGTGGACCTGTAAGTTTGATCTTCCTGCTTATGTGGTCCCAACTGAGCTACTGATTCCATGAGGGATTTACTGAGGCTTCTTCTGTTATACTGATTTTCTGATTTGTTACTTTTGGAAGTTTTTTTGTTTTTGTTTTTTACCATAATTTTGGTTCTCAACGATTTCTGTGTCTTTTTATTTCCCACCATTGCATGTGCCTTCAGATTTAATGCTACTAATAATGTCAGTATTTTGTGTCTCCATACTTTGCATAATATCTTTGGTTTTTAATTAAAGGGAGAGCGAGGTCCTCCTGGTGTGAATGGAACTCAAGGTTTCCAGGGATGTCCCGGGCAGAGAGGTGTCAAGGTAAAGTCCTTAAGTCCTAATCTTAACCTTCATGGTTAACTTGTACATTTCGTCATTATCATCACCTCTTATTGTTTTAATATCATGTGCAAATGGAAAAAGAAAGCATTGATAATCAAAGTTCCACTGCAAAAAAATATAACTATTTTTTCTTTTGTTCAGGGTTCTCGTGGGTACTCTGGAGAAAAGGTGAGTTTTTTTCTCTGTTGAATTGTCATTATCAGAAAACAACTGTAAGAAAAATCTATACAATGATTACTTAACCGACCACGCCATGTTGCAGGGTGAATATGGAGAAATTGGCCTTGATGGCATCAATGGAGAAGAGGTAAGTCTGTTATATTTGCATATTTACTTGTGATTATGATGGTGAATCCAAGCCTAACTGGCAGGTCATATTGTAAATATAAGAACAGCAATGGCAGCTTGGCTTGGTGACTCAGGGATGGAGATTCTTGTTTTCATCTAACAATTCATACAGAAGCATGAATATCTTACTTGAGTGACACATTTGTTGGTGGTAACGACATGCAAAGCTGATTTTGGTTCATGCATGAATGTGGGCTTTTTGACATGTGCTGTGTTCTGTCAGGGCAAAAGTGGAGTGGCTGGCCCCCCGGGAGAAAGCGGAAACCCTGGCAGAAGAGTGAGTGCCTGGATACCACCTCTTCATAAATTTTCTACATTTAATTATCACATTTGGTTAGTACTCACAAATGTTAATTTTCCTTTTTTTTGACTTTAGGGACCTAAAGGAGCCAAAGGACAGGCAGGAGACACAGGAGACACAGGCATCAGTGGAGATCCTGTGAGTACACTTTATGTTAATGGTATTATGGAACTGCTTATAGTGCCATTTAATGTCCAAGTGAAAAATGATCTATGGTGTGTTAGACATGGATGGCTTTATAGATTATAGAGTAATATCCTATGCATAACATGTAGAGTATGTTTGTGAAATTATGCATACATGGTAGTCTGAAGTCTGAATCCCTAGACTGGCTTGGAGAGTCTTTGTGAGAGAGTGTCTTCAGCACTTCAGCACCCCTCAAGAAACACTGTCCAAATTGAGCAAGGCACTGAGCAATGACCAGCAGTGTAAGAATTACTAAGAATGTGTTGTTGGTCAACTTCCCTGGACAAGAAGTTGTTAACTGCCACAAGGGTGATTGACTCTAATTGAGTTTGAAAAATTATTTAATTTCTATCTACTAGGGTGCAACTGGACAAGATAACCAACAGGCAGGACCTAAAGGAGACCCCGGTGATGTGGGACCAGTGGTAATGCCCCCCTGTACACATCGTATTGCTATAAACAATATTCCTGTCAATGCATTTTTGACAGTGAACATTTGAACAATTTACCAGCATATGGTTGTGTTTGCATTTGGGAACTTCTTAATGAACTCTCTGCTCTGAAATGATAGGGAGACCCTGGTGAGGATGGAAAGAAGGGAGCCCCTGGTGAACCTGGAAGGAGGGTATGACAGTTCTTAGCTCAGTATCTGTGCCTGTTGACATAGCTGACATAGCCAAATACTCACTTGTTACTGTGTAACAAACGTATTAACCTTATTCCTATTCCTATACCTTTCTCAGGGATCTGATGGCAGACGAGGGCCACCTGGACAGGCTGCAAGTTCCCCTTTCAGTGTTAACATAAAGTATTTAAAATATTTATGACTTACTTAATTTCCAGTAGTTGTGACCCTTTCATGTTCACATCATTTAGGGAACTGCTGGAAAACCCGGAGGTGATGGTCTGCAGGGAGAGCCTGGTATTGGAGGATCTAGAGTAAGTTCATTTTATATCATCTTCATTCTTGACGGATTATTTAGGCTGTAAATGCTGTTGCCAAAATGGAATTCATTGTCAATTATTTCATAGGACTGTAGCTGCAGCTGGATTATATTATATATCACAAATCTGTGGTTATCTTTTACTTATGGATCAATAATATCAGAAATTGCTACAACATAGATGTCTGGTTTGTCTTTTTAAAGGGCCCAGCTGGACCGATTGGTGCACCTGGACTCCGAGGAGAGGATGGGAACCCTGGACCCAGGGTGAGTGAAACTGTCAGGACCATTTTATATGTGACACATTTTTGCTATGGCCATCATATACTTAAATCAAGATGAGTCAAGGTGCTGTACAAAAAATAAAAACAACAACGAAACAAAAGCCATACTTCTGTTACTATAATTATCAGGGTGCTTCTTTTGTGCCTTAAAATAACTTTTCCTAACGTCAGATTTTGTTTTCTAGGGTCCTGGAGGAACCCAGGGATCCCCTGGAGATAAGGGTAGAAGAGGAGCTCTCGGTCGCAAGGTATCAAGCACATGAACGGCATGACTGAAGTTCTTCCATAACATCCTTGTTTCAGTTATAAACACATTGGCCAAAGCTTTGCACTCTCACATTACTGGACACACATATGCAGTCTATTTGAGCAAACATGAAAGTATCGTAAAGAAAACATCCAGTCCTGTTACACATCTACTTTAAATAAAGCATATGAGCTCAATTAAATCTATGAAAACAGAGATTGAAATGAAAAAATATTATTATACAGTATATATTAAATATTTCTAGTGACTATCCTATCAGTTCCACGCTGACATACCTGTGGAATCTTTGACTCTTCATGTTTCTCTTTTGGCTACTTCTCATTCCTGTCTCTATCTATCCTCCATCTCTTTACCTTGGTAGGGAGAGCCAGGAGAGCCAGGACCTAAAGGCGTTGTTGGACCCCTCGGACCCCGTGGAGAGCCTGTAAGAATGAAATCAAATCCTTTTCATACAGTACGCCAGAATGTGAAAGTTGTGGAAAATGAACAAACTACTCATCAAAGGTTTAGCTTTTTCCATAAGCAAAAACAAAACAGACATGCGACTAATCATATTGTCTTTGAAACCATTATTTCTCCCTCTATACTATTAAATAGATGTATTTATTAGGTATTTGTAGTCATAGTGGCCCTTGGCAGGGTAACTGTTAATCCGCTTCAGGCTGCAGTCTGACAATCTAGTCTGTGCGTCAGCGTCATGGCCGGCTTAAAGCAGGATTTATGTTGCTGTGTCTTGTGGTTCTGAGAATATATGGTGTGTTTTCAATCAGGGAAATGGATTTCCTTAGGCTGAATATTCTCAGTTGCTTCTGACACACTGTAGAGCTGCAAAACACTGTTACGCAAGAACATAGGAGGGGGTTTCTCTGTATTCCTATACAATGTATTCCATATGAAATTAATATTCCACATTCAGTAACTTGCCACATAGGCACAAACAGCACATGCAGCTGAATGAATAAAGATCCTGTAAGGAAAAGATACTGGTCAAGCAATATCTTTAGCACATTGTTATCTTGCGAATCTTTTCTTATAGGGTGAAGATGGTAGAGATGGATTTGGCATCGCAGGGCCCAAAGGAAGAAAGGCAAGTGAAACGTGACTGCTATCAAAATACAGGGTGACCGGGTACTATTGTGCACGTCCATTACGTTTTGTCTTAATTTTCAAAATCTTAAAGTTAAAATTGGCTATTCACCTAATGACCTCAATATAACATAACTGTTTTTCACCTTACCCTACCTCATAACCATATGCCAGGCTTAAATCATAAATCAACTATAATACATCAAGTATGTACGCATTTTCATTACAGGGTGATGAAGGTTTCCCAGGATTCCCAGGACCAAAGGTACTGTTCGCAAAACGTTAAGACTTCACTATACATTGTTTCACTGTAGAGAGAGCTCAAGTTACAATGGGCCTCTCTTTCGATGTCGGTCATTTGACATCATTTCAAGCTCATTCTCTGTGCTTGACTCCATGACTGTAGGGAGCAGCTGGAGACTCTGGCACCAAGGGCGGGCCAGGACCCAGAGGAAATCGCGGGCAGAGGGTGAGTGTTGAAATACCACTCAGATAAGGGCATCTCTCCTAGTCATAGGGTTGAAGGTGTAAAGTTACGGTGCAAATATGCTTCCCCCGCAGTGAGTGAGTTAAGTACATTAATGTTTATAGAAGTTTTTCAGTGCTGTCTTTGATGAAAGTGAACCTTTTCAAGTCACGCTCCTTTAGAAAGATTGTGTGTTGAATCATTGTAAAAAGCTAAATCTCTGGTAAATTCTCTCCAGGGTGTTGCAGGAAGTTTTGGTACAGAGGGACAGAAGGGAGAGGTTGGATATGTTGGACCCTATGTAAGTAACTTACATTCTTCCATTTGTTTATAAACTGTATATTCCTATAAATTACATGAAGCCACCATAACACCTAATGCAGTAGGATTTTATTCACATTTTATTTAATTTAATAATTTATATTATCTTGAGTGTGCTGCTTTTGCTAATGCTTATGTTTGAAACTGTGGCACATAGTTCTGTGCAACTACATATAGCTTGGTTTTTAAAATGATTTCACACAAACAACTTTGTTATATAAGCAATATAATAGCTTGAAGTGTTTCATCATCCGTGGGTCTTCGTCCAGCCATGTCCAGCTGTTAACCCAAGTGTTTGTGTTCCCATAGGGTCAGAAAGGGCCGAGAGGACCAGGTGTTGTGGTACGTACTCAATCTATCAAACTCTGTAAAATTGTATTGGATGAAGCGAGCAAAACTAATATCTGGAGTCTGTCGTCAACATGTTTCAAACATCTGTTTCCAATTGTCTCCTTATCACTAGCAATGTGACCTGGTCAAGAAGATCAGGGATAACTGCCGTAAGTATCATGTGATAGCTATAAACAATGCAATACTACAAGACTGATAAACAATGATGTCCATGTGTTTTGTCGAGAATCTCTAAATTTTGTTTCCTTTTTTTTTTCCAGCTTGCTGTTATGGTAAGTAAATGAAGACCAACTGCAACAGTTTTCAGTAGAACATAACTGTGTACATTAGTAGTACTGATACATATTATACAGATTAAGCAGTCCTCCATGTGTGCACCATTAGGTCAGCAGGAATGCCCTCTCTACCCCACTGAGCTGGCCTTTGCCCTGGATGCCTCCGAGGGTGTTGGCCGCCCTGCCTTCAACAACATGCGTGAAACAGTCCTCCGCCTGGTCAGTGACATCACCATCGCTGAGAGCAACTGCCCAAGAGGAGCGCGCGTTGCCCTGACCCTGTACAACAATGAGGTGACGACCGAGATCCGCTTTGCCGATGCTCTGAAGAGACGTGCCCTGGTGCAGCGCATCGAGGGATTACAGACCCTGCAGACCCGCAAGCAACGAAGTTTGGAGACGGCCATGAACTTTGTGGCTCAGAACACCTTCAAGAGGGTGCGCAGTGGCTTCCTCATGAGAAAGGTGGCCATCTTCTTTGTCAATGGGCCGGTGAAGGAAACACAGCCTGTTGGTGCTGCAGCCCTCCGCCTCTATGATGCTGGAATCGCCTCTGTCTTCTTGGTCAACCGTGAGGACAGAGCACTCACTAGAGCACTGCAGGTAAAAAAATACTGATATCTCAATGGGTTATAGTAGAGATGGTGAGGTCATATAACAAGATGTATTCACAGCAGCTTTATTGGCTTTGAAAATACTACTGTGTAGACTGTATTTTTAACATTTCATTGCCTCCTCTTTATACATCAGATCAACAACACAGCACTGGCCCAGGTGATTGTCCTGCCCAGCGCTGGAAGTTCACAGTACAAATCAGTCATCCAAAAGGTTATGAACTGCCATGTGTGCCTGGGTAAGACCTTTACTCATGTGCCCTAAAATGACATCATCCTAATGCTTTCAAACCAAAGTATATATTGTTGACCTTGTGTGACCAAAACTGTACTACAAAACATCCCAGGAATGTGACAGCACATTGACTTGACCACCTTGAACGATAATAATACTTCCATTGTTACCTAATTGGAAACACATTGCCTGCTTGTGGCAGTGAAAGTTGCATGCAAACCAAAAATAGCTTTCAAACTAACAAATCCAGTCAGAAATAATAGAAATCATAACAAGACAAAATGTCTGAGCCAAATTCTGTATTCTTCTCCTTAGACACTTGCTCTCCAGACCAAATGTGTGACTATGTGCCCCCGCCGTCCAGCCGAGACAGGAGGTCTTTCACCACTGACGTGGACATTGACATGGCCTTCCTCATGGACAGCTCTGAGTCCACCTACCCCACCGTCTTCACTGAGATTAAACGATACGTTGCGCACATTGTGGAGCACCTCGAGGTGTCCTCCAATCCCACATCATCCCTTCACCATGCCAGAGTGGCCGTGGTCCAGCAAGCACCCTATGAGTTCCTCCGTAACAACAGTGGTTCTCCCATCCGTGTGGACATTGGCCTGACTGAGCACCGCTCAGCTCAAGATGTTGTCAACTTCCTGCTGGAGAAGACACTGCAGCTAGAGGGTGGCCGGGCGCTGGCAGCAGCCATCGAGCAGACAGTGGAACAGGTCTTTGAGAGGGCACCACTCCAGCGTGACCGGAAGGTACTGATGCTGTTTGTGACGGGAGGTGTGGAACAGGAGGAGGAGCAGCTGGTGCGAGTGGCCACTGAGGTCAAGTGCAAGGGCTACTTCCTGGTCATCCTGGGTGTGGGTGCAAAATTGAGTGCCGGAGATGCCCGTGTCTTATCACGCATGGCCAGCGAGCCATCAGATGTCTTCTTCAAGAGGCTGGACAGCATCTCACACTTTTATAACAAACACATCCAGACCTTTGGCCAACTGTTGCCAAAGTATATCAGCAGTAAGTTTAACATACAGATCAAATCAGTTGGTCAAATCATTTTGAATACACTGTTAGTATTTACCATTGTGGGCAAATTCCATATTCCATTAAGGCCATCCGTTTGACCATGTCACTGTAAGTAAGTTGTTCTTTACTACTTGTGTTTTCAGTTGAAAATGCTTTCTACATGTCCCCCGAAGTCTCCAAAAACTGCAAGTGGTTCCAGAGTGATCAGCCATTCAAAAATCCCTTTAAATCACAGCACGTCCAGGAGTAAGTGTTTTGATCATCTTTACCCCATGTCATCAATCCCTGTTAACTTGTTGGAAATGTTGATATTTCAGTTCACTAATTATTGGTGTTTTCATAGGAAAGATCAAAAACACCATGAAAATCACCAAGTTGTCCATCCAAGAAAGCACAAAGGTAAGATCACAAATATACTAAGTTAAATTTTAGGTCTACCACAGCAGCAAATGTCAATTTAAAGTGCTGTTTCACTTGGCTAGAACATTTCCATGTTCTTCAGTGTGACTCATTGAAAACCCAACCTTCAATAGTAGCTGCCCCAGAAATCAGCAAAAAGCGTTGATGCACATCCTCACAAACAACTAATGGACTAGTCAACATCCCTATTCTGTTTCCCTGCTCTGTTTTTTATGGTCTACTTGCTGTCTTGCTTCAATACCACTGTCTTATGCCCTTAGACTCAGATGAGCTACACGCCACTAACATCACCTCCAACAGCTTGAAATTGCGTTGGTCCAGACCAGATCCAAAGCTTTTAGTCTACTTCGAGGTGGTGCTGACACGGTTGCGTGACCATGTCCTGGTGCTGAAGACCAACGTGTCAGGAACAGAGCTTTTTGTAGACAACCTGGAAAGTTCCCAGTCGTATCATGCTGTGGTGACAGCCCACACTGCCCAAGGTCACATTGCCTCCACCCACAAGGGAATCATCACTACCAGTAAGTCCAGAAACACAACATGATGAGTTTATATGCTTCATTTTTTTTATCCCATGTGAATGCACTATTTAAAGGGGCAAACCGTAAAATCTACTGCCCTACAGCACAAAACGACCATCATTTATCAGTGGGGTGTGTTCAGTATGTTCTGTGAAACTCTGAAAATCATGATTAAGTGCATTTGTTTTACTTGGTAATTAAAATCATTCTGATTCTGATAAATGCCATAACCTCATATTGAACTATGACATTATTGTACCAGTGCCATTATTGCTTCTTTCACTGTGACAGAAGCAGCAGAGCACAAGCCAGCCAGCCACAGCCAAGCCACTGGTATTGTAAACACCACACCCCTGGACAAACCAGAGACTGGTGAGTGACTCTGAGAGTGTGTGTGTGTGTGTGTGTGTGTGTGTTTGTGTGTGCGTGTGCATGTGCGTGTGCGTGTGCGTGTGCGTGTGTGTGTGCGTGCGTGCTTGCATGTATACACTTTGCGTGCATTTGATGCTTTGATCTGTCTGCATTCTGTGATTTTTAATCAGCATAAACTATTACATTGATTGACAGCTGATAGAAAGTAAAATAAACATACATATATATTTAAATATACATTGGTTTCTGTGATTTGAACGTTGAGAAAATACTGGTGTCAAGTAATGTGTACATCTTTATCATTTCTCTACTATTTCACAATCACAATAGATATATAATTCAGAATTGCATTACTTTGTGCTGCTCATAGCATCCCCTTCAGTTTAGAAGCCACTTACTGTAAATATCCTGTTCACAGATATCTTCATCAGTCTGAAGTGATATCCAATCACTGGAGACTTAGCCTTGTGTGTTTTCTGCTGTGAAATAGATTCCATATTCTTTACAAACACACTACTTATTATTATAAATCTAGAGCTATGTTTTCTATATCTTCTTTGTTTTTGTCTTGTTTCTGCTGATTTCTGACCTTATCAGAATATGACCTTAAAATGAATTTGTCGACATCATAATAACAAAGAAACTCAATGGGAAATGGTCAGTGGATCAAATAAAGGGCCACGGGTGTTTTCGTTTAACTTTTGGGAAGCAGTTCAGTTTTTTCCCCCACATTTTCCTGGTACTTTTTTGCTAATGATCTCAATAGAATTGTGTTTGGCTGGTTTTCACTAGTCTTATATATGTTACCCAAATACAACAAGTGCTCAAAGAAAGAAGGAACACTTCACAGTAACGCACAATATTTCATCTTAACTACTGCAGAAATGTGTTCTTAATCAACCGACTAGTGCTTGCCAAAAATAAGGGTATTAAAGAAAAATTACTCAACTGACTTGTCAGGCTCATCGTGTCTCTTATCAGACTTCTTTTTATTGCTCCTCTAGCCTTTTACCAAGAGGATAAAATGGATCCTTAAAGCAATGGGACAAGTAAAACTGGCAAACTTCTAATATTTATGTGTCACTTTGGAAAAAGTTTCTTGCTTTATTGGAAAACAAATCCATTGATACAGATTTATAGCTCACACATTGGCCTTTTGGAGTGAAACCTTACCGCTGCTTCTCCCTTATGGTGCAGCATAACCAAGACAACATCTCCCTCACTAGCAGGAAAATCAGGCCTGCTTCTTAACCTGCTCTACTGTCACTAAATTGTGATTATTAGAATAGCATTGATCAGTGATGTCTTCATGCAATAAAAAGTGAGTGAGTGCTGTACATTGCTACCTCAGTGTAAACCAGAACATGTGTTACTAGCGCTAGATAATTTAGACTGGACTGTTCCACAAGGGAATTTAAACACCACGCGGTTGGATGGTCTTGAGGGGTGTGCATGTAGCCAAGACTGTGATTGGTTTCATGCGCTTTCTCAGAGTTAGCTGTGAGGTATTTCTGGGCTTTGGCTCTAGAGGATTAGTCATAGATAGTGGTTTTGTACCAGAGACCACACAGCCATTTGCAGATCCTACATGACTAAAATGAACTAACATTAACCAATAACTGTAGTAATAACTAACGTTTACATCTACAATTCACATGTAGCAATCTCTACTTCACTTCTTTCTTTCAACTGACTAGTTTTCATTTTCAAGTGTGCAAAAATGTCCCTGAATGCTAACAATGCAAGTAGCCTGATGCCTCTCTAGAATGTTCTGCCATGTTGAATGCCCTCTTCTTTGCTGTGTAATAGTAGTAACTATTAGCACTAAGAGTTGTTTGAGACCCCCAAGCCTGTTTGAACTCTTTTGAGCTCACAACACAGCACAGTAACTTCATTTAGTTGTAAATGTAATCTTCACACTAACTCACCCTCTCTCTCTCTCTGTCTATCTTCCATCACTGCTGTTGTTTTTTGTTTTTTTGCATGTTCTAGTTAACGAACTTGCAGATCCATGCTCACTTGACTATGACCCTGGAATGCCGTGCAAAGACTATCAGGCTAAGTGGTTCTTTGACAGAAAGAACGGGATCTGTACCCAGTTCTGGTATGGAGGTTGTGGAGGCAATGACAATAGGTTCGAGACCGAGGCCCTGTGCTTGAAACACTGCATGAGGTCAGGTAAGTGGTTGTCGCTGCCAGGCTCTCTGAGGAAATCAAATCACTTTTTATTTGTACAGCCCTTCATCACCGTTACAGTCTCAAAGGGCTTCACAGTGCCCAACATGTGAAACAATAAACGGTTAGTACACGACATCCCCCAGCCTTAGACCCTCACAGAGGACAAGGAAAAACTCCCAAAAAAGGCACCTTGGGAGGGGCTACTCAGAGAGGGATCCCCCTACCAGGATGGTCAGGCGTGCAATACATGCCGCATATTATGAATGTGGTGTGATGGTGCAATCTGATGCAGCATATTATGAGCTTCAGCCCCAGATATATAGCCACAATGAAATACATGTTAAGATGTGTTGCACAAGTTGTTATAATAAGTGTTGTTACCAGTAGTACTGATAATTCATCATGGACGGTATGGGATTTCACTGTCTTCTATATGATGTACAGATACAATTAGTAAGTGTGATATGAAGAGCAATAGGTGCGCAAGGAAAGCTATGAAAAGCAGGATCAGAAAAATCAATTCAATATTTTTTGACAGACTATAGATAGATGCATCTGAGTGTGTACATTTATGTCCATATTCCACTTTACGTCCTGTCGAGAATCTACCTGATAGGTCCTCACTACCCGGTGAAAGTCTGTTCCTTGAAGTTGATACCTATCATCTAATGTTTCCACAGCGCCAGAGCCTCAGCAAGAAGTGCAGCAGGTTGAACAGATTGAGATCCTCCCAGCTCCTGGTGAGTACTGATTTATCCTCAGCCTCTGATGGAATAATACGCCTTGAGATTTATTTGTGGTTTGTAGGGCTATTCTGTTACCATGCCTTCCTCTCCAACTACCTCTATTGAACATATGACTGGCTTTGATCTGTGTGCATGTGTATGTAATGCAAATGCCAGCCAACATGAAAGAAAAAAGCACTTCCTCCCCGGTCGAGTTTTTAAACAAACAACTCTACCTAATCAAACATGACTTGATTCTGACCTCTCACCCAGATCTTTGGAATATATCTGGACGTGAAATCTACAGTGTTGCAGGTTATATCACTGTTGTATAATTCAATTTCCTCAAAGTGTGCTCACTTTGCAAAACAACAGGCCCTTTGTATTCAACTGTAAAGCACCCACCTCTTCACCCTCCTCCAAATACTGCAAATGACTGACGGAACAAGCCGAAAGCCAAGCATGGAAAAATGAGAAAGTTATACTTTTGTCATTCCCAGCAGCAGGCCAAGTCATAAGCATGGAGAAAATGAATGGAAAGCCTTGTTCACTGGTTCATTGTTTTTTGGCAGCGGTCTTCGTACAAACCAAGCTCCATTTGTCAGTATGCTGTCAGTATTGGGGGAAATTGGCAGCAGGCAGTTTATACAATATGTACCCTAAGCTAAATGTGCTGTATCTTATGAAGATGGAAGAAGAATAAAAGTCTGCTGTGGTTGGACGTGCTTTTGTATACGTTATGTCACCCTTCCATAGCACAATTTCAGTGACAGGTCATTGGCAAAATACCATGTGAACTTTAGTCATTATACATACTGGTAATGGTGCATTTACTGTTGATTGCACCATCCTGTGTTGTTCGTATTTAAAGTTTATTTTTATTTATTTGTAATTATAAAAATGAACATTGTTATATGTGCTCCTCTACTTTCACTAATTGTCATATGCCTCACAGCGGCCTCGACAGCGGTGGACATCTGCCAGCTTCCCAAAGAGGAGGGCACTTGTGCCAAGTTTGTCCTCAAGTGGCACTACGACTCCCTCAGCAAGAGCTGCACACGTTTCTGGTATGGAGGCTGTGGCGGGAACCAGAATCGCTTTGACACACATCAGCAGTGTCAGAAGGCCTGTGGAAAACCAGGTAAACGTCTTCATAACAATCTCCCAGCTTCAGTCAGCTATTTTCAGTGGACAGGTACCTGCCAAAAGAAAGGAAACACCTGAGCAGATGAGGGATAGAAAATATTTTGACAGCAGTGCTGTGCATTAAGCTGTGGGGTGACATTCCTTGCATAATGGGTCGCCTTCACTTAATCCGATAGTCGTGTATTTCTATCCAGATGAAAGTCGGCTCATGGGTGGTCACAGAATTCATGCACATGAAAAGGATGTAAACGATATCAGGTTGCTATCTCAGTCACTAGGTCTCAACCCAACTGAACACATCAAGGAAACCACCAAATGATTGAATGTCTTATAGCTGAAGCGTTCCAGACACTGGACAGTCTGTGCCAAGAAGCATTAAAGCTGCTGTGTGGGCTTGTGCACCTTATGAAAAGACTTTACTCTGCTTTAATATAGTCACTTCACATTTCATTTATTCTTGTAGAAATAATGTCCTTCCATCAGCCTCACAGCAAGTCAGAGAAACAAATTCATTAAAACTTTAGCTGCCATGCAAAGCTACCAACAGAAAGTAGCCCGTTTACCGTCTCTGTGTTTTGCAAACCCTCAATTATAGGTGCAAATAGTTTCAACAGTTTCAATCCCTTCTACTGCTTTCTGACGAGCATATCATAAAAATGAGTCACTTCAATTGTAATTTGGTACATACAGTATTAGTTCACAGTAGTTACCAAGAAGATAATAGTGTATTATGAAAACAATTAAGAAATCATATGCACAGAGGCTGATAGACTAATGACGTTTTCCTTTGCCTTTCGTCACCAGCACCTGTCAAACAAGGAGTCATCGCTGCAATAAGAACATAGGAGGACACTGACAAAATGGCCATAGGGATGCAATACCAAAGCAATGGTGGCTGCACTGGATTCCACAAAAAAAGGATTTCATCCCCAAAATTCTTGACACAAATAAAGCAACACAATTTGCTGCATGATTTGTTTTAACCTACTGGTGCTACATAGTTGTTGTTGTTTTTTTCTGCAGATGGAGTAGTGAAGTACATTCAGTTTTGTAAAGTAAAATGTTCTGAAACAACTACATCGTATGATTTTTTTCATATTTTTAAATGCAGTTTTACAATTTAGCAAAAAATATATATGAATATCTTGGACAGAGATTATCAATGAATCAGTATTTTCAGCAACGGCATTATTCAATGCACTCCTATTTTGTATTACATTCCACATTCACATAGCGACAATGGCTGTCATTGATTTATAGTGATTGCTAAATCACTTCATCCCTGTGGAATCTTTCCTCACTATGCTAAAGACTTCTACAGTTACAGGATCCACGGCAATGTTTACACAAGTCTAGTATGGCAGTGTGTGTATTTAAATTGCTTGGAGGCAAAACAAATTAATGTAACATAAATGCACTTCTGGAAAATACTTCTCAAACACACAGGTTCCAGTTATTGAAAAATGGAATGTACTTTTCAAGCTGTTTTTTTTGTTGTTTCATTTTGTTTTACTGAAATCTGTGTTTCATCTGGGTACAGGGGAAATAAAAATGAATTAGACTTTATAATAAACTTGAGCAACTGATTCTTTTCTTTCTTGTTTTGAATTACCTGCTGTGCACGCAAAATTAGTTTGAGGTTACAGAGTCCCTTCAAAGGCGGAGTTCAAAGTGGAGAACCAGGAGCTAGCGGAAATGCGTTCTCTAAATGTGTTCCTTCATTTATTTTACACAGGGATGAGGTTTTAAGATATACTGTGGCTGTGGCAGGGTTTGGAGTACTGGAATATTTTGATCAGTACTTACTCAAGAACTTTGACTTTTAAATTTTACTCAAGAGTACTTACTTGAACATAGCAGCTGACAAATTTGCGCTCAAGTGCTTAGTTTCAAGTGCTAATTAAAATGACAATTACCTGCTGTGACCATCCTGAAACTAACTAGTTAAGTAATAAAATTAAATAAAATTAACTTGTTAGTTTCAGGATGGTCCCTTTTGGTCATATCAGTAAAGCTAGTGTCAATTTTACTAGGTTAAGCCCCCGATGTGAACTATTGTAAATTTCAGATTTCATTGAACTACCCTTTTGTTTAAAAATAAAACTCACGTAAAAGTAGGAGTAAATCTTGAAAAACTAAAGTAACGACTTTTGAAAAGTAGTTACTCAGAATTACTCAAGTAGTTGAAATTACTTCCATTACATCTCCGCTCTGAGGGAACACATGGGCCTTATAAGGTACTGACTAATCCCCAAGGCCTGGGAATTATCAGACTGGCTAGACGTGGCATACAGGCAGCTACATCACTCGGCTGCCTGATCCTGAGTCTGCATGTACGTGAGTTTGTTTATGCCACTTGTCAGTCCAAGTGTGACAAAGTAATTTGGTATTTGTACTTGGGAATGTGTGTGTGTGCTGTCCCACTGTGTGTGTGTGTTTCAATGCGTGTAGGAGAAAGCACTTACTCATGAAATGATTCAATCTAGATATGAAGGAACATGGACCTGACCCAGCTGCTTATGAGCCTTTGTGATTTAGTCTAGAGAGAG
Source organism: Hoplostethus mediterraneus (assembly GCA_034670385.1). Taxonomy (NCBI): domain Eukaryota; kingdom Metazoa; phylum Chordata; class Actinopteri; order Trachichthyiformes; family Trachichthyidae; genus Hoplostethus; species Hoplostethus mediterraneus. The sequence continues at coordinate 5,031,577 of JAXDDW010000014.1, forward strand.
AAGTAGGTGTGTAGTAAAAGCGGTTGTCTGGAAATGTGACAAACATGTACATAAAAACACATTTTAGGCCAGCACTATTCAATAAATAATACACTTGTATCTAAAATACATCATACATTTACAAACCCATATGAACCCTGATGTTGTTAAAACTATAATATAATTTAATAAATAATTCAAATCAAAATGTACCTTTAGTAAAGAAAACACATTTCCACAATACTGACAACCTCAAAATGATTGTTTTTCATTGTTTTTTTTCTCACATCAGCATTTACCTGGGAAATGTGACTTGGACAGACGCTGGCTACAATTTAAAAACACCGCTGGTTTGCTCATCTGCACATATTCAGAGTGCTAAAGGGGTTGAAACGAGGACTATCTCTAACTACTGGGATGGGGAACTTCACTGATATTCTGATATTTTCCCTTCACAACATGACATTTTTACAGGCTGAAAACAATATATTCATGCACTGGAAAAAATGAACACGTTATATACTTCAATGTTTACTTTAATTTGTTGGACAGAGGATGCGGCCCTCCTTTCAGAAATCAGACCCAAATCATTTATTATGAAGTTTTCACTTAAAACAACAACAACAAATGAGTACAAGAAGCAAGAAGCATTTATTATTCCATAGTCTGCAGAAGAGAAAATAAACATTGTGTTGAGGGAATGTAATAGACCTGGGGACCGGCCCCCTCATCCAGCCCAGCACAACTTCCAGATGTCATTTCTCCTGTGGTGTTTTGATAAGAGGAAAGATAATTATTTTGATAGTAACAGGGGAGCAGACGGCCAACTCCCCAAACCTCTTTTAATATCCGTTGTCATAGTAACCTCTATCAACATGCAACACATTCCCAGATTTCTTAATGAACTTTCCGTCAACACAAACAGAAGAGTTTGTGGTGGAAAAATCCCTTCTTCTTTATACACCATTTTTTATTGTAGTCTTTGAACTATGTACACATATAAACTGGAATTATTTGATAACTTAAAAACTGTACTGTAGTACTACATTGCAATTAAATGTTTTTGGCCTAGTGGGACTGTTTGACTTGCAGGAAATGACTAATACTTGTGATCTATCTGATAATGATGGCATGTGGTATTGGTACAGGAGGGTCAGATCCAGAAGATTGTGCCTTTAAGATTCATCCACCACGGCTGGTTTATAATTGGAGCTTTCTGTGATCTGATTCGATGTTGTAGGACAGATATTCGATATTCTATCCTTTGTTGGCCTGACTTGCTGCTGGCCACGATGCCCAATGACAGCAGCCAGTCTAAATGGCCAAACTCTTGCACAAAGTCTCTATGCCACCTTTCAAAGATCTTATATTTGCTACAATAATTGGAGTTGCAAAGTGTTAGTGAATTGCTTGAACGCCATGACAGGTACAAAGACGCTTTATTTTTTAACCAGTGCTAGTAGACACACTTTCCACTCATGGCACACAGTTAGTGAATAACATGGCTTTCTGATTTAGTCTTTTTGGTGATGTAGTGTGTGCTCAAACCTTCTGAGACCTTCTGAGGCCCCAGATCACATAGCAGTTAACCAGATGAGAGTTCAGAGGTCTTATATACCTCTTAACATAACATCACTAGAGGGCAGCTATCAATAGTCCCAACCATAACTGAGAAAACTGCTGACAATTAGTGGTGAGCCCACCTCTCTCCCAGGGTGGGAATTTCTACTTTTGGGCAGATGTGTGAAAAATCTCAACAGCTGTGTGTTGCTCGCCAAGGGCTGTAATGGCTTGCATTCACATGCAAACCCCTGTACACACTGACATACATACACAAACGTTCCAGTTGGAGCTGATCATGGACACTCACCCTGCCAGACACTTCTCTCTGTTTGTAAATCCATCACAGAGCAACATCCCTGTAATCATTACGATCCACTAAGGCACAATGCGCTGTCTAAATTGATTAAGTGTGCCAGTAAATAGCCAACACATGTTGTCATCTTGTGTGACTGGACCAAGACTCCCTGCAGCTTTAGAAACACAAGCACACTTCTCAGTGATGTCCTACAGCCCTGTTACTTACTGTATGTCAAACAATAACAGATGACATTTTTCGCATTTCCTTTTCAGATGCTTTTCTGGCTCAGCACAGAAATAATATTTTCCACATATCCTGCTAGATATCTTCGGATCACGGGCTCTCTGATTCAGTGGCGGTTCTACATAGAATTACACCCCGGGCGAGACCCCCTCCGAGCGCCCCCCCCCCGAAATAAAAAAAACCCCCACAAAGTGGCATACCTTTATCTTTTGCTCGTTTCTCCTCTTCTTCTTTTCTTTTTTTCCTAAATTGGGCACCTGATGGCTTTGACCTTTTCCTGTCCATCTCTGTGTTTATTTGGCACTCCACAATCAACAGATTTCCCATCCCCCAACACTGTCACTCACGACCAGAAGTCAAGACTAAACCAATTCACCTTGGTGACCAAATAGGCCTAATCGTTTTGTATTACCTATTTGTATTAGCCATTTCACAAAAACAAAAACGTGCAGGAATTATGCCTGTAATTATAATATTATGAATGAAATGTGCGTTATTTGGAAGAAAGTCGAGGTGTGACTGACTTTAGCCCACTAATTTCATTAGAGTAGGCTATTGCTCTATACAGTGGATCCCCCGTTCCCCCCCTCGTCCGTTCCATTTGGGAGACCCAGAGGTGAACTGTCCCCCCCGCGCGGCGTCCCCCTCCCCTTTCCCCTTCTCGATTCGTGAGCGAATGTGTAAAGCTGGGCAGGAAGTCAGACACAGGAACGGCATAGAGCATCCGTTCAATTTCCAAACTATAAGAAATTTCAAAATAAAACACCCTGATTGATGGTATTTCTGAGTTGTGTCTAAACTTTTACCGTCTGTGAGCGAGAGAGACGAGCAGGCACACGCACACAAGCAGAAAGAGAGAGATTTATATGTATATATAGATGCATGTGCATTTTAATTGACACCATACTGCTCAAGTATACATAATACTCAGTGCTTAATTTGTAAAATAAGAGATGCCGGGGCTCAACTCGCGTTGCCTCGCGCACCTACTCTTGTAAGGTTCACTGGACGTAACGTTGTTTAATACCAGTTTAATATACGTGTTGTTGTCGCACTTTAGAGCCCGGAGCTCTGATTTGCCGGTGCGCAAAATCAGATTCTAGGCATTTGCCACTAGCCCCGGCACAAACTAAGCACTGATAATACTTCATTTTTCATTCATTGCTGTTCTTACTTGTATTGCCCTGTTACTGTGGCATGTACTTTCATATGGTTGTAAATGTTGTTCTTTGTCTGTTCATATACGTTTGCTTTGGCAATATAAGCACTGTCTTTTCATGTCAATAAAGCTTCAAATTGAAATTGAAATTGAATAGAGAGAGAGACAAACAGGCACAGAGAGAGAGAGAGAGAGAGAGAGAGAGACGAGCAGGCACACACACAAGCAGGGAGAGAGACCAACCCCCTACATTGAGAAAACCAGCGGAAATCGGCGCCGTTCGGCGCCGGTGTGTTCAACAAAACTATTTCTTGCTCGATCGGCGCTTTTCGTGGCGCTGCCTTTTCTTTCCGCGTCCAGTGTGTTCCCGGCATGAGCTTCTGTGCACGGCACCTTCTCAGCAAGCAGGGGCGCCTGCAGCTGCAGGGGGCGCCAATTTGCCAATTCCCCACACAGTGTTATGATAGATAATAGAAAACCGCTTCGCGGCCAAGATGATTTTTTTTTTTTAAGTGTTTGTGCCGCCCTCCATGTGTCATGAAAAAATGCCGCCCCAGGCGGGTGCCCGGTTCGACCGTGCCCAAAACCGCCACTGCTCTGATTGATCCAAATCAACATGTTGTAGCAGGACACAGCGGAAGTACTGCCATCTTGCTTATATTTATCCTCCCTTTTCAGATGGATTCAATATGGTGCTAAGGCTTGCATTAGGCCTTCGCAAGAAAAAAGTAGAGGAACGGAGTGAAAACAGTTGACAGCCCTCCATGTATAACAAAAAACGGAGGTTACAGCCGACTGTGTCAGAATTTCCGCTAGGCAAAGTGACTAAGTGTGGTACACTGTGGTACACTGCCGAGGCATTCAGCACATGCCAAAGCAAACCACCCTCTCGCTACCACCACGCAACCACCCAACAGAATATGAACGAAGTCCCCTTTAAAACAAAATAACCTCAGCACCGTTAAACAGAGCGAATCATTATTTTGGTTTCCGTTTGATGATGAATGTGTCAAGGTCAACAAGGAAATTGTGGTAGGCAAATTCTCCTCCCCCTCTTCGTTACCTTCCTATCTGCCCTAACTCACGCCCACCTCTCACCTACCTTCTTGCTCTATTTGGACCTGGAATTTCTCGTTTTGTTAAAAAACACTTTTTGTTCCTTTTCCCAGCACTTCTCTATACATGGACATTTAATGGTCATTTATTGTCTGGCTGTTGTGGCTTGGCTTGGATTGCATTAGTAGTAGCTGATTTCCGTGTTGGCACTGGGGGAATTTAAACTTATTCTACTATTGTAATCATTGTAAATTGCCCAGGAAATTGGAAATGTAGTATAATGTAATGAAGTGTAAATGCAAATAAAATGGTGTTCTGAATGACTCGAGTGTTTCAAATGGTCATTTGTCATTTTAACTGTTAACGCTGACCGCACTTCTTCAGCAGTGATAGGTCACTCTATCACAGTATACCAGTATATCTAACCACAAAAAGAAAATCCCAGCAATTTTGAGCAATTTTACATCATTAGCAGTTTAACAGCCATTAAATGGTCTATAGCTGTCTAGGCTAAAATTAGGCTACAGAGGTTTAGTAGAGATGCGTTAGGTGTAACCAAACTGAGACAAATAGATTCTGGGGTATTTGACAAAAACAATGCAACAATGATATTTACCGCTGTTGTGCATTGTTTAAATATGTACTAATGTTTTAACTGCTTGGTCTAAAACTGGGCTGTACACAAAAACATCTTGGGTGATATGAGAGCTAAAGCATAGATGCAACCCATGGCGGCTGGAACACTCCCCATGCGTCCTAGACCTCCATTGAATAAGACTTTCAAAAATTACTTTGAAATGTATATATTTCTTTAATTAGCAAGTTAAATATTGTCTAGTTAGTGAGTAAAATGTATAATCTGCAATAAAATGTAGATTAAAAAAGTCACTGATAGGTCACATTTTTCCGGCCTGCTGGAATCTTTGCCCACTGCCTCTCGTTATATCCTCTACAATACAAGAGATAGGAGCTTGGTGGGGTGTCTGGCACTAGCGCCGCAAGCATTTATCTGAATGCTGATGATTTACACACCGCCAACCACTGGGCGGCAGCAGAGAGCGTGTGGCTCGTGGTACAGCAGGCATAAAACATGCCAGAATGAGTAGTTGATCGAGTTGGAAGAGGTTTGAAATGGAAGGAGACTGCAAGTTAGCTTCATAACGAATTATTAAAAAGAATTTGCACAATTTGAAGTACCTTAACTTTAAGCAAGTTTTATTGCAGCAAATGTTAATTCAGCTCAGCAATTGCAAATTAAATGAATATATTGGTATGATACCGTAGTACATGTTTGCTTGATTTTTGGCACAGCGCCCCCCGGGGGAAGATTGCACCAGCCGCCACTGGACGCAACGTTGAAAATCACGTCTGGTGCTCAGTGTGATACTTGAGCTGGTGTGATTAATTTTAAAAAGAGTGTACACTAAGTGCTAAGTGATTTACTTTAATTCTCTCCGTCCATGGTTGTAAAACTCAGACTCAACTGGAAAACCATTCTGTTCCCCTGCCATTGAATACCTTTGCATTCAGTTCTCTCTTGCTTTGTTCTCATTGCTAGTTCTCTAGCTCTCTCGTTGAAGAATAGGAACACTGATCTCAGCCTCGTGTGCAACATTTCCTTATCCAACCTGTGACAGCTTAATATTATCAGGAGCCATACAGACGAGATGAGCTGTCATCACTTCCATTTCACTAAATGGGAGCCTTTAGCTCTACCATATGGTGGCTTCACCAAACCAGTGGTCTGTGTGTTCCATTCCACAGACTGATGAGTCATATAGGGCCATGGGACTGCCAATGCAAACATTGTTAAGGGAAGACCGTTATTGAGGTCCACGCCAAAACATTAGTGTTCAAAGGCATAGAACAGTGAGTAAATGTGTGGTTTTTCTGAAAAAGTCAGGAAAGAAAGTTTGAAAAACCAAAAGGCGATGGTTTCATCTGCATGATGTTTCTTTGAAGACTAGTGAACCAATGATTGGGGAATCAAGCACTGTTTTGCTTTAAAGAAACTCAAGCAAAAGAGCATTTAATACGGTCCTGGAGCAGACATGTTCCTCCTGGTAAAAGATCATGTACTTGCGGTTTTGTTGGACCACTTTCCAGTTGATGAACTTGGCAGGGCTAAACTAAGAGCGTGGGAGCGCTGTTCTGTCCCTGGTGGCTTTGTATGTGGTCAACAGAAGAGGGGGGGGTGAGGCTTCTTCACTGCTATAGCAGCACACATGCACAAGGCCCATTGGTGACTCATCGTGCTGGCTCTGCATCTTTCCACAAGAGCCATAAAACTCAGCGGCCTGTAATGACTTTCACATTGGGCAGAGCTGTAAATACACCCCCATTTATCTGCAGCTCCTGAGTCACAGTGGAAACCGCCCCCAGACTGGTCTCTCCCCTCTCCCAGTCACTCCTTTGCCTCCTTTGGACCAGAACCGGCATTTTGCGGCACCATGAACATACTTGTGAGTCATTGTGCATGCTTAATGCTGAGCATGCAGTCTGCAAATCTCCCTGGGACGGTAAATGCTGCATCCTGCCAAGTTAAACATCCAACATGGAAGGACAAGGAGATCTTAGAGAATAGAAGGAGCAAGAGTCACTTGACTCCTTTTTTTTGTCCAGAACAATGTTGTAATTTTGTGATGACAGCAGGGCCAATAAGGTCTTCATGGTTCTCGTGGACTGAGGTAATAAAAGTAATAAAAGTGGATTGGATTCTCTGTAAGTCATATTTTGACATTCATGGGTGAATCAGAAGAATGAAAAATGTTCATATTGTGACTGAATTGGACTTAAGGTTTAAAGGTCAATCAATCCAACAATTTCTGTTGACGCAAAATCTATGTACAGTACCTGGAGAAGGCTCTGAAATATAGATGAGACAACCTGTAAGTTTTCTGTGTCTTTGCACCACTGGTTACTCCAAGGATGCCTCTTAGCTGCTCAGGCACTCTGATCACTCTGGTGATGCATTCCTGCATGTGTTTCTCAGATGGATAAGAGAAGAAAAGTAATCCTGATAATACTGTGGTAATAAAGAAAATAAGTACTCTAAAAACACCTAGAAAATATCATTATCTCCCTGAGATAATGGTAGAAACAGGTATAGTGTGATGAGCTTATACCCTATATTATAGACAACAGCTTCAAAAATTAGGCCAGCTACAATTACAACTACAAAAGCTATGCTATTTGGCTCCACAGAGAGTTTCAATCAGTGCAGTGGAAGTAGATCCACACCTGTGGAACTCATATACTCAACAGACTCACACTCAATTTTTGGAATTTGCTGAATGAAAGAGCAGCATACCAAGATCCTAATAACACATGGAGCTGATAGGGGTCTTGGAGGAATGGCCACCAATGAGAAAAACCCTCTCTGGGGTATCTACCCTTAACTACAACATCTCAACAGCACAAGGTGGCAGAAAACAGATAGTACCTCATTTATCACAGTAAAGTGCATTAGTTAAAGAAAATAGTTTCCACTTTCCGTGACATTTATTGAGCACCAACGTAAGCATGAGCTTTCGTTTGTGTATGAGAGCGTTTTGCTGTGCACTTTCATGGAACAGTGTATTCTGGGAAACCGAATGCAGACAGTTCTTCATACCAATGGGGAAATTGAATTTACTGTAATAAAATAAAAGTCTATTTTAAAACTAGTGGAATTTACCAATTGCAAATGAGCTTTACATTCATTTTAACATTTAACACAGAAATGGGTAATAGTGTAAACAAAACTATTCCACTATTCATTTCATATGTGAATTTCAGACAACTGCATACATTAAAACCATAAACCTACATTTTATGACCACAAAAACCTGTCAAAATTCACCCTTAAAGTCTGAGAATTCATAGTCAGGAAGGACAAGAGCTTTAATATAAAGAGGCTCTCACTCCACAGGGCCCTTAACCTCCAGTTGAGAAAACACCGTCATCACGAGAGGAATTCAGCTGGATCTCCAGTCAGAAGGAGATTAAAAACACACTCTGATAAGAGGAAGCCATCACTTACTAGTCTTCAGACTCTTCAGGGAGGCAGATGTTTTTTCAGTCTGACATTCTCCTGAAAATGAGGGGTGAAGGTTCAATTCATGAAAAGGTTTTGTCCTGAGACTTTGGAGACTTTATTACAACACGCCACTGGACTGTTCACGCTGAATATGAGCGTTCTGAAAACATAGACTCGTTTTCTACGTCAACATGAATCTGAAAACCTTCTCATGACCAGATATTACTGTTAGTGCCTCTGTGTAACAAAGAGAGTTTGTAAGGGTATTGAAAGTGAACCCAATACAGGTGTGTGGCGTTTAAAATGACTGTAATCTTGCAAAACAACCTTAGTACTATTTTTTCCATGTTAGCCTAAGCATTTCCAAGGAACAGTTCAATATTTAGAGCCTCAGTGTGTCATTAATGTGTCCTAAACAACCCAGCACTGTGTAATGTTCAGTCTATAACCAGGAAGGAGTCCTAACGCTCTCAGACAACGGGCCTCTGAGTTGGAGAAGGGAGTCCGTTCCAGTCGTACCGATCCAGGTCTTGAGTCGGCCTCCCACGTCACTCCGCCGCCATGAGCCCAGGCGGCACAGAAGGCGCTACGATCCAGGTGGAGGTTAATCAGGCGCAGGTGGGCGGCTGCTGGCTCGCTCCGAAGCCGATCCATACTCCCTCACAGCGCCACATGCTGATATTTTGAATAAAACTCAACACCGAGATCAGCTCATTTGTCACCACAGTTTCAGGTCTTTTCACAATAAGTGCGTCAGTAACTTCAAATGTATTTTGTTTAAAATGCAGGCTCGTGAAAAGACAACAGCTAGACATCTGTTGTCACCTCAGTGCGTATGTGTCAATTTGCTTTTTTCCCCCATTTCCATTGCATGTCCCAGCGCTATTAATCAGACAGCAATAAAACTCAGGTTCAACCCGTATTCAGATCATTGTTTCTTCTCCAAAGGAAAACATTCTTTCCATCCTAAGTCACCAGGGTCAGAAGAGCTTTCAGAGAAGATAATTCGATTAAAAGATTAATCTGTCTATCTCTTTTAAGATAAAGAATATAGTGGGGGGTGGCTGATAAAAAGACTGGAAAAGCCAACCACAGCTACAGGGTTAACCCTATCTCTGTATGTCAGATTAAAAACTTGATGCATTTCATAGTGGAACAGTGTTGCCATCCATATCTTGCTTAATTCAATTTCCTATGTGGTGCTGTAGCTAGCATGCTTGCACAAAAGCTGGCGGCTTCGGCAATGTAAGTTTCCTAAGTTACCCTGTGTTAGTCACGGATGTTGCATTATTAGTAAACATGGAAACAATCTTTGTAGCAGAGAGGAACGTCGTCACAGAAAGAAAAGAAGGCAACTTTCCCTCTAGCAACTTCCTGTCAGCTGAAGTTTAATATAACGTCAGATTGCCAGCCAGTGCATGTCACATGTCCACAAACCCTTCAGAAGTGACTTTATTGACTCTTTTCCTGATGGTATCAGACCACAACCCAGCTTTTTTTGTCTTTGTGCTCTAATACCGAGGCCAGTTCATATTTTGGGATTGTGTTTGTTCAGAATTTGTTGGTTTTCCTGTCTTTAATTGCTCTTATTGAGCGCAAGAATAACAATGACTCATTTTCCAAAACCCAAAAAACTAATAAAATGGACAAGGGAAACATTTAACATTAATTAATAACATTAATTATACATGATACATACAATTATACAACATTAATTATAACATGACATTAATTGCTGTTATTGAGCGCAAGAATAACAATGACTCATTTTCCAAAACCCAAAAAACTAATAAAATTGACGAGGGAAACAAATTACAATTATACATCTCATCAGACAGAATTCTTACTTAGAGACCATTCAGACTTGGAGGAAATATTTATTAAAATGGTATGTCATGTCCATGTACTTTAATTAGTGAGCGGCAACTTGGTTGAAATCAGGGTTGAACAGAGTACATCAGCAGCCTTTCCCTCAGGTCCTTGTGTACTTCACCACTAGTGCATTGGCTCAAATAAATACAGGCATGGATAACAGAGAGAAAGTCACTGATCGAACATTAAATAAAGAGTTCAACAGAAAATTGGACCATTTCCTGTTTTGCATCTTTATATACAAACTGCAGCACGTCAACTACATGTATAGTTTATTCACAGACTGTCACATATTCCTAAATTCTGTCAAAGCGGAGTTGGATTTCATTCAAACAAGCTGTCAGTGAAGCATATACTCTAAGCTATAACCTTTGTGCAGTGCAAGTTTACACATACTCCAGAAATGATAAATGGTGTTTTCTTTATTTGTCACAGTAAAAGTCTTAAAATACTCTGGAAAACTCGATTTGATTTCCCTTTCTTTTTACTTGATGTTTTTATTTCTCTCCTTTGTTTCTGAGCCACTTTGTCAATGAAAATGTTCAACTGTTGCAGTAACCAATAAAGCTTTCTGAACTAATTTGAAAAAGGTTAGGCTAATAGCACAGGAGTCAATTTCCTGCTTGGGGAATTTGGGTTGGTGTTGTTTCGGAGAAACCTGGAAGGTACCTGGGCGAGAAGAAAACATATCAAACAAATCTGTGCCAGTGATTTAAACTTGTAAATTCACAATCGTTCATTGTCATTATATCATCACGTGTGTATATTTATATGTACTGTGTATATATGGAGAGAGTATTCTGCAGTTAAAGCATACAGTAGAAAGTATTGTTTTCCATGCAACAGATAGTGATCTTGATGAGGAGCAGTCTTTGCTCTATTCACTACTGAAGCTTTCAATTCATATTAACATCATATTCACCATTAATGTCTTATTATGGGAGGTTATGAAATATGTATGTTTTATTGCCTTACTCTCACTCTCAAGAGTAAACTGATATAGAATCAGTCATGTCTGTGTTGTGCAGCTGTTATGAAGATCGCATTCATGTGCGATGGAGGTTTTGTTATCCACGTTTCAAGTTGTTGTCTATATCACTTCCTGCAACACATGTTCTCTGAGTATCATTTGACCTTCATCTCTACAGGAGGAGGAGGGGAGGAACGCAGCATAAGTGCTTGAACAACATGGCAGACGTTGACAATGACACACAACCTTCAACAAGAATGGATGACTATTTATATCCAGGCAGATTCACGGTCCATCCGAGACACTTACCTCGGACACTTCAAAGAGAACAGGATGGATTGGAAACATCTGAGTAGAAAACAAAGGGCCTCTAAAATGTGGAGGCCAAGAGCTGTGAGAACGTCATCAAAGTGAGTGCAGAAGTGAAAAGTGAAATCAAATGTTGTGTAAAACAGCCCGTTCCACTCTCGGGCTTTTACTGCGCTACGAAGAGCAGTAAACGAGCGAGCAGTGAAACTGAGAACAATGACTTCAAAGTTCAACGTCTCCAGTCGATACGATCGTGCTTAGCAGCATTTCATGGTATTTTTTTTTGTCTCGTTGAACTCTAAACCTCGGTCGTGACCTTTAACCTTGAAAGATAAACAAGCGGTTACTGCTGTTTGCCTTTGTGGGAAACCGAGGTTAGTGAGGTTACTGAGTCTTCAGGCCTGCTCATGTTGCTCTGATACTGGTCTCAGAACAGTGAAAATGATATTATAGTCACAGAATGGAGTTGTAAGGGTAGACTAATAAAAAAATTCATAATGTGACACTACTGATCCCCAATGGGAAATTCTCTTTTTGCCTGGAGCTGGTAGGGATTCGGCGTCTTGCTCATGGACACTTGGGTAGGCCGGGTGCTTGCCGACCTTGAACCCGGGTCTTCCGGTCGAGGGACAGGCTGCATCAAAATAAGGAGACATTGCGTTTGTATATGTGCAAAATGCCACGCAACATACTAGGAGCAGTCGGTCTACGTAGTGGTTTACCGAGACCTTCGAGTATCCAGAGAATTCTTGTAAGTGAAAAATAATAACACAGGACGCGGCGTAACAGTATGTTAGCTGTGGCTGGCTGCAAACCGCACTGAAATATTTGGATTAACTCTTTGGGAATTCAAACACACATGATGATGATTTAATTGAGTCATGGCAGCTAACCTGCAGTGGATACATGTGTTAAAACTGCATATATGTGCGGTAAGGTATCGATAAATCTCTCCGCCAATGCTCCTGTGAATGAAACCTTTCTGGTTCTGATTCCTAATATTTAGAACCGGTGCTTGAGGAAACCATCATCAACAAGCCACCACCATCATCAAACAAGAAGAGAAGGGTTTTTCCCACACCGATGACCTAAGGAGAGCAAATATTTAACATGGGAAATAACATTTCCCAAAATACAAGCAATACTAATGAAAAGGGTCTTTGATTCACGGCCAAATCAAATTTGGCGCAGAATCGTGTCCTGTGGAAAAACGCTTAACTTTGGCTTGAAAATGTAATAATGAAATTTAGCTCTCGCAGATCGAATGGGATGAAGACATTTGATGTAGTAGAAGTGTATATACTCCTGGCCTAGGACTGAATACTGGGAGCCATCTCTACTGTGTGTCCTGAGCCCTGCTTTCCTCTCAGCCTTCCAACTGTCTAAATAAAGAAAACATAGATAGTGGACTTGTTGCTGCCCTTTCAAAAAAACTATTACGTAACCTTCTAGGACTCTCACGTTGAGCTGTCTTGATAAAACATGCGTATTTACTGCAGCACTGACTACACCTAGAAACGCTTTCTGGCCTTGTTTTGGTTTGATGTACTTAAACAGTTTTTTTAAAAGTGAGGTGGAAAACAAAGCATACCTTTTTCTTCCTGCCCCCATTTTTTTTTTGTCCTCACTGGGTTGTGCTAATGATCGGGATTAATTTTCTCACTCAATTTCCTTCCTGCTGTTACACAAATCTCAAGGTGAAGCCCCCCCAGGACCGGGACATGAACGAAAAGGCGAATGGTGGACCTATTACAGACCCATTCACTTTTGGCTGGAAGCAGGGCCACTTAAGCCAATTCAAGTCCTAGTGGATATCTTGACTTTTAATAGTGGATTAGGAAATCTTCTGGATAAGAGAATGTCAAGGCCTGGAGCCAACGGTCATTATCTGGGATCTTTTACAGAGGTCACATGGCACGGAAAACAGCTGCATGTAAAAGTGCATCTAATTCTTCTTTCGTGAGAATACATTTTCAAGTCGTGTTGGTTCTCATGAGCTTGGCTAGGGGTGCACTCACAGGCCTAGGTGGCGGTGTGGGCGTGCGAGCAAAGTTTCTGTGAGCAAATCCCAGCACATTTTCGTCAGCAAACAGATGTTATCTTTTACATTCAACCAGGGTAAACATAAGTAAACTACCAACTACCTTTCTTGCAGTATCTTGTATATTTTTTTTGTATATTTTTTGCACGCTTTCAGCTATGCTGCTCCATTTTCTTGGAACATTTTACAAAAAGATTTGAAGCTGGATTCCCTTATTAGAATCAGAAAGACCTTTTTAAAGAAAAAATTGGACACCTGCTTGCCATGGAGTGCTCATGTTTTTAATTCTGTCTTTTTCTATTTACATTTTGAAGACACTTGCTCTATTTTTTACTGTGTACTCTTACTGTCTTGTCTTTATTTGCGTTTGTTTTTAATGTTGTTTTATATGTGAAATTATTTGTATGCTACCTTCTTGGCCAGGGCCCACTTGAAAAAGAGATGGAAATCTCAATGTGATTACCCTGGTTAAATAAACGATAAATTATTATTTTTTTTAAATGTATACCTTTATCCTTAAACTTGTTTATTGTATAGTGATGTGTGCCTCTCTCTTGCAATTTCCTCTTTCCAAAGAGCTGCTGGGAATCAATTCAGATATTTTGTGTGTTTTCTTTTAAAGAAGCAGCTTTGATGGGTAAGAGGAGGAGGACTTCAGAGATTCTTTTAGTGCAGCTTGCAAATAATCCCAATAAAACCCCGAAGCTCCCTGATATATTACTTTAAACATTCACAAGCCAGTTAGATTCTACTGCCCGGCCTTTATCTAAACCTCTCATCCTTTTTCCACTGTAAGAAAAGTCTGTCGTCTTGGCACAGACACATCGCCAGCCCTCCAATGTTTCCTTTGCTCTCCTCACTCTTCCTCCCACTGCTCCTCTGGTCTTCAGTTGTTCCAACCACCCCCCTCCTCCCCCTCCTCCTCCCCCTCACCTACTCTCTCACTCTCCCTGAATTCCTCCCCCTCTCTCTTTTTTCTCATCATCCTTTTTTGTTTTCAGTCTCCCACATCCTCTTGGAGTCTTCTCCCAGTCTCATGCGCATGACTCACTGTCCCACATGGAAACATTTTCGCTGTGGATGTGAAGGGCCTTTTACTGCGTGTTAATGAAAAATGAAACATCGGCCTTCAGTTGGAAAAAAACACCCAAAAAACCCTGCAGAGCTTCTTTTTCTCTGCTTATCCAAATATTGCACTTTGGATGAAAGCTTTATAAACTATGATGCATTTAGAATCTGTTAATAGCAAGCAGTATGTCAGGAGATTAATCACTGTATTAGGGACTCCACATTAAGACCCCTCTAATTCTCAGTGCAGATCGCCCCCTACTGGCTCATGTCCTTACTTTATATAACATGTTCTCCCACCCAGGGCATCCTGTCTCTAGATGTCATGGGGCTGCTGAACAGATCATCTCCACCTGATCTAGACGTTGCCAGAGAGGTTGAATTAAGCACAACAAAGTATGCTGGACGTACCTGTGGAAGCGTTTCCGTCCTCAAACTACTTAACGAGTGTTATTCATTTTCACAGATATTGATTAATGACCAAACGCATTGGAGCACTGGAAATCATTCAAGAGTCTATTTAGGTTGGATTTTATAGATTTATTCTCCAGGTGCATTTCACTGTCGAAGCTGTTATTCTTATATGTTCATTCATTGATTCGTCATGAATCGTGTCATGTATACATTGATATTAAAAGCATCTTTTACTGAAACCTGGTCAGTGTCAAGAACATGCCTCATTACACAGGTCTCAGTTGTGAAAAAAATGGATGGGCCTGCACAAGTGCTCACCGAAAGCAATGTAAATATTTTTTTTTTGTTGTTGAAATTTTGGGTTTACTTCAGCAGACGTTTTTATTTCTATACCACCGGGCGGCCATGCAGTCCTCTTGAGCATCACTTCACTGGCATGCGCTATGATACAAGGCAGAGGTCACCTTTGACCCCCCGGAAAAAATGACCTCACCAAAACGAGCCACAGGCACTCAGTGAACATCTGTGCAAAAGACGTAAGGACATGGACTCGGTCAACCTCCCACATGTTTTCTTTTGTTTGATAAAAAAACCCCTAAAAAAACATGTTTGATTGTGTCCAAATTTTTTCCAACAAATTGTCTGTGCTGTTAACTCTGAAACAGCTAAAACCTAATGACACCAAAACCGCATTTGCACCTCTTGACTCTCAGACTGAAATACAGGTCATTCATGTACAGTGAGCACAGTAAAAACATCTCTGACCACAATTCATGTCACGTTTTACGTGATTATCATAGAAAACACATCGTCCTCATCTCACTTCTCCGTAGGACCGTCACGTCCTGCACAATACTCCTCACAGAGATAAACATGGTTTGAGTCTGCTCTGCACGTCTGGAAACATTTGACCTCGTGTCCTCACTTCAAAGCCGTCCATCGGCTAGTTCGCTGCATTCCCTTGACATGCGTTCGTTGTCTGCCTGCATCAAGTTTCTCAGCAATATTGGTCAAACAAGGTTTCTGAAGTGCACCAAACCTGCAGTGTAAAGAATGATTTAGTGTCACGTCTGAAGTCCTTCACTTGGACGCTTTGTCTAATGATTGCCTTTCAGAAGTCCAGACCCGTGTACCATGGGGCGCTTTCTTCCCCGTCTGCATAAACCCTCTCATTGTGCATACAACCTGTCAGTAGAAATAGGTTTGCTCATAGCTTTACATTAACATGTACAAGGAGCTGTGTGTGTCTGCTTCCTGGACTCTGCAGAACAGAAAAGGAAGGTCTTAGGTCGAGTTTCAGTGCAAAATCAGGTCGCAGGCATCACAAATATACACTTGCAGACATTATTAACATCATATGGTGATCTGGTTTTAATCAGGGTGTTATGTGCTTGCAGTTTTACTCTAAACTTTCACCTGCAAAGTCACCCTAGTAGTACTACTAGCTTGCATCAATAAAGTATAACTTATTAGAAATACCAGTAGAAAGTCATATTGGTATTGATACACCAAAAGCTGTACAACTTCAGCTCGGAGTTTCATCAGCTGAGTTTTTGTGTGCATGGGACACCGTGTACAAACTAAGTAGCACCTCAGTGCCCAAAATATTCGTCAGACCCTCCCAGGTCAGCAGAAACTCCCGGGACAGCGATCAGGATCAGTTACCTTCTCACACCGACTCTGGCACGCCATACTGCCACGTGGCCAATGCTGTTTTAAATGCATGACTGGACATGAGTTGTGTGAACACGTGTTTGTATTCAGAGAGTGAACACAAACACATGGCATTTCTATGTATAGCTTAGACCAAGGTGAACCAGTGAGGAGTTGGGGACACGCCGAAAGTAATGGAGATACAGAGGGGAATAAAAGGCTCAAAAAAACAAGCTTGCATATGCAACTTGAACTTTAACTGCCAAGTTCTGTGACTGAAGCAGACAATTTATGATTGTAAACGTGGCAGTCAAAAGGGGTGAAATGAGATGTGGAAACATCGTCGTTACCAAACATTTACATTTGATGTCAATATGAAATTTTCAAAGCAAAGTCATTCAAGATTTACTTGCTCGTCACACACACACTATGTGAGGACTGGCTCTGTTGCGTGTGTGATCTCTGAATCACATGAAATGTCTGCCATAAAGGCTAAAAGTGGTTCAAATTCTAAACAGGATGCAGAAGGGATGAAAAACGCCAGACGCCATTTCATGGTGCCGATGAGCAGATGGCAGCCAGACATGCTTTTACAAATGCAGTGAGGAAATGTCCATGGCTTCTTGTTAACTGATGCAAATTATATACTGGGTGTACTGATGCATTTCAATGGTTAGATTTGAGGCTTTCTTGAAACTGTTGAGAGCACACTCAACAAGAGCGTCCTAATAGCTACATGGGACATGTGTGAACATCAACTTTGCCAGTTTTCATTAAGGAATTAATTCTACATAACATTTGAAGTATAAACTATACTGTACTTTCGTTCATTATTTTTTTTTCTTTACCCACTTATTCACATTTTAGGACCACTGGAGGCTGGAGCCTATCCCAGAATGCACTGGGCAGCAGGCAGGGTAACACTCTGGACAGGTCACCAATACATGACAGCACATTTCATATGTTCTCCCCAGTTTACTGGTTTGTTTCCATGGGGAGTCTAAAAGCTGAATCTTCACGTGACAACGAAAAGTCAAGCAGGCCAATAATTAATTATTATTACTTTAAACATTTCTAACATCCTGAAGTGAACCCAACCAGCTGATGAAGAGCAACACAAAACAAGCGAAACACTTCTGAAGAAAATAATTCTGAATTAGAAACACATCAAAATATTTATTCACCAGTCAAAACATAAACTTCAAAATGCAAGGTCTAAAGATGGAAGCGTTTACTGAGCATGCCCACAAATTAAGAACCTCACATGCAGTTAATACTTCACGTGAGTCTGACAAAACCAGTTCCTCGTGGTGACGCGTGCCAAGACTTCTGTTACCTGAAGAAATCTGTTAGAAGGCAAGTATTAAGTGCTAAGACAGGACGAGCATACAGACGCATTGTGGATTTGGTATTGTGTAGAAAGAATATGTGATATTGAAGAGTTATGGTGAGCTACACTTGATACAAATGCCTGTACAGTAGTAATAAAAACATCTAGACAGAGATGAGAGAGCCGTCTCCTATGACACCTCAGACCCAAATACATACATCTGGTAGTTGCAAAAAAAGCAGAATCACAAAAGAATATAATACACCGTTGTAGTCCGACAGGTAACAAGCAATTTTCAAGAAGATCAAACTGGGAAAGGCGTATTAGTCGTTGGACATAAATAGGCAAATCTTGAAGAGTACTTAGCTTGCAAACCCATGCAAGACCACGTGTGTGTGTCATGTCTATGCATCACAGAGCCAGACCCTGAAGGAAGTAGGAAGGGTCTATCTAACGTTGTCGATAAATGCTCCCGTGGTGTTCTCCCTCAGTCCAAAGCAGGCAGAAAAGGGTATTGGTGGTTGGGGTGGGGGTTTATCAGTTCTCAAGGAAAGCCACGTAGTCAGTGAGTCTGGCCAACTGCTGCTCATTTGGAACCAGCGAGACGGGGGGAGGATCTGTTGAGAGACGGTATGGAGGAGGAAGAGACAGAGGAGGAGAGGTCGAGTGAGAGGAGGATTTCTGCAGAGTGCCAAGTGCTCTCTATCATGTGGGATCTCTCCCGTCTAAAACTCTCCCGCTCCAAGAGACTCGGATCTCACCACCACCGTTGACATCTGCACATGAGCTCACCGCTCCCCCCCCCACCTGTAAAACAACTCTACCTACAGAGTCTGGATATCATTCAGAGGACCACGTTTTGCAGACTACATGCCATTGTCAGCATTTTGCAACACTTTCCACTCATCCAGAATTATTTACGATAGCCTGCACGGGATCCACTCTGCACAATCAAGTTCCAGTGTTGCAAAAAAAAAATCAGGCATGTGAGCAGATTAATGGCGAGTGAGTCTGCGGTGTGCGGCTGGACATGTGCACGGCAGATGCTTCAGCATTAAGGTCCACTGATTAAAGAGAAAGGAAGTCATTGCGCGGGGCCGGCCGCAACCTCCCACTCGCACGTTTGCACAAATAAATACGTTCCTCATATAAGACGGATCAAGCCGCCACCCCCCTGGCCTCGTCGATAGGACTCTAGGTGGTGGTGGGGGGCTGGCTGGAGTGGGATGATGTGATGAAAATGGAAGAAAGAAGGGAGGACAGGAAAAAAAAAAGGGGGAAGTAAAGTTGGTGCTGATGAAGGAATGCAGAAAAAAAAGAGGAGGGAGTCTGAATATGGAGATTACATAAGCGTAATAAATAAATGAAATATAAATTTGTTACATTTTGTCAGAGCGGGGGACATCTCTTGGAGGGGATTTGCTCCAAGAGATGAAATTGTCAGCAACCCTTTGTTTAGATTTCAAATAGCCCATAATTCACAGCTCTGTACTTTGTTATCTGGGTATCTTATTCAATCTGGCAGGAACAGTAAAGTGGCTGTAGTGCAACAGGAAGGAGGAGGGAACAGGCTTGCTCAGGAAGGGAAAAGGGCTGTGACGATGGAGAATGTGGAGAAGAGCAACAGTGCCACCTACCTGGCTTTTGAGGCATCACCATCCTAGTGGAGGGGTCTGCCTGCCAACCCTGGCTGACCACACCTTTGGAGAAAGAGAGAAACAGAGGTGCAGAAGAAGAGAGGAAAATGTCCTTGCATCAGTGATGGATGTATATATAGCAATGCAAATTAATCAGAACCACACTAAAAAATATCTTATGTAATGACAATGAGAGATTATTACTGATCCCTTTAGGGAAATGATCTTCACATGCCCCCTCTCCCTCCACAGGGAGTTCGGAGGTCAGAGCCAGCTACAGCACAGAGATTCAACATCTTGCGCAAGGACATTTCAGCAGGGCAAAAAACACATAGCACATAAACAGTGAACACAAAAAAATATATATACTTGGGAGCTCAAGACCTGGAACTCTTAACTGATGACTTCTACATGATGATGAAGAAACATTAGTGATCCCCATGGGGAAACAGGGGAAGCACAGTCTTACCTTTTACAGCCTCCTCCAGCGAGTAGCCCACAAAGGCAGCAAAGTCTTCTGCTCCGATGGAAGTATACGCCTGGGCCACGAGACTATACGCCCTTTGCCGTGTGCTCTCTGTGAAAGCACAGGGACACCATGAGCCGGATAGACACAACAATATCACATATGTAAAAGGTTTTAAAATAGTATTCCAGCATTATGGTTCTGCTGTAAGTGTATGCCTGGGCTGCTTGCCCCCCTTTGCTATGGGCTTTCTGTCATATACCATATAACTTATGGCGGACACACTGATAGCATGTTGTCGTGTTAAAATATTGAAATGTTTTAAAATAGTATTCCAGCACAGTGGTTCTCGTAAACAAGGTGAAACAAGGTACATTTTGTATATATTGCTCTAAGCCATCAATGAGCTAACCACAGTCTTCTACCGGAGGTCCCACACTACACTAACAATTCATCAAAAGTGACACACAGTTTGTTTTTTGACGTCAGCTGACACTGGCTGGGGGACAAAACAAAGTAAGCCCTCTGCTATGGTCATTAACATCTCCATATACGGGATAAGCTCCGATATTTTAAGTCTAAAACAAGGTGAGTGTGTTTTGGTAAATTGTCAAGTGTGTGCTAGAGGTCTACATGGAACATTTGTTATTCCGTGTTTTCCTGTTCCTTCTAGTTTTCCCCCTGTAAGAAACATGCACCAGAAACTCATTTCATCATATGCCCCTGATGATTCTCAACAGGTATGGAAACTTGACTATTGGTATATGGTTTGAATTACTTTATCTGTTAAGGTCTGGTTATAGTCACTGGTGTGTGTGTGTGTGTGTGTGTGTGTGTGTGTGTGTGTGTAAAGTCACTTCCTGTCACCATTCCATCTCTGCCTCACCCCAAATCAGCTGCACACGGTTATAGTGCAAACACTTATCCAACTACAACAAGTTATTCAAGGAGCAAAAATAAAATGAATGAAACTGGGTTGTCTGCTTCAACTGACCCATCATCTGGATTGGTTTTAAATCAAATGGTTCATTTTGTTGTGAGGCAAACTAATCGATGAGCCAAAAGTAATAAGAAATACAAGTTTGAACACATCAGCAGCACACCAGTTTAGGTTCCCACACTGTTTTGCTAATCAAATTTCTTGACTTTTCCCAAGTCATCTCCATGACCACAGCAACCCTATATTTCTATTGATGATCCATACGGGTTCCACAACCAAAATTACACTGAAGGAAAAATGTTGGTTTTGCATTGCTTAAGCCACAGACTGTCGAAATGTATGCCAGCAGACACTTGCTTAGGCCCCCAAACTGTCTCCTTTAGCCTGCCACCAGCGTGACATAACACTATGCTGTCAAAAGTTCTGTGTCATGATAATGGAAAGCTGATAGAGCAGCGACAAACAAGTCCCACAAAATGTACTTCTGCCTTGCTGTCAATAGCAAGGCTCTGACAGCTATCACGTAAATGCCTCAAGGTTGTGGCCTTTCCTGC
This sequence comes from Hoplostethus mediterraneus, assembly GCA_034670385.1. Lineage (NCBI taxonomy): Eukaryota > Metazoa > Chordata > Actinopteri > Trachichthyiformes > Trachichthyidae > Hoplostethus > Hoplostethus mediterraneus. Next base: position 5,053,147 of record JAXDDW010000014.1, read on the forward strand.
TTTATAGCCTAGCAACGGTTTATGTGTACCAACAGCCAGCCCCAATCGTTGCAACAGCGTTAGCAGCAGTAACAATAACAACCGGGATGAGAAAAGACAGCTGTGAGGGAAGGCAAGAGATTTGTCAAGAGCGTTTTCCCATTCTGCTGTCCAAGGGGCTTCCTGTTATCGAGGTTTTTCTACTTCTGTCTAAATGCTAAGAAGAGGTGGAGATCAGAGGGACTGAAATATGTTAACTTGGCAAACTATGGTGAGGCAGTGTGGTGAGGCACTATGATTTTATGTACCAGCATTGCTTGAGGTTACTTTTCGTTTTAGTCCGTTTCTGTTTTCATCCAAGGTTTGGTTCTAGTGCAGGTTGCAGTGCTAAAAACGCCAATCTTTGGATAATATCAAAGAATATATCATATCAATACTGTGCTTCTTTGTGTTTTAATGATTTGGCTAGAGAAATCTGCCTAAATACTGTTCTTTATTTTCATTGTAATGCTGCACCACTACTGACTGAATAAAAAAGGAACATTGGCTGGTGTTTTTTCCTTCAATATATCACTCCCTTTGTACTTGTCCCATTCATTAAATATGCTTAAAACTATTTTTTGTGTTGGAACTCCACTGATTTCAAAAGTCTTGCAGCTGACTGATTATATATTGTGAAAAGAACGGGAATATTTCTGAGGCACGTTTCCTAACTCAGTTAAGCAGGTCACCTTTAGGGGATTTTTTTGTAACCCAGTCCCGAGGCAAAGGTGTATTTTTACCGTGGCCTCTTGAATGTTAGGGTGCTATCCAAAGATGACTCATGTAGCGCCTGGACCAGCCCATCTCAGAATGCCCCCCCAACAGCACTCGAGAGTGGGGTTGAAGCTCCTGAGCAAGAAGGCCCATGATGGGGGGGGGGATGGGGGGTTTTTATGGTGGAGAAACAGGACCCCACCTGCCCTTAACTGACAGTCTATTCCAGGGCCACTATCATTTCTCGCCTCTTAAAAATAGCCCCCACTCTTCACCAGCAAAGGCAAAGCAGAGGACATGGCAAGGGCTTTTATTTTTAAATGTTGTCTACTGCCAAGTAAGAGCAACAACTGACCGAGACAAATTTTGAAAACCTGTAAGATCAGCAAAAAAACAAAAAAACAAAAAACAGTACAAATACTTCATTTCATGCACCTTTATTTCAGCCTCCATTGAACACAGATCTGGTGATATTTTTGAAGACAGATTTCCTGATCACCAATTCAAGTGCACAATATTATTTCAAGCATTTAACATTGATATAATTCTTACATCTTTCTTACATAACTAATCCCATAACTACATGTGAGGAAAACGGTGTAAACAATCTTGTCAGACATTCTATTTACATTTATCTAGACCTGTATTTCAATAATACCAGCATGACACTGGCTTAGAAGTACAAAAGTATAAAAAGTTAAGAAAAATCATGAGTACAAAATTGTAAATTAAATATTGCACTCAAAATAAGGGGAAGCCCATTGTAACCTTCTGGTTTCCTTCAATATCAAACAAATTGCAACTACAGTCCCTGCCATAAATCTTCAGATTAAAAAACCTGCAAACAGTACATTATAATTTCATCAAGTCCATAACTATTTTGAGTTTCATTCAGTCCCTTCTGCATCTTCAAACTCTTCATCACTAGCCAGTCCAAAGTCCATTTTTGCAAGGACTGTTTCAACGTGCTCTGTTGACAACGTGAAGTGGTCCATCTTCTCAAAGCCTGGATCTGGCCTCTCTTCACCCAGTGAGCCCTTGGCAGCATCCTTGGTCTGTGTGATTAGGCCCTTGGAGGCCAGCAGGAACTCAGCAGCGCCACTCTGCTCCAATGCCCTCACAGCTGAATCTGTCAGCTCTGAACTAGCCTGTAGTCGTTCACCGTAACGTTGTGCCAGTGCCCGCAGAGCTGCCACCTTCTCATCCTGTTCTTTTCCGATTTGCTCTAGTAACACGGTCTTGCGCTCTTCCAGCACAGCATAGAGCAGGTCGAAGCGTTCACCTAGCCCTTGCTTAGCACGCTGAGCATTCTCCTGAACAGCACGGCAGGTATCTTCCATCTGGTTGAGGAGAGCCTGTAGGCGCCCATTGCTGGCCACCAGGCTGTCAATAGAATTACTCAATTCACCCTTCTGGGCCTGGTAAACGCTTGCTAGAGGTGACACTTCACAGTCCTTGTGCTGGCCAAATACTTTGCACATGGAGCAGGTGGGAATCTGGCAGGTCACACAATAGATATTGATTTTCTCATCCTCATGTTCTGGGCACACGGGTTCTTTGGATTCCTTTGGCTTCAGGGCAGTTTCTGTGCTTCCTCCAGTACTGTTACCACCCTCCTGCTGCTGCTTATAGATGTCAATGATATTTTCCACCAACAGGTTTCGCTGGAGCCCATGCACACCATGGCGGTCAAGCACAACCTCAAAGCGGCAGGTAGGGCAACGGAAGACGCCACCAGAGAAGCGATAAGGGTTGCGTGAGTCATAGAGGTCACTGGCACAACTGCGGCACAAGTTGTGCTGGCAGGGCAGGATGACCACGGGTTTGGTGAACATGTCCAGGCAGATGGGGCAGCTCAGCTGCTTCTCCAGGCTCTCCATGGGGCTGGGGGGACGAACCATCGATCCTGTCCTCTGGACATCCATGATGGAAAAGCTACTGCTAAGCTTCTTGATCTTCACACAGTCAAAACTACAAGGTTCCCCCTTTCAATTGGCTTCAACAAGCTAGACAAATGGAGGGTAGGAAATAAGTAGCCTTGTCCTCAATGTTTGCTGTTACTCATGAAATTCTGATATCTGTTCTGGCTAGGAGCTAGCAGCCCTGTCCTTTATACCGACAGCCAGTGACACCCGATCCCTTCCACCAACCAGAGCACACATTCCTCCCTGCTTGCTGGCCAGGGATCTTTTCGGAGAAAATGGCCCCCACCCACTGACTGCTACATGTGTCACATGTCACATTGGGAGCTATGTCCCCTCTTGCAGTGATGGACATTTGACAAACAGGGTCCATGTGACTGGCCCAGAGCAGCACCACCTGAGAATTTGAGCTCATTTAATGGGTAAACAAACAACAAGTCCTCGTCAATTCCCCCGTGACTAAGTTGTTGTGTTTACCATCTGATTTTCCTGGTTATGCCTTCTGCATTTCAAGCCTACTCTGTAATTCATATAGGCTATTTTATTCACTTCAGTAAGCTTTGAATGATGCCATTGAAAGACTTGAAGCACCTCTAAGACATATAACTTACTTATTATATATGTATATTGTTTTCATGCACATGCAATTCGCTGACTGGATATCAATTTGACAAAGCTACTAGGTCTAGTCTCAATGAGTGGCCGCCCATTAAACCTTGTCATTTGCTTGCAGTTTATTATTTACGTTCATTAACAAATGTCACTCGTGTGCATTTGATAGCAATATCAATTTAATCTCAACTCAGTCAATACAAAAGGTATATATATATTGCTAATGAGGACTTCATTATCTAAATAATACTGCCTAGGTGGATATAACTCCATTGTACTGAAAGTTATTCAATATTTGAAAAAAATCAATTTAATTGATAGGGTTAAGTAAATTGAAAGCTTTATGATTTTAAATTAATTCCCCATAATTTAATTTCTAATGATTAAATTTAACAATTGAATCATCTCATCCTTCCTCAGGCAGCACCAAGCAGTGGTCACCCCTGGCACAGTCCATGACAGATCAGTAAACATCACGATATGGATAATACTGTCAACATGAGGGCAATAGATTGTAGATATTTCTCTCTTATTCCAAAGACTTAAGAAGGCAATGTGTGAATTTAATGGGGGAAACAGTCATGAAATATTTGGCTATTGTGAGACATTTTATTTTAGTATCTATGTAAAGCACAATATCTAAGGATATGAACTGATAACCTTATTTCAGATAGTTTTTTTGTTGAATGAACAACCTAATTTAGGTTATATTATATAGATACACTGCTGGACACTAATCGGTTAAACTCCCTCCCCTAATTAGCCAACATGTTTTGTTTTCCTCAGCTGGGCTGCAGCACAGCAAGAATGTTTTAAGTGTAAGGCTGGTGCCCCCTGTTGATCATGATTCTGAATCATGCAGAAACAAAAAGAAGAGTTTCGCCCATGTGTTTTCCTCACCAACATGATTTAAAATTCATGTAGTAAAGGTGATGGGAGTGAGGTCAATGACATTGTAGACACAAACCAATAATGTAGGGTTATGCTGGCCATAATGTCATGTTCAGGGTAGGAAAACTTTTGAAAACAAAAACTTTTGGCAAATTTTGCCAGCATTTGGCAGTTTTTCTACTTCCTATTTTGGAAGGCAAATAAGTATTAGTTGGAAGTGCTATTGTTTAAAAAAACAACAACAAACAAACAAACTAGATAGCATGTAAAATAGTTCAAGCTAAATTTAAAAGCTGATGTTCTGTAGACAAGACATTGCCTTGCCCTGCTTATGTCAGTGAATAATCAAAATCAGAGGGTCAAATAAGACATGATTCATGTTGATACCTCGAAGCGCCTCCATGACCGGAAGGATATTCTCAGACCACTGGTAGGCTGCGATTGCTGTGTAGATCCCCGGATAGTCTCGCTGCCATATGCGTTGGCCAACAGCCCAAACAGCTGTTAGCTCAGGGTTTGCCTGCACACAAGTGGAAAAGCTATTTGAAAAGACTTAAAAAGGCTACACATGACAGGGCAATGGGCTTTACACCAGCAATTTCACCCAATACTGAAGAGATTGCATCACAGTGGTTACATGCCTGCAGTGTGCAAGTGTCTAGATAAAATATCACAATTTGAAATGCCATTTCAAAGACCAAATCTCAAATTATTTCTTCAAGGTTAGGTTGGCTCTGCAACATTTATGGTTGGATCTGACGGCTCCCAGTGATTATTTGGCATTCAGCTAAGCACATGACAACCCAGTAATGTTCTGGATGGCCATGTATAAAATTATTCTTTATACATTATTCTAAAGCCGGCACTCATAATCCAGTCCAAGTGTCCTTGGCTGTCTCAGCAGGCCTGCACTGCTATCATTAATAAATCAGTCAATACCTTTCAATAATTCAGAGCACACTTTGTATGGTGGTGAAAGTAGAGTAGTGAAATGGTTTTTGTCAGTATTATACAGTAGAGGATCTTTCTGAATGGCTAAACCTGCTTACCAATTTTATTGCTTGGGGAATCCTCTTCCAGAGATACCTGGCATTATTCCTATTGGAACAGAAACAACACAAGTTAGGGGATACAGAGAAAATGGTTGTGTTTACAAGCAGCAAAATAAGATTGGGTTAGCCATGATACAACTCAACAGGTTTATTACTCACCAATTTTGTACAAGTGATTCAAATCCAAACCAAAAGTAATATTTGTGAAGCCCTCCATTCCAAGATAAACTATTGATCCTGCCAAGTGCACTGACTGCAATATTACTTTTCTGAGACCATTACGGATTTGGATTTATGATGTTGAGGACAGGACATCTGATTGAGTTGTAACCTGAATGTATGCTATTGTAATAACACCTGAAATAAAAATAAAAACTAAGAACGCATTCTTTACTGGGATTACACAGCAGATGTGGTAATGTTCTCTCCAAAATACACATACAGACACAGTAGGGGTCCAAAAACCAGAGTCCACTACCAAGAACGGTTTGTTTTCATCATTTATCAAAAACTACAACTTTTTTTTACTCACTTGATACTTCTTATTCAAGAATACATTATTTAGAACTGATACAAATCAAAATGTTTTGATGGATGAACTACACATCGACCAAAGAGAAGTAGCACTCTCGTCTGCAGAAGCATGCCGTCCCTTCTGGGTTTAAGCTGTGTGGAAGAAGATTCCAGCAGGACAATGACCCTAAACATGCACTAAAGCTTTGCCAGGCCTATTTAAAGTGCAAGGAAGAGCTTTCCCTACACAGTCACCAGACCTCAATTCCGTTGAACATGCTCTAAAAGAGTGCTGGAATAATGTGGATTCTCAAATTCTGCAAAAACTCGTAGAATTGATGCCACGCAGTGCAAGCTGTGATTAAGGCAAATGGTGGACATACCAAATATTGAGAATTTTTTACTTTCAGTAAATAATGACAAACCATTTTTGACTTGAAAATGATGTAACCTTGTTTGAGAAATATCATTTGACTACATATTTGTATTAGTTTTTGATAAATGATGAAACAAGTTCTTGTTAGTGGACTGAGACTTTTGGACCCCACTGTAGATAAGAATTAAAAACAGGAATTAAGTAACTAATTAGCACCTTGGTTATCACAAGAGTTGGTGTAACAACCACAGCAGGCTACCTCAGCTTAATGGGGATTATCACCACAGCCTTTGGCCAATGAGTGAAAACATCAATGGTGTTTTTACCTTTAAATAATGACAGGACACATTTGTGAAATAGCTTTCCTGGGTTACCCTTCTAGTTTTTCCTCCCACATAATATTCCCCGATTCATTACATTACTTACATATCATTGTGTAGTAAATAGAGGGACAGCAACTGAGCATACACTTGAGGCGTTGCGATGCCCCCTGGAGCCTGTTCAAAATAAAAGCAGGTCTGGTTATATTGCAGTTCTAACCTTACCTTGCTATCTAAAAATTAACCAGCAAATTTAAGTTAAACTTTATTTTCTAAAAGGTTAGCTGCCGGCTAGATAACATAAGGTACATGACTGAACGTGTTCTCTTAAGCCTCCAACTTAACAGCCTTAACACCAACATTCATTCAGCTAACGTTATACACAGCGTCTGCTATAACGTTACTGTAATGCTTACATTGGTAACGTTAGATAGCTATGATTATGGTTAGCTAACGTCAGACATCTAGCCTAACGTTATCTTATAGTAGCCCCAGCAAATATGAACGATATAACGTTAGCTAGGTTATTAGGCTACTAATAACCAAGACAGCTTGCTAGCTATCGGCTAACTAGCATGTACAGCAGCAGTGTAAGCTAAGGGTGAATCCAGTAGAAACATTCACTATCACTGCTATTTCTACTGAGGTGATTGAATCGGCTAGTGATAATAACACTGGCTGGTTAATGAGCTAACTACCATTATTTAACAGTGACGCTAGGAAGGAAACAAACTTAACGTTAAGCAACACAAACATGTTAGCTTGCTAGCTACGTTCCTAACGTAAGTTAGCCTGAGCGAGTCATGAGCTAGCTGACTGTCAAAAACAATCTTGCATTGACGAAGAGAGTACGCAAAATAATATCCATTGTTGGTACATGGAATAATAACTAAACTTGGGACTCCAAGCTTACCTCGAGCTCTTGAGTTTCACACTGCTCCAATAATTTATCATAGTTTTCCTCCATAATCACAGCAGCAGGCATGATGATGCCTAGCTGTTGCACGCCAGTACCTCCTTCTGCTGTAAAATTGCAGCAGATTCGCAGCGTGTTAGGCGCATTACTGCCCTCCACAGGATAACAAGTGTGCAGCAATTCAGTCACTGTTCTCAAAATGCATATCATAACATTAATCCGTTGCTTGATAAGATTTCAGAGGGAATTAATTCAGCAGACTAACAGTTCAAATGGACAAAATGATAATTATATGTTATCTGGGTATACATAGCTCAAAGTAAAAGCATGTCATTTGTATACTGAATGGAAATTAGGTTCAAATTCCCAGATAGCCAAGGTTTGCAAGGCATGGTGGCTGAGCAGCAAGGTGTTGGTCTCGACACCTTGAATAAACCCATGATCAACGATCATGGGTTTATTCCCAATCTGTGACTTAATGTTGGGTGAAATCCCAGTAAATGGCTTTAAAATTTACCTTACGTGATCTTTGAAACTTCAGGGTACAGTACAAGTACAATTTAGAAATATGGTGTGTGATAATTCTTCACAGGAAAGGGAATGAATTTAGGGGACTTCACTGGCTGACAAAACACGAGGATATAATGTATTGCTCTCCATTATCAATGTAAGAAGAATACAAGGTCACTGTCTTCTGTAATTACAAAAGATTAAGCTGAGGACGTATTGTCATTGCAGTTTTTGACTATTGGGTTTGAGACATTTTTTTTTCTTTTTGGCATAACGTGGGGCCCTCCGAATGACTTTGCACTCACTGATGTATGTCACTTGTAGATTACATAATTTGTCTGACACATAGAAGTTCATAAGAATCAAATTACCAGTTACATATTTTTATTTTAATTGAATCTGCAGACAAAGCCAAATTCAAGCATATTTTCTACTGCAGACAGAAGAGCTAATACCATATGTATGTTTTAAAGTCATATTTACATACACATAGCTCAGTGGTAGAGCACGTAAGCATTTGGCATGTCTTATGGAAGTTAGGAAGCATCAAATCTGCAAATCCACTAGTAATGTTGAGGAAAAGGTCACTCAAATTTCAGCCATTACAGTCCACCCCTAATAGAACAAATCCTGGTGGGACACAGAATTGACTCACATATCACTGTGTAGGAAATTGAGTGCCAGTATACACTTGAGGTGTTGCAATATAATACGTGAGGCTTGAAATCCCATGAAAGCATTTATTGGGATTTTGATCATTCCTACGGTTACAGTACAAAGATAAAAAAATGATGCCTCATCATCTTCAATGGATGTAAATTTCAAGATAACTTTCCATCACAGACAGAGGAACTGTATGTCTGTCTTTTAGACTTTTATTCTTCTACATTTAGCTCAATGATAAGTTTGTATTGCTCACGTCCTATGAAGTTAGGTGAAATAAAGTCATTTTATCACAGATATATGACTTCACCTTTCAAAGAGACAAATGTTATTGTTCTTCATATTGAAGAGGTGGTCAAGGTGACTTTCTATTGCAGACAGAAGCGCTAAAGTCTTAATGACTAACAATTCAAAGAGGACCAAAATAACTCACTAGTACTGCAAAACAAATTCAAGGTCATTTTAATCTGTATAATTTGAATTACTTAGGAAGAACTTACTAGAAGTTGATGAGGCACAAATCTCCAGGGAATGCATTGAAATGAAGATGAAGTGAAGATGAAATGAAGATGTCTTAATGACTGAGAAAATCAAGTGGATGAAGATAAAAGACAGAAATCGTAAGAGGAATTCAAGGTCTCTTTCTACTACAAAAAGAAGCATTGCACCTGTACTTTCAACACTTTATTCAAACACATGGGATATTTGGTACAGGCTTCATGACATTTGGAAAAATCATATACCCAGACTACCAGAATATGTAATAATTTGACAGGCATCATGGCCAACTGAAGATCCATGCCTTTAAAACTATACATGAGCACCGACACCCCATTCAAAGCACAAGTTAAAATATGCTGCTATAACTCCATATGGGAAAGGGAATGAATTCAGAGAACATAAGGACTACAGTCAACAACTGTAGAGGACAAACATCATTGCATTCAAGCACACTGAGATCAGTGGTAGAGTACATAACATGTGTCACCCATGGGAGTTTATAAGAACTAAGTCCAGAATTCCTCATTTTATTAGATTTATATTTCCATGTAACACACGATAGAATAACAATAGAATTATTAATAATAACATTATGATATAAGATATAAAGGGATGTGATGAGTGTAGACAGGAAGGGGAAATAATATTATTATAATAAAAATGGGAAATTAATTAAAAAGTTGAACAGTTCATTGGTACAAAAATCATTGCAGTTAAGAGGAATTGACCTTTCTCTTGCAGACTGAACCTACGAAAACACGCCATTTTATTCTGATTCATCGCTCCCATAGGCTTCCATTATATCTGAAAGTGTGTGTGTGTGTGTGTGTGTGTGTACGTCTGTGTGAGAATGTATTTGTGTGTGTGACAAGTATTTCTTCAACCCTTTAATTGTGTGCAAGCGCCAGCTTTGTGGCATGATTCTGCAATGATTTTAGTCACCACTGGCCGGCAGTATTGCATGTCTCACCACCAGACCCTACCAGTTTAGTAAGGCACAGTCACTTATCACACATAGTCTGTTTGCTATAAACATTATAACATAACATTATAAAGATGTACAACATCTCATATAACATCCATAAGATGCTTTCTCTCTGTGTAATGCTTCACTTTCCCCAAGTCCAAGTCTCCTTTTCTACTTTCCCATAGTTTATACAGAACCTTCATATCAAATATTACTAAAAAAGGCCATATTTGCCAAACCTACATGTTCTTATCAACAAAACGTGATTGCCTTGTTGTCCTTGCTTCATCCTCAATAATTTATACATATTTTTTCCAGATTGCCTATTGTAATAGTGGAGAGGATAAGAAGGATGCAAAGCAGTGGCATAGCAGGGTTAATAGCCTGGAACGTAAATCCCCAGACATGTAAACAGATCAAACCTTAACACTATTAAAGTATTAGGATATTTTAGGATATAAGTGTGGATTATAAAACTGTAAACCCATTTTGTGCAGCTTCTCAAATTATCCCTACACTAGATGCTTAATCCTGACAATATAAACAGTCAGGCAACGGGGAGAAAACAGACCTATGTGGATTTTTAGTCACCTCTTATACTTTTGTTGTATGCACCAAACTTAAGCCCGTTGCCTTGATTAGAAACCTGCTCTGTAGAACAGGAAGGTAGGGAGAGAGAAGTGAAGCCTAAATAAGAGATGAACCGTGTCTCTGTTATGCTTATTTACTGAGCTCCTCTGCTATAAATGTCCCCCAATGTTGAGCCCTGTGAACCCACCTCAGTCTGCAACTTCAATGGCATCCATGATAACTTGTGATGCTCTTAATTCTTTAAATAAAACACCCCCTCCGGTCCTATCCCACTGGGAGCTCTCAATATACAGCGCTCCCTCGCGTTCCACTTTGTGTGTTGTGTATGTGGGTGTGGGTGTTTTAGAGTGGGAGAGAGAGAGAAAGGGAGAGAGAGAGAGAGAGAGAGAGAGAGAGAGAGAGAGAGAGAGAGAGAGAGAGAGAATGAGAAAAACGCAGGATTTTCTCTCTTGCAAGTTAATTGGAACATTTGTAATCAAATGGTGTAATGTAGAAAACTGCTGGGAAGTGTGCAGCGAGGAAAAATAACCATAAAATTAAAAAATAGAAAGCCCTTTAACCCTTTAACCAGGTTTCTAGGACCAAACTCATCTTGTGATAAATGCAACCTCAGGCAGCAAAACTACATTATATGTTACTATAAGCACCACAGCACCACTCAACATAGAAATTAAAGCCACTGACATTACGGCCACTGACAGTACGGACAGCCTGTACTTCTACCTCTCGACAGCGGCGCTTTGATCATTGGACTACAGAGTTAGATGGTATTGCCGTACAGCGATGCAAAACCTGTCTCTCCTTTTGCCAACCTCTTGCCGAGTAGCTGCTTACTGTAGGTTGAGTGAAGTACAGCTCATCACTAATTCATCATCGTTTCCAAATATTTCCCTTGCCAAGTGAACTCGAGGGGAATGTGAGTCTCATGGGTTTGTGTTGAAGTGAGGATGATGCCGGGCGGGGGGGCGGGGGGCTTGGCCAGGGCCGCTGTAGCTTTTATACCTGGTTTTCTTTTGTTTTCTTCTCAGCTTTTGGACACACACATTTCCAGCAGATAAGTATTGCTAAAATTGACTTGTGCCATAATGGGTACAGACATCATCTGTTTATTGCTGCAGGGCCTGCAAGTGACAAGGTGTCTCTGCGGACCGTTTTAATGCGAGGAGTTAACAATGCTGTGTTCACACGTAGAACCCAACGACTGTCATATTAAGAAAATGATACCCTATCCAAGTCATCAGTGATGCTCACCCCGGGCTTTACTCCATTATAAATACACACCACAGCTATAACCTGGCGGCTTCCAGACATAGTTTCAAGAAAAGCACAGTTAAGAAATGATGACAGCATCGATTCAGCATGCTTTCTGTATGATTTCTATCTCCGCTTTTCTGCGTTATCATTGAATATAACTATTGAACACTATTATTTTCTTACAGTTAATGGACTGGGTCATCATGCTTGCCCTTACCGAGAGAGACTTCACCACAGCATTCAATAATCCAATGGCGTTCTCCTGAAATTGAGTTGCATTCACACTCAATATCTACTTGACTGTGTGTTCCAGCCTCGACATGGACAAATGAACAAATGCGGCGGGGTCAAACGCTGTGACTTTACAAGTTAAAAGTAATTTTGTGATGAATCTCTTGATAAGTGTGTATTCACTGCGGCTGTAAACATTTTACAGGCTTCCAAACAAAAAAAAGGTTTTGGACTTGATGTAAACTCAACCCTCACCCCAAAAAGGGAGGAGGGGGAGAGCATTTCATCGAGCTGGTGGAGCCGCTAATGCTGTTTGTCTTGTTTTATTTGCCTCGTAAAAAAAAAGAAAAAGAAAAAGAAAGGAAGTATCACCCGACCGGGCTGCTCTTTCATCCTCACATGTGATGTCTGGGGATTACCAGTGCAATTTTCTTTTCTCACCTCGGTGTCAGTTTAACGTGTTCACATGACTCACTATCTTTCCATTATGTCCTCCCATCCTACTGGATATGTCACACACACACACACACACACACACACACACACACACACACACACACACACACACACACACACACACACACACACACACACACACTCTCCTACATATTGTGGTTCCTATTCATTTTATTCAGCCTGACGCTCCTTTTGCTCCATCCATGAAATATTGTCACTGAAGGCAGGCTCACCTCCCACTCACCAAAGAGGTTAGCGCTTGACATTAGTCATTATGTTGATGATGATGATTAACTTCCATCTATTGATTTTCAGCACAGTACCTGCAAAACGTTTTATGCGAGCAATCGCTCTTTGAACCCCTCATATCTTTTCTTCTGGAAGCCGTACTCTCCGTTTCATAGCCGCCACTGATTCATCCTAATGCTTTTACTCATTGTGTTTGGTCTGCGTCTATTCCCTTTCATCTGTTTTATTGTAACACCGCCACAACTATATAAATCATGCACCCTTATTGTTCATCCTGCTACGTGGCTAGACAAAGTGAGACATTTGTCTGGAGGGAGAGGTGACACGGGGTCAGGCAATGCCTTGTCACTTTGCATCCTCCATGCAGGTCCTCTCAGGCTTGCTGATGCTGCCTTCAGGTGGTGTAAGACTTCCACTCCATCTGTTCCCCTTTTTCAGCGTTGAGAGGTTTTCCCAAACAGACAGTAGTGCCTGTTCAGGAGAGAAAACAGGGGTGAGGAGGGAAGGAAAAGAGACGAAACCAACCGATATACAACAAGATGCTTATTTTACCATTTTCAGGGCCTTACTATCACCCCCTTTCAACTAGTGCAATCTGTTAACTGTTTGTCGTCTTGTTTTCTGTGGCCTCCTCCACTTTTGGCTCAGCTGGCAACATGGAAGTTCCCCTGCCATGGAGGATAGGTTGTTGTTGCTGGAGGATAGGCAGGTACTGGGTGAAAGGAGGAGGAATGATTAACGCAGATTTGGGATGCACCCTTGGTCCCTGCTGACTGGAGGTTCAGTTGGGGTGACTCTCGGGTGCCTCTGCCCAACACGTAATTCAGAGTGGGCTTAAGATATCGATATTGTGTTTTAGGTAATCATTAATAAGCTTTAAGCCTGAAATAAAAGTCATTTTTGTTATTCCTTAATCCTCATCCTCAATCCTGGATTAGCGCCAACAAGAGGCTCCCTTCAGCACAACCACCTATCATATTTCATCTTGGCACCATCCCCAACCCCCTTTGATCCTCTAGCTTGTAACGTTCCCTTGCCAAGTATGTAGTAGTTCATCACTATTCTATTTCTGTCCATGGGGGGGATGCAAAGTTTCGGGGGCGTCGTACATGTCGAGATCTTCCTGATATTCCCACGAGGGACAGACACATGCAATATGTATCACGTCATCCTGAGTGCACGGTGAAGTAAAACATGTTTGACGTGTACGGAATTACCGTTTGAATTGTTTTTAAATGTATGTGTTTAGACCAACACACACACACACACACACACACACACACACACACACACACACACACATACATACAACCTCCGGGTAATTCAAAGTAAAGTATTTCACACTTCACTGGTATATCAGCTTTCAGCCAAATCCTCAACAACCAGTTCTTGTTTGAGGGGATCTTTAGCGGATTTTGCTTAAACAGAGGCAGAAATCTTTTTTTTGTGTGCCGTTTGATGTCGTATATGTCGAGTTTTGACTGGAAGAAATTGGAAATTGCCCTCAGCCTGTTTGAAAGGCTGAGTAGGTTTAGTGGATTTCAGAACATAACATTCTTTTTTTTGGAGGTTTTCCTGCTTTATTGGCTTATACTGTATGCAGCAGAGAGCAGAGAAAGCCGTGTGTGTGTGTGTGTGTGTGTGTGTGTGTTGGAGTGAGGAGCATGGTGACAGCTCGGTCTCATCTACAACAAACTGAACTGGCCTGACAACCTGGAGGCACTGCACAGGGGAGGGCAGAACACACTGATCTTTCAATGCATGGAACAGACTACTCAACATGTTCCACCGATCAGCCGTGGCCAGCGTCCGGTCCTCTGCTCTCGGTGATGCTCGGGAAGACGCATCAAGGCCTGGGGGATGCTGGGAAAGATAAACAAATTGGTGAAAAAAAGAAAAAAAAAAGGCAGGCTCTGTTGTGGGGCTGAACCTGGACCTCCCTGGAGGTAGTCGCAGAGGATGAGGACAAGACTGAACTCCATCTTAGACAACACCTCTACAAGCAGCTACAAAGCACCTTCAGCCTCCAGGCCAGCACCCCAAGGTACAAGACTGAGCTCATTTGTGCTGGCCGCCATCAGACTACACAATGCTTCGTGTCACAGCAGCCTCAGTCAACCAGGAGGGTGCTGAGGCAAGGTGCCTGTACCGTCTATGTGAACTATCCTAGAGGGATTTTTTTTGGTTTTCTTTGTGTTGTTGTACCTTATCAGCTTGTGCAGGTTGTGATCTGTGATCTTGTGTTTCTGTACGAGTCGCTACATATCTCTGGTTACACACTGTAGGACTACCTCCATCTGAAAATATGTTCTGGTATGAGAATGGACAACGATGTACATTGGCACATTTTCATATTATCACTTTTATGTGGCATCACCGCAGCTAGCAACGTACATGTCCTGCTGATGCTTTATGTTATCTACATCTGTAAATCAATTACATTTGACAAGGTGGATATTTTTTATAATGCATGTCTGCGTGCTTCTGTAGCCCTGCTAAAGTGAATATGATGCACATTTCTTCTTCGTATTCTCATATTCTCTTCACTTGCTATACATTGCATATACCTTGATATTGCTTCTAACTGTTATACTGTTATTTAAGGGTATACATTTCAGATTTTTGGTTACCAGTCGGTTGTGTTACATTTAAATCCCATCCCATCATATATTCTTATTTCTATTCTATTTTCTTTGCTGCTTCATGTTATCTTATTTTATCTGATGTTGTTGGGTATATGATCGTGCCTTGGCAAAGGCTTTTTGAATTTCCTATTCAAATTTGACTTATGTCAATTATGATTAGACATTTGGCTCTCTAATGGAGTGGTTCTCAATCCAGTCCTCAAGGACCCCCTGTCCTGGAGGTTTTAGCTCCAGCTCTACACAGACACACCTGAACCAATTAGAGGCTTCAGGTTTTCATGATGCTTTAATTGGTTCAGGTGTGCCTGAGTAGAGCTGGAGCTGAAACCTGCAGGACAGGGAGTCCTTGAGGACTGGATTGAGAACCACTGCTCTAATGCAGGGGACAGAAAACCAGATGTCTTTCAATATTGATTCTTCTTCGGAGCCGTAAAACTAAAACGTTCTGACCATTACTACTCTGAATATCCACAGATTTCCTCTGTAATGGATCTCAAAATATTCTACATGTATACCGCAGTGCACGTCTCTGCATGTGTTGGTTTCTGTTGTGGCTTGCAAAGGTTAAACATTCAGTATGAAGTAGGTCTGACACCTGATGTCCCCCCTCATCTCTCTCGTTTTCTCTCTCTTATCGCTCGCCCCCCCCCAAGCTCCCAAGCTCTCAGATCTCACAGAAGCCTGGTCATGCATTCCCTGATGAAATGTGATAGTGACCTGAAAACTGTAGACAAACGACAGGCGCGCGCGCACACACACACACACACACACACACACACACACACACACACACACACACACACACACACACACACATGCGCACAGTGGCAACTGGCAGTGAGTGGTTTCTTAAAGCAGCCTTCCAGGGGCTGCGCTCACAAAGCCATCTAAAAATAAGAGTTGCTCCTAACTGGCTGATTTAAGAGAAAAAAAGTATCGGGGCTGTGGAGAGATATTTCAGGGGGGATAAACGTAATCTTACCGCATTACAATTGATTGCAGTTCTCTATCTGTCACAGTCCATGTCACTCCACCACTTGACTGGGATGAAAAATGATGATGCAGTGAAGCCTCAAAGCAAACATCAAACCAATCCACAAAGGGACAGCCATGTTACACCCACCCACCCACACACACACGCACACACAGAAAAATGTCTGCTGTGGTTAAGGGCCAGGTACACAAAGATCCTGATTGACAGCGTTTTGTCTTGCGGGCTGTCAATGCATCACTGCTCAAGCATCGCATTTCTTCACTACCACTGTGCTTTGCTGTACCAAAGAGCAAAGAGACAGGAAACATTCATTCCCAATTTCCCCTCATTTCATGCTCAGTGTTATTTATATAGTAATTATTTTAAGAATTTCACAGCAATCCAACTTCAACTTCAGTCGTATTACACACAGTCTGATAAGGAATTTGTTTTTGACACATTTGACACATTTAACCAGAGGGGGAGTGCAGGTGCAGGTTCAGGGTTTTACTCAAGGACATTTTGACAGGGGTGGACACATTGGTTGCTGTGGGGATCAGTCCTGTGACCTCATGAGTACAAGATGGCATAAAGCGCATGTGTCATTCATATATACATGGCCAAAAGTCAGTGGACACCTGACCATCACACCTATATGAGCTTGCTGGACAACCCATTCTAAAACCATGGGCATTAATATGGAGTTGGACCCTTCCACTCTTCTGGAAGGCTTTCCACAAGCTTTTGGAGTGTCTGTGGGAATTTGTGCCCATTCAGCCAAAAGAGCATATGTGAGGTGAGGCAGTGATGTTGGACGAGAAGGCCTGGCTCGAGATCGGCGTTCTGATTCCTCCCAAAGGTTCAGTGGGGTTGAGGTCAGGGCTCTGTGCAGGCCAGTCCAGTTCCTCCACACCAAACTGGTCTAACCATGTCTTTATGGACCTGGCTTTGTGCACAGGGGCTCAGTCATGCTGGAACAGCAAAGGGCCTTCCCCAAACTGTTGCCACAAAGTTGGAAGCGCCCAATTGGCTAAAATGTCTTGGTATCCTGTAGCATTAAGATTACCTTCACTGGATCTAAGGGGCCAAACCCAAACCCTGAGGAACACCTGAACTCAATAACTAGTAGGGGTGCCCACTGACTTTTGGCCATAGTGTAAGTGGGCGTTCTCCACAAATCACAAGCTCTGAGTCTGACTTTGTTTTTTTTTTGCCGTCTGCTCTGTTTGGCATTTTCAATTTGAGGAAGTCCCAAAGAATGGAGCAAAGAATGGCACATCTTGCGTCTTCATCTCAAGCTTTACTGTTCAATAGGACCGCTTGATTATTAATGAAAGCAACATCTGGTGTCACTCCAGAGGAGGCTTTGTTATACAATATTTTCATTATAATAGCAAGTCTATGCAAACAGCGGAAACGCTGTAGTTGCATTATGTGTCAAACTGACATATACAGCACAAATATTTTTCAGGATTTTTGGCAACATCTATGCACCTTTGTGTCATCTTTGCAACATCCCCATATATATTTTATTTCAGACTTTGACAGTTATTCCCAATGGCATATAACAGGTTCTGTGTGCTACACGGTGCAATTAAAACCACGAACACACAGCGACACCTCAGAATGGCCTCGTGATTGAAGAGACCACCCCACACCTGACAGTCTCATGTTGTGCCCATCATCAGCCTTGTGTCTGGTCAAAGTGTCCTTTCACCAAACCTTTAACCCATACTTGCTCATTCATTGTAAGACATTCTCAATTGTGAAGCCCTTTGAGGCATGGTGCATGAGGTATCACTGTGGCCTGCTGCCCAGTGAGTTCATTGAGCTGCATTCACATTTTTAGCATGTACCAAGGGACCGGCTGTGCCAGCTGGATGTACTGCCAGGATTTTAGCACAACACAACCCTCAATAAGCCACCAGATCATCCGTATTTGAGCTTAGAACAGATTTGCAACTGACCCAAATTTTGCCTAACACTCTGGAGGTGTAAATAGCAGCTTTGCTCTACTTTAGAGTCCCTGAATCTTTTAATCATCTCTGTTTGTTCATATTCAATAAATGAATGAGGCAATATAGAAGATCATTAATTAAATATGTTGTCAGTGGATCTAATGACAGCACAATGAGGATCACAGGGAATAACTTCAGTTCATCACAACAAATTTGCAACCTTGCATCATCACGAAATAGAGAGAGAAAATAATCTATATAAACGTCTTTAAAACCCAATTGCCACATTTGGCCTATGAGACATAAAATATGCTACTCAGTGGATGTTTTTATCCAAAGCATATTACATTCCCTTGAGTTTATTGATTTTTACTAAAAGCTGCTCCAATGGGAGTCCATTTTTATATTTATATAAATATATTTAAGTTTTTTAACAGCAGTGATGATGTTCAAAAATGTTCAATGTTATTTAGCCCAAATGATTTTCAGGCTAAATAAAGGCCATGATGGGCCGACCAGATTTAGCCAAAAAAACAATGTCCATGGACGTCTGGTGCTTGGGGGGCAAGTCCTGACCCTGGCAGTATTCCTGCTCAAAGTATTGAGCTGCAAAGGGGTGACATTGTCTGTACAGACACATACATGTGTCTGGATCTTAGATATTAGTACATCAAGACATCGAACATATCAAAAATGCATATGATATAATTCATATCTACTGTAAAGACTTTTTATTTCTCATGAGCCAGACATATAGAAATTGTCGAGTACATACATGACACATGCAGTCACAACAGCATCACTGCATCACTACAGTCCACAAATTGTGTTGTATTACACTGCATCCCTGCAGTTTCTGCTCCAGCTGTTCCCTGTCTCAACAGTAGAGGAGCCAACAGCTCTTTGGATGCTTGCCAACTGAGCACTGCAGCTCAACATGTGTCAATTGAAATCAATGTAACCGTACATCAAGTCATACAGTAGTGGGCTCTCCAGCTGTGATGATGGCCATCACTATTGACGCCAATCAAGGAGAGTGGCATCAATAATGCAAAGTCTTCTTGTACTGGCCTGAGACAGACTCTGCAAACTGGGAGTGCTGATGGAAATTGTGAATTCTGAGTAGAGATTATTACATGGAAGGAGACTCGACTGCTGTTAGCATAGACAGAGCACACAATCCTTTAGAAAACATGAATGTGAATAGCTTGTGTCCCAGGGCTGCATTTTGCATGCTGCTTATTTAATGTTAGGTTGCTGTGCTTACATCTACAGTGTCCACTTGCAGTTTATACACTAGCAGTTTGCAGTGACATTCATTTCTATTCATTTTAATTTCCTCCTCGTTTATTTACTGCAACTGATCTTTTTATTATTTATTGTGAATACTCCTGTTTACTTGTTTGTCCCAGAGCTGTGGACCTCTCCCATTACAACAGCACCCAATGGGCACTGCTCGGTGGCTAACTGGATTTAATGACAGATTGGACAGCCTATTAGAACTGTTGGTGGTGCCCTGCTGGACCAATGGTGCTGGCTGTGGGTATTGATGCTTCCTTGTTTGCTACGTAGAAATCGAGCGAAAGCAAGAATGACTGGGTTTCAAATTTAACTTCTTTATTAAAAAAAAAAGTTAGTTGAAATATTTCTTTGAAGATCTTGTTAGGTGAAAATGATAGAGAGGAGCCAAGAAGGTCAGATTTTCTTTTAGACACAGCTTCATCCTGAAGAAAACAGGGTACACAGTAATATGAGTATGTAACTAACCAACAGAGGACGACTGTCTTTTGAGGAGCCAGAAATGCAGCAGCACCTGTGTACCCACCATGGCCACTGATGCAGATCGTGAGATTGTGAGTCTGTGGAAGGGCCCTGGTGGGTGTACCTTAGTAGTCTCAGGTGCAGGTCCTGGAGGTGGTAAATATTTGCTCAGTTGGAAACATTCACTGCACAAATGGTATACCCCACTGACTGAAGCTCTTTCTTATAATGTCTGGAATAGACTTCACCTCAACAAAACCCTCTTGCACTCAGGCACTTGTTCATTGCTAGCCTGAATTTCTCTGTTCCTACATGTTTTGAGGAGCTGTGTCTCCAAGTAGAGGCAGTGCACAAGGGTTAGCCCTAAAATCGGATGGTCTGTACCATAAGTGGCCTAAGTGGAGTAGTCACTAAACTATTGAGACTAACAGAGGTCGGCATTATATTTTTGTTTTTCTGGAATCTCTGTAAAAGCTGCCTTGAAGCTGAGGTGTCACATCCTATTAAGGCATCCTATTGCTACATTGCTGAGTGCCTTTTCTGAAGGTAGAGGCATACTAGTGGTTGAACTTGAATTTGAAGTTGAACTTGCCCAAAATAGAAACACAGTCAAACACAGTGCCACATACAAATTTGTGTATACTTGCTGCAGAGGAGACGCTTTTCAACAACACAACTCATCATGTGATATATTAGACCAGTTGCAGATGTCACACAGTGGTGTTTGACAGGTGTTTCACCCCGTGCACACTGCTAGTTCAAAGCCAACATGGCGATTTGTTTATTAATAGTAGGATGGACAATGTGCAAGATGCCTGCTGTCTTAACATAATACAGCTCTTCACACCCATACCGAGTGCAACTTAATGAATCCCATCAAAGGGGAAAAGCATGTGGCTAGTGAGCTACCAGTTAGCTTCAGATGGAGTCCTGAGATTTCTTGCTTATGCCTTGAGACTTAAAGCTACATTTTTTAATAGATCCAGATACCGACTCTGCGAGATGCATATTGTGACAGGCATCTTCATTGCCTGCAGAATCTTTGATGCATGTGAGCTGCATGGCTATGGTATCATGCTAAGCTTATTGCACTGTAGAACAGCAACTGAGTAATGAACTGTGTCGAAGCAGGCAGCAGTCATCGTTAAACGTGATCCATTTGCAGGTAGAGAGCCAATCGATTAGCAGGACAGGGTCTTTGCACCAAGGGAAATGTGAGCTGTTGGCTAAATACAATGTTGGGTGTACAATAACTCCACTTCCATCAGGTTCTGGGAGGTTAGCTGTCAGATTATCCAATTCATGCATGCAATTAGATTAAAACAGATTAAGCATAGTCTTGAATGAAACCTTAAAATGCAGTTATTGACAGAGATCAGAATATT
Organism: Hoplostethus mediterraneus; assembly: GCA_034670385.1. Classification (NCBI taxonomy): domain Eukaryota; kingdom Metazoa; phylum Chordata; class Actinopteri; order Trachichthyiformes; family Trachichthyidae; genus Hoplostethus; species Hoplostethus mediterraneus. The sequence goes on from JAXDDW010000014.1 coordinate 5,074,628, forward strand.
GCAAAACACACAAAAAGACAGAATGGTGTTTTTGCAGCCGTTGCCTTTTCAGGTGTGTCTGCAGTCCACCCCATTGAAGCGATTGATTGCTTTTTCGCCGGATTGTGCCTTTCACTTGCTTATTCAACAGTTGACCTATTGTTACAAATGCTGCTCATTGCTGCAGCATTTACTTAAGTGCAGAAATGATTATATTCGTTAATCTTCCAGTACTCATTCACAGTGGTTAATAATTAAATGTGGATTTCAAATCGCCGCTGGTATTGCGAGCCGTCAGACTTCCTGCTGTTAATGCTGCATATTACAGCAACATGTAAGCCCTCTAACCCAAACCCAGCCTTTAAACTTCATTTTTTATGTTTAGTCAGTAATACATTTTTAATAGTCTGTGCCTATTTGCTGCATCTCTACAGATCATGCAACCCTAACCCTGACCTTAGCATAACACCAACCCTAACCCAGACCTTAGTATAACCTCAACCCTAACGCTGACCTTAGTGTAAACCCAACCCTAAGCCTGACCTTAGTATAAACCCCAACCCTAACCCAGACATTAAATACCTGTGGACTTTTCATACTATTGTATCAAATGAAACTCTTTGACTTTGAAGTGACACGTTATTGTCACTTCATAGTAAATTGGGTATCAGCATTGGACTATACAAATAAAGTGTGACCTTTAGTTTATTTTCACAGAGTAGTGACGAGATTAAAACACATAAGCTACAATGATAACAAAATAGAAAGAAGGGGGACAGTTTAAATGTGTGCAGGCAAGATAAAAACAACAACAACAGACTTATAAAACAGTTTGTGTCAAAGCAAACAACAAAAGAAGAAGACATGCAAAGACCTGAATTGGACAACACAATCAATGACAATCGATGACAACCAAAACACAGCATGGTGGAATAAAATAAACTATTAACAGGACAAAAAGATGAACAGACCAGACACATAATGTACCTCTTGAAACAGCACAGGGTAAAAAAAGATTTATTTGTAACAAGACATTGCTTTTACATGTGTTATGTATTGCAGTGACATTTTGCAATGTGCAATCGTTGGCCCACAGTTTCCTCTGTGATGCTGAATTGATGATCACAGAGCAGTTTAACTATAATGCACCCAACACATCTTTTGTTTTTATCTCTTGTTTTTTTTAAATTTATCCTTGTCTGGGTATCATCTAATATTGAATTGACTGGACATGGAGGCAGAAGGATTATTATAGATGTAAATAGCAATTGATCTCGCTTTGGTGTTGAGGGAATGGGATCAGATCAGAAACAATATGGGTGGAAAGGCCTTGAAACAGCTCCTTTTCCATCCCTGTAGATTGTCTCAGGGATTTGTGCATGGCTCTCACTTGTCTGATTATCGTTTAACATTTGCACTGTGAAATGGAGGCGATGAGGGATTTCATTTTCTAATATGCAAAATGGTTTGAACTTTTCTAAAAGTGGGGCGTTTTTTTGAATCATAAAATAATATAAAATAAAATCTAATTACAGTTATGAAAGTCATTTCATTGTCATGAACATTTTCAGCAAGGATGGTATTATTTTAGAGGAGTGGGTTTTGTGGCTTGATGAAAATTATCAATAGGAAATTAAAATGACTAAATTAAATGTATTCCCCTTAACCTCCATTCTTTTATTCTCATTAATGACTAGACTACCCTGATTCCATAGCTGGATTAATAACACTGTACTTCCTCAAATACTAGGTCAAACACCATTAAAATATAATATGATTCCTCCATAGTACATGTGTCACAGGCTCAGTTCTCAATTCATCACTGATGTCTTACTGTAGGGGTTATTCCCTTTGTGGATTTGTTCTCTCTCCTTCTATTCTCTCTGTAATTACAAAAAGTCTTAAATAGACCGATGCATTAATCATTTTCTGTCAGCCATGTACTCATACGGTGAAGTATGTCAGGGACCCGGTCCCAAATGCAGCAGATAATCCTCAATTCCTGTTCCAGAAAGCAGGCGGTGGAAATGTGAGACTATCCCCTTCCTCACTGAGAATGAGGGTTCAAGGTGAGTCTGTACCCACTCTGTCATGCATGTCCCCTTAAAATGAGTGATTACATTTGACGTACAATGCGGTTAAAATAGTGCATTGGCATTTTACTCCAAGCTCCATAACACAGTGTAATTGCATTATCTAGGGACCTCTCCTGAAGAATTTTTTGGGGTTTATCACATCCTTGTATGTGACTCGTCTCTGGTATGCAATCAAAGGTAGAAAGCTCTTCCGAATCCAGTGCTGCAGGACCTCCTTTCCATTTCCTTTTTATGAAGGTGTACGGTCCCCGGTGTATATCCTCACTTTGGCCCTATACCATCACCATGTTCTTCCAACCCTCTTCAGAGACCTCTGTCTCATTTATAATGAATGTGCAACATCTAAAAAGGTGAGGGGAGAGCACCCCCAGGGAGCAGGCTTGAAAACATGCTTGAAGATTTGTGTGTTGAAACAGAATCTTAATGTGAGAAAGGTAGAAAAACACTGTTTAGACCAACACATGGCGCCGCATTGTTCCAGGTTGTGATTGGATCTGCTCCCAGTCTTAATAGAAAGTGGAGAAGTAATCAGAATAGAGGCAAGAAGGTCACCCCACCTAATTCAGCATGGGATTGCAAAAGTGAATGGTGATGGTGATGGTCCTTCACATCGTCCGTTTTACAAAGATGAAAGGCTCCCAAGTGGAGGATGTACGATGCCGTATGTAGGAGCGAGTCCTCACTTGATCTATGCAAAGACGACTCAGTCACATTAGTCCGCTGAGTAATTGAACTGACTTTGGATCCCAACCAGAAGGCGGAATAAGGCCTTGCAATTACGGTGAAATTAAATTCTCTGTTTGCGTCTGGTAATTCATTTTTGTTGTGCAGGGCGTCTTACCAAGTCAGAATTTCCCATAAACCCTAATTCTATTATGATGATGAACATGAAATTGCTCAACAAATTTGTGTCAGGATAAGTTATGGTTTCAAGGGGGGAGAAAAAAATCTTTAAGGCATAAACCTACGTTAACTCAGACAGCAGTTTCATTAAATGAAGCACAATAAAGGGAAAGCATATTCATAATGAAAGGTATTACCATTACAGCTACTGCTGTTAATGTAGAGACTTTATTGAAGTGAAAAGCACATGGCTAAATGGAAAGCGCTAGGCTATAAAGGAGGTTTCCATTTTAATACAAAGACAATGATTGGAGTAATATTTTTCCATTATGGGAAATAACAATTTCCTATTACGGAAATAGATGAAAGTGCACTGATTAACTTCCATAAGCCAGGGTCCTGGAGCGCCGACAAGTCTGGGAATCCATCAAAGAAAGGAAACGAGTGCTTCTTTTTATCTATTTGGGGGGGGACAATTGCATCCCATCACACTAATATCCCTCCTCTGTATGGGAGGTAGAGAGGAAACACATCACATCACTGTGGTCACTGTTAATGAAAGCATTGGACACAAACCACGTAGTCTGGCGTACTGGGGAGTGGAGGAGCAGAGAGACACCTTATTTAATGACGGTGAATGGCTGTCAAGCTGGCTGACTTGGAGAGCAAGACATCAGACGTGTGTGGAAATAGCATTTTCCTCAAACAGGGATTGAAACGCTGAAAGTCACAGCCAGTCGCACAACATACAAATAAACATCAAATAAACATGCAAACTCTCTCTGGGAAGTGGAGGAAAGAGGAGAGAAGGAGTAGTGACTGAGAGATACACCTTACACCTCTTCCATACACTGCAGTTGAGTGCAGGAAATACACTAGAAAACACAGTGTAGAGAGTGGTGTCTCTTGGGGATGAAGATGAGCCCTGACTGGCTGACTGATCAGAAGGTGAGGTTCGGACTGACTGCACTCCGGCCACCCCTCCCTCCCTCCCTCCCTCCCTCCCTCCCTCGCATGCTTTCCTATGCTCTTTCCTGCATCAGAAGGGAGTAATTCTGGCATGTGGATCAAAGAGGGATTGATCATCATATCGCAAACGAATACGCCTGCTGCGTATGAGAACAGAATAGAGCTGAGGCATAGATGAAAACAGATTAAAAGGAATTTCTGAGTGGATAAAGTCAGGGTTGTACTGTGCTGTCACTGTTGAGGAACATCACACACTCCGCCAGGGCAGTAATTTAGTGGACCTACATTGATGCTTGTGCTTTCCTAGTTTAGAGTTTAGAGTTTATTTATTTGCACGTCTCAAAATGATAAAACACTAGAGAGAAAGGGTACAGATTGTGCCGATGGGATAAAAACAAACGGGTGATAAAAACATCTAAAATCAAAAGAAGCAAAACCAGAGTGGTTGACAGTAACTGGAATCAGTATAGGTTTGAATAAAAAAGAAATCTTCTATTATCAGGAACATTATGTGTGCGGGCCATAGATTAAAAAAGAATCAGAGGGATTAGTGGCAGGATTGAATGCATAGAATCAGATTATTGTAGAGAGAATCTTCTGCAAGCCAGCTGATCTCTTTTAACAGATTTGATGAAATGCTGTGCGGCGAAGGCACGATTCAATGCATAGAGGACACATCCACAGTATGTGCAAATTGTGGGTGGATACATAAAGAAAAAGTCATGGATGCGAGCCAGCGTGCTCAGCCATGTAGTAAGCAGTACATCTGGCTTGTATGTGACCACAAGCACTTGCACTTCCCTTCCAGTGTTCTTATTGTTGACAGATGCACATTGACGTCAGATGCAGCGATGGAGGCTTGTAGATCTCTAAATATTATCCCTGGGTTGTTTTTTACTAGTTTTAATATTTTTCTTGTGGCTCTTGATGGTGATATTTTAGAAGGTGTTAAATGCTCTCTGTTTGTATTTTATTTGTCCGACAGCGGACTGATGGAGCCCAAATCTTTCTGATACGACTTTCTAACCTTGCCCAGACTGATGCTCACTCACCCCTCTCTTCCTGAGGCCCTCTGAGGTGTCCTTAGATCCCAGCATAGTGTTTTCTTTCACCTGCATGGTAACACCAAACTGACTTTCTCACATGTATTTATTTACACCAACTCCTCCCAAGATCTGACCTTGGTAAATAGAGATCCTTTATTTCAGTAAAGAAAATGCTATTTTTGATTAAATTAGGATAACATGGGGTTCTCAACATTTCAAGCATGACTGTAGTTCTGTGACCAAACCCGTCTGACTATGGAAGACATGGAGGGACAGTATTCAGAACCTTCTTCAGCTCACACCAAACCATTCAGACTTGTCCAGTCCTATTACTGTCTTGCTGCCCAGGCGACTACTTCCTGGTGACATTCTGGAGTTCGATAGATAGATAGTGACACCTATCCTCTCACACCGCAACCTTTCACAGATCAGAAAATAGTGTCCTCTCACTCTCCACATCGGTATACAAGCTTTAAAGTGCAGGCAAAGCAGTCCTGCTCTTCAAAGTGTTCTGTGATAAGCTTACAGGAGAGAAGGTCTTTACTTATTGATGTTGAGAATCACAAGAGGGGATAGGCAGGGTGGACGAACTCTGGCTTACACTCTAAACACAAAGGCATGTTGCTGGATAGTTTACATCAACACCTCTGCTGAGAGCCACGATTCTATCACCTTGTGGCAGATCGCTACAAGACATGACTGGAATAGCCCCCAGATAACCCCCTAGCTCCCATTTCCTTCATACTACGAGAGCATGAGATCCCCTCCAAGCACTTTCCAAGATGATAATCTCAAAATGTCACTGCACTCCAACATGGTTTGCAGATACCGGCATGGGCTGGCTGCCTGCATGTAATATCAGTATTGATGGTTCATTTTTCCTTGCACTGATTAAATTACTAACCAACCTTATAGCGAAAACTCATTTTGGCAAGACTTTTCTATGAGTAATAGACAATATTAGCGTAAGTAATAAGGGTAGTATGTCAAGACCTTTACTCCAAATGCCAAGCGTAACGCCTGCTCAACTAGGCTGAAAACACACCTAGGAAATTGTTCAGGACTGCTCAAGATGGAACACTGGTCAGAGTGATAGTGGTTTTTAGACGGACACATCATGCCCAGTGTTTTGTGTCGTTTTTTACTCAATCTGCACAAAGTATGGTGTACACTAATATGTATCTAGCCAGCCTTTTCCTGAATGAACACACGGGTAATGGGAATCCATTGTCACATAATTTGACTTGCAGTATTAGTAATAACAAAAAGACAAAATTAGACCTTGAAAAGCAGGACCCCGGGAATGAAGTGAATTATCCTCGTCTGCGTCGTCTTTTTTGTAGTTTGTAGAGTTAATCACTTTCATATCAATTTGAAATGTTGGCTGTATGTATCGTGGCAGATTGGCCTATCTGGCACAAAGAAACTAGGAGAAAGGACTTCATACAAGCCACAGAACCTGCTCGACCCCCTAAGGAAAACTTTCATGTTCTGCACCTCATATGATGAACTCTCTTTTTTTATTACTTTTTATGCTTTTTATAGAACTTTTAACGTGTTTTAATTGCTCTTTATATATGTTGTCTTATCTGCCTTGCCTTGCCTTGCCTTGCCTTGCATTCCCCAGCAGTCTACAGCCAGTCAGCCATCTTGCCCCACCTGAGGGCGTTACTACTCAGCCAGGTGGGCTGACTGGCAAAAAGTGGCTTCTACAATCCAGAAAGAGAGACCATCCAGGGAGCAGCAGGGAGGCTGCTGAAGGTTCTCCTGACTACTTGATTGCTGGTGATAGCTTTAAGTTGTAAGTTTAGTTAATGATTAAAGGTGAGCATTTTTCTTTGAATCCTGCCTACTGTGTGATCTATGGCAGGAATCTGCCCACAGATTGGGCTTGTGAGATCTGCCATTCCCCCTGAGGAGCCATCATTATGAAATCAACAGTTAGATCTGCACTGTGATCCATGTTGGGAAAGGATTAAACATCATCAGTGAGTTGTTGCTTCCTCACTCACAACTATTATGCTGTGGACTTGTGTCACAGTTTGTCTTCCGAGACTACAATTTTCCTAACAATCTGGATATTGTAAACACAAATGTTTCAAGACACCCAAGAAGCCAGGGACTTGGAACAATACTGAAAGCCAGAAAATCTTCCATTTGGATCAGAACCAACATCATCAAAATGTTTAGCCATGTGAGTTCAGTCAGATCTGTTTACCAGGACTGTGATTTACCTTTCATGCTTGAAGTGGTTAATATCTAGAACACATACGGGTATAGTTGCAATGAGTCTCATGAGTGCTGTGAGTACAATCATTGATCATCGCTGATTGAACTACATGTCGGATGTGTGCCCTGTTTTCTCAAGGTTCAGCTCAGCAGCCACAATTTACCATCTCAAGAGCAAACCTTTTGTTTCCAGTGGTTGATGTTAATCTGTCATGATGATTTACCTACTTAGGCAGGTTTTCTTGTAAACGTGTCTCCATTAACAACTTTTACAATACCCCTGAAGTGAAATCTTATTGGGAACTGGGCCGTGTGATCCCCTGGGCCCTGCAGCTCAGATTTCTGTTGGGAATCATTTTTTGAGTGAGCATAGAGAGGAAGACGAATTCTTGGAGGCCTCTTGGGTGGCTAGTGACTCGCAAACTGGGAAACACATTGGTGGCTTTATTAATGCGTGAAGGTATGAAGAATGAACGGGAAGGATGATGGCGACACATGGATGACCCTACAGGTGCACACACACAAAACCCTAAAAAACAAAACAGTATTGAGTTTAAATGATACAAGATGACGGTGATTATCTTTTAGGCTTTATTTGTCCTGTGATTACACACTGCTTTGCTGTGTCTCTTAATCATAAACCAAAGAATAAGTCTTAATTAAAAACTCTGTGTGTCTCTCTCTCCCTCCACTTATCATAGCCGCCATGTGTACTCATTAATGATGTTGACAGAAACACTGTCAGCTTTCTAATTTGTTGCATGGATACTTTCCCAAACTCCTGTTGTAAGGTACAATAAAGGCAGCTCCAGCTGTTAGTGCTGCACACATCCACAGAAACCAATTAAATATAGATCTATTAGGATTTTGTGTGTGTGTGTGTGTGTGAGAGAGAGAGAGAGAGAATGAGAGAGGTGTGTGTGTGTGAGAGAGAGAGAATGAGAGAGAGGTGTGCAAGAGAGAGAGGTGTGTATAAGAGAGAGAATGAGAGGTGTGTGTGTGTGTGTGTGTAAGAGAGAGAGAATGAGAGGTGTGTGTGTGTAAGAGAGAGAGAATGAGAGGTGAGAGAGAATGAGAGAGGTGAGTGAGAGAATGAGAGAGGTGTGTGTGTAAGAGAGAGAGGGAGAATGAGAGGTGTGTGTGTAAGAGAGAGAGAGAGAGAATGAGAGGTGTGTGTGTAAGAGAGAGAGGGAGAATGAGAGGTGTGTGTAAGAGAGAGAGAGAGAATGAGAGGTGTGTGTGTAAGAGACAGAGGGAGAATGAGAGGTGTGTGTGTAAGAGAGAGAGAAATAATGAGAGGTGAGAGAAAGAGAATAAGAGAGGGAAATGTGTGAAACTCACTTTATCCATCTTTTTATTTGAAGAATAAATTGCCCCCATCTTTTCTGACATAAATCTTTTTGACATGAACTCATAGTATACATTATAGTAAGTGGTGTCTCACTGATATAGCATGTATGGGGATAGGGTATGTCAAAAGGAAAAGGCATTAAAATGGATTATTCTCACAAACCTAGTTATTTACCACCACACTCCTGACTGAGGAGTTTTACATTTGTGTTGCTTTTCAACACAAGATCTGTTAATGATGACATATGTTGTGTCAAAACGTATTTTTATTAACATGTGTTGTGTTGAAAAGTTATCCCAAAGAAGACAAACAGATGTGTTCAAAATGGCACACCCTTTTTTTAACGTGTAAGAGTGGTGTGATTTAGCGTTTACGAAAAAGAAAAACAATAATACTTGTTTTGGATGGATTGAAACGTCTTACATATTTCGGATTGTTCATAGCCTACTTAGTTATGTGGGTTAGTAAAGGCTAACTTGGCTGCAGGTCTTAATTGTGCGCGTTACTGTCGGATGAACGCGCAGCCCGCATGCACTCCCAGCTGGCGCACCAGTGGAGCGAGTCTTTACGCACAGGGCTTCATTGGCTGAGAAACCATGCGTGTCACCGCGGAGACGACACACCAGTAAACCGCTTTCAACGAGTCCCTTGTGTCGACCGGTTGGTCTCGGTTGCTGAAGAACCGCAAACCGGCGGACCCCGAAGAAGGCGCACGGCGATTTCCACAGCGCTCCTTGGCTTTGCCGGCCCAGCTGGAGCTGTCCAAGGTACCTAGATAGCTGTCCAAGGTATCCAAGGAGCTGTCCAAGGTATCCAAGGAGCTGTGCAAAGGACCACAGGAGCTTTCCAATTTACCCCAGGAGCTGTCCAAGGCAGCTGAAGAGTCCGAGGTACCTGAACATGAACCAAAGTGCAGGCGCGGCTCAGCATGGCCGCCGGTACTCCGTTGATGCAAAGGTGAGCGCTGGCATTGCTGGTTGTGGATGCACATCGTATTGTTTACTGAATGGTTTTAGTCCATTTCTATTTCATCTTCTAAGTTGTGTGAGCGAGGCTGTTTTTTTATGCTTGAGGAGGTTCTTGTCTGAGGTTTCAGCGATGCAAAGTTTCCTGTTTTGTTTTTTCTGTAGCGAAACTTTGGCTTTTCACGGGAGAATAAAGTTGCTGCTTGGGGTTTGTTGCGCAGATGAAAACGAAACCACGTGGAAGAAGTGGAGCATCGGTTCAGTGAAATGCGTTGGCATTGGACACTTGATTGTTTGCTGTAGCTTATCCCTTCTGCACAGACACATTGTTGGATAAATGATTTAACTGGAGGCAGGTAGGACACATGCTGTTCCTATTTGAGGACAATCATCCTGAGTGCATCCACTTGATTAAATGATTCATGGGACTTTGGATACGACCGAGAAATAAAACAGGGCAATGTATATCAGGTTAACATTTCATATCGACCCTGATAATTCACAATTTTTTGTTCGTCTTGAGGTGTGTGCGTGCGTGCGTGCTTGCGTGGGTGCATGTGTGTGCGGGCACGCCTGCTTAAGTTTAAAGAGCACTGGCCTTCGGATGGCAGGGCCCTATATTTGAGATTGATAGGGTTCACTCTGCAGAACACAAATTATGTACTTTTAAATCACCTTTGCCATGTAAAGCTCTAAATGAATACGATGCTGTGCTGCTTTCATTATATCCAGCTTTATACTGTAGGCATAAAAGCCAGCTGCAGAAAATGGGAAATGAAGACAATCGTGACATTGTCCCCCATGGGGTTAGGGAGAGAAATGAAAGTGCATACATTGCTGGGGGCTATGGAGTTGTTCATTCGCTTGCCTCCTCGCTGGCAACCGTTATGCTGTGGACCTGAGTGTCACAATTTGTCTTCCGAGATGCAATTTTCCTAAAGCAGTGACAGATTGGGAGCAATCTGGATATTGTAAACACGAATGTTTCAAGACTCCCAAGAATTCACAAGCTCGGGACAATACATTGAAAAAGTCACTGAGAAAATCTTCCGTTCGGATCAGAACCACCATCAAGCTATAAGCAGTCCAAATGTTTGGCCCTAAGTTGAGCCATAGTTAGGTCTGTTTAATGTTTGACATGGCATTTTGACAGTGGTTCCTATATAGAAACACATATGGGCATGGTTTACCATTTTGTCTCTGCAGTAAACAAATCCACACGTCAGTGCATTCATATCGTACACATTTCAAGTTGTTTATCCTGACGAAGATGCTCAAATGAACATGCAGACTCCTTGCCCCTTATATAACGGACATATGTCTAGAGCCAAGAATACAAACTAGCTTTTTGAGAAGGCAACAGCAGTGCAGTCGATCACCAGTTTATATAGTGATGAATACCCAATGGACTTCGCTGAGTAGACACTCAGCTACAGTATTCAAGTATTTGAAGCAAAACTCTTGAGAAAGAGGCTCTTACGATCATTTGAGGCTTGTATACTCTGCTATGCTCTTGTGAGAACAGCTATGATCACACAGCTCTTACAGAATGGTGGCTCACCATTATCGTAGTTTGTTTGGATTCCCCAGTAGACATGTTGTTATCAAAAGCAATGTGTCACCAAGATATAAAAGTGCTTTGGGGCTGGAGTGTGTCTGCTGTGGGTAATAGCGCTGATAAAAGGCACATGTGGCATCCTGGATCAGTGGTCGCTTGCCTTTTGCTCATGGCGTGATTGGTTCAGGTCTGGCTTGTGGTTTTTGTTGTTGTTTTGTCCTCTTTTTCTGATGATGACAAACGAACAGGAAATTTTAACCTCTCAGATGTTAAAGGAAAAATTCACCCAAAAACAAAACAGCTATTGGCGATGTACCTTGTATTTCTGTGCTCATTTCCGAATGTAATAGAAAACTGGCCAAACATAGATGACGTGACGTCACATTGAGATGTTTCCAGCGGAGCTACAGCAGAGTTTGATAGTGAAAGATTTTCAGCAATCTAAAACATCAACAGTAAACATCAGGATTTTGAAGTCTTCTTTCTAGACTCACCATTTTACACTGACGGTCAACAATCACACAGGGAAAAATCCATCATAGGAGAGGAAGAGAAACCAATTTGGCCCAACGCTTTTTCTGGATTGGAAAAACATCTTATCCCTATAGCTCTCTCCACGTACACATATAACCCACAGCTGAATGGAACAAGTTCAGGACCGTTCTCTGGGGCTTTTTGAAAGTCATGTAGTGAATCAATAACTTGAAGTAGAAGTTGACGAGGCAGGTTGAGGGAAAGTGGGTTCACCGAAAAAGGGAAATCACAACACTTCATTATAAAAATAACTCCGAACATGACAGATTGATGAAATCTGACAGTGAAAGCGTAACCAAGGGTGGATTTTCTTTAAAAATCCAAGCAGACAAGGAGGCATGGAGCTTGCTAGCCTCTTTTTACAGGTGAACCTTGTGAGACAGCGCTGGACTATATTTTCCCAAGTGTTTTGTAGCGTTTGACAAGTGGTCGTGTGTCATCAATTTAGATGACATGTCTGGCTCGAGACAGATGTCATAAATTCCACGGTACGATTTGAATTGCTATTGAAAGACTGCTGAGACATGCCATAGTGCTATCCCATCCACTTGATGAAGTCATGAGTGAAATCCAAATGACATTGGTCTTTGTTACCTAACCAAGTGCCAGATGTGTGGCTGGGTTTATGGTGTATAGGCTTCTTAAATTCAACGGGATAATTGTAATTTAAAAAACAACATAAAACCACAGTGATCAATGAGTTACGCTGATTTCCATCATTTTTTCCTTTTACCGGCCACTCAAGTAACATTCAGTGTCAAAGAAATCATTGCTATTTAATTAATTCCTTCCTGTCATACCTTAATTTATCAAAACACAGGTACGTTGGAGTGTCAGTGTCAGTCCACTGCTTTTAAAAGCTCATTTTTGGTGTTTTCAGCTCAGTTTATTTTTGTATAGCAGATCAGATCTCTTGGTGTTGGCGCAGCACCAGAGAGGTAGTGAAACAGCTGGAGAGTCTTGCTCTGAAAGGAAATGATTGTGATTTCAGTTTCCCAGCAGTCCTCCTCTGCTTGACTCTGCGAGGCATGTGGAGCACAAGGGGTGAGAGGACAGTTGAAAGGCAGACATGCAATTCTAATGGATTGCGTCATTTCCCTGAGCACAGGTGTGTGGAGGTTTTCTCTCACGGGTTGTTGATTACTTGTTATCCAGAAGACTTCCTGGCATGCTATAGCCTTCATCATGGTCTAGCTATAGCACATCTAAATAGATGGATATGTTCAGGCAGGGTGGTGTAATAGATGTGTGGCTGGAGGCTCTGGGGTCTCAACTAGAAATAAAAAAATCAATAATAAAAAAAAGAAAGAAAGAAAACCTTTATCTTTAATACATCTATGCTTAGTCAACTACAGTCTGCTTGTAGATATTTTTCATTCAATGATTTTTCAAAAATGATATAATAATTTTATATTATAAAAACAAGCTTAAAGCAAGATTGAATCATTAATATTTACTTAAAAATGGCAGTCAGTTATTTTATAGTTGGCTTTAGTTTCAGTAACAGGGAAAGCAATATCACTTGGCACTTTGCAATTACCTCCTCAGCAAATCCTGTGAGCCACACTCAGCCTGGCAATCAGGCGAGCTTTCAAGGAGGGGCAACACCTCTGCCTGTCAATTACAGGATGCGCTCCTTTTCATACAGCGGAGGCACAATTCGGCAAAATGCTCTGAGGAGTGGCGAGGGAGGAGCGCGTGTTTGAAATGGAGTGGAAAACCTTCACTGGCAAGAGGAGGCGACAACCTTCACAGTCAACAAACAAATGCACAATTCATTTTCTTGTTGAAAAGTGGCTACATACCATAGATACATACAGCCCAATTTGCAGTGCAATTGTGACCCTAATGTTTTATTTAAGACACAGGAACAGGACAGGCAACCGTCGTAATGAGACAACTATTATAGTGAGACTGCACAGCATTTCTTTCCAGCCTAAAAGGCGTGAGGCCTACTAATTTTAAGATTGCATTGTCGACTGGACAATCTCAACCTCAACCCCATTGAAGCTTTGGGAGGAATCACAACGCCGATGGCGAGCCAGGCCTTCTCGTCCAACATCACTGCCTGACCTCACTAATACTCTTTTGGCTGAATGGGCACAAATTCCCAGAGACACACTCCAAAAGCTTGTGGAAAGCCTTCCAGAAGAGTGGGAGGGTCCAACTCCATATTAATGCCCATGGTTTTAGAATGGGATGTCCAGCAAGCTCATATAGGTGTGATGGTCAGGTGTCCACTGACCTTTGACCATATAGTGTATCTGCCATGTGGCTGATCTGTTGAATGAGACAAGGTCTGTAATGGAACATACATGCACTTTAATTGTAGGTTACCCACCTTTTGAAGCAATCTATTACAACTATTAACCATCATAACATTTAGAATTTATCATTGTTGTGATTTACTTATAATGACAAGGCCTTTCTGAATGCTGTTTATACTAGACATTCAAATTCCTGCAAAATCTCCACAATGAAAATGTATCTCCACCTTGAATATAATTAAAAGCATTTGCAAAGCTAGAATATGACTTTGCTGATAAAAAAAAAAACCTTTTTATTTTAAAGGTGAAAAAAGATGAGATTAGTGTTTATTCACTGGCAAGTAACTCTCGCTTTGCTTTCAAATTGGTGGAAAGTAATGCAGTCCGTGGTGCAAAAGAGTTAATTGAAACCCCCGCAAAATGAATCTTTCAGGAGCGGTGCATTGTTCTCACTTCCTTGAAAAGCAAGCCAACTTTCATAACTAGGTCAGACCTGGTAGTGTTCCCACAACAAATTAATTCTCAGCTGTCATTAAACTCTCTGCTATGCAGGTTCAAAATGCAGTCACAAATTTTTTTCCGCAGGTCTTCATTCCAGACACAAGCCCAACACAACGGTTAAGTTAAAGAGGCAGTATAAAACCTAAAGGAGCTCATGTGAGTGAGACTTGTGATCCTGTACAGCACAATGGCCTGTATGGCGCACCATGGTTAGGGGTTTGCTTCCCACTGGACCATGCTGAATACAGTATGGATACACTCATTGTACTGTAAGATAAAAATATCCACCAAATCCACACAGTGGTTGTATCTTCCAAGCTGAAATCAGATCACTCCACTTTTGACCTAATGACTTTAATTTGAACAATAACCCTGATTGGAAACTGTGTGTCATTCTTTTGAGTCATTTTAAAATGTAAGGCGTACCACCATTTTCTTATCCTGTAGCCTCATCCTCTCCACAAATTTGGCTGCTATAGATAGTTAATGGGCTCAGAAAGCAAGGAAGTGAAGATCATTATCATCACTTAAAAGGTGGCAAAAAATCCTAACAGGATATTGAGCTATTTGAGAATAAAGGATGGTGAGAGGGGGAGAAAAAACAGATGAAAGATATTAAAAGTGAGCCTGTCACATGGAGAAATGGAGTGCTTGCCATGACTGCATTAAAATAGAACAAAGCTATGTCTGCGAGCGGTAAAAATCATCCAAACTTACTAGGCGATGTGGGGAGGGAGCTAAGCTGCTGAGGCTCTTGGAGGCAGAGAGGGGGCAGACTGCTGCAGCAGATATACTCGGCCCAGGGGACGGGATCAGGACTATGGGGACCTGAGCTCCAGCTCCAGAGGCATAAATCTCAACACTGTCACAGGCTCCTCCTCCTTTACTTCCTGCTCTCTCTGAATATTAGTTATACAGAAATATCACCTATAGAGAACGTGAATCTGGGTCAGCAGGCATGGTGGAAGCAGCTGGATGATTTGATGATTTGTTTGTGGAGGGATCAATTACTACGTAAATAAGGCTGGCATGGTGACCGCTCAATTTTCTTTGGGATGTAACATGCCTGACTTGAATCTTCCATTAAATCTTCCATACCCATGGAGTAATCGCATTCAGGTTACTGGGCTAATTCATATCTCTACTGGACACGCCTGTAAAGAAGGAAGTTTTCAGTTAAAGCTGCACTAGGCAAGATATTTATGCAAAGATTCACCTGTCTTATCGGCATAAACAAAATGGGTCTGCAATAGAGAAGAGCGTCCCACCCCCCCACATTCACCCAATTTGCCCAGAGGACATTCTGGTGTCAGGTGTGTTCACGTCTCCACGCACAGGAAGTGACAAATCAAAACATTAGATCTTTTGCCTCTCTCGTCCCTTCAGTGATAATTCAGGCTGATACGTTGGTTTACATTAAGTTGGGCGGCGCCGTATACCTTTGTCTACAACATTAGTCATGTTATTGAAATGAATAATACATTGTCAGTTTTCTAGTCAATACATCCACTCATTGTGCTTCTGGGATACTGGACTAGGATCATTCCTCGACGGCAATTTGGGCATATCCAAGACGTACACACACTTTAGTGATATAATATGAGGTCTGCTGTCTCACAACCAATTAACAGTGTAACTAAAGCAGGAAATGAGTCATAATGAACTAATTAGCAGCAGCAGATGGAGCCTAAGCCACTGGATTGGATACAAATGATAATTACTTTTCAACTGTGTAATTTTAGCATTAAATCTCAAAGAAGTAGAAAAAAATCTCAGCTTTGAGCTTTTATTTGACGTTGTGCCTCCCATGTTTGCCACATGTGTTGAGGTAAGACAGTTTTTGCAGATAATTCCAAGCGTTTGTTTTTAGCTACTTAGAGTACCAGACGGTTGGTGTTCACCGTGTCAAGACAAGTCCGTTGAGTAGTAGTAGTCAATGTATTGTTCTGTGTGACAAACAATGCCCATTTGGTTCTCCAAGTAGGTTAAAACAAATGCTAAGAACTATTAGCACATATGATTTGACTCTAAAGAAAGTTTGTTGAGTTGAAGTAAATTCTTTATAATCCAGCTAATCCTGAATTTATATCACACATTGAGAGAAATTAATCAATGGAGCATTTTTTTTGACTGTTAATGCTGCAGCAGTTCACTGACAGTCATGCTCAAAAGCTGCAACAAAATGGTAAAAAAAAAAAAGGTTAAACAAATGGTAAGAAAAGGTAATGGTAAATATAAAGGGTTGCACAAACTATTCAGATGCTGAGAAAAATGGCATATCATCATCATCATCATCATCATCATCATCATCACTTATCTTTTAGAACTTTAATGATTGTCAAATATCTGAGGAAAAAAAGGGGAAAACAACACATGGTACCTTTTCCACCTCTGTTCTTCTGTGCAGCACTATATCTGTATACTCTAGTTCTGTAGCTACAGCGTCTCTCCAAGTGGCTGAACATTATCATTATCAAGCCAGAACTGACACAGATATGTGTGCAGGTTTCACACATGCACACAGGATGTGCCTTTAGACACTTGACAATTATGATTATACCTTGTAGCATTTGTATCACTCCAGTTGCTCAGTGAAGGCTTGATTTGAATAAGCCAGCCACTGCAACGGATGGCATCTTCTCAACACCTGTGAATAGCGATTGTCAGCCCATGAATGGATTTCCAGAACGTGGCTGTTGTCTACATCCTAAGGGGAAAGTGTGTTGATAGCTTCCATAGCAACTCAGGATGGGAGGGGCTGTGAGCAAATGTCAGTGAAATCTGGTGAAGGAGCAAACAAGCCAAGCTTACTGAATAAAGAAAACTGAAAAAACCACAGGAAGAAAGACTGTGAAAAAGATTAGCCTGGCCTCCTCTCCGGATGGTGTTTTAAAATATATTGTTGGTGCCTGTCTTGGGAGTACATACAAAATGCTTTCAGCACTAAAAGGATCCTTCAAAAAAAGGAAAAAATATAGTAGCAAACCAATGAAAGAAGAATTTTGTATTTTATAGCTTATGTATACTTTATGAAGATGGAAAACTCAGTCAACATCAAAACATCAGTCTTTTTTATGTTTAATGCTGTTGTTGCAGGTGTAATGGGTAACCATCTACTTGGATGTCATCATCGTCTCAAAATTCATTTCATGTTGTCTCAAAATCATATTTAAAATTGTGCTCACACATGATTTTTAAAACTAGAAATTAATACAGACACATGCAAATACCATCTGAGCATCTGAATCTGAGCACATATAAACTGTATAGGCCCTAACTGTGATTGATTAAGGCCTCTCCTATTTCTGCAATGCAAGTTCCTGTGCACAAATCACTCCGGGCAAAAAAAAAAAAAAAATCTATATCTATAAGCCAGTGTATACCTGCAAATGCAAATGCACAACCAAACGCCATGTAAAATTTTGTATAAATGTGTCTGGACAATTCCAAGGGGGATGGATCCATGTGACCAGACACAAAAATACATACAAAATAAATCATTCATTCATACATGCATGTCTTTACACTCAAATCAGGAACTCATGTACAGTTTGCAGCTTTCTCATCCCCAGGTCAGGGTATCCATCCATCCATCCATCCATCCATCCATCCATCCTCTAGCCACTTATCCAGGTCAGGGTCATAGTGGCGACAGGGCAAGCAGAGCGGCCCAGACGTCCTTTTCCCCAGCAACTTCCTCCTGCTCCTCCTGGGGGATCTCCCGGCGCTCCCTGCGGGTTCTCCTCCCAGTTGGTCATGCGTGGTATACCTCCAAAGGGGGGGGGGGGGGTATATTTACCAGGTCCCTTGACCACCTCAACTGGCTTTCAATGTGGAGAGCAGCGCCTTCGACTCCAAGGTCTCCCAGAAGGGGGGGAGCAGGTTCCCTAGCGGAACAAGATTCAGGTCAGAGAGTTGCTTTTGCCGCCAAGCGACTCACCTTCAGGGCACCCACTGCTGTTTACTGCAGATATTCACTGGCCTATATGCTGCTTAAGCTCTTCACATGTTTCTTATCTTCTTAGCACACACACACTCCTGACAAACAATATTGATTAAGTTAAGCCTGCGTGTTACCACCTCTGCACCGCTTCACATACCATCCATGTTCTCCATTTGCTGTCTATGGCCATTTTGTCCTTCATTGCACCTCCATTCAGACAGTCTTAATCCACATAGCCTCTCTATCTATATCTGATTACGCTTTGGTTTTCCGACTTGCTGTGTACGCCCAATGTCAGCAAAAAAAAAACAACAACACCTTGATCTTGTTTTTCTGCGTCTTATCTTCAGCAACCATTGGATGTCCAGTGGAGTGTGATGATGATAGTGGTCATCCAAGCCGAGCAAGTGAAAGACAAGATCTGAGGTGCAGCTGAAGAAAGCAGTAGAAGCAGCTGTTTAATGTTGCATCAGCTCTGCCTCATTATGTTCTCCCAAAAGAGAGTCTCCATAGGATGCATGAAATAGCTTTGAAGAACAGAACAAGGAATAAATCCATAGGGGGATGTGTTTGTCTCTCTCTGTGTGTGTGTGTGTGTGTGTGTGTGTGTGTATGTGTGAGTATGATATATATCCATACACATGTACTGTACATGCATGCATTTTCGCCCCCTCACACTTTCTCCCAGCATCCTTGTGTTTTAAGACATGTATTTGAGACATGATTGCGTTGCTGCAAAGACTCAAAACCACGTTATCATTCATTAATACATAGGACAAGATGTTACTATCCCTTGTGCCATAATCCAAGGTAAACACATGTAGAAGCCCAATTCAGATTGAAAAAACAAAACAAATGAGTGATATAACCACCATCAGATGCAACACCATAGCAGACGTCAGGCTACACCGTCATAGATCTACAGTCATTCCTCAGATGGCCACCAGTCGCCAGTTACCTAGCCAACAGCAGTATGCAGCACGTCATTGGGGTTGTCAAGTGGGCACCTTCCTTCACCGATGTTTCATTGAGTTAGGCCCCCAACACCTCAAGAAGGCTTAACACATTCGCCTCTATGTGGTCTTGCTGCTGAAATCACTCTGTGTGTCATACACAGGAATAGGTGTAGATAGGTGTAGATGTTGAATGTATTTTTCTATGTAGATTTATTTCCCAGGACAGGAAATTGAAGTATCTCTTTTATCGTTTATGTCTGAATCTGTCCAGTGCGAGTTTTTGCAGTGCACATCGTTTTATACCAAAGATGCAAGAGGTTTCCGATGGGTCTTCGTCTGTAGCCGTGATTCAGGGAATTCTAGCTGAACAACCGTAACTGAGATGTTGATGACACAATGTTTAGGACTATTGACTAATGCTTGTTGTGCAGTCGTTTGATTGGCTTGCTCAAGGGCATGAGCGATGGCTCCAGTAACCAGTTCCCCATTAGATGATCCATCGCATGCTGACTGGGTAATTAGACACACAAATCAGCCCTTTGGATGAAGGATCCCACAGCTCCAACCAAGGTGTAGGACTAAATGTCTCATCCTCTCCCTCCTCTACTCCTGTGTTTAGTCCACATTAAAAGCCATAGATGCAGTCAAAATGTATTCATCTTTATAGTGGATTTGATCAAAGGCAAAATGTTGCTGTGTGGCATCCTACACTACCAACAAGCTGAAAAAAAACACAGACAAATGCTATACATTGACTCATAATAATACTTAATACTTAATACTTAATAATATGTGATAATGTGCTTTATTCATGCAGCACTTTTCCAAGGCATGGTTTTGCAAAGTACTGTAAGTGTAAGGAAGAAAAACCAAAAGCTTTCAATGTGTGCTGTGGCTCACACTAATCACAGACAACAAGGGCAGGGGCAGTAAAAAAAGAGCAGTAAACCAGCAGTAAAAAAGAACAGACCTGATCACCTTAATTCTTCATATTGCTGGCTACTTTAATTTATTTGTATCGTGACTCATGCTGACGTGTTTCGGCTTGTTTTTAAGGAGCTGTTTTCAGTCAATTTATGAAGTGCAATCAGTGATAAATAACATCTGTGCAGGGGTGACGTTAGGCTAGCGGCCACTAGAGGGAGATGGAAATAACAACACCAAGATCACAACACCACAATAGTGTCACTTCATAATTAAAGTATAAACCACAATAAACAAGTGTTACATTATTTACAAAAGGTCTGAGACCATGGTGAGGTATCCAACTGTTCAAAACATTTCTCTCCGAGACAGTAGTTTGGGGATGTTCCCACCACCAATGCAGGAAACAGGAAACATCAAGACCCGTGAAACATGATGAGGGTGGTCCATATTTCACCACCCCCTTTTCTCCTGTGTTAGAGCTGGGTTGTAGCGCATTTTGGTACAAACACTCAGAGTATTATCTTAGTATTATCTAACATAAGACAGATTTGGTGTTGATTTGTTTCGGCCAATCCTCACATCACATAAAGGGTTAATTTCTCACAAAGTCGGTGTCATCCTTTATTTCC
Organism: Hoplostethus mediterraneus; assembly: GCA_034670385.1. Taxonomy (NCBI): domain Eukaryota; kingdom Metazoa; phylum Chordata; class Actinopteri; order Trachichthyiformes; family Trachichthyidae; genus Hoplostethus; species Hoplostethus mediterraneus. The sequence continues at coordinate 5,095,421 of JAXDDW010000014.1, forward strand.
CAAATCTGCGGGGTTTGCAACACAGACATACAGCAGTCGTTTTGTCAGAAAAAAATTAACTTAGTTATTTACTAGTTTCTCAGACAACCTCGTTGTCTCAAATTGCCTAACAGACATCAAAATATGAACTGAACTGCTAATGAAGAGATTTAGATTCAAACGGGTTCATTGGAAAATAAATGTAGATGAATAGCTGTTGATGACATGTATCCGCGAGCATTTGTGACCATATCAGCCACTCATAGTGATATATACACATGGTACACACACACACACACACCAACTGTGATACATATTATACTCCTACCTTATCTACTTTTCTTCATCTTCTAATTCAACTGTACACTTCTATAATTTGACCGTGCAAGCCTTGATTAAGAATAAAGGTGGATAACATCTTAAGGACTCTCATAACACATTTGCCTTTTATCTTTTATTCAACAAGACACAAATGAAATGAGACTGAGACAATAGTTCATCTACTGATCATTAACGTACCAACACCAACACTGATTCAGTACCAGGAAGCCGGGGTTTATGGGAAATGTGGTCTTCATTTTGAGGAACACAAAATCAACTGAATCAAAATAAGCATCACTTCATCAAATACAATAAATGTAAAGGGTTTTGTCTGGGTGACAGTGGTGCAGGAACATGTTGAACATACTGAGATAACAGGACCGCACATAGTGCCGGTTTCTTTCATCACTTCCCCGGAGGTGGTTCTGTTGAGCAGCAGCTACCTGGTGTCCTCCTCACTGTTAGTCGGCTTTGCCCGGCGGAGGAACCCCCGAGGCAAGAGCTTCCCCGGAGCGTCTCCATTTCTTTACTTCCTCAAACTTTTCCTCCTAATTGACTTATTTGATGTGCTCTTCTATTGTAGATGTGATTGTTCTTGAACTTTAAACAGCAGGAGGTGAATTGTGGTGATTTGTGTTGATTTATTCACAGTGAGAAAAAGTCACAGTGTTTATTTTGGCACTTGAACCATTATCAGCAGCAGGTTATCAGCAACCTTTTAAAAAACTAGTTCTTATGTATATGCATTTTCCTCAGGTATATGAATCCTTGTCCTGTTGAAGGAACATTTACATTGACCATCCGTTGCCCGGCTCCTCTCAACCTCTTTATGCATCACACAGGGGACGTGTGCTACGGCTTTAAACAGATCCAGCAGTAGAAGTCCATTAGCCTAAGCAGTTGTTCTGGCATTTATAAATCACACATGACTCGATGATGGAGGGGCCATTTTAGGCCTGAAGGATCTATGATGTCATTTGCACAGTGTCACATAAAAGGTATGCCTGGAGGCGTATACTGTCGAGGTCTCATAATAGATTTAGACCTTGTGTGATGGGAGGTTTACTTGGGGACAGAAGGGGCCAGGCGGCACGGCGGGGAGTTGCTTGTTGGCTACCGGTGATGTTTGTATTGTGCTCAACACATTAGCTGGTTGTAAATCATTAACAGTGACAACGGAAATAATCCATATTGCAAATCCAATATGTTCACATAGCCACTAAAGTGATTTGTAGCTAGGAAAAAGCACACTCTTAGACAGAGGGCGTGCACATGCACAGTGTATGCTCGCTCACACACACACACACACACACACACACACACACACACACACACACACACACACACACACACATTAAATACAAATGCATACCCTGATTAATGCACACACTCTCGCTCAGTTCAATTCAGTTCTATTCGATTCAATATGCTTTATTGCCAGAGATTAATTTCAGGCAGCATGACATTACACTAGCAATATTTCAGAATGTGTAATAACAGTGGATCTGTGTACGTTTTTAGAAGGAGCGCCCTCGTGTGGTGTTGCTGAAAAAAGTGTTTTCTTTGGATCAGTTCATCCAGTTCTCCAGCTTCCTGAGATTCGACTGCAGAAGCCAATCAACGACCCACTGTACCGATATGATGCGTCGTGAGCCGCCATTGTGATTTACCTGTCACCTCACTTTCTGATACATTTTTTTCTGTGTGCTTCTCTACATAATCCCTGCATGAACTGTCCTGTGTCACGGCCTTAAGCGCCTCTCATGAATCACACTGTCATGCCTGCTGTGACAAGAGAGTCTGTTGATGGAGATCTGTGGGGGTGAACCAGCTGTGATGGCTTGCCATAACCAGTAGGGTGCAGTCTCACATTGGACAAAAAAAGCTGCTTCATAACGCTGGAGAAGTGTGGATCCGTATAGCGAATGAACGAACGGCAACCGTCTGGACCCGAGTGTGTATGGGATTTGTCTGAGTGCTGTGTGTGAGAGATCTGCAGACGAGGCGCACATAATAATAAAGGCACGCACACATTGTGGTGAAATACATCAATGTGGAAGTAGCCTCTCCGCATGACCTCCAATCTGTCTCTGAGTGGTGCCTCACCTTTGTTTGTTTCTTGACTGATGTACAAAAATAAAAGCGGCGCTAATTTGATGCTGATGATGAGAATAACTTTCATCTTTGGCCTCTAGAAGTCACACCACGCTGCAGCACAGGAAAAGCACCGATGCTTTGTGATTATTTACTGCAAAGCCTGTCATGGATTTTTTTATCCCGGTCCTGTGGGGGAGCAAAAGATAATCATATATCCACGTGATAAGGTGTCTCCGAATCCGATATGTAATTTGACGGGCAGCGCAACAGGCTAAGAGTGAATCTGCAACGCCAGTCATCAAACTCAGAGCTTATCTGTTGAGCTAGTTTATCACAACCGTTGAGGGATAGATCATCGTCACGAGGCTCTTGAGCAGATCCCTCACGCTGGTCTATCTTCTTGATTGCTGATGCTGATGAGAATAGAGGTAAAAGCAATGATGCTCATGCCTATTTATTATGTATAGACAAACAGCATGCAGTGGGAAAGGAAAGGAGACACTTGTGGACCTCAACCTGTGATCAACTCACACATGAAGCGTCTGTGCTGTGCCTGGTGTAGGGTATCAGAGGCTTGTCAGTTTGTGCACATGGTCCTAGATTTCCCCCAGTGCTCTCGCCCTCTCTCACATCTCTTGGAGTGCATAAATTCATTGGCAGAGATATCAAAGGCTGCATTCTGGAGATAGCCTATCTATAAATCCATCCACTGCCCCCCATAACCCCCCGAGGGCTTGGCTTCATGCATATCATATTACTGCCAAATCTGATAGGAATACAAAACTAAGAGAGGGTAGCACATATGGGAAGGAGGCAAGGAGGCGAGGAGGGGAGGAGGTAAAGGGGGAGTGAACTGTGCTTCGTACTGGTTTGTGCTGAATAGGACTAGGCAATGACGTTCATGTCTGTGACTAGACATCCAGGAATTGTAGGAACACCCCTCTGTTATTGTTGCTCCCACCCTTTCTATGTACAGTCAAATTGTTAATGGGTGGGAGCAGGACCCCGATGAACAACACCGGGCATGATGCTGATTCATTCATGGTAATAGTCTTAGCCTGGACAATTAAGAAGTCCTGATTCACGCTGGGCAGAATGTGTTTACCTTCATGAGGATCTAGGGGTGGGCGATATGACTAAAAATCAATATCGTGATTATTACAAACTTTTACCTCGATTACGATTTATGAACGATTATTTTATTTGTTTTGTTTTATTTTGAAATTTGTTTTATTTTGAAATTGACCGGATGGTTTATGCTGTTCCTGTGTCTGACTTCCTGCCCGGCTTGACACATTCGCTCGCGGCTCGCCAAAAAACGAACGGTCCAAACCTGTCTGAACATGGCGTTATTGGACGTGACTGAATACCACGTAGTATTTTTTAAGGGGACAGTTCATGAACGCAGTATTGGGGAAAGTATTTGGCCCATTCATTCGCGGGAAAGTGATGTTAGGTCTGATGCGCGCACACACACAGACACTCACACTGGTTGCTTTGCTAACTGGCGCTTCTAGACGTTCTTTCTTGCAGCCTAAATAACAATCGAAATGAACGATTTTGAAAATTTGCCACGATTACATAATTAAATCGCGATTACGATTGTAAATACGATAATCGTCCACCTCTATGAGGATCTATAGCATTAGTCTCTTTAGGTCAACAGTAATATGCAATGTCCATTACATCAATGCACATATATCAAGTAAATACAACAAAATAACATGACACAAGTGAAGATGTATTTGTTATTAATTCCATCATTTTTTTCCTCTCATAAGAAAATGTTATAATACCATACACAGCAACGAGCTCATCCCTGCTCCTCGATCATCTTACCCACATAGGTTAGCTCAGACCAGCGTTGAAGAGTTCCTGCACTCACATGCTTCCCTCAGCATCCTTGAAATGACACAGACCTAGTGCTCCTCCCCGAGGACTGGAACACTACGCCAAAGGAGAAAAGGAGAAATATTGATCTGTACCAGCCCCGTTGAGACCACGATATCTCGGAAAAAAAAGTTTACCAAGTGGGAAAAGTTATAGAGGAATACCATGTGTTGTCTAGTAGCTTTGCATCTGTCTTTCATGGACCGGTGTGTTCTTGAGCACATCTCTGACACTTGGAGGCTCGTCCATGCTCCATTTATTTATCTATTTACTCCTTGGACATGTTTGGCCATCCATGTCTATAGTGAGGATCACCGAGCCAGGAAGATGATGCTGAGACCATGTGTGTTTTATACTGCTCCAGCACCAAGGTGTTGTATTTCAAGGAACACGTCATACATGGATACATTTGAAAGCGAACATCATGAAAATTGAATGGGACCTTTAACTCCAAGGTACCGTGACATTGATAAAGAGCTGTTGACTGCTCACACCCTGCGATGCTGCGGCTTTGGGTGTGTGCCCGGCTTCACCAACAATGTTTAGCCCACTTTTTTTTTTTTCCTGGAGCATGAAAAAGTCTGTCAGAGCTGGCAATTGCTGTATGGAAATACACTCACACAATGCAATGCACAATGCACAATCCCTCAGCTTTGCCTTCCAAATAGAGAAAGGAAGAGCCTCAAAGAGAGCATGCAAATCAGCCCCAACTTCTGCACAATTCTCCACATTAACAAGTCATTTATTCTAGTGTTGAGTCTTACAGTAAAATCGGGTGAAATAATTTCCCTTGCTTCCAATACAGTTTCACCTGTTTCTCAGAGATAATGTCACTTGATTAAAGAAAATTCTTGAAACACGTGCTTTTTATTGGAAAGAAGTGAAATTATCTCAATTTCTCTTGTTTTAAGAAAACATAATATATAATATTGTAAGACTTAGACTTAGAAGTCTTAAATGATTTGTTAAGATGGATATTTGTGGCAGTGTGTTTTTTTTCCAGCCTTATTCATAACTGCACCAGAATGAGGTTAAATAAGTCGTGACAGAAGTCTCTCCACGACGCAGCAGTGATCATAAAGATTCAGATTCATGGCTACTTAAAAAAAAAAAAAAAAGATCTAATAAAAGGTCCAAATAAAACAGTCCAAGTTGTCCTGCAAATCCTCTCAATCAACATCTCAGCAAAGCCTCATTACGTCAGTCATGCTCATTCAGCTCTGTCCTGAAACTGGAAGGGAAGGAGACTCAACTTAACAGTCTGTGATCAAAAGCTAGTCTAAGTGGAGCCGCTGAAGCAGGCAATCCCCTTTAATCTCGGCTGTTGATTGAAAACCATACTGCACCTATATATCCCAAGGGTGCCGCGGTGGCCAGTTACCTTCATTTGGCTCTCTCTTTCAGGTGATTATTGGCTCTCTCCTTCGCCAATCTATTATTCTGACCTCGTCTGGATGATCCCCGGCGTATTTATTTTCAGCTTGCATATGAGGGCAGTCATCTGCTGCCCATAATTGAATCCCTGGCTGCAGAAGGCAAAGGCATATTTACTGGTGCTGATACTCCATCTGGCTGCACTGTCTCTAACCTTATCGAAATCAAATGGGGAAAGAAATGCTTCATGAAATATCAAATGCACTACCAGCGCTTTGTCTCATATCTATGGAAATGTATGTTTTCTGCGGTCAAGGACTCTGCCTGGCGGACACTTCCTCCTCTATCTCATTCACCTGAAAGGCATGCCAGTGAGACAGAACCATATGTGGTCTGTGCAAACCCCCCTTGAAATCAGACCAAATTTTAGGAAAGAGATCCTTTGTAATCATGAGTGCAACTGAGATAGGACTGTAAAGAGAGTTTGGGAATGTTCCAGTGAGTTATTGCCTCCATTTATAAAGCTACAATTTAATATTAAAAAGGTTTAATATGAAATAACAACAATATTTAATTACAGAATACCTTTCATAATCAGGCTTTCCACAATGATGGCATCAATTTTATCTCTAAGCTGATTTCTTTATAATAGACTGTGTAGAGATCTAATGTCAAAGAATATGAACTCATATTCCTCTGAAACATACAAGCATGTATATTGGTGTTCAGAAGGCGATCACAAGGTGATCATTTGATGGCACAATACATCACCTTTTTATTTTCTGTGTGTTTATTTTTTACCAACAACTTTTGAAAAGACTAAATGCATCTAAATGCATATAGTGTTTAGCTTTTTGTTCCATTAATTGTATATAGGCCAAATATCACAAATGAGCCGATCACCAGGATACCAGTTAGACTGATTATCTACCCATAACGGCTGGTTACATCCTCCATGACAACACATCACATTTCAATAACAGAAAAAGAAGCAAAGCAAACAGAAGGAAGCGCTGTAGCACTCACCAGGCCATGTGCTGCCCAGTCCAGATGAAACGTTTCTGAGCTGCTTGCCTGCAGAGCGGGTCACACATCAGTCCACTCCTCCTGCATCTCTTGTTCATGTTGCTTTCCTCAGCACTGTTCGGGCATGATCTGGACGCTGATGCAGTAATTGAGCAACATTATTAACGTTGGTATTTGAGAGGATTGGCAGTCAAAACCAAAATGATAACTGTGCTGCTATTTAGCTGTTTCCTTTGTCACCTGATGTCACCATGTAATGTAACCAAGTTGTCACCAGAGGCTTCGCTTGATCCAATAAGAAATCCATGGCTGCCTAGAATATCCCCCCCGTTTCATCAAAGTTATATGGAAGATAAATACTGAACTTGTTTAGAGGCGTTGGCAAGCCAATTTAATTCTCAGCTATTTTCTGCATACCAGCCCAGCTCCTCCTATTGGATTTACGCCTGCGGCACCATAAATATACTGAAGTTGTATGAAGAATCCCTTTGGTGGTCACTATCCACAGAGCCTTCACTCCTTAAACCAATTGTTACCAGCTGGATCTCTGACAAATCCGGGTCCAATGAAAACTGAGTTCTTGGAATATCCTCGTTGTTTAACATAATTGGACCCAGAAGTGTAAAAACACACAATTATACATTTTTCTGGATCTTTCTCCGCTGTTTGCAATTAGAAGCCATCAGATGAAAGATCAAATGCTGCCCAGTCTCCGGGTTGCTATTGCAACACCACGTTATTGCTTATGTCAGACCTATTTTAAATTCTGTTTGTTTCATAGAACACGAACAGCCAGCCTGGCCGTCTGTGATGAACTCTCCCATTAGAAAGTCAGGGAACAAAATCAGAGGAGCTCCACAGCAATGCTTTCCCATGGGGGTTTCCTCTTTCTTTTCACTCTGTGTCTTTATTTCATTTTCTTTCTCTCTCTTTTACTTTTACTCACATCTCCTCTCTGTCATCTTTCCATGTGTCATCTCAGGTTGCATGATGAGTGATCAATGAAGACAAAATGAGGTCCCTGTTGGTTTAACGCCACTGGATAGATTGCAACCACATCAGAGGAGTTGTCCATGATGCACACTAAACAGCAAAACCACCATGTTGTGATCACAGTTAAATATCGATATATATCCAGCTGGTATATTTCAGCTCACTTAGAGAGAAGACCAACATCAACATGGTATAGGATGGAGCAGCAGTCTCTCAAACCACTTTCATTTTATACAGGAAGATCCTCATGGTTCTGTACGCTGGAGAAAATCACTTTTTTTGGGCATGACCGGAATGGAAACACCGAAGACTGAGAAACACTGGACATGAAATAACATTTTGATAGTCAAGTATATGGCAGACATTAGATCATCACAAGATCTCAAGTTCATCTTGTAGGCATTTATTATTTCATGTTGCCATTCATGGATGTAATATATGCAGACTGTAACAGGTTCTAATAACGCCTCATTTAGTTCTTCCAATATGAAATGTGATATATAATGTTCCATTGGGCATGCCTCTCCATTTCATAAGCAGTATTTTGACCTGTCAAGACTATTAATACCGACTATTACTGCCTTTTCTGAATAGTGTATTCCTCACACAGTCACCGACAAACCAAATCAATCAGTGTTAAGCACTCAGGTAAAATGGGAGGCATTAACTGTACATGAGAAACCAGGGAAATTAGCACATACTGTGTCAGTCGCAGAGCCCCAACCACACTGCTGTATCGGGACATATCTTGGCAAATGTCAGCTGACCTGTGTCAATCAATATACCTGCATTAATCAAGCTATGAGAGTGGGAGAGAGGTGAGGGTGAGAGGCTCCTGGTTTCTGCTCCAATCGATATTGCTCTCTTTAAACAGTCCTCACCGAGCGTGGTTTGTTTTCTCAATTGCATGCGGTGCTTTCATTTCATTGGGGAAATCTAAATAAAAAAAGAAGGGTCCCCAGAGATATAGAGGTCATGAACATTCACTGAGATACAATTAAGATATGAAGCAGGCTCCCACGCTCTTGTGTATGTGAAGGCTGGACGTACAGCGCACCGTCTACAAAAATACACACAATGCTCTCTGATCTGGTTTTATATAAATAGCCTGTAGTAGCCTTCATCCCCGATTACAGCTGAAACGTCGGTATTCATTGTTACAGCTGTTTTCCCCCAAGAGAACCTGAATTATTTCCATTCCTCTGTTTCTTTTTGATTCACGCACCTTGGAGGAGCTGCAAGGTGGCGGCAGATTTTTCACGCTCAACATAATATGTTTACCATTGTAAATAGAGTTTAACCACGTATACACACACACACACACACACACACACATGCATGTACAGTCACAACTAACCCCTTCATATGCATGCTTCATATGCCCGTGTCTCATGAAACATTCATGCAGGGACACTGGTTGTCTCGCGGGCAGGACGCTGCTGAGAGCAAAGAGGCCAGGAGGGGTCGAGAACCTTGACTGGGCAGGGAGACTAAAGAGAGAGAGAGAGAGACATTTTCAGTGCCGGTCTTACCAAAGCCGTGGGCATTGAAAACTCCTGCAGAGAGAGTCCCCACTTTGAAGTGAGGATCTAATATTCATCACATGGCTGCATGTGTGCATGTGTGCATTTGTGTGTTTGTGGGAGAGTGAATGAGAGCAGTCCTGAGTCCTCTCGGCGGATTGTCCCACTGCATTCCTCCATGTTTATAATGAGCAGGAGCAGCAAGGCTTTGTGACTGGCTGCGCCTCCTCAAGGCCTCAGCCTGCCTACCTTTCTGTCTCTGTGTGTACGCAGCCTGGATACTAATTCACATAAGGCTTGGGGCTATATGACCCACTGCAGGAAGAAATAGTGTAAGTCAAGTATATTCAGCCAAGAAGTACTGCACATTAAAAGGACGTGACCATGGGATTAGGCATGTTTGTTCATGCCTAAGTTACAAGGACAGTTCATCATTCATTCATTCATTTTCCATACCTCCTTATTCCTATTCATTCAGAGGGGGCTGAAAGCCTATCCCAGCATGCATCGGGGCGGAAGGCAGGGAAACACCTCGGACCGGTCACCAGTCCATCACGAGGCAAACACATAGACTGACAAACACAGATAGACAAACACAGTCACCCTCACATTCTCACGTATGGGCAATTCAGTCTCCACTTCACCTGACTTGGATGTCTTTGGACTGTAGGAGGAGAGCAGAGTGTAAAGAGTTTTGTAAAATGCAGAAGGTAAACAGTTCGGCCTGAGTTCAGATTTTGCATAATATGATCGCTTAGAAAGAGGGAAACCATTTAAAAAAAAAAAAAAAAATGTCATATCAATTGAGAATCAGGTGTTGGTGTGGCAGGCAGAATCCATCATTAACATTATGTTTACACTGACGTACAAAGAACATTTACTGGCATTATTGTATCCCTTATTATATACATTTATATCTATACTAGTCACCTGGTCACAAGCTGATCAACCTCAGTTGGTCACCTGGATGAGGTATCTACAGTGTAGTTTATTCTACCTCTACCAGTTTATTGCCATCTTGCACAGGATGAGGAGACAACATGATAAAGCAATGACTAAGTGAGGAATGTGGTAATGTGGTAATGTGGTATGGACGGGCATAGAAGGTGAGCAAAGAAGAATCAAGCATTGAGCAGAGTCAGGGACCAATATGAATCTTGCATGAAGCTACATGTGCAAGCTAACCCAACATATACTGTATATATAAATATATAATGTATATATATGTGGGTGTGTGTGTGAAAGAGCTTCATCCTGTGTAGCTGCATAGAGTACATATAATTTACACACAGAACATTTAACTTTGTCAACTTTTCACCCATTTCCACCTCCAGACTCTTACTGCCTCGGAGGAGTTGTGAGCAGCATTTCCCTTCCGGTAGTCTAGTGTGACCTATCTTATGCATCCTCGGCTCGCTTGAAACTCAAACCTGGCTTAGTGGTCCATTCAGGAAACGAGAATTAGTCGGCCTGAGTTTTTAAAATGCATGTTAGCACGATGATGGGTTGAGCTCCGCTACAGGAGGAGGAACACACAGTAAAATATAATTAGAAAGTGTGAGGGAAGAATATGGCTCGGCACAAGCCATGAAGTGGTGAAGCAACATCAAAGCCTGGGTGCCTACAGGAGCAGCATCCTAATACAGGCTAAACCCCAGAGCCTAAATAACTTGGAGCTAAAAAGTCTAATGAATATTGAAACTGGGATGTAGCCACCCTTGAAGAACTGGAATCAGTTGTGGGAGTGTGCGGGTGAATTTGGAGATCCATTTTGAATTTTCTGAGGAATAAAGATTCAGTTAGACATACCGGCGATGATGCGTGGCTGTACTCGTGCTGCATGCCGTTTTGACAAAAAGAGTTTTGGGGCATGGATCAAGCGCTCACGTTTTTTGCACAGCTGGTGTCATTTTCGGCGTTTTCCATCTGATTGTGAATAACCCCTGAGAGCGTGAAACTCAAGGTTGAAATAATGAAGTTTATTTTCTAATTGCCACTCTCAAACAACACACAGACTATTGCAGTATCTACCGTAGCTAATGGGAACCAAAAAAAACGTTCATCAAGGATTCAGCTTTTCCCTCCAGTTTTCATCTTCAAGTTTTACATTGCAATAGGTGCTTTCATCCTCATGTAGCCTACAGCAAAGTGTGGAAGTGTGCATTGTGTTGGTCGAGTGCTATTCCAACGGTCCTCCTCAGATGTGACCATGAGGCCAATTAAAGTGTAGCAGAGCACCTCAGACTCATAATATGAAACGTATTGCAACTTGCCCTGCTTGGTGTTCACTACAGGTGATTACGTGTCCCTTTGAAACCGTTTTGACCTTAGCACAAAGAGCAATGGTAATACCCCCTATGCCCTATGCATTCAATAGCATATAGCTAAAGACATTGCTTGCAGTGCAACGGGGGTCTTCAAACAACATTTATTAAAGTGGATCAGCGACTGAAACCAAATATGACTAATGAACAGTTTGTCCACGTTCCTTGGGGGTTAGAAAAATAAACAACTTTAATGTTCTCCAGTCTCACAGGGCTACATGTTGTGGTTCTGTACAGCGATTAAAGATGTGCCTTTGAAGTCGTAGAGTAGCAGAAATCTGTAGCATCATATTAGCTGCGTTATTCAGTTAAGACTCAAAACTGGCTGGGTGTTGTCATTTAGTTGTTTACGAAGTGCCAAATACTCCTAACAGGCCGTAAAATTCAACTCATTCTGGTCATGTTTACTGTGAATTACCCAGAGCAGCATTTTACCTTCGGTTAACGAGAGCATACGGACAAGCATTTTATTAACATGCAGTATTTCATCTTAGAATTTGTTAAACCCAGTCTCATTTTCCATTTGACTGTCTAGGTTTTTGAAGCTGCATGTTGGCAGCCCCAAATGGCAGCGAGATGTAACTGCTTGAATTTTGATTTCAATACCGAGAAAGTTGACGAGTCCAACTTTCTCTAGACAGAGCACTTGTTTGCGGCAGGAGATAGTTTGTATTCAACTCTTTATTTTCTATCCGTCACATCCTGGTAAATTTGGGTAAATACAGCAAATCTACTGGGTCTCAGTTGGGAGATGTGATGCTCTTCTCTGTTGCAGACTCTCTCAATGTTTTAGGCTGCTAGCTTTGATTTATTGAAAAGAATTAAAATTAGCAGCTGGATGAACAGAAACACAATGGGTTTCATGTAAATCACATTTTTATTTTCCACAATTTTCTGTTAGGTAATGGCATCATAAGGGCAATACAATTGTAACAGCCAAAGGGTTTTTGTATGTAGATGCTACAACTAAACTAACTAAACTAAACCAAAACTACGCGGCTGAAAAGTGTCTGTATGAAGGGGAATTCCATATTGATATTTTGAGGCATTTAAGGCTCTAATTCTATGGAGAATTTTGTCCAGACAATATGAATGGTGGATTCAACATCGGTACTTGAGAATGTTTGGATTCAAGGCAGGTGAAAATGAAAACAATGAAAGGATGCAAATGAACGAATGCCTCTAATCCATTTAGCAACTAGTTATGGAGCAAGCACCCAAAACGACCTTGCACTGCATGGCGTTCACGGACCACTACTGCATTGTGCCAGCCCGTGAACTAGTCCAGTGAAAAGTGAAAAGGTGCTGGAATATGGACAGTTTACTAATCCAGTCACCCTGTACTTTTAAAATGGCTGACAAGTGATAGCCAATTCCTGACAGAAACTAATTGTCTGTCGTGTGCCTTTGACTGGGTCTGGTGGCCCTATCTCGGTGCCGAGGCTTACACTGCTTTTGGGATGTGACGGCATTAGCATAATCTGTCCAGTTGATTATGTTTGGGCAGCGGTGACATAAAACTACAGCCCTGCGATTGGGCTCTGTGGGGCTGGCGGCCAAGGCTGGCAAAAAAGCAATCAGTGGAGCAGATTAAAACGTGGGACAGCAAACAAAATAAGGAAGCCGCGGACTGACACAGCATTGAACCCACCGTGGTCACCTGTGTTTGTGAGGATGGGTCAAGAGATGATGAGTGACAAGTTGGTTAATGGAGGAGTCCGTCACCTCCTTGTCCCACCCTCCTTGCTGATTATCTCTCCGGAAGCTGGTAGACATGGACCGAACACTTGAGCTGACAGACGGCGTGAGATACTGTATTTGAGACCGCAACTATATTGTTGTTGTGGTTTTTAGCAAAAGCATGACAGGAACCCTGGGTGAGAAACTCTCATCCTATATGAATAACAAGCCCAGATACTGTACTGTCCCACAGTGCTTGGCTAGGTGTTAAGTTCCTGCAGTCCTGGAATAATCAGGATAGCAACATAATTTGCACAAATTCCACCTGCAAAGCTGTTTTGCTAACTCAGTGTTGTTGTAACACTGCAGTTTTCACACATTAGTGAGACTGTAACGCCAGGCAAGTGAGCATCAGTCAGTAGAGCTGAGAGAACACTGTTTGGTGTTACCTAGAAACAAACTATGGAGAGAAAACTCAACAACTGTCACACTGACTAGCAGTGGGGAGCTACTGCAACACAGACAATGCATCATTTCAATTGGTGGTTGGATGGCTGATCGGCTGATCACACTGTTAATCTACTTAGTCCAAGGTTGACTAGTCTCAGCACTGCCAAGTGAAATGTGGGAGAAGGCATGGCATGCACATAAAGTAGGGGAGATCAGCCAATCAGATGATCATCTCGTCTTGTTGAATAGGTTGTGTGAAAATTCATTAAATGTTCACAATGACTGAATTGATACATTTATCGTAATTAGATTCTACTCTATAAACCAAAAAAACAACAACAATTATTTTCTTAATTACTTTGAATCTATTTGATAGTACACTGGTATATAGGGGTTTAGTGTCTGATGACCCAGAGACCTGTTGCCCACCCATTGCATTGTGGGAAAAATCATATTTACACAAAGACCTCTACATCACCTGGGACATGAGCATGCATCAGACCCTGGTCCTCGTGGTCATGTGGCCAGAAATATCCAGTGATAAATGAGGGTGGAGGTGACAATTTGATCCATATCCAACCACATACGCTCGGTGGCTCTTCGGCCTGACTTTCATCACATTGTCATGAATATTCATGATCAGAGCTCAATCAGAAACTGATGATGCCACAGACGCCCCTGTGGATTGTGGGTACTAACGAGGTAGTGGAGCCCATCTGTTCATGCAGGTCTGTGATAGATCAGTCTGATGCCACAGGTGCCTCTCTGACAGCAGTGGAAACCACTGGAGGTCAGTTGGCATAGGACAGGCTTAAAATATATTTGTGAAAAAGAGCATGAATAAAACTTAATTTCATTTTCAAAGATAGAAATATGTTTTGAGAATTTTGAGAACTATCAGTAGTCTAGTAATTCTTTGATTGACATTGAATTTTTCCCAAATTGTTTAATATGTTTTATTATTTAGATTGTGGTAGGCATGAGACAAAAACTAGTCACATAGGGTCTCCACAAACAACCCAGATAGCAGACATCATCACATTACATTACAACTGAACCAATGTAGAATCAAGAAAAGGAAAAAAAACTCTTTCAACATGACTTCAAATAGAATTGAAGGAACAATAAAGCAAATGGCAAAACAGTATTAGTATTACGATACGTTGCACTGTGATATATTACCTCTGTGGGCATTTAGCTAGCTTTCTCGTCTCTATTGTCAAAAGGCAACTTTATTGTTTATGACAATTGCAAGCCACCTTAGTAGGATGAGGTAACTTCTGAAGATGTTGTTGCAGTTCCTACTGGTCCTGTAGAGGTCATAGATTATTTAATACCACTTTAAAGAAATGGACCATGCATCACATGACCATAACTAGCCGTAATGTCTCTACACAATAACAGGCAGTTTTCCACACTAATCTGTGCTCCAAACACTACCTCCGACACACTTAATTGTTTCATCCAGCCAAGATAGACCCGCGTTATCCCCCGAGATAAATCAAGGCACAGAATGTAATGCAGTCTTAAGCACCTAGTAAATTGCTCCCAAGCCATTTTACCTGAATTACACAGCAAAGTCTAAGGCTTTGGAACGTAACTAAATTGCCCATGCTATTAAGGGACTGAAAAGAGTCTGTGTGGCTGTTATTACAACCGTGTCCAATATTCACTGGATCCTATAGGGTTGTCACTGAGCCTCCAGAGACTTATTAACAGGTCTCTATGTCATCTGTGACAAACGTTATTGCCCAGTGAGCAGTTCTACCAACGGCATGTGAACAGATTAAACTCTTGCTGCTGAACGCATGTACACAGATGATTTATCCACCATTTACTTAATCTCCACATTGTTATGCAAGCTATATTTTATACATAATGGTCCTTTACTAACGCACCCAGTTTAAAATCCTGACGCAAAGTCCAGACATTTTAGTCCATCAACTCTATAGTATCCTTATAGAGGTAATTCATGATAGACAGTTCTGTATGGTCCATGGCAGCATTGCTAGTTGACAATATAATGCAGAGTGAGTGACATCATCCAAAGAGACATACAGTATCTGTCAGTGTGTGAAAAACAAGTGGAAACTAGCTCAGTGCTAGTAACATGTTTGTCAGCTGTGAGCGTCTTAGCAAGCAATCTAATAATTGTCAAAGAACAGAGAAAAATGATCCATTGAGATAAACACGGTAGAAATCCTAGCTATTTGAATCCTGCCAAAATATTTGTATTTATTTATTTATTTAGAATTTATTTTTTGCCTCTTGGGGCTTCCGTCCAACTCTCTGAGGCACAAGATACATATAAAAAGTGATTACTACAAGCAAGGATCGAGGCTCTGCAGACCCGAGCTGAAATCCACAGAAGAGACGAGCGCTAGGCGTCTTCAAGAATATCTTCTGAATGTCAAGACGACTTTTGAAATTAAATTAATTACTAATTGAAAGAAATTACAACTTACAGGACTCGTGACTCTCTAGCATCGTGACACAATCGTCTCCCATGAGTCAAGTGTTGGCATGAGTGTAGGCATGACTGACTGGTGGAAGAGCTGGAGGCATGGCAAGGAACACGGCTGGAGGACTGGGTGGTGGATATGATGAGGGCTTCAGTAGGGCAAATTGCTGTCCTGGAAAAGTCATGGAAATGGTGAGGGAATAAATGGTGCTGGTACAAAAGCCCTTACAGAATGACAATGGAAGAAATGGTCACAGCATGAGTAACACAACAGAAACAGCACAGGCATAAAAAGTGCTCTTTGCAAATGACGCTAGTTCCAATGGCGAATTGGAGGAAATGGAGTTGGTGTCAAAAGCACTAGCGCCAATTGGATTAATGGAGGTACTCAGTGTATTCACAGTGGAGGTTGGGGTGACAAATGGTGCATCCGGAGTCTCCAGTGGTGGCACTAGTAAGAGCAAGCATACATTACATTACATTACAGTCATTTATCAGACACTTTTATCCAAAGCACCTTGCAATAAGTGCATTTATAGGTAGGCAAGAGAACTACTAGTCACCAGAAATCATAAGTGCATTTCCTTCCTAAACAAGCATCTAAGAGCAGAACCAGCGCTGAGGTAAAAGTACAATAAGTTAGCTAGCTACTTTTTATATAAACAAATAAGTGAAGCAAATAAACAAGAGCTAAGACAAATAAGTGAAGCATATAAGCATGTAAGCAAGCGCTGAGACAAGTAAGTCAAGACAAATAGGCAAGGCTAAGAGGAAGGGCCTGCTGCAAAAGATGGGCAGCGACTCTGCTGTCCTGAGATCAGTGGGGAGTTCATTCCACCGCTGTGGGCGCCAGGACAGAGAAGAGCCAGATGCAAACCGTCGCCTCGAGGCAGCAAAGCATAAAAATGTCACCGCTAGTGACTGTCCTTCTGGAGGAGAGACAGTAAAAACGGACGGAGAAACGTTGCGCCTCCAGAACTGGACGTTCTGGAGGCGCAACGTCGCCATTACTGCTGCCGCTGATGACACAAAGTCGGATGAAGCCTGAATGATGCTGCGACTCAGCTTTACCCGGCTTAATGTAGAACGTTTCTAATGCACTACACTAATCGTCTGGCATTTCACTGATACGTACATCAGGCTTGCAGAGTAGTAAATCATGAGGTGATGTATGTTATGTTCATGGCTTACCTGACCTTCTGATTGGGTTATCCGTCCTCTCTACAACGTGCGGGTAAATATTTCGCTTGAATGAATACACAGCGGTCGGCTCATTATTCCATTTAATTTAAGCAAATAACTTCAGTGTGTATGTTCGATGGCGCTGTCTGCATAACCTCCGATTCAAATTGAGAGAGAGGAACCATTACAGTGACGGACAATATGATGAGCATGCAGCCAATCCATGACATTTACTGTGAGAGGGAAAGGACTGATGGCTAACTCGTTGTTGAAGAGAAATGCTTGTGTTTGTGCTCGACGATGTCTGACTGTATTACTATTCCACAGCAGTCATAATATTCATTAATTGGATAAATCAACAAAGGCATAGTGCTTAATTTGACTTGCCTGAATATGGAGCTCATCCAGTGAAATGACAATGTACTTTTGAACCGCCATGTCTCCAAACTCTCTGAGCCTTGTATACCATGCATTATATATTGATGTGCTCATATTGTAGTTGTGATTATGATGGGATTCTGTTCACATGTTCAACTCAGAGAAGATGAGTTTGACTATTTGTAGCCTTGTTTATTCTAAAGGACTGGTACTCTTAATGTCTTGTGAGCATACTTTTACACATTGACTTTTAAGACTGGTTTTTGCCATCATAGTATTTGATGTGTGTGATACACATTTGGATGTGTGACCCAGTGACCCATAGACTACTTAATGTGATGAGTGTATTGGCTGATGCTGCGTTGGCTGAATAATGAAGGGATGGAGGTTCATGCCTCATTTGAAGACTCTGACCTTTTTCTCAATGGTACATTTGCCCATCTTTGGGGTGTTTTTGAATGTATGTTTGATGGGCCGTGAATCAACACTCGGCATAGGCCAGAAGTAACAACATAAGAAATTGTGTTTGTGTAAAAATTCTGATTAATACCAAACAGCTCTTTGTGAACCAGTCAACACTTCTCTTTGGGCGTAATGAAGCATTTTGAACAGGCTTGGATCAGATTTCCAGCTGCCTCAAAGTAATGTGGATTGTTTAGGCTTGATTGTGCAGGCTGCGGATAACTGTCCTTTGAGGATGTTAGGCCCCGCTGGGCTCGTCTTTGCTCTTGAACATCACAGAAATGCATCTTGACAAAGCCTCAAAATAGAATCAGTGGGAGTTTAAGTAGTGTTGTTGAGATGAATAGAAATGCAATTGTCATGCATCAAGGCCAACCTAAGGAAAGAAACTATTCTGGCGTGTGTGTTGCCTGTGGTAAGTAGAGATAAGGGTTAGCATGCAATCACATTCACAAACCATTACTGCCATATCTTCTATTCATAACAGAAAACAAGTCCACAAGTGAGACTGAAACTTAACAACTTTATCAAGGACTATCAAACACTCTGAGCGCATCAACAGTGCAGAAATCACATTATACACATGCACGCATGCCATTATTGGTGGAATAAATTGTTTTACTCCAGGCCGTTTTGCAATGCAATAAACTGATGAGCTCAAAAGGAGTTACGATCGATTCGGTGGATTGATCACCCTCTGGCTACTGCCAGGGCGTAAACAAAACCCTGACTCTTTTTGTCTGGGGAGATTGAGGCTGGAAATAATTATTTGACAAGTCCAGTGAGTGGACCGGCATTCCTACACTTGTTTTGGAAAGATAAAGAAAATCTCATAGCACCTCAGCAGTAGTGAGTGACTTGAAGCAGAAAAAGCTCAACCTTGACGCTGATGTAACGCCCAGGGAACTCAACCCACGGAGCCCGAGTCATATATGTTATAGCGCCGCACTTTACTTCCTTTGAGAGTCAACAGTCGGTGTGAGCCATGACTAGCCATGTTTCCTCAACCTACCATTAAACTCCATTGAATTCCACTTTAACGTCACATCGGAGGACATTGTTATCCGCCCCCTCTGCCGCCCCAATCATTTAGCCTGTCAGGGAGATGGCCCCGTGGCTCAATGAAGATTAATTATGATCCCGTTGTCGACAGGGTGGCTGGGGTAATGAGATGAGCTGCCTGGCAAGGTGGCGCATCGTTTTCCTCCCTGTCACATACAGTACCCCATCATATCTCTGTGTCACTTTGCAGAAGGTCCACCTTTCCATTCTGCTTCTCATGACAGCAGATGGTGAGGAGAAACAGGATACATGCCAGCCAGTAAACACACAAATGGACAGTCTGGTAGCAACCTTATTATTAGTTAGTTTAATGTTGCAGCGTCGCAGTTCTCAAAGATTTAATGCCCTCAAAGTGTTTGTATCTTCTGTGAGAGTGGTTCCCTCCAATTACTGACAGTATTATTAGTAAGGAAAATAAACGGTACAGCATTGATGTTTGTCTTGTTCCCTCCAGATGTGCGCCTCGCCCCCCTAGTCCTGAACTGTCCACCCACCACCTTGGGTGGACAGTCATTATCCTTATTTTGTTTTATTGTTTTGAGTTTTCTGTGATTTGAGTTCTTCTGATTGTGTCGCATTGTCACTAGATAGACTTATCTATCTGAGTATTTGTCACCCGTGACGCCCCCCGACTCCGACCCTGCTGCCGCTCCGAGCATCCAGCCAGCCCCCGGAGGCAGATACTCCTTCGTCGGTGTGCTCAAAGCAAAACCCTATACATTAAATATCTCCTGGCGGGGGAAATAAAGAAAATGTTGATTGATCTGAGCACGATCATGGCAGTGAGTGGATAATTCTTTATTATATTTTAGTCCTCTTGGCAGGCACAATGATAAAGTCCACTTTCAAATACTGTAGCTAGTTGACTATAGTACTGTTGTGGCACACAGTTCCATGGGGAAAATAAATCAGTGTAAAGAAATGCCCACCCACCGTCTCTGACTGCACTGACACCGGCCCTGAGTTTCCAGCTCAGAGTTTTCCAAGCACCATAATTAAACTGCTTATTAACATCCAGGCTTCTCATTCTTTAAATACAGCAACAATAGTTTTGATACCAAAGACCCTTTGAAGGAAGGAATAATGGTGAGTCTACCTCACTGGCAATGTGCGCTATATTTTTTGAGTAATTTTCCCAACTTAATAGTCTCATATATAAAGGCTTTTATAGACCATTGTTTTACCAGGGTTTCCTTAAGTCTTTCAGCTGAACAGAAAATGTAGTTTCAGGTCATGGAGCCCACATTCATCACACTGTTTCTTCAGGTGGGGACCCACCAGGAGGTGTGTGACTCCTGTTTGGCTGCATCTCCTACTTTAATGAACTGGATATTAAGCACTGATACTGGGTCAGCTTTGCCATCTCCCTCTATGCAATGTCCCTTCCTATGTGAGTTCTTTCTTCCATAATGAACAATGTGAGCGACCATCCTATACAACGTCGACAGCAAAAGAATTTGCAATAATATATGACATCCTCTTGACTATGTGCTGGGTGCACTTGAGCCAGAGCCACAGCATCAGTTCTGTTAGCTCATGAGTGCAGAGTGTATGCTTAGATTTCCCATGGAATTATCTTTTTTCATTTTGTCAGAAAAGATCCATTTCGCATGTAACACTGGAGAGGCAAAATTAAGAATAGACCCTGTGCCTTGAGTGTCAGACTTTCATTTGATGTGTGCTACCATCATGAGTCATCAAAGACCTTCTGAATATCATTTCCAGGCCTAAAATGCTACATACCAGTTTGACTGATCGCAGCTCGAGGTTCAAATGTGACAGTTCAGATGTTGGCAAGTTTGATAAATTGGTCTCTGCCCTAGGTGACATTTTGAAAGTCAAGACCCGAGTGTCTCCGTGGTAACGAGGAGTGGGTGTGTTCTCAACATCTGGAGCAAAGACATTAACCTGACATCTCATTCCTAAGCCAGAGGATGTTCCCGTAGTAAACATAAAGCATTGGAAGGTTGCAGGAGGTGTGCAACTAAAGACCTTATGTTGGATAGTAACTCCAATAGGCAATCATGTTCAATGGGTGAGTTCACACCAAGCATGTTACCTGTTTAACCCTAACGCTTTAGTCCAGTTCATTTGGGCAGGTGAAAACGATGCCCCCCGACCTCTGGTGGCACCAAATAACTCCTTTTACAAGCACAAATGTGTTGCGGTTCGTTAGGAATAATCCAAACCAACTACAGGAAACAACCCCAAAGCCGAAGACTTTATGGGTATAAACAGATGGATGTGAGCATCTGGTAGCCAGTAATTCCTGATGCTTGGAAAGTCTAGCATAACAAAAGTAAGCGAGGGCAAACCGCAGTCTGGACTGATCTCTCACTCATATTCAGCCATTTCTTCATGTGTTCTCCTATAAAAATGACCCAAATACAAAAATGCAATGTTGTTTGGACCAAAGAAAATGACAGGAGTTGGTTGTGAAACTCTTTATTTGTTGTCATTAAATTTGGCTGCACTTTCCCTGACCATAATAACGAGGCGTCCTTCGGACAGAACTGAGAATGTTACTATAGTACAGGGCAAACAATGTTCATATTAATCTACACACCCTTACCTACACCTCAAATAGGATCAGCAATAAATTACTACAGCCAGCTGTCAAAAACCTGCTTACTGATAAAATGTCTCTCTGACCTTATTTGAGTGAAGCAAATTCTACTAATTGTACAACTGCAGATAAATCATTTGACTAAAATCACAATCCCTTCCTGTTTCAGGAAGTAGTCGGGATGGGAAGATTCCCACCAACAGACTTTTCTTTCTTTTAATTAAACCGCTTGTTGAAAGGAGATGAATTGTCTGATAACATGCCTACCTTTTTCCTGACCTCAATTTGGTTCTGCTCACCTCTGCAAATGAGTCTGGAGAACTTTTCCTTGCATGAAAACTCACTTTGTTACAACCCCTCAGATGAAGGCATTGAGTTTGGGTCTGAGCTTTCCCTCCTTAGTGTTGTGAATTGTTCACGTTGGAGACTAAGATGCATTGACAGTGGTCAGCTTTGACTGATGGACATGGGCTTTATTGAGTGATAAAGGTGATGGAATTTTAATCTGTGAATTAATACTAAAATGGCTTTGGTAAAGGTGGAGATATTAAAAAATAAAATTCACTAACTCAGCTCACTATTAATATCTGAATAGCTTCTCGCTTACATTGAGTCTTCCCTCTCGGTGAAAGGTTTCTCACTACTTTGAGATGATAAAACCATGACATCGCTAGTTAATATCAGCAGATTACAACTTTGATTTGCAGCTGAGCATTTTAATTGTCATCTCACATGAGTAAAGGTTTAATGAAACTACTGTACCAGCAGCCAGAGAGGAGCAGCGGTGGAAGGCTAGGGGAAAGTGAAAAACACATTTTTTTTTGGTATTGTTCTAAAGTATTATTTCCATGCACTGCAGGTCCTTGCCCCATTTCCCAGATGGTCCTCACATGCACACATGCGCACACATATGCACACACACACTCACACCTCAACACAACCACCCACTATTTTCCGAAGCAGGCAAGCTGCGCCTGCTCGATAATGCCCTGAAAAACACAGACAGAGCCGGCAGCAGCAGCAGCAGCAGCAGCACATCAACCGTGCACAGAGCTACCGGCGCTAATACGATACATTCCTCCAGCCTACTGTATCTCCAACTTCTCCGACTCCATACAGTCTCTCCACTATGCTCATTACCACTGGAGAAAACGCCCAAGACTTTGAACTTCGGACCTGTCGACTGGCCCCAATCTAGAAGCTAGACCAGTCCATTCCTGTAATAAAAATGTTTTTTTTTCCTACAGTGAAACATTTAGAAGAAATTGAGAGAAGGGGGGGAAGGCAGTTCTGCTCATCTCAACTTACACTGATTCTCTACTACAGCTTAGCGGTGTATGAGTCATATCGTGGCAGACTGCAAGGTGAATACTTCATGTGCTGATTCTTTTTCACATACTACATTTATGTTTAGGCATTACCTGGTGCACTTATTCAGGGAAACTAGGGGTCATGGGTACGCTGGCTATTTCTGGAACCTATGACCTTCTGTTTTACCACTGGGCCACCATGTGACCCTCTTATAGGCTTTTCACACTTGAATATGTTAGCCCAGGGTTAACTTTAACCCTGGGTTATAATAATCCTGGGTTAACTTATCTCACGTTTCACACTAGTTTTATTTAACCCTGGGCTAACAATTGACCCCGGGTATTCAGTGTTCAGGATTTCACACTGTAAGCTTGTAGACCCCGGGTTAATGTTTAATGCTAATGTTTAACTCGCTGTTACATTATAACCCCTGTTACATTCTAACCTGTGTTACATTCTAACCCCTGTTACATTCTAACCCCTGTTACATTCTAACTCCTGTTACATTCTAACCCCTGTTACATTCTAACCTGTTACATTCTAACCCCTGTTACATTCCAACCCCTGTTACATTCTAACGTTTCACACTATTGTTCTTAACACCGCGTTTTGGGGATAGCACCACAAAAGCAGTGCTAACCCTGCTTCGTAGCAGGGTTTGTTAACCCAGGCTTAAAGCGGTGTTAACCCTCTTTCAAAAATGCAAGTGTGAAACGCTGCTTAGCCCAAGGTTAAATGCGTCCTTAACCCAGGGTTAAGAAAGACGTTAGCCCGGGTTTAAGTGTAGTGTGAAAAGCATACTAGTTGCTAGAACAATAATAATCATGGTAGGAATCCAGGGTGCAGGGTTGGGGCCACCAATGCTAAAAATGTATGTGTGGCAGACAGGGGGGCTTTTTAAATGTTTTGGTGTTTTAGTAGGGGATAAGGGCAGTGGAGAGAGAGAGCGCTGGACTGGCAGCAGGTGCGCCAAACTGAGGGGCAGCTGGAATGCTGTCCTGCTAGCTTCGGAGCCAGAAGCTGACCTGTGTTTGGAGCTGAAGGCGGACCTGGAAGAGCTAGCAGGAGGCGAGCGGACTGAAGGACAGAGCTGGAAAATGGCAGTCAACACCTGGTGAAGTTTTATATTGTGTGATCAAATAAAACGTCCTGCCAGCCGGTCAACTCTCCGCACTGTGCCTGCAGTCGCAAGCCTGCTACAGTATGCATTCATAATCCTGTTTGGTCCAATTTGTCCACCCAATATAATTTTTGTTAAAATGAACACACTGTGCAGTGGATTCACATATGTTTAATTCTGCTAATCAAGCCTGTTTCTTAACATGCCGAGGCTTCACATTTAAAATAAATGGCGTTAAAACTTTGGGTTGCGCCAGTTACTGTATGCATGAGATGGTCCCCTTAGTGTCTGAGATGAGTAATGAATCCACTGTTTCTCCATCTGTGCTAGCCTGCTTTATCTCCCCAGGTTTGGTTGCAAAGATTACAATGTTCCTAGACGCACCTTGGATGCCTCTTTATGCAACCAAAGGACATTTCCCACCTCTGCTTTCTCTTAATATTCAGTGTCCTGAATAACCACTGAAGCACAGCATTCCTCCCTGCTTTTATATGACGGAAATGTCAAGTGGTCCCGGCTCCCCCCTCAAAGCGGGCTGATATATTATCTCTCAAATTCAGCCCTTGGGATATTTATTAGAATACTGCCTTCTGCCAATTCATCATGTAAACCTTGTTCCCATCCACCAAGTCCTCAGTAAAATATTGAACTGAGACACAGTTTGTACTTCATTTCTCTGGCTTGTCATTGTCAACAGATTGAGCATGGTAAAACTCAGTCGGGTTACGCAAGTTTAATGAGCGTACTCAAAATTCCTAATCAAGAACATTGCAAAGTGATTTACCATGAATGTGTGCTCATTCCTTAAGGAAGTGTGCGGAGGAGAAGTACGGTGGCCCTGAGAGCTCAACGCGCTGCAACTTAAGAAAACACATGCAAGTAGTCAAAACACAAGCAAATTAAGAAAACATCTTCCTCAATTTGACAACACACCTGATGTTATGCTTGATACCGTAATTCAAAACTCCATTCCATTCCTGAAGCGCTCTTGCACTTCTGCAGCACTCTGCTAGCTTTGCCTGGTTTGTGAATTTTGCTATTATAATGGGTTTTGCATGCGGAGTATATATTTATATTCAGCTGTCTCGTCTTGTTTTTATCCTGACCACACTGAGACAAATTCCTAGCAAATCTTGTGGTTGTGGCGATAAATTACTTATCTGTACAGTAGATAGATTAGATAGACAGATTACAGTAATGCTTCATATAAGTAGGAAAAATGTTCAGTCAGTGACCATTACTCTCCTTTCACAGAGTGGCAGAAAAGCAGTTTTCTCCCCTGCACATGGGGCAAATGAAGAGTTAGCGAAGGTTCCTGCAGGTCTCTCGGGTGACGGAGGATGACAGTGATAAATACTGGAACGTTTTTTAGACCTAGTAAAAATCACCCTGTGCACTATTATGTTGAAGCTGCTGCACTGTAACTGTGAAGATAGTATGACTGGAACGACAAAGCGTGCAGGAGGAATAGATACGCTTGTGTGGATATTGATTGATCATGGAACGTAGCTATATAAATGTTTAGACTTGTTGTGTAAAATTTGGCATAGAAATTACAATAGGCTGATGCACCGCCTGAGCTGGCAACCCAGTAGCATCTATGGCTGCAGCAATTTGGCAACTGTGCGCTGGATACATTTCCTGATCATAAAAATCAATCACAAAATGCTAATAGGCAGGCTTCTGGCGTGTGAGATTCAAAGTGGCGTGTGTGTGTGTGCGTGTGTGTGCGTGTGTGTGTGTGTGGTCGGGGGGTTTGGGGTGGCTTTATACGATCCCCTGAATTCTCCTTTTTCATTGTGTGTTGCGCAAATGCAGCACCGTGCCAGCACATCCTGCCTCTGACTGAGAACAGCTTAGTGGATTCAAACACAGTGAGCAGCCGCACCGCAGCATGCCTTGATGCCAGCGAAGAACAGCCAGGAAAATTGTCTAAACTATTGTCAAAACTGCACCTGGAATGATGCTTCTGATAGCGGACTGTATTTCACTATCAGTGCAATGACTTGGTGCAAATGGTCTTTACACTTCACTCTCCTTGGGTGCCAGAGAGAAAATGTTTTGCTAGACCATGCAGTAGGGGGGGTAGCACTATATTTGGTGTCTTTTGGATTTATGGTGTTGCCCCCTACACAATGAGCCCTCTAGCACGGTGCTGACAAACACAAAGACCAAAGCTTAGCATCTCATTCACGGGACAGAGCCTTTAACCTTTTCATACAGAAAAGACCAGGAGGAGACTGTTGTTTGTCACTTCTCCGGTGGCCCTGGCTCACAGACTGTACATATAAGAACCTGAAAACACACACACACACACACACACACACACACAAAATCCCCCTCGCTCTCTCCCGGTGCACCGTTTGCTTCAGAAGCAAGGGCAAATGGCTTAGCAGGTGTAGACAAGATAAGAAGATTACATTTCTCCCCTCAAAGTGATTAAGATTTCACCTTAAAATCCTCTCTCATTTTTTGCCTTGGATCGCCGTGTAAGTCGTGATGATGTTTACCTGTCCGGTGTTTTAATCACAGATGTCAAACCAATCACAGTGGTCTGCTTCACACTATGTGCCACATTGCCATGCTGCGAAATGCGCTCAGCTGTAGGAGTTTTGTATTTCGTATACAGTGTATGTCCACAGAGTGATGAATGAATGCAACGGCGTCCCCAAGAGAGATGCATGACCTTCAAATGAAAATATCTGTACGTATTGAGTCATACCACATGCATCACTTGAGGTCGACTGCATATGTGCATTTTGCTCCAACACATACCTGAACCATTTGATTATACTGTTACACAATGATTGATAGCACAAAATGAAAACAAATGATGCTACTTTTTAACGAATAACAGGCAACATGATTATGTGCTCTTGCGTATTGATATTTATTTGTTTTTAGGTTTGTTTTCATGCACCACGCTGCAAGGAGAATTTCCCCTTGGGTACAATTGACTTGACTTGACTGGATTTGGATTCATCCTTGGTTTACAAAAAAATATTTTTACAGGCTGGGTATTTTATACATATTTAATGGCAATTTCAATTTTTTTTAAAAGGATATTTGATAGTTTGGACAATTTTGTAAACCTATCATTTTAAAATACATGAACAGCCTGACAACTCAAAGTATTGTCGGAGCTCTGTGAATAATGACCTGACAGAGAGCCTGCAGTGGCAAATAATGTACCCTGAGGCGCTATAAGGGTTGTTCTGGTTAACAGAAGGTTATACAGAACAGAGAAAACACAAACAAAACAAACAAAATGATGCTGAATTGGAGTGAATGGAGGGAAAGTCTTCCCCCTGGAACATTTCTCCTTTTGTGACTGATGTAGAATTTTAATAACCAGAAGCTACAGGGACAAGGCATGAGAGGAAATGGGTAGGACAGAGACAGACTATAGGCAAGGCTCCGGGATATTTATCTTTGAATCATACTGCCAATTAAAAGACTTGGAAAGCAAATAGCTCCATAAATAAACAGATGGTTTTGCAGTTGCTCGGGGCTCTGTAAACAGAATGGATTCATTTAGAAAACTGCTCTGTCACTGGAAATCAAATAAGGCTGCATAATGGATGCAGGGAAAATAAAGAGGTTGACATACCGCTGTCCTCCGTCCAAAAGTGCACCTGGTCTTCAGAGCACTGGAGCATCAAACCTCTTACCACTAGGACATCCTGCAGCAAGCCAGCTATCTTACAGTATCAACTCTGTATTGTACTTTTACAGGAATATTGTGCTATTGACTCTTCTGCAGGAGAGACCGGTGCCTTTCTGTGTCTCTGAAAGTAAAGCAAAAAGAGGACGTTTGTTAGCTGTAAATTAGTTTGGAAGTCGGCCAGTCGTCCCACACAGGTTGGATGGAAGAAAGGAGGGTAGAGAGGGTATTGATCCACCAGGCTTCCCTTGCATTTTGTCGGATTGTGACAGATCTGTGAAAGGAGCTTTGGAGGTGGGACACAGCCGAGGTTTCTTTTGTCAAATGGCGACGCTAACGCTTACAGTGAGTTGCAGCAGCCAAAGCCCTCGTCAATAGCCTTGCAGGGACAACCCAGCGCACCACCCATAGTCTACCTGTGAAGTCGTACAATGGTTCTTTTGCCACACACAAACCATCAATGCCACGGGGTGCTGAATAGGTTTTTACAACCTCTGCAGTTCCTTTCATTTTCTTTCATTCAGCATTGGGCTTTAAGTGCTCTATTTACCTCCAAGTCATGTTGCACAATAATACTACATAGTGCATAAGACAGACGAAAGAAAGACAGATATCCGTAAGGCATTCAGGTGATAAAACCCATAAGCAATAAATCCCTTCATACAAAATAAGGAAGGATTTTTACACCCAACTACTTAAATATCCACTTCAAATATTTCATACCATTAAAATACTTCCTGCCAGAGGTTTTACATTTGTTACAGCACCAGAACTGTGCATTTGGAGATAATATAATATACAGTAGCAACTTGATATTTAAAAAAAAGACCACCTAGCAACAGAGCACAATAGACACTTTTGATTTGATGTACTTTATTAATCCCTTAATGGGGAAGTTTTAATTGCACCCTCAGGTTGGAGCACAGGGTCAGCCAGTTGCTATGGTTCCCCTGGAGCAGGTAGGGTTTAAGTACTTTATCTTGCTCAAGGACACTTTGGCAGGTATGGTCACAGGGGGTTTGAACCCGGCCCTCTGGCTGGGAGACAACCTCACTAACCACCATCTCTCAGTATCTTTAAAACATACTGTAGAGGATCCAGTCTGTAAAAATATCATCATTTGGTCAACCAAGGAATAACGTTACCTACGATCCTGCCTCAATTTGTTTTCATTTTGTGCCGTCAATCATTTAGTAAGAGCAGTTGTCATGTTCTGAATGGTAGATATCAACCTTTGGAAATGAAAATGATCATTTATTGTCCCCTGTGGTTGTTTTGGCACAATCCCGTAAGCATTTCCACTTTTCATTTCAATATACATCCTGTATGTGTATGTGACAAATAAAGTTCTTGAATCTTGAATCTTTTTTTCTTTCTCTTACTTTTCTGTAGGACTTTGATATCGGATCAGATAGGAACTGGAAGGGCATTGGCATCTCTCTGCTCGTTATTATGATGGTGCTGTCGCTCATTGGACTATCCATTGTTCTTCTGTCAAAAGGTGAGCCTCACTTACCTACCAATCACTGATTTCAGAACAGCCTGAAATTGGCTGAAAATTGGCTTGAAATCTGCCTGCTTGGATATTCTGATTTCCTGTTTAAACCTTGCACTTTGATTTAAGGTTTTAAGAACAGAGACTCTAATTGGGTCGCTCTCCATTTGTTGTGCATAGCAGAAAGAGTCTTTAGGCTTTATTATTACACTTTGCATGGGTCAATTCAGGGCCAGTTCATAATATATTAATCTTTATACTCGTTATCGATTCTCATCTTTTGTGCTTTTTCATTGTATCATGCGTAGTTATCTTAAAGAATCTTTGATAGTATCTCCCACCTCTCTATTATAGAGGAATACCAATCATACTGGAACTAAAAGATGAACACATATCCCAGAACAATTATCTGGGGTCCTGTCAGAGTCACAGTCCACCAATGGTTCCACTTTAAGATAAACAAAGATAAATCATCAGCGATCATTTATCTCCGAGTGTGTTATTGTTTATATAAGTCCATTCCATACATTTTATTATTATTAAATTGGTCTCGATGGTCTGGATTAGTAAACATTCACAACAGTGTCATGTGTTCTGACACATCTCCGAGTTATTATGTGTTAATTAGCATTTTATAATTGACTCACTGCAATACATGTGTCTTGTATTGACTGGAATACACAGGGCTTGAGCGTCTAATTGCTTTGCTCAGAGAGAATCTGTGGCGATGGAAATGTAAGGAAACATAGAGTGTAAAAGAAGATGTTTGGAAGGGATTTACTGCGACAAAGATGATGAAAGCTGGCTTTGATGTTTGTGAAGTACTCCTGACTGCCACTCAGAGGAACTTCCAGTTTTCCAATTATTTATGGCAAGACTTTGTGCAGAAGCAGAGAACCTATCCCTTATCCAGTAAATCCTGTGAAATGGCAAGTCAAGTTCAAAGGAAGTTTGTGGGTAAAAGCTGTCTAATTTCTGTGGTTTTCTTTTTACCCTGTAATTTCCACAAGCTTTTGCAGCTAATATAATAATAAAAATAATAAAAAAAACTTTCAAGTACTAGAAATGACAAATACGTTGTCAGATTTGATGTCACAGCAACTGCAACATTACAGATTAAATCTCACTTTGATAACTGATTGATTGTTGTTGGCTTATTTATTGTACTGATTTCCCCCCCCCCTGTAGATGATGGTAGTAAATCCTTTGGCTCTCAGCTGACACTGGATGACCTCTTTCAAAGGAACTTCCAAGTGCATTATCCTGATGCAACGTGGATCAATGGTATGTACGTTAAAGGACTGTACTGTGTTGTTTGAAATGTTGTCCGTCACGTTCACTTTCTCCGAGGTAGTTTTGTCTTTACTGGAAATGCAATGGTCGTACACAGGAAATGGGAGATTTACAGTGAAAGGCACTACATTTTTAATATAGACTACAATAACTTTATTATAGTTTGAGAAAGTAACCACTCCACCACCTCTTCTGCTCCTGCCTCTCTCCTGTCTGCTCCTAGTGTCTCATTGGTTGAGTTGAACTTCAATGGGCAGAGCCAAACAACCAGTTTTTCTGGCCTACCAAAAATAGACTGACGTCCAGTAAAAAAGCAAGAGGTGAGGCAGGAGGTAGCTGATATTATGAAGCCTAACACTCTGGCTACTCACTGACAAAATCTAGCCATACCAAGTCAAACCAACTGAATGGACTTGGTCAGCTCTCATCAGAGAGAGGACAAATCTAGAGGGGAGATACACATGGGGTTACTGCAGTTCAAACAGCCTGATTATGTCGAGGAGACACTAGAAACAGCTGTAGTTTGACATTGAAATAGCACAATGGAACGCGAGGGTGTGGAGGTCAGTGTGGGCGTATAAATGTGCCCTCAACTCCACTGATCTAGGTTCAGTTCCCAGCTTGTGACAAGAAGACTTCTACTGTGAGTGAATCTTTCATCGTTAGTGAAAGTGTTTCTTATTTAATCCTGACCAAAACCTTACCCAAACCTTAACCAAAGTTCTTTTACTTGCCTAAACGTAACCGTTAGCTGGCCTTGTCACGTGATGAACAGGTGAGAACGGCACATTTAGTTCCTGCTATTGTCACACAATCCAATTCATGGTGGAGCGTAATCTTCACATAATTCTTGTCTTCAATACATCATTTGCGTTTCAGAGTGAGTGCTCAATTCACAACGTTTTATGAGACTGGAGTTTTTTAATTTTTAGCGACTGAACGGGGAATTCTTCTACCTCTTATTCTACCACATTCACAACATCACTATAAAGGTTGGAATGGATTAGTTTCTTCCTCCTATTTACTCGGCCAGTGAGGAAAGTTAGTATAAACCTTCAGATTCTTCAGATAAAGATTCAATTTCTTGAAAGATTATGGCAGCATATATTCTAATACATTCACCAGCCGGAGGTAATCAGTTGATTAACAGTGTAAGTTCCATGTGGCAAGGTCATGAAATGGGAACTGGCATATAGATAATGTAAGATAGAGGTGAAATGAAGAAAATCTAGCAAAAAGTAAATGATATCAGTATTTTTCTGTGCTGGCAGGTAGCCTTAAAAGTGAACAAGAGTTTGGTTGAACTAAAACTATATAGAACTATATAGAATTAGGATTACACGAAGGAAATAATGGAGCAAAAGAAAGAGGGAACACAGTCAAGTCATAAACTGATGATGAAATGCATCGTTAAGTCATGCTAACAACATGCTTTGTCATGATTTCAAAGGAAAAACATATCCCAGCTGTTCCAGTAACAATATATGTTCTCAGAAGCCCCAATGTCTATGATAATAAATAAATTATAATAAAGACTATAATTGACCTTTCAAACTTTCAAATTGAAAACTTAAACAGCGAAAAATAATCAGCACTAAAACTCCAAAAGAGTTTAAATAAGTCAACTGAACTGTCTTGCTCCTATCTCAAGCAGCATGACCCGCAGCAAAAAAAGGTTTTTGGATGGCATCATATATAATAACTACTGACCCAATATCTGAAAGATCAGCAAGGGATTTCAAGCATTAAGGACAGTCTGTGGCCGAGTTTGTGTGAGGAATGTATAACGGGGTTGCAGTCCAAAATGAGATTTCTCCCATGTGAACAAAAATGATACCTACTCTTACAAACTGAATAAAGCAATGAGTCATCTAAAGACCTTTGCTCATGAAATAGCGTAGATTATGAGCGTGGAACAATCTTTTTTTTTCCTGAAATATTTAGTCATGACACCAGCTGGGGTCCGAAACATGGAATATGGACATATGACTAAGACGGGAGTTATGATGGCATGTCTTTGGCAGCAGAAATGAGTAGTCATACGGCGCTCCTAGCTCTTGAAAATACAAAATGAAGCTCACCATTTGCGCAGGCCATTTCAAACCATCAGTGTCAGCCGTCTGTAGCTTATGATTGTTGGTAAAATTTGATTTCTGAGCTACTGAGGTGGCCAAACCAGAAGTGTCAGCCGTTGAGACCAATAGAAAACGATTGGGTGTAATGCTGAACTAGGTGTGAGCCTAAGTGTAGATAAGGTGCAGAGTAGTGTAGCTGAGTATAGTCATGGAGGGGGCTGGTGGTTGAGACTTCTGAATGTGTCATGAACCTCAATGAACTCAATGAATTCAATGAACAATCTGTTTTGGAACTTTATGGAACAACAAAGAAGAAGGAAAGAGACCCGGCCCGGAGGAAGTCCGGGGCCCCTGTCTGGAGCCAGGCCCAGACAGAGGGCCCGTCAGTGAGCACCTGGTGGCCGGGCTGGCCACAGAGCCCGGCAGGGCACAGCCCGAAGAAACTACGTGGCACTACCACCACCATCTTCCATCTCTGGATCCTGTGGGCCCACCACCCGCGGGGGGAACCGTAGGGGTCGGGTGCGCTGCCAACAAGGTGGCAGTGAAGGCGGAGAGCGCCGACGGACCAGACCCAGGCAGCAGAGGCTGGCTCTAGGGACATGGAACGTGACCTCACTGGCGGGGAAGGAGCCGGAGCTAGTGCAGGAGATGGAGCGATACCAATTAAATCTGGTGGGGCTCACCTCCACGCATAGCGTCGGTTCTGGAACCAAACTCCTGGATAGGGGTTGAACTCTATGCTTTTCCGGAGTTGCCCAAGGTGTGAGGCGCCGGGCGGGTGTGGGCATACTAACAAGCCCCCGACTGAGCGCCACTACGCTGGAGTTTACCCCGGTGGACGAGAGGGTCGCCTCCCTGCGCCTTAAGGCAATGGGAGGAAGAACTCTGACTGTTGTTTGTGCATATGCACCGAACAGCAGCTCGGAGTACGCGACCTTCTTGCAGACCCTAAATGGAGTCCTATACGGGGCTCCTGCGGGGGACTCCATTGTCCTACAGGGGGACTTCAACACGTACGTGGGCAATGACGGAGATACTTGGAGGGGCGTGATTGGGAGGAACGGCCCACCCGATCTAAACCCGAGTGGTGTTATGTTACTGGACTTCTGTGCTAGTCATGGACAAACACCATGTTGGAACACAAGGTTGCCCATAAGTACACCTGGCACCAGAACACCTTAGGCCGAAAGTCGATGATCAATTTTATTATCGTGTCATCCGATCTGAGGCCGTGTGTTTTGGACACTCGGGTGAAGAGAGGGGCAGAGCTGTCCACCGATCACCATCTGGTGGTGAGTTGGATTAGGAGGAGGGTGAAGCCTTTAGACAGACCTGGCAAACCCAAGCGTGTAGTGAGGGTGAACTGGGAACGTCTGGAGGAAGATCCAACCACCACCTCCAGATTTAACCACCACCTCCGACAGAGCTTCTCGGACATCCCTGTAGAGGTTGGGGACATCGAGCATGAGTGGTCGGTGTTCAAAGCCTCTATTGCCGAAGCTGCGGCTGCAAGCTGCGGCCTTCGGGTCATAGGTGCCTCAAGGGGCGGCAACCCTCGAACATCGTGGTGGACACAGGTGGTCAGGGAAGCCGTCCGACTGAAGAAGGAGGCTTACTGGGATATGTTATCCCGGAGGTCTCCGGAAACAGTTGCAAGGTACCAACAGGCTCGGGGTTCGGCGGCAGCAGCCGTGACTGAAGAAAAGCAGCGGGTGTGGGAAAGGTTCGGAGAAGACATGGAGAAAGACTTTCGGTCGGCACCAAAGTGTTTCTGGAAAACCATCCGGCACCTGAGGAGAGGGAAACAGGGGAACATCCAGGCTGTTTACAGCAAGGATGGTACACTGTTGACCTCTACTGAGGAGGTCATCGGCCGTTGGAAGGAGCACTTTGAGGAACTCCTGAACCCGACAGTTCCATCCTCTACGATCGAGGCAGGAGGATGATGGCGGATCAACATCAATTTCCCTGGAGGAAGTCACTGAGGTAGTTAAACAACTCCGCAATGGCAAAGATCCAGGGACGGATGAGAATCGGCCGGAAATGCTGAAGGCCCTGGGGGTTGAGGGACTGTTGTGGCTGACACGTCTCTTCAACATAGCGTGGAAGTCGGGGACAGTGCCAAAGGAGTGGCAGACTGGGGTGGTGGTCCCACTCTTCAAAAAGGGGGACCAGAGAATGTGTGCAAACTATAGAGGCATCACATTACTCAGCCTCCCTAGGAAAGTCTACTCTATGGTGCTGGAAAGGAGGGTTCGACCGATAGTCGAACCTCATAGCGAGGAGGAACAATGCGGATTTCATCCCGGTCGTTCCTATGGGAGGTCCTGTGAGAGTATGAGGTGAGGGGGCCACTCAGGGCCATCCAGTCTCTGTACACCCAGGGTGAGAGCTATGTTCGGGTTCTCGGTAGTAAGTCGGACTTTTCCGGTTGGGGTTGGCCTCTGCCAGGCCTGCGCCTTATCACCAATCCTGTTTGTGATCTTCATGGACAGGATATCGAAGCATAGCCATGTGGGGAGAGGGTTCAGTACGGTGAGCTGGGGATCACATCACTGCTTTTTGCAGATGATGTGGTCCTGATGGCACCATCGGTCTGTGACCTCCAGCACTCACTGGATAGGTTTGCAGCTGAGTGCGAAGCGGCTGGGATGAGGATCAGCACCTCCAAGTCTGAGGCCATGGTTCTCAACAGGAAACTGGTGGACTGCCCCCTCCGGGTAGGGAATGAGTCCTTACCCCAAGTGAAGGAGTTTAAGTATCTGGGGGTCTTGTTCACGAGTGAGGGGACTATAGAGCGGGAGATTGGCCGGAGAATCGGAGAGGCAGGAGCGGTTTTGAGGTCACTCTACCACACTGTCGTGAAGAAGAGAGAGCTGAGCCAGAAGGCGAAGCTCTCGATCTACCGGAAGCTCTCGATCTACCGGAAGCTCTCGATCTACCGGTCTACCCGACCCTAACCTATGGTCATGAGGGATGGGTCATGACCGAAAGAACGAGATCCAGGATACAAGCGGCTGAAATGAGTTTCCTCAGGAGGGTGGCTGGCGTCTCCCTTAGAGATAAGGTGAGAAGTTCAGTCATCCGGGAGAGACTCGGAGTAGAGCCGCTGCTCCATTGCGTCGAAATGAGTCAGCTGAGGTGGTTCGGGCATCTGGTCAGGATGCCTGCTGGGCGCCTCCCTAGAGAGGTGTTCCAGGCATGTCCAACGGGGAGGAGGCCCCGGGGCAGACCAAGGACCAGGTGGCGTGATTACATCTACGCATTGGCCTTGGAACGTCTTGGGATCCCCAGGGCAGAGCTGGCGGATGTGGCCAGGGAAAGGGAAGACTGGGGCTCTCTGCTGGAACTGCTGCCTCCGCGACCCTACCCCGGATAAGCGGAGGAAGATGAATGAAAAGACTATAAGGACATCTCTAGAGAGATTCGTATTCCTGTTTCCACTGTTCGCAATGTTATTAACACGTTTGCTGCTCATGGAATTGTTAAGAATGTCGCAGAACATGGTGGTAAATTAAAGTTTTTAAAGTGGAAAATTGTCGAGAGTTGTTGACAATGTTGTCGAAGGTTAGTGCAACCCAATGAAAAAAACACATGACATTCAAAGATCTCAGGGCTGGCGTGGAGAGGTCTGGAGTTTCAGCCTGTAAGTTGTTTCAATTTCCAATCATTTCAGAAGATGTTGTACATTATCTGCTTGAAATGCAACAGAACTGTATGTGCTCTCCCCTCTAGGATAGTGAGGTGATTGTCAGATCCTGGTTAGTGGTAAATACTAAAATGTATATACGACCAGATGTGATGAACCAGAGATCATTTAACTTTACAGGAAACCCATTTTACATCTGAAAAGGTTTCATCACATTTTATGATTCACTAATAAATAATTTATACTAATCCATAAGATGTAAAACATATTTTTAAAGCTCTGAAGGCAAAGATTGACTATCTCCTACAATGTGTCTGTTTTCCATGTTGGGTCACAATTAGTCTTTTTGAAATGAAACCCTTGATGGACACTGGTAAAGATAATTGTCTCATCCAAAAGACTCCTGTGCTGAAAATATCATGAATAACACATCAAGCAGCACTTTCCGTGACAGAGCAGTCCTCTGCTGTTGCAGCTCTCTGGCGAGTGGTTTGTATTGGGGCTGTCAAGCTGTCTCACCCTTCCATCTTCTGACAGGACTGCCAGGGTCGGCTCCTCTCAGTCACGCTCGGTTTTCCACTCCTGAGAGCTGGACCTGGCAAATCAACCTGTTCCTCCCAAACAGTGCCTCTCTCACAGAGTGAAAGTCCTCAAGTAATCTCAGAAAAGTTTTCTCGGCTAGTTCAGCAGCTCTTTGTATGCAGAGGCAGAATGCACCGGCCTTGTTAAAGAATACATCTGCTCTTGAGTTGTTCAAAAGGAGTGAATACTTTTGAAAAACTCACAAATGTTTAACACAGAAGAGTTGACTGACATTACCTTGTTGAAAGTCCACAGTGACTGCTGTGGTGGTTATTGATTTTCTTTTGATTGCCTTTTGTCAGTAATCACGCCACAGGCTCAACGGCAGAAAGAGTAAAAATGTATCGTACAGATATGTAACCTGGTGCAAACGAGGCTCGTTGGTTAGAGCAGTAGCCACATCATCATATCAGCTCTCTGATATAGCCAGGTACTGACCCCTGCACTGTCCCTGCAGTGCTCTGACCACACTGAAACAATCTACCAGCAGGTTGAGGTAATTCACTGACTCCCATACAAATCAACTATTTAGGTATCAGGCATTTTCTAGAACAAAGTGACCTCAACTTGGTGGTGTAGAATAATATGCTTTATTTCAACATCTCTCCTGGAGAATCTGACTATTCAGACTAAATTCTAGATTAGTTTTTGTTAAATTGGATGTTGTTGTGTGTAGTATCTCTGTAGTATCTATGTCATTAAGCAAGTAGTGGTAGCTCCTAACAAGGTTTCAGTATTTACTCGGTACCATTAAATCACTGATGATGCACTTCCTCGGTGCCGACCTAGACAACATAATGTTTCATCTGATGTTTGTTTTTTTTAAACATTTTTTTTAGGCAAATGTTGGAGGAGTTTGTAGAATGAAAAATAAAAAACCCAACATAATTTAAAAG
The DNA here is from genome assembly GCA_034670385.1 of Hoplostethus mediterraneus. Taxonomy (NCBI): domain Eukaryota; kingdom Metazoa; phylum Chordata; class Actinopteri; order Trachichthyiformes; family Trachichthyidae; genus Hoplostethus; species Hoplostethus mediterraneus. The sequence goes on from JAXDDW010000014.1 coordinate 5,133,277, forward strand.
CTCATGTCGATTGCCATGTGATAGCAGATGTCTCTGCTCAATTAGTGGATCTCCAGATGCCTCTTTGTATTTGGTGAGCTACAAAGACACCTGACTTGATGAAGGCTCCACTGTGGCATTTGTTTGAACACCTGCTTCGCCGCCATAGATAACACACCTCAGCCTTTTCACTGCACCGCACTGCCATTTACGTCAGCGCTGTGACAGCTGCTCCAAACTAAAATGCTCAGTCAACTCCGGTGACACTGGAGCCCTAAGCATCACCATCCTGATTTGTTGGTGCCACGGCAGGGTGTGCAGTGACACCATTCAGACACAAGTTCATCTTAACAATTTCAGGGCAATTTCCAATTAGGAGGAAAAAAAACGATGACAACATGAAAATATAAAACTGAGTGACAAACAAAATGCAATAATAATTTTAATAGTCTGGGATTTGAGATGGTTAAATGTCAGTGGATTGGATCTCTACTTTTAGTGGCTTCAGCCTGTGGTTGAAATACACAGGGACCGTTCTAACATTGGTTTCATACATGTCTGGCCAAGCTATGCAACCAAGTTGAAGTTATTTGGACGAGTCGAGTTTCTTACAGGTGTCTGCCTTTCCAGTTCTCAGAAACACAGCCTCTGCTTCCCCATTAGCAGGTCTGTTTGGATCTTCAATGGGCAATAAGTAAGATTTGTACTGCCCCATTGTACAAAATGGCCATAATAAATCTGGGGGGTGTTGACAGTGTTGTTACTCAACATCAGTGACTCAATGATTAGTTTGCCAGGTGCTGAAATTTCAGGCTTTCAAAAGTGACTTTCTGACCGATACTCTTTTAGAACAAAAGCACCCCACCCATATGGATTTCAAGCCCCCTGCTAATCTCCCTCCCACCTACTTGCTTTTTCAACCGCCTCACCCTGAAAATGCCTCTCATTGATACTGACGACCATCAGTGCTGGCTGTAATTACAGAGGCTTTGTTATCCACCACTCAGAAGCTCTGATGGTGGATGCTGAAACACTGAGCTGTTTTATTAAGTGACTGGGGTTGGACGCCTTCCTCAGGCCGGATGGGCAAATCAACAGTGAAAATCACCTCAGGTGCTTTTTCACAACTTGGCTAATTGCTGCTCACATTTGAAATGCATTTAAAGGGTAATTCTGGGATTTTTCAACCTGGCCTCTATATCCACAAAATCGCCTATCATACCGCTAAGTAGATCCCAAAAGGTTCGGAGTTGCTCCGGTAGATCGGCATCCACTAAAAGTGCTTGATTTTGCCACTGATAGGCTCAGATTGTTATTCGTGTGTCTGACAAGTGTCTGACAACATTACTGAAAGGATCGCTACAGAAATAGACCTTTTTTAAACAGAAAACTAAAGTCTAGCTCAAGGAGAAGTCCCGCTCTGAAATAGACGGGGGACAAAGGTAGTCTATGGCGAGAGGGTTCACTTGTTGCAGGAAGAGGACGGTTGTTTACACGATCCTCTTCTTGCAACAAGTCAACCCTCTTGCTTTCATAGACCACCTTTGTCAGAGTTCAGAGTTCAGAGTTCAGAGTTCAGAGTTGTTGTAAATATGACACACACAAGGTGACACACAAGAAAGCATCTCTTTGAATTCTGGGGTATACAGAAAAATGGCAAGTAATAAGATAGCTGGGACACTTTAAACCACAATTGCATGTCACCTTCATCCTTAGAGACTTTTTTTGACGGAAGTGTTGTCAGCTCAGGAGGACAGTGGAACTATTTCCCCACTACTTTTGCTGTAAAATGTTTTATCATCAGCGATTTGATTAATATGAGGCATGTAAAATATGAGAAAAGGGCTGTTTTGTTTTACTATCTAAAAGACAAGAGCCCTTTGAGGATTTTTTGCGTACCACCGTTAATCACAAGCAATTCATCTGTCTTTGGTGTTTATTTTCCTGTCATCATGCTCCAAAGTATTTTGAATGTTTGCGGGTTTATGGCCCTCTTGCCGGAGATTGATGCCTCAGAGCTTGTTCATTGACATTTACATGAGATGGGGACCTTGAAATGATTTAGACCTGTCAAATGCATTAATGAAATTCAGGCCTCCCTGGATTATGAGGTTGGTCTGGGATTAGATTAGAGTTTTTGCAGGAACTCCTGTCATAGTTTCCACCATTGAAGATTGAAGTGTAATCTCACTGAGCCGCGTTGTCCTCCTAAATGAGTCTGTTTTTTCTCCCTCTCTCTTCAGGGGGCACCACTGGCAGCTGTCCCTTCATCTAATTGTTAGCTTGCCTATTATCTATTGACTTATTATGTGTGTTTACCTCGTTATGTTAGATGGACCTCATTTTGTGATCCGTTTAACCTCTCCCGAGTGTCTGACTCACTGTGACCTCTGTTGCCAAGGAAATAACACTTTTTTCAGCAACCCTACCTTGTGCAGGGTGAAATGCAGAATTTGTTTTTAAAGATGATTTAGAAATTGATAAAAGAAAAAAAATAATCCTCCCACTTTAGCCGTGCCCCATGCCTTGACATCCTAAAATGGCATCATCATCATCCCTTTCATCATGCCTCTTTCTGTCCTAGAGGAGGAGATCATTTTTCGCAGCTGGGATGGAGATGTTTTGAAAGCCAACACACAAAGCAATGAGACAGACCTCCTACTGAAAAACACCACATTTGTGAGTACTAGTTACGCAGCAAAAATGTCCATCTTTACAAATAATTTAGTTTCATATCAGGTTTTTGTGAGAAATTCTGCCGATGGGGTGAGATAATTCCACTTATTTCCAATGCATCTTCACTCATTTCAACATTTTGGAGCAAGACTGAATAAGGCACATCACTAGCATCAAGAAAATGACACCGTATTCAAGAAAATTTGTGCAACAAGATGATTTGATTTGACAGCAAGTGAAATGATCTCATCCTATTTTTTCCATCTTGTTTTTAAGAAAGATCAGATTGTAATCCTCAGTGGTAGATTAAACTTGTTCAAATAGATATTCTTTTGAAATGTATTTTTTTGGGCTGCATGAAATCATTACAACCTAGTTTGTCCTTGGCGGGTATCCCCACCCTGGTGCATCCTTAAGCTGCCTCAAGTCTCACTGAAACCTTCTCCACTGATCCCAGATTGTGTATCAAGACATGATTGTTTTACAACTGTATTTGTTGCAAAGGAAAATGAAACAACGGAGGTCACCCATGTCTCCTTCTCCCCACAGGCAACATTCAAGGCCTCTAAGTTTGCAGTTTCTCCAGATCTGAACTTTGTTCTTCTGGGATATGATGTCAAGCAGGTGAGGACCCAGCTGCATGAAGTCCAACATTGGTGTGTGGCTGCTAATATGGAGGTTGACTGTGAACTAAAAGTGAAAAGTTCAAATGCACGACCAAAGGGAGATATTGTTTTATCTTCTGCGTTACTTTTCTCTTTCTGTTCTAGTTCATGAGTTGAATCCAACAACAACCAATCCAAGTTCTGTATAGACAGTGTTAAAGAGGCATGCTAACAGACGTTACAGCTTTGTCATTCAGGGCTGGGTAGACGTACAGACACCATAACATGAACTCTCAAGGCAGACTTGCATATTGATGCTTTGTTGCCCCAGTACCTTCTCTGTTTGCTCTGTCATGTCTAAACACCTGGAGGTTCATTTTGTCTTCATCTTGAAGTCGAACTGCAATTGGTTGTTAGACATGATATCCAATGTTCACCCAGTACGATCCTGCTATTCTGCAGTAACTTTACAAAACCTCTCAAACATGTGACAACAACAGAAGCAAAATAAGAGAGGCGAGCATCTTTTTTAGTGAGTTTGCAATTATGATTTGCTGTGGCTTTGTAGGCTGTTTTGATGAGGTCAACTGATTCAAGTCTTTTGTCGACATATGGTGAAGTTACATTTTCTGCATTATCAAACATAATCTTTTTTTAAACAGGCCAGATTTGGTCTCCTTTAAGTGGACCAAAAATAGGATAACAAACTCAGTTCTCATTGTCTATGTGACACATTGAGGTTCTCCTATTCTGTATAAGTCAGTCCCTTCATAACTATTATGGAAGACAATATTTGTCCCTATTGGGGTGAGAAGGAGTCAACAACCAGATCCTACAGTACAAACGTCTAGGTCTATTTTTGAATTTGATGGGACTAATCCTTAATTGAATCTGATTGGCCAATTACAGTCTGTTTTCAAACCCTAGAGCGCAAGCCAATTTGACAGCCATTACAGCCACTGAAACACGGTACAGTGATGTTAGAAAATTAGACGCTTTTCATCCAGTATTGAAAGAAGGCTCAGCTGAACACACAACATGTTTTTAATGCAATTTACTGCCACGTATTTATAGCTATATCGTCCTTGCTTTACCTTCATTTCATCAGCAAACAGCTTATCAAAGCAAAACCCACACATCTGGGAAAGCTTGGTGTGAATGAAGCAGAATCAAGTATCCTTCATTTCAAAAGGTTGTGAGTTTGAATGGCGCGTTCACATATGTAATTATGCCTCTAACTAACTGAAAACACTGAAAACACAGATTTCTTTTCACTGTGGTATGTGGGGCTCTCCACATTTTGAATTTTGCCTCACAGAGAAAGATTTTTCTAAGTGGAACAGTGTTATCTACTCTGAAACAAGTGGTTCCCAAACAGTGGTTCAAGGACCCCCCCAGTGGCCCTTGAGGAGGTTCAAGGGGGCCCTCAGTTAAATTTCTCCTGTAATTAATTCAGAAGAGGTTAGCTCGGTGGCAGAATGTAGAAAAATGACTCTTCTGATCGGAGGTTTCACTCCACTCCCCCCTGTTATCTCCCTCAGCAGTATATAACAGAGCTCTTCTCAGACGGTGATCTCTGTGAAGAACATTTATCATGTAGGCGCCCGTGGACTATAACACTAGAACACTAGAACACTAGAACAGTAGAACACTGTAACACTGTAACACTAGAACACTAGAATACTGTAACACTAGAACACTAGAACACTAGAACACTAGAACAGTAGAACACTGTAACACTGTAACACTGTAACACTAGAACACTAGAATACTGTAACACTAGAACACTGTAACACTAGAACACTAGAACACTAGAAAACTATAACACTAGAACATTATAACACTAGAACACTAGGTTCAAGGTTTTTTATTGTCATATGCACAACGTTCACAAGAAGCAAAAGTAGGCAATGAAATTCTTGTGTCTCTCCGACACCTTACGCTAATGCTAGAACTAGAACACTGTAACACTGTAACACTGTAACACTAGAACACTAGAACACTGCTATCTGGGGGTCCTTGGCATGAAAAACGTATACATTTACTCATTATAAATACTCATTCCCCTTATACAGTGATAAAGACTGAATAGTTTGGCAAAGGAAAAAGACTCCAACTTGCTTTAGCTGTTTCTGATACATAACGTCATCGTCGGCTGAAAACCTTGTAACTCATATTTTGGTGATTTTCATGTTGTAGCTTCAATTGAAGGATTACACGGTCTTATATATGGTGAGAAAACTCTATGTGAAAACCTTTCCACGACCATTAAATAAACTGAAGAATGATTAGTAAAAATAAGACTGTTTTTCGTAGATCCTGAAAAGTTGACATTTTGGAAATTGTTGTTTTCACCCGACAACAGCAATATGAAAATGATTTAAGATTTTTGCATAGACTTTAATGCCAGCAGCCTTTCAGCCACAGTATGCTGGTAGTCTGGATCACCTGCCAGCAGAGTTCATAAAAGAAGGAGGGTAATTATCCTTCAGTCAAACCATGCGGTGATAATACCTGGTTTACAGAAGGGATCACAATTATGTTCTGGATACCAAGGAAGTCTGGCTCATAGGTGTGTGACTGCAGACCCACAGATGACATCTAGGAGATTATAATTATTTGTATATGTTCACAGCATGATGGAGTTATTTAATTTTTTCCATTCTGTTTCATGTTAATGGAATTCACTAACATAAGGAAGCTCTTTGATCAACTCGCTGTGACAAGCAGCTTCACCTCTGTGTCCAGTCTGTCACAGCTCATATGCTTTTGAGATGACACCAAGCCAACCTGCCCTAACATGTTAGCAATTACACCTGAAATGAGATGAAATACTTGACACAGGTCAAACTGCTTTAACTCCCTCTGCCTCACGGAATTTGTCAAAAGTAAAACTCATTTCTTCGTAAAGAAGAGTTGAAGTTATACACGTTTACCATTTTACCATTATACCATCATACCAACTCATCATTTTCCATCTAAGACCTGGGGTGTCATATGGCATTACAACCTGTAACTGCACTGGTGTTTCTGGGGTCTTTCGCCCATCAGCACAAAATACAAGATTTATGCAAACCTTTCAAATACAATCACGAGAACACACTGAATACTGAGTCAAAGTGCACAAGCGCTTTCATTCTTGATCAGGGTTATTAATGAATAGAGTAAAAGCTTCTCTTTTATGCTTTACTCAACATTCACCACATTGTTATCTTATCTTTTGTAATCCTCACAGTAGCATCAGCCTTTGTTACTTTATCAGCAATGCAGCTGGAAGCCGAAGCCTGCGTGAAATCCAGCGCTGCTAATTTACTCAGTATGACATTTTAATGTGATATTCAATTTCTGTTTATTCTTTTGGGTTTATTCAATGTTTGTTCACTGCTAATATTTTGCCCTGGTATTTGGCACCATCAAATGGTTTTTCACTTGTATTGTCAGTGATTTAAGAACAACCATACAGTCTACATATGGGTATCATGACAGGAAAAACAGATCCACTAAACAAGATTTTAAAAACATCCTCAACAAAGCGTAAAAACGGATGAAAAGCTTCAACTTCAGATTAGGTGCTGCAAAAAAAATAATCAATTAATGTTTCATGACTAAAGTGGTCACTAGCTGATCAGTAACTTGTACTAATAGGTTATAAACTTCTATGAATCTGAACTTTACATCATGTATTGAACACAGATCTAAAAATAATCAAAACATGTTAACTAACTGTTATAAACTCCTACAAACCTTTATAAAGCTTGAAATAGTCTGCTGAGAGAAGTCACTTGATTAATGAACAAGTGATCAATTATGCTCAGTATTATCTGAACTTGAATCCTTGGGATCTAAAAATGATCTGCTAACATTTATTAACTTTATCCACATTATTAATTGATGAAGACACACAGGCTATTGGAAATCACTCTGCACAATAAACACATTGCATAATAAATGAGATTCAAGATTCAAGAAGATTCAAGATTCAAGTCATCATTCACTAACATTTGTAAATGATGATTTGTTGTTAATGGCTTATGAATGAAAGATATTTTAAAGTGTTACCGGTTTCTGCAACACAGTCGACAGAGAGAGAACACAAAGAAGGAACCTCTCTCCTTCGTGTTTAACGTTTCTGTATCCAGGGGAGGTTTGGTGAGCGTGCATGCTCATTTGCAGCGCTGCTTCACATGCACACCGTTACAGACCTTCACACCTGGGACCTGCTCAGTGATTTCTCTTCTTTTATATGAAGCAGCTCCAATGTAGAAACGGCCTTGCCTTGCTTAAAGGAGCAATAATATATTTATACCATCCCAGAGAACAAAATGACCACAAATATTCCTCCACATTGATTAATAGCAATCACTTAATGATTACTTTGCCAGGTGCTGAGATTTCTGGCTTGTTTAACTCTCAGTGGCCCAGACAGAGTAGACTGAATATGTGGCTTTCTCTGTCAACTACAGGCCACCATACACTCTCAGAAAAAAGGGTACTGTACCCTGTACCCTTTCTATCAAGGCATAGCCCCAGTGACAAAGGGTACAATTGTGAACCCTTTTTTCTGAGAGTGTAAGAGACCTGTCAATGTTGTTGCAATTCCTTTGTTGCCTATAGAGGTCAATAAAAGTCCTTGATTACTTAATGCCTCTTTAAGGGCATCCCAGTGGTGGCCTAGTTGGGGATCAGCGCTCGGAGCTCCCCAACAGTCCCCAACATCTCACACCAAAATGGCAATATCACAAAATAAACAAGGAGCTTTCGTCCGCGGCCCGGCCACTCCAGTTTTCCTTCAGCGTTTAACATGGTGTTTACAAGGTGTTGAGGATGGGGGTGGGGGCTTGTTTGTCTGTTGAGGGAGTGTGCTCAAAGATGATAATCAGAATGCTCAGCTCCAGGCAGAGGCTCAACTGTTATGCTTTAGATTTGCACTTCAGCTTTTCCTGTTTTTGTTCAAGCAATTTATTTTTCCTGTGAGACCCAGAAAACACTTTCCAGCACCTCTTTGGTAAAAAGAGTGCCATACATAGTGCAAATGAAAATGTACTACTAATATTACTACTACTACTACCACTACCATTGCCATTATTACTACCACTACTAGTACCACCATTACTACTACTACTACTATTACTACTACTGCCATGATTACCATTACTACTACCACTACAACTACTACTACTACTACTACTACTATTACCATTACTACTATTACTACTATTACTATTACTACTACTGCCATGATTACCATTACTACTACCACTACAACTACTACTACTACTACTACTACTACTATTACTACTACTACTAATAATAATAATAATAATAATAATAGTAATAATAATAATAACACATTGAATCGTGTATAATGTAAAAATCCTAGAAATGTTTTATTTTGTGACCGGAGAGAAATAATTACCATTCTGAAAGGAATTGAGTTTTTCTATTTTTTTCAAAGCAGGGTGGGCCGTTATCTCTGAGTACTTCAAATTAGAGTGATGTGGTAATTACTAATGCCTCAGACCTTCCATTTGAGATCATTTCTACCGCTAACTCTAAATGTTGGGTCTTACAGTCAAACTACAAGAACTCCAGTGATAGCGACCACTTATGTGTGATATCAATAATGGCTCGATTTACAGCTCCAGCCACTTTATTTTGCAATGGAAATATCCACTTGTAGTTACATATGGCTCAGAGAGAGACCCTGCTACTCTAAACTCTACAGGCAAATGTAAAAATGTCAATATTTTAAAAGTTGAATTATATCTATCTCGACCCATTGCATATCTTTTTTTCCCCAGGAAGTATTAAATAATGAAATGAATTCCTGACAGCCAGTTATAAGTAATGTAGTTTCATATTGAATATTAATTGCATTATCATTTATTATATGTCTTAAATAATTAAATGCAGGCTTGATAGCCATTGTACATTTGAATGAGGAGTAATACACATTTCTGCACTACTGCACTAGTTGTAATAATATTTGTATTCCGTTACTTATTCCCCCATAAATTTGGAAAACCACCATCAAGAAATAATAGGTTGATTAAAGCTTAAACTTATAGCTTACAGTTGGAATGTGAGTTGATGTTTGTGCAGTGATTGTGCACATTGATTTTGGGCTCCATCATCCTCTGCCAATCGATACAAACTTGCTGTGAGCTTTGGGGGCTGTCGGCTGCTCTTGGCAGTTTGAGAATAACTTTCTGCCAGGCTCAGATTCAGGTCTGCCTCTTGGCTTCACGGCGACCATGATGAACTGAGAGTAGATAAAAAGTGTGTGACCGTCCCGCCTGGCACACACTGGAGGGGAGATATGAGAAACATTTAACATCTGTTGCAACTTTTTAGAGATAATTTACTCCAGATACCTCCAAGTACTTACAAATCCTCCAGTGGCATAGTTTTGCTTTATTTACAGTATTTGCAAATGCTATAAATGTGCATAGATGGCCTTCAACTGCTTAGCTTGTTGTTTGTTGTATGTTTGGCTTCAGAAGTGATATAGAATTGGTTTTAATATATAATTTGAACTATTTATGAGGCGATATTTACACACAAGATACTGCATATTGGGTAGGTGGGGCTGTGAATACCAAAATATCCACATTTGTTTGTGTAGAAATATTTCTGAGCAGATATTACCTCCATAATGTGCAAAGCTGACGATGCACATTGGCAAATCCGGACACATTTCCGGACACGTCATAAAGCATTTCATAAAGCAACACCCACACATTTGTTCTGTTCTTATCTATTACCTTTTCTTTGCAGCTGCAATGATTCAATTTCACCTTGGGGATTGGTATAGGTTAATCTAAAACATGTGCACATATCACCGCAATCACAGCTTCTTTATGCTTTGACCATGTGTTTTTTTTTTCTTCAAAGCTGCCTGGTAGTGTGAATCTCATGAACTTGACATGTGTAAACATTCAGCACTTGATAAGTCACAAGTCAAAGGAAAATGCCAGTGTTTTTCACTCATCTCTATCATTTCTCCACTAATTGACACCCACCTAGATCATAACTCAGGGCATACAGTGTGCTGTGTACTGTGCACCTCAATGTCACCTTTTCTACTGCTGCTCATAATATTGACTTTATTCAAAAGGACATCGTTTTAAATCATGAAGCCGGCTGGGATGGCAAAACCCCAAAATCCCCCCAAGCACTTCATTGACTATTTTTTTCTATAACGCTTTAGAATTTCATTAAAAAACATCTATTATGACAGGTGGAGGGAAAAAAATGATGAAGATGTTGATAAGTAGCTTGAATGGCATGATGGTTCAAAGCCGGTTCGGTAACGCAGACCCTTGTTTGCTTGTGCTCATTTATCGAAATCATGTGCTCAAGGAAAGCCACATCCTCAGTGAGATTCACATAGATGCAAAAAAAAAAAAGTCTGAAAAGAGAACCTTGCAATAAGGTCTGGTGTTTGATTATGTGTCCAGACTGTCAGAGCTCCTTAAAATATAAAAGAAAAATACTACTTTGTTGAATTTTCCAACCCTTACACTGAGGGATGTGTTCAAATGGCTGTTCTTAAACTGTTTGTGTGATATGGCTGAAAATACCCAAATTAAAATTGTCCGATGCAGACCAGAATGAACACTCTGGTGCCCCTTTCGCACAATTGTACACCTAAATAAAATGTCACGGCATGTATGAAATGTACTATGGCGGAAAAAAACATAGATCTGCATAAGCCGATTACATATGCCAAACTAAAACAGAATAGGCCTGCTACTAAAAGTATCATACACAGAGATCTAACTTGTAGGTAAGCATGGTAGGCTGTGCCAGATACCCTAGGTATTAGGGTTGTACAGTGATTGGCTCCATTTCAAGTGTGCTGTAGTGCTACTTCAGCACTGAAGCGCTCGATGCCATATAGGTAGATCCGACTCAGGTCAAATGGTATTTCACCCTCATTCGTTTGTCATTTCACATCCAACACAACATCAATGTATCACTGTCAAACGGCTGACTGACAAGTGGAGCGTTGCAAGGTTCACACGTGAATCCCGTCTTTTTCTCTGTAATTCTATAATGGCTTGACTTCAGTGATTGTGTGTTTCAATCAGTCATCGCAGCACCGCACCTCTAGTTCAACATTTTATACAGATTTTGTGCCATTCTCATATCCTACATCAAGCCTCCCAGTAACTCTTGCTCTGCTTTGTGTGCATCTCGTCACAGTTGAGATACGTGATCGGGCCATGCAGCAGAGATAAGAGACTGTGGCCTCTCAGGTGTGGATCTAAAGATAGAAACAGGCTGTGCACACAATCCTGGAAAACTCATTATCATTGCAGCATACAGAGGGGTATTTGTTAGCTGTTGTCTATAAAGGACAGAGGAATTTTCAAAGATCACAAGATGCATCTGTGGTTCTGATAGCAGAAATTCAAACACTTAATTACATTGTTCTTTTAAACATCTGAGAATTTGAGTCCATCCTCAAGTCATTTTCATCACTCACCAAAAGGTCAGTGCATACGGGTAAAATGATAATATCCGGGCTGATGCCTACAATCCTCAAAGCCCATTCCAAATCATAATGGTAGGGTGCTAGTCTAGGCTGCTGTGCACATGATTTCCAAATCATCAGACATGAAGCCCACCTGGCTTTGTAATGTCCGCCACAGTACCGGGATGCAAAATCTGACACAGTATAAATGTGATTTTACCATAATGGTTTGCTACAGATTTGTTTCTGTCGGGCCTGGCGAGGCTTGGACCTGAATGTCAGATCACAGGTCCCTGAAGAGGTGCAGTAACCTACCAAGACCCTTTAACGAAACGCTTAAAGTGCAGAGGTGTGTGTCAGAAGATTCTTCACCTTCCATCAGCTGCATTGAAAGTGCATCATGTAATCTAAAACAGATTGGGAGAAAATATAATACACGTCCACACTGAGTGTCTAACCTTCATGCACAGAGCCTCGAATCAGCAGTTTACTGAACTTATTCAGACCAAATGTGTGTGTCCCTCTAGTGTTCCTTAAAAGAGGAAAACAAAAGCCCCAAACCAACTAGGTGGAGTTGTGTAAATTGTAGCACACATCTAGTTTTAACAGAAGCTAGTCACTAATACAGACACATCTAACATAAACAATTAGACTCAGGATATAAAGTGCATGTGCATATTACTAATACTAAAGATAAAGGCAGTTAATGCTGGCAGTAAATACGAATTGCACCTAGTTAGTTATATAACAACGTGAAGTAGCAGACTACTGTTAACTACTGATTTGAATCCTCTTTGGCATCCAGCTCACTTCATCTCTCCCCAATGCTGGGGGAGCGACGCAGGTTGACATCCTGGATGATGGGATATTTAACGGACAGGCCGCAGCTTGTCCGGAGCAGTGTGTCGGACACGCTGCAGACTAGCCACGGGGGACTGTACTGTCGCCATTCCTGTTCACCCTCTACATTACAGACAACATGGAGGCACTGCACAAGACAGGGCATAGTAGACGTTTGCTATGAGTTCCTATCCTTACTCAATGTGAAAAGCAAATCAAATTCATGACGCAAGAATCTATATTTTCCTAATAATATCCCATAACTCATTAAGTAAATCGACATAATTTAACGAACGAGTGCCCTCCAGTCAAATCAGTGGGGGGGTGCATTCCAGCAGATTGACTCTTCGCTGTACTATTACAGACTTTGGTTGAATGCAAAGCATGAATTGATTTGGGTGAAGTACCCTTTTAGAGAAAAACAATAATCAACATTAATAAGGGAAAAGCAACAAGTCAGCCTTGAGAAGAAAATTTAATAGCAGTCAAAGAAATATGAGTGTGTGATTTACTGTGAACTGCTAGACCAGCACCGGGTCTATCTGTACCGAAAAGCATTGCATTGATACTGTTTAAAAAACATGGTATACAATTTCAGCTGGGAGTAAAAGAGTTGAGTGGCATTTGTGTGATAATGGAGATTACATGGATTAGTGGTCAGCATCATACTGTCTCAGATCAGCAGGTCCTAATATTCCTGGGTTGTGTGTGAACAGCCTACGACTAGGCTTAACTGCTTCCACTGACAGCAAGCTAAAGCTAACAAATGAGCAGGCATTAGTTTGCTGAAGCGCAGGCATTGTTCTGGTATAACGGTTACATAAAATACAAATAAATGCTATAAATAATTTAATATTTCTCAATAAAATTGTCAATAAGCAGTGGTAAGATTACAAAGCTATTCCTTTACTGTGCCTTGGAAAAAAGTTAACTTTGCAGTCCAGACAGTAATTGCGCCCTTTTTCAAAGTGCAACTTGTCCAGGCTAAGCTAATAAATGCTAATCTAAAATAAATGCTAATGATAACCTTACCTATCACTGCAATATTCAGTCTGGTGATTCTAGTTTCTATCCTCAGAAAAGAGCAGAGTAATTTAGGTTCACCCTTGTAGCAAAACCAAAATATTTTCTTGACATTTTGATTGAAAATGTACGGAGCCCCTCTGATGACATTTGAAAAAAATAAAATAATGCGTGGCCACGCATTATTATCGCGTGGCCACGCATTATTTTATTTTTTTCAAATGTCATCAGAGGGGCTCCGTAAAAATGTGATAGCAACCAACCACTAATACCCTACACAAGAATACATTTCCCAGGATAAGTACATGGACGTACAAAAGTATTTTTTTATTTGAAAAGATTCGGTTTGACAAAGGTTTGTTTTTGAGTCACTTACTCAATAATAAAGCTGTTAAGATAATAAAAATTTAGTGTTGTGTTGCCTGTCACCCTGTGTGATGCCATTGTTATTGATGAAATTGCAAATGGTGCCAGAAGGTCAGAATTACTTTCCACTATGCACCAAAAGGAAAACATCACTCCTTCTGTACTTCTGCATGAAAGTATTTATATTGACGGCAACTGTCCCTTAGCCAGCCCCAAAGCTATTAACAAATGTATTAGAAATACAATACAGAGAGAGATTGTTTCGTCTCACCCTGCAATCTTCTTTTCAAATAACTTGTTTGAGAATAACAAGGGGAAATCAACTTGGTTATTACAACAAAAATACCTGCTTTTAACGTGAAGTGGGCCAAAATCAATTTTGTGTGTGTTCATTCTGCCAGGAGGAAAACAAAACACTAACTGAGTTTTTCTCTCACCACCACTACAGTGTGGTTTTTTTTGTCTTGAAATTTTACATTAATTAAATTGAAACTGGAACATGTATTGTTTGGGGTTTCAACAACAACACCTATATTTTTTTCATCTTGCTCTGATTTGCCAAATATCACATACACACCACAAAGAATTTCTAATCAAAAACTTCAGATCAGCAGCTAGTCTTCGCAACTTTCTATCTACAGTGAAAAGCTGCAGCCACAAATCCATTAAAACTTCTGTAAACTACAATGTTTTATGTGTGACTTGGAAGTATACCTGAGCTTGTTACTATTCTGTTACTGCATCTTTATCCTATTTTTATCCTATTTTTCATTGCGTACATGCATTATTTTATTGACACCTGTTAAAACACGTGTGCACAGATTTATCTTTCTAGATCATCATCATCGTGGATCAAAGATGCCAGCAGATTGGCAAAAAAAACATCAATTGGTAGAGTGCAAGGTGATGACGATCATACCAGCAGGGTGCTTTTGATTGCCTTTCCTCCTGCAGATTAAATAATTGTGGTTATCACATTACATACTTGTTTGGCAATTCAGCATTTAATTCGGCATTGTGATTGTAATTGTGATTTCATCTGTGATGCCTCAGTGTTAATGAGGTACTGAGATAGGCACATTGTGTATCCCTGTATATACCTTTTACCCTTTAAGACAACAATAGAGATGAAAACAACTAAAACCAGGGTGTTAGCATCATTGGCTACTCTTAACCTGGTTACTGGGTTGACACATGAAAACCTCATATCTCGGTTATAATAAGATAATCCTATATTAAATGTGGAAACAACTTCTTTCACTTTTGGTGTTTGCTGTCTGTGCAAACCCAAGCAGTATTTACTATTACTGTTACTATAGGGGTCATCATTTCTTTTCTCTTTATGTGAAGCAACCTCAGTGAAAGAGAGAGAGGGTCGCTGGCAGCTACACCTTTTCACACTTCAAAAAGGAGGTGGAAAAGGAGTAAGATGAGTTACATGATACCGCAACCCGTTTAAGATCAAAGTAAGCCAGAGTTCAAGGAGTACAAGGTTTTTACCGTGATTAAAAGAATTGCGTAATTCCAACAAGATAACTTCAGTTATCACAAATGGGTGCTTTGGCCATTGAGTGGAACATTGGTTACAAGGAGTGACTTGATGAGA
This sequence comes from Hoplostethus mediterraneus, assembly GCA_034670385.1. NCBI lineage: Eukaryota > Metazoa > Chordata > Actinopteri > Trachichthyiformes > Trachichthyidae > Hoplostethus > Hoplostethus mediterraneus. The sequence continues at coordinate 5,148,851 of JAXDDW010000014.1, forward strand.
CACCTTTAACCCTTTCCAATACATTCCTCATGAGTTTTGTCAATAGGTAGAGAGACTGGGAACTGTGGCGTTGCTATGCTGAAGATCGGTAGAGCTGCTGTGTGTGACTGTTGATGTTTCATAGGTTGGTAGTTGTAAAGGGAAATAAAAACTGTTAAGGTATTACACCATCCGAGGGGATTGAACTCACCGGTGTTCCTGCATCCAGGACCAGTGACACTGCTAGCTGCAAATTCCATGTACGTATCAATACCGTACGTCTTCTCTTCTGTTGCATCACATCGCTTGACAGTTCAGATTATGGCTGCAGGAACATCTTAGTGTTATTGAACTGAGGTGGCTTGATAATGAGCTCTGTGCGGTTGATGGGATTGAGGCAGGAGAGTCTGACGGAGACCGGTGCTGATCTCCTCCTGAGATGCTCTGAGCAGATGTGTTCATCATCAAAGTGACAGCCTCGGTCTATGGAGAGTAATAGCCTGCCCCTGCACCACCGTCTCGACTTGTCTTATGAATTTATCATAATCGTACTCGCTCCGTGCTGTAATATACTGCTGCCTCAATACTTTCCATGAGATCTATTCTGGTTTCCTTGCGGTCAGTAGCCTTTCACGCAGATGTTGCTGCACGCTTTCATAATTTATATTGGCATATTCATGTAGCTACTGAGGTCCTGATTACCAACCATCGGGTTGCTTGCAAATTGTGCAAGGTCGGCGGTCTGAGCTGCTAGCAGAGAGTTTCTAATTCAGTCATGAAGAAATGCGTTTAAATGAAGTGTAAACATGAGCAAAGAGCACTTAAATAACCAAAATAACCTCATCAGCAAGTGCACTCTACACACCAAGTCTCTATTTTAGCCTCTGTAGACTGAAAAAAGAGATCTTTGATGGACATTGACTGACTTGTTAACTGTACTGCCTGGCAGGAATGACATCTGTGCAGTCTTGTGACTTATTTGCACTACAATTAAAAAAAGAGGTAAAGAGGTATGAAACTTCTTTTGAAGAAACGTTTAAAAGTCCCGTTTTTTATTTTCTCATCCATGGCTTGAGAATTTATTATGAGTGTGTTGCATGAATACTATTGAACTTGTGCCAGTTTTGAGAAGGTGTGGGTGCTGCTGCTGTCTACTGTACACAGCACATATTGAGCTTAAGAGTCCTGTATTCAATTTCTACATTCACAAAGGAAAATGTCACTGCATTTTGTTCTGCCATCTGTGAGAACTGACATTTACAACATAAGAAATATTCCAGCCTTTTTCTTTTTTTTTAAATGAACTTTTTGACCGGACATAGATTTTAATGTTTCACTCACACCAACCTTCTCATGAGAAAGGTTAACAGCATCAGGACAATTCAGAAGTGAGACAAACCCCAGACCATTCAGTGTCAAGTAAAAAAAAATGTTGCTAATATCTTCCGGTTATTGTTGTAACTATGTGGGGAATGCCACCTATCTGGTACACACACACACACACACACACACACACACCAAGGCTGCCTCAGACTGTCTGTAACTTTGAGAAGCCTATACCTCCACATCTCCAAACATCATCTCCTCTCATGTGTCACCGGTTGTTGACAGCCTTATCAAAGAGTCATCACTGAGCTGTCACCTAGGGGGCGGTATCCGCTGAGTGCTGTTGATGTCTTTCTTGAAGAAGAAGAGGAAGAAGAAGAAGGGTCAAGTTTCAATGCAATTTCACTTTTTTTTTTTTTTTTCATTCTGGAGAATTCTCTTGTGCAGCGGGGAAGGGAGTCCAAATTAGGAGTGAAGGCTGTGTGGCGGGTGGATCAGCCAGGCAGACTCCATTCCATGCACAATTGAGCTTTTTTGGAGGGGAGTGGAGTGTCTCTACAGTGTTTATCATTCTGCTCTGGGGTGAGCTTACTGTAATATAGTTATGCTAATGCTGTGTCTGATTAGCATGCAGGCGCTCAGGTACCGAACCATTATCTCAACAAATGCTGAAATAAAAGCTTTTGTGAGTGGATATTCGACAGTCATTTCTTTGTACAGGGGAAAAATTATCGGAGGCTCAAAGTGGCGAGCCAGGTTTTGTGTAAATTTGTGATGCAAGAGAGTGAAAGTGATACAGTTCGATATTGAAAATGACTTATTTTGGGGGAAAATGCAAAGGAACCGTATAATTTTTAATATAAGGATTAGAAATAATAATAATACAGATAATACACATTTGAAAGCAGGTCTCCTTCTAGACGCTCCACTTCATGTTGTTCATGTTGTTCAGTTCAATGAGACAATTAGCATAACACATGAGTAGTGATGAATAATTCACTGTCAGGTTGGAGTAGGCGGGAGGTGACGACTCTGGCCTACTCGGCTTGTTCTTTGGATCAGTTCATTGAGCCTTACTGTGTGGAGGCAAGGTTGGGCTTCTACTCAAAACCGTCTAATATATGTAACACCTGTAACTAGTTCACAACAGTGTTTCCTTGGCTCCTGTGGTCTTTTCAGGACGAAGGTCTGTTTATGATCAAAATGCACCTGAGAGTGACTTTGCTTTTCTGGTGATTTGGCTTCAGGTCTACCAGCACTCTTTCCTGGCATCATACCTCATCTACAACCTGCATACTAGGTGAGTAACCAAAGACTTCAGGTGAGGAACTGCGCAAGTCAGTTTGACGTTTCCAGAGGATTGATGCATTTCAGATTTCATTAGCTTGAGATGGTATATTGTTGTGTATATTCAGTTTCAGTCAATAAAGGGCTGTGGTAATTTCAGGTGATGCAGAACATTTACACTCAATATTATTCAATTGACTTTACATTTGCCCTTTTTTTTACTATTAACTATTAGGTTCTTGGGGAAGCACCTCCATAAGAACTGTTCTCTGCCTGATTGTTGGTCCGTTTGTGCGTTAATGCTTTTAGCAATGCCCAGTGTTTAGAGTGAGCACTCTTCAGGCCTCCAGAGCCCTAAGAGCTCTGCAATAAGAAGTCCAGTGTGGCAGTACAGTAGAAGTCACACACACCTGAGCAGCTCTTAGTTGGTGCGTGGTAAATTCACATACCAGGAAGTAGCTCATGATTTTCTAACTGTAGTGGCTAAGTGAACACATGAGTTAAATATTTAGTTCAATGATTCTCTTAGTTACAACATCAGCGTTTTTCAAGTCATAGTTTGACTCGCCGCTGTCCTGCACACCCCCATCACCCCCCCACACCCCTCCTGAGCACCTTTAAAGACCTAACGCATTAATCTATCGAGGAAGTGTTGACTGAGCAGGCTTGCGCTCACCTGGGAGCTGCCCAGTACAAGCACTCTGCTTGTACTGGAGCAGTTGGGGACTGAGCGTCTTGCTCATGGGCACCTTGGATGTCATTTTTTAGGGTGGGGCGAACGTTACTAATGCACTTCTGCCACCCAGGAATTAGATCCGTCGACCTTCCGCTCTCTCTAGGCTATTTCTGTCCTTAAATGGTTCTTGGTCCGACGTGTAATGGACAATGTGTAATAGCTGTTTCTATGTCTTCGCATCAGAGAGGTGCGGGAGCTAAACCCTCCAGAGGTGTCAGATTCAGTCCTACAGTTTGCCTCCTGGGGCATTGATAGCCAACAGCTGGTGAGTCGTCTGCTGAGTCAGCTTGGGGTGACTCAGATGTATTACTCATCCTTCACGCAATGACACAATGTGCTCACAGTGTTATAGGGTTTAAACATGCAGGGCAGGAGAATGTTTACGATGTGCTATTAAAGCTGCTCTTTGTTATGTAACCGTTACATAACCGAGGCAACATAAATACAACTTTACTTTAAAAGATAGTTGGGTGGAACTATTTGAAATGCCAAGCTGATTGCATCATGATTACATACTGTACAGTACATTTACATTGTGCGATAATTACATTTTGTCTACAGTTTTGGTCATTGGATTTTCATATTGTGAAGTAATAGTCTTGTTATGTTATTGAGTGCTTGGAGGACCAAATGGGAGGACAATACACTGAGCCAGAAAGTTTAGACAATCACAATCACTTTAGTTGACTTTTCTGTGATTTAAAACTTACCTGAATCTCTGAATTGTCCTGATGAAGGAGCCTACCTGGTGCTCCAAGCAGGTTAAAACATTAGGTTCATTTAATTCAGGTTTGTTTACGGCAATTCCAATGATGTCAGTAACTTCACCTCCTCTGAGTCCTCGACTATTCAAAGTCTCCACCCAGGAATATTGTTTGAGCCTCGAGACCTATCAAGCCGACCACATTGCTGAAACCTGAACATTGTTCCACAATGCAAACATGCAGCTCTTCATCCACGGAGGCGATAAGCACAGTCCAGTTCATTTCAGTCCATAACTCTCCCTGTCTAGATAACTCGATGGTTTACTCTGGTTTATGCCCAACACTGAATGAAGCAAAAATACTCATAATACTCCAGTAAGAACTGCGCTGGATATCAATAAGTAGCCAATAAACAATAAGGATACAAAGTTATTTACCTCAGTGTGGAAATAAACAGATTAACAAGAAATATAACAGACAATGATGCATTATACATAGTTGTAACTGTAAGCTCTTCTCTTGAACTAAGATGTTGAATGGATATGTACTGTATGTGACCATGTACTTTCAGAAATACTCTTCTATGCCGACATTTCAGAGCATTCAGTGTTTTAAGTTTTCCCTAATCCTATCAAATCTCTTGCCAAAAACAAATGCCAAACCTTCCTTTCACATGGTCCAACATCCAGGAACGGTTCAGAAAGGTGTTTACTAGAGGAGCAAAGTGCTGCGCCAACCAAACACAAAATTTCTTGGTTCATTTTCATGTTTGCCTCTTCAAAAGGAGAGGCCTGGCTACATGCGAAACATCAATTTTTAAGTACATCTCTACAATACATATAATTCATTGCATAGAAACCCCTGTGCTCTGAGGCCAATGCTGATCAAAGGCTGTTTTTGACACGAGAGGAAAAAGCCTCCTAAAAGTAAACAATTATTTAGGAGAAAAGCCAACATGCTTCCACTAATCACGCTGCTGCTTGAAGACATATTGTTGGGCTACCGACTCTCTGTGTGAGTAATGCCTCCATCCTGAGAGTGTTAAACGCGGAATAATCAGTCCATTATTTCCTCCGGTGTAGACAAGGAATGTAATTAACCATTTGATAGCATATTTATCTGCTTTCCTCAGTATTTATACCTGCCCCCAGAGGAATACGTTTCCCAGAAAGCCCTACAGCGGCGTGTCGTGCTGCTAATGACAAAGTGGTCTTCATGATCTTTCCTTGTACATTTGTCTACATTATCACTGCAGACGAGCTTATTATTTATGACCGCTCCGTGAATATGCATTCTTATCAGCGAACATGTCCTCGCCGTGGTATCAGTTCAAATACATTTCCTCAATTTGTTCAACGCAGATGTTAAAAAAAAATGATGTCCGTGTGACCATATGTCATGATCACGTTAGTCCTTGCAAAAAATGTATTATATTTTCCGCTGTCGTTTCACACCTTACAGTGTAAAAATAACTTGTAAGTGTCAGGAATGCAGATATTTGAAATGAAAAGCAACTCGCTGTTTATTGAGTTTGTTTTTTATATGACATCTTATGTCTCATCCACATGCGATCTGATCTAATTTTCTCATTGTTCAGAGTGCTGTTTATTAGGTATATTAAAGCAGACTTAGTGGCTATATGAGTGTGAATAAGGTGCAGACAGTACATCTGTAACACATATGCTGTGAGGCTGTTTTAAAATGAAAAGCTATACATGGTCAGAAGGTAGTTATTTATTTATTTTCCCCCCACAGATATATATATTTGAAAACAACATTTACTACCAAACAGATGTTCAAAGCAGCTCTTGGAGGCTCACATCTTCTGGACAGGAGGGGATCATCTACAATGGCATCTCAGACTGGCTGTATGAGGGTGAGAGAGGGTCACCTGGGTCTTAGAATCTGAAGGATTCAAACTCCACCTGCGGTATCTGGTGTTCCTCCAGCTGCAAAATGACCACCAGTTGTTTCTGTTAGAAATTGCTCATGTTTAAAATATTCTCATTTCCATACTGCCAGCCTAGACTTGGCATGTTGCGTAGGAAAGGAAAGTAAGTTTACACGTCTCTGAACACCTGCATCATTTCAGCGAGAGGGAAATCAGAATTATTATTTTCATATATCTGCACACCTTCACTGCCCATCTATGAATCGCCATACATTAGTGAGTAAAACTGTTTTATTGCTGCTGGTCTTTTTTGTCTGCCAAATATAAGATGTTTACTTATTGGAAAAATAGATTCATTCTCATATTTGGCCATTTACAGTATGAATGCTATACTGTGTTTTCCAATGAAAAATAGAGAGGCTGATAAATCTGCCGTCTCATTTCTATATATTTTATATATTTGTGATATAAAGGCTTGTTACATAGACAGTATTTTTATTCAATGAAAATAGGATCAATAGTATTTTTTTTATCAGTTTCATAATTTAGATTTGATTTTGTCACATTCATTCTGTGTTATGTTTTGAGTCGCTTCACTTTTTAAAAGTGATAAACTGAAGCACATCAAGTATTCGGCTGTGTGTTACATTCAATAAATCAACCAAGTCATCCAATCAATCAACTAATTGAGCAGCCAATTATCTAACCAGGCATTAATTAACACATTAGTGATTCATATTGCTTCACAACAAACTGAATAAACTGAATAAACTCTGCAAAATCTAAAAAAAATAAAGTGTGAAATAAATGATTAAATCAATGAGAAAGACCCAAATAGATAAAACAGTGTTTGTTTTTTCATTGTCTTTTAGGAAGACCTTACAACTCCTCAGATCTCCTCCAGTGGTTGCTTGTCTGATGTGTTTTCTCCTGGTTCCACAGAGGAGGTCCTGCACACACAGGCGGCCCATTGGTGGGCCCCCGACGGCTCCCGGCTGGCCTACCTCACCATCAACGACACCCTGGTCCCCAACATGCTCCTGCCGCACTTCACTGGGTCTCTCTATCCCAGGGGAAAGCAGTACCCATACCCAAAGGTGGGACCTTCTCCAAGCTTGTCATGAATAAGGCTGGGTATCAGAACTGGTACTGGCTCGGTGTTGGTCTTAAATTGATGTTGATTATGCCACTTTATGGGCACTTTCACTGAGGAAATCAATGGAGCGTGGACTGAACCCATTTAGAAAAACAGATGGCAAGCACAAATGTTGGGCAGAAAATGATTAACAGTATTTGCGCTATTACACTATTAATTAAACATGCCATGATTCCCAAATAAATTGGGGGAAATTATTCTTTTGGAACCAATATTGGAGCCAGTATCAGCATCCAAAAAATGTTTCTGCAATAGCCAGCTGCCCGCCCAGCCCTAAAGGAGTTGCATCAGCAGGACCGGTAGTAGAAATGATTGGATCCAACTGAAATCTGACTGCCTCCAACATGCTATCGTTTACTTGATTCAAAAACCGTTTACCACTTGACTCTGTTATTAACTGTGATCCAATGTGTGTCAAAAGATACAGCTTCATCACATCACATATAGGTGCAATGAATAATACAACCGCTCAGGCTCCTGGCTTCAGCTTCTTCACCGGGGTTAGTTTCTTTAGGTTCTTGTTTTATTCATGTCAACGCTGACTTGCTCCCTTTGAAGAAGGATGGCAGTGGTGGTTGTAGGGATCTGTGGCGTGAGGAGGGAAAGGAATGTGCTATGCTTTAGTAAGGGAAGTTAACACACCCCTATCCTCTGATGTGGAGGCTTAGTGGACCAAATGCCTCTTAGGGATGGTGGAAAAATGGGGGAGATGGGGTGGGTGAGGGGGTGTTACGTAGAGGGCAAGCTCATTTGTTGTTTCAGACCCACCAGGGAGAGGTGGGCGGGGCATCATATGTCCATAGGAGGGCATCTAATTGATAGAACATTGCGTTTGATCTCAGCCCTCCCCACACAGCGCGTGACATGGTACACATTCACACACATACACAAGTACACGCTGATAATGTTGCTTATATCCTTGAGCGGGGTCAATACTGTAATACCGTGGGAGTAAATGAAGTAGGGATTTAATTGTGCCCTCCTTCCATTTTTCTTCTGAGCACATTGATGCAGTACAGTACTCTGGCAGTGGTACTCCACTCTTCTGCATCAATCACTCTGGGGTAATTGTGCCAGCATCCCCCTCTGTGATCTACAGAGCAATAATATCCAAGAGGGCGTTCTTTATGGGTACGGTGGTGATGTGGCTGGGTATGAGCCATGTACTGTCAGGATCACCGCAGCACCCATGATCACAGCAGAGAACGCCCTCAAGGTGATACTGCTCCTTATCGCATGGCTGTCTGTTAAGCCAATGAACATTTGATAAATAACAGGACGCTGTTTCACATCTCACCATATCACTCCGCAGTCAAGAAGTCCGGTCAATTTTATAAATAACCAGTGACACCATGCGTCAAAAACACTCTCTAAATATTACTTTTAATTTATTTGAGGAGCAAAGCACTTTTCATTGCTGGTTAGAAGTTGAACAGCAGTCTTACTGGATTTTACATTGCTACGGTTACAGTCCTGCTACAGTGTAGCCACGGATGCTAGCTAAAGACGTTTCTATGGTTACAGTCCTGCTACAGTGTAGCCACGGATGCCAGCTACAGTACATTTCTGTGGTTACAGTCCTGCTACAGTGTAGCTACGGATGCTAGCTACAGTACGTTTCTATGGTTACAGTCCTGCTACAGTGTAGCCACGGATGCTAGCTACAGACGTTTCTACGGTTACAGTCCTGCTACAGTGTAGCCACGGATGCTAGCAACAGACGTTTCTACAGTTTCAGTCCTGCTACAGTGTAGCCACGGATGCTAGCTACAGACGTTTCTACAGTTTCAGTCCTGCTACAGTGTAGCCACAGATGCTAGCTACAGTACGTTTCTATTGTTACAGTCCTGCTGCAGTGTAGCCACGGATGCTAGCTACAGACGTTTCTACGGTTACAGTCCTGCTACAGTGTAGCCACGGATGCTAGCAACAGACGTTTCTACAGTTTCAGTCCTGCTACAGTGTAGCCACGGATGCTAGCTACAGACGTTTCTACAGTTTCAGTCCTGCTACAGTGTAGCCACAGATGCTAGCTACAGTACGTTTCTATTGTTACAGTCCTGCTGCAGTGTAGCCACGGATGCGATAGTAACATTGCTCTGGTTGCAGTTGAATCAGCTTATAAATCACTGTAGCTTGTAATGAAATCATTTTAAATCAATATTTTGTGTCAAATGATTCATGTCTGCTAAGTAGCTGTTCTGCAGGTCTTGATTCACCCTCTCAGGGCTTCCTGTGCATATTTATTATTATTATTATCCCTTATGCAACGCTTACCAATGTATGTGTACAGTCTGAACATTTTCTTCAAAGTGGTCCATACATAAAAGATAGGATAGGGTAGGATGCAAAGAGAAGAAAGCAAGAATGATCACTAGCTAGCGCTGTGGTTACCGCTAGAGTTAGCAACCAATTCAACTGGGACACCAGCTTTGATCAGTCAGATTGCTTGGCTGAAACTATTCCCTTTGTAATGTGGAGCAACTGACCATGATTAGAACAGTGCTATCCCAAGACACCACCAAGAGTGGTGGGTGAAGGACTGAGTAGAGTAGGAAGAATAAGCAATAAAAATAAGTGAGCATAAGTGTGGGTAGATACTGTCATCTTTGCGATAGGATAGGCTGTACTTTATGGGATTCCTTTTGTCTTGTAGACTAATGAGCTCTATTTCTGAGTAAGCCACTGAAGGAAAACAACTGACTGGCCCCAGGGGTTGCACAGCAGCACAGTTTGTTCTCTACTTGTTTCATATTGTCAGAATATTCTCTGTTAAAGTGCTACTGGCATTGCTCAACATGACAGCATATAAAAATAGAAAACAAGTACAGCGTAGTACACAGTGCATATTGTTATTGGTACAGTACATGGAGTACATCATGACTTTTATGTGGAATTTGAACAGGCTTGTGTATGTAATTGTAGCTCTATACTGCCTTTGCTCTAGATGGGTCAAATCAATCCTACCGTCAAACTCTACATTGTTACCCTAGATGGCGGCTCCCAAACGACTGAACTGCGACCTCCTGACAGTTTTGAAAAAAGGTATAATTTAAAGAAATAAAGAAATGGACAATAAAAAACATTGACTTCTAGACATAGTTTGCTCAAAGCTGCAATTTTCCTTTTCCTTAGTGAATACTACATCACCGTGGTGAAATGGGTCACAGAGGAGAAGTTGGCTGTGCGCTGGGTGAATCGAGCTCAAAATATGTCAATTCTTTCACTGTGTGATGTCGTCATAGGCGAGTGTGTAAAGGTGAGTGATTTACTGTCAATAATCTTCTATTTCTATCATCTAACAATGGCTCATACTGTGCACTGACTGGTATCTGTCCAATTCAGATACATGTGATGACATCAGACAAGTGGCTTGATCGTCAGGTGAGCACTTCAGTCCAGTGGAGGTTCAAAATTAAATATCTCAAATCTCAAAAAACATTTTGTACAAACAAGTAAGAAAAGCAAACAGCATGGAGTATGAATTAGGACTGCTATGCCATTTAGATGTTTTTGCTTCACCAGACGCATTGTGCAAAATATATTTCAGAAATTAAACCAATTCAACTAAACCATGGCTCGTAAGCATTCCCCATCGACACTAATTCATAGGGATGCTATGAGGAATGCTAACAATGCTAACAACCCACAAGAGGAGGATTCTTGGCATTGGGAGGTTTTCTAAACTTTTGTTACGTGTTTGATGTTAACCTTACCTCTAGAATGAAGAGCCAATTTTCTCCAAGGATGGCACAATGTTTTTCATCACTATGCCCATAAAACATGGTGGACACGGGGCATTCAACCACATTACCATGATATCCAATCAGGTAAAACTATTCCGGGCATTTCAGCAGCTCAAAGAACACATTTAGTTGCTATGGAGTTTGTTGTTTTTTTAGAAAGATTTCTGCTTATCTCTATCATTTCTCTGCTCCCTTATCTGCCCCGACTGCCGACAAGACTCCACAGGCTTCCAATTATTTAAGCTGCTCATAGGATCCCATTCATTTTGAAGCCTCATCATTTTGGATTGTTTCCAAACTCTATTTCCTGAAACATCTGAGAATTAAGAATATATTAAATTGAATTAAGGAGAGTGTTGTAGATGCTCTGGAGGAATTGAGAGTTTTGACAGTTTAATTCAGTTTCTGCTCAGACAACAGCTGGCACTAAGGTTTTAGGGGTAGATGGAAAGTCACGGCCAACCCACTGAGGATGGGCAAAAAAACACCAAAAAACACCAATACTACCCTTCAAGCCTGTGTTGTGTGTGGAGTGGGGGCATGGGAGGTTATGTTGAAATTCTTGCGTGCTCTGTCTGATTTCCCTGCTCTGTTTTGTTTTATTCTGTCTCACACTTCCCCAGTCCCAGGGTCAAGAGGTCAATCTTCGCCACCTGACCTCAGGAAGCTGGGAAGTCTCTCAAATCCTGGCCTATGATCAGAGCACAAACTCAGTGTTAGTGACTGACTTACTGAAACCATACAAACTGATACATTCGACAAACAGCTCTCAAATAACAGGTGAACTTTCTGTTTTTATAGTTACTTCCTAAGTACGGAGGATGACCCAACACAAAGGCAATTGTACAGGTACAGTATATATTTCACTACAATCTGGAAATGAAGGAAACACCAAAATAAAATGTCCTCAGACACTAAAACAATATAATAAAGCACAGTGAAATGTCTGCTACTGGAGTACAACACCGTTCCTCCATGATAAATTGCATTATTTGGGTGTTTTGTTGACGGTGGTGGAAACCGCTGTCTCAGGTGTCACTCCAGTGCCTCCCCTAAGTGTTCAATTGAGTTGATAGCTGCTGACTGAGTTGGCCGTGGTGTGTGGTTTACATCACTTTCATGCCCATCAAACCGTTCAGTGACAACTTGTGCTCTGTGGACGGGAACACACCGTCGAAGAGCCCACTCCAATCAGAGTAGAAACGTTTCACCACCACGAGGACGATAACTCAGGATGGCTTCGTACTCATACCTGTTTACTTTGGCCTCTTGATACGGGCTGAAGTTGTAGCTTCAATATGTAATGGCAAATGTGAAGAAGCAGCAATGATGTTACTAGCATGATGAAAAATGAAAACCAAGTAGACGTATGAGTCATTACGAGTTATTAGGTGGTCAGTAAACAATGTTTATGGATATAACTTCAATACAATTTCTTTGCTCAAGTTGTTTTATTTACACACCTGCAGGGTATATATGGATTGATTGTATCTCAAGTGTCTTCTTGAACCAGGGTCTTCACTGTGGATCCATATCATAGAGAATGCCTCACTTGCTCCCTCTTCAAAGCACAGTGCACCTACTACGACGCCATTTTCAGCCCCGACTATCAACACGTTCTACTGAATTGTAGAGGTAAGGCCTCATTATAGGCATAATCACACGCCTCGCGGACATCAAGGGGATTACAGGAGGATCATAAAAGGCTTGCTTAAAGCGGCAAGATCATTTTGGCACTGCAATTAAACGCAACATTTTGAAGAACTGCATGTGCACAGTGAACAATTGTTAGATGTGTTCAACCCTTTCTCTTTTCTCGCAGGATCTGGTGTTTTTTACCATTTTCTTGCAGCACACACCTTTTTACCGTGGCTTGGATCACTGTAGTTCCACTGTAGTGTTGTTAGGCAACTTGCTGTGTGTAGGAGTTACTTGAGAATTATATTTATTTTTAATTAATTGTGAGGAAACATTTTTTTTTTTAAAGAGTACAAGTAATACCCCCAGCGTTCTGCTCTGTGCCTTCATTTGGTTCAATTTGGGATTTCTCAAGCTTAATCCTCCATAAATGTCTTTGTTGGCAGACTGATATGTGACTATTAAAATGTTATTTTTCAACGCAAAGACTTAAAAATAATACTGGACCATTTGCTTTTCCAGTAGACTACACTATATTTAACTCATATAGGCCAGTGTTGTAGAGGTCTGAGCTGTAGAGGCCTACAGAGCAGGACCACTAGCCGAAAACGTACAGTTGTCAAAATAAACCACTTGAATTTTCTTCCAGGTCCTGGAATTCCCCAAACCACTCTTCACAAACTAAATGATATGAACAGTAAGTGCATCGGTGCTGACAAGCTTGAACTAATTTCTTCTAGCTATCTGGGCTCTTTCAGTCAGTTGCATCAGGTATTTACTCACTATGTTTCAGTAGTTGCCAAGTTCGATTTTTTACAAATGTGCCTGCAGTGTGTTCCTGTGAAAAGTAAATTAAAAGCACATAAATGACCCTTCCACTAATGTTAAGTCACTTAATTGTCTGAAATTAGTCTTCCCACTTTACAACTGTAAATATTGTATATACTGATGCAATTACGGGAGTTTTAAGTGTTTGAAATGTTGCTGTGTGTATATCTCGGGCATCCAGGGATGCTGCAGCAGATAAACGATCAGCCTCCTCCTCTCCTACAGGCTCACAGTTTGAGAGATGTTGATTAATCCACTCATTAAAGTTGCATCATTTTATCCTCTGTGGGCCTACAACAAACAGTACATATTGCATTATCAGTCACCGTGCAATTTGACCCTCATTTAGCTAGATGTGCATTGAATTTCAATTTTTTAGAATTCAATACACACTACTGTGTGTTGGGTAATGTATGTGAACAGAGTTATGATCATTTCTTAATAGTTAATCAAGCAGAAGATTGAATCGAATTAGTTCTCCTGAATTAGTCGTAGTGTTTATTGGGTTACTCTCTTCCTCTTCCAGTTAGATGTTTTGTATGAATTTGCATTTCAAACGTCGTAGCTTTTATTCATCTTGATTTTCTATCAGTATTTCAGTATCAGTAAGTATTCAGCACATTTTCTTGAAAATAGGAGATAAAAATAATGAGTTTTTTTCATTTTGTTCTTAGTAAAGCAACTGATGTTTTTGCCCTTTCGTCAATCAGGGAATAACACTCTGGAAAGAAATGTGGTGTTAAGAGATGCACTGGTGAACAGGGCAGTACCCAAGAGGGAAAGAAGAACCGTACACATCCCAAACTTTGGTATGACTTTGGTAGTTTATGTTAGCAGTATTTTATTTGATAATATCAAACTATTGTCCTCCACCCGTAAACTTCACTTCCCCCTATTTCTTCAGTGTTGTTAGTATCATCATCATCATCATCATCACCATTATCATCATCATCACTCCCATAATCACTATTCACTCACTCATTCCCATCCTCCCTTGAGTAATAATCAGGTTCAGGTTAAAAAGATTCACAAAGCCGTCTTAGAAAAAGTGTTTTCATAACATAAATATAGCCAGCCTAAATCGTTGTTTTGTAGAGGAAACCATTCATACCGTTACTGTGGAGCATCAAAACAACCAAGGTTATATTGCTATAGCTAGCAGACAGAGTGCTTTAAAACATGTAAATTACTGAAAAGACATTTTCAGTCCTTTGATGCTTGTTTACATCGTGGCTGTATATGGTAAGTTCTAAGAAACCAAAAGAAGATTGTAGGATTGGGCTTTTACACTTAAGAGCCCTCTTAAGAACTTCCTAATATTTATCCTTAGGGAACTTCTTAAGATCTATCTTAAGAGTGCGTTTGTGAATCCGGCGCCAGGTAAATGGGGTCGAGGAGGCCACTTTGGAGTAATGATCAAACGTGCAATCTCTCATACTGAAATGTTTCAGTTTGCAAAGTAATGCATGCCTGTCAAGCGGTCAGGCTTGCTAGTTTTGGAAATTGTGGCATTCACAGGCAGCAAATCCAGGATGAACACAACTGAACAAACAGGTGCACAGCTTTGTGCAGTGATTATGAATCAGCCTTGGAATGAGAAACGCACCAGTATACCGATTCAATTAGAAGGGACGGCTCACCATATGGCTTCTCTTCTCCAATCTGCCTGAGCTAGTAGAGACCTTACAACATATTTGAGGCTTTTGAATAGATACTGCACCACAGTCAGATGGAAACCTTGTAGGCAATTTTTCAGGAATTGAAAGTTGAAGAGGAAAGAAAACAGCCTTATTTTCAGATTAACAAGCCAAGTGAAGTTAAGTCAAACGAGTTTATTTAATACCTTTTAAGCACAAAACCTGCCTACCTAGATCTAGCTAGCCAACGTTAAAACATCAAACAAGATAAATACATTTCGAACACAGGAAACAAAGGCAGAACACACCAGCCTTAGACCCCCAAATAAGACAAAGAAACACTCCCAGGAAAACCTTATTAGGAAAGAAAAAATGGATGAAACCTTTGGTGGTCAGTTCAAAGAGGGATCCCCCACCAACCATGCATTTTTCAGTTTTGGGAGGTAGTTGAATGATTTTCCTGGGCCCTAGACTCATGAAACCTGCTCTACCTAAATAACACCTAAATAACATGAACATGTGCAATTCAAGCAAAAACATGAAAACCTCCATTGAAAGAATTACAAGGTTTTTCCATGACAGCAGCATTTAGCTGCCTCTTGTTTGACCCTTGCATCTGTCAATTTGTTGTTTTCTTTGTCTATTCTTTTCTTGATATGCAATCGCAATATGCTTTTTCTGACTTGTCATCACTGCCGTTCTCTACTCTGGACTGACTGTTACAAATTGTAGTAGAAGGTTTCTGCTGCTTGTGCTTGCGTACATTACATGATGTGTGAAATCAAGACATTTTTACTTCTTTTTCAGCACTCCGTCTGGAACTAACTCTCCCGATAAATCTGGATGAAACACAGCAGCACCCACTTTTACTGATCCTGTACGTAATTTCATTCTCAAATTCATTGTCTACTTTCAATGTCAGCACTTTTTAATCATGCTCTGATTGTATTTTATCATGAGAAATGTTAAAGCAATACAGAATCAGATTTCATTTAAGGGATTATATGATCAACAGAGATGATGTCAATTCATGGCATCATTGCAAGGAGCTAAGGAGCAAGTGCTTGGATTTGTTTATCTTCATATGAATGTTTCCAGTTCTCTTAGAGCATCTAGCCCCCCTAACGGACTCAACTTGTTCTCTTCATTCACAGTGGCAGCGCCCCCGGTGGCCAGTCTGTGAGCGACCTCTTCTCTCTCAGCTGGGACTCGGTGCTGGTCAGCTCAGACAACGTCATCGTGGCTCGTCTCGACGGTCAGGGCAGCGGCTTCCAGGGCCAGAAGATCCTGCAGGAGGTCCACCAGCGACTGGGAACGGTGGAGGTTCAGGACCAGATCGCAGCTGTGGAGTAGGTTTTTAACGCAAAATGATCTAGACAGTCTTTTGTCAAATTGTTTTTGCAAATATTTTTTTGTAGTGTTTGACTGATATGATTTTCATGCCAAATAAATTACAAGTATTCAGCTTTTACCCACAATCTTCTTTCAGGGTGGAAAAGCCTTTATTAATCTTTCAGTTCTGCTGTCTTCACTACAGATACACTTAACTGTTCCTAAAAGGCTTTTTGCTTCATCCGATTATTGGCTTCAACAGCTTAACCATTCTCTCAATTTGTTTTCTTTTTTTTCTGCACTATAATAAAGTTTTTAACTAAAAAAATTAACACTCTAATCTCTTAGGTACCTGATCAGGCTGCCCTATATTGATAGCAAGAAAATTGGAGTTTATGGGAAGGTAACATAACATAACCTCTTCATCCAACTAAATAATTAAATAAACCTGTAGAAAAGGAAATTCTCACACAACTTTATACTGTTGGTGGTATTTTTCCAGGCCTACGGAGGTTTCCTGAGCGCTCTCCTGCTCCTCTCCTATGGCTCCATGTTCAGATGTGGCATTGCGGTTGCTCCTATAACAGACTGGAGGCTCTATGGTAAGATGGGTCGGGTTCTTACCGTCATGGGGAAACTGGAAAAGTCACAGAATTTTAAATGTGTGTCCTCCAGGCCTGGGAAATTATGGAAAACAATACATATTGAAATATTATACACGTGTTAATCTTTATTCAACTTGCAAGTGCTTAATGTCAAGCTTGGCTGCTGATAGATCCAGTTACCCTTGAAGGAATAATAACCTAAGCAGCAAATTTGATTGATTGCATGAGTCTGAAGTAAGTCTGAAGTTGTAGCTAGTCAAAACAAGACAGGAACATTCAGAACATTTGATCATAAATGATGACAAATATGAAATACCTATATCCATTATGGGATTTAAGCTACAATAATAACAACATAATAACAAGAAAAAAACTGTATGACTGCACTTCACTGTTTATCAGTATAACAGTATATATATTTAACAGTATATCCATTAACTGTTTTATCTGTCCTTATAAAGGGTCAGCCTTCACTGAGCAGTACTTTGGCTTTCCTGCAAAAGAGGATCGCAAATACCAAGTATGATTCTAAAGTCATTTTGAAGAGTTTTTAGGGTTCAGACTGAAATTATTGTCGTTCTCTAGTTCTCGTATTCTAGTTTCTAGTTTATTCTCATGTCCAGTCTGTATTTATGAGTGTAAATAACTCTCTCCCAAAGAGAATCCAGAGAAGCGCTCTTATATGTGATGTGATGACAGTAAATCTGGGACTGACTTGATCTTTTACATCCAAGTGAGCTATTATGTTGTTTGAATAACAATAATTGAATAATTTCTCTAATTTCAAACCTGAATTTCAGTGTTAATCCCCATAACATCAGATCATGAACCAGTGAAGTGTGAGAGGAATTAACAGTACTTAGCATTTGCAAAACATTGGATGATATCTACGCCTTACCGCGTCTTTTTATTGTCCCCAACAGATCTCCAGTCTGCTTGGTAACATCACAGCACCACGTCAAATGGACTTTCTTATTATCCACGGCACTGCAGATGGTGAGTACAGTCTCGTTTTGCTAGTACATTCCTGACGAAGAAACAGGGTGATGAACTGTTCAAACACATCCAACTCACAGAGATAGTGATGAACAACGGACACGGGTACCAGTGGTGTAGTGTAATAGTGGTGTTATTGTGTTGTCTGATTTTAAAGTACATCAAAAATCATCATCTTTCACTAAGATTTTGAGATGGCACATGAGGTGAAATCACTTGTTATTGAGGACCTTTGCGCTGCACCAAATTTATTTTCATAAAATGTCCAACCGTGTAAGTTATGTTGGACAGGATATCTGTCGTGCCAGGACATGATGAATACATTTTAATTATCTCTTCCTTTTCAGCCACTGTTCATTTCCAGCATTCTGCTGAGTTGGTGAAACTGCTGTCTGCATCAAATGTTAACTACACTCTGCAGGTGACTGCTGCCATTTCCCCTTCTTGAGCCCATTCATTGCATTTCCTTAACCAGAGGAGAGCTTAGTGTTATATTTATGATTAAACAGACACCCACCCACACCCCTTTTGCCTTAAATCATCAATTAATTCAAGTGACAATGTGGAAATGGTTATGCACAGCAGGAATCCAATCTTGCCTCCAGGAAAACCTGATCTGATATTAGAAGAAAGTCTTGCAGCCATGAAAAGCTGGTAAACAATGTTAAAAAGACCCCCTGCTAAGACAGGGAAAGGGAAATGAGAGGTGCTAGAACATGGAAGGTACTGGAGGTGAAGCAGCACAGCAACACTGAACAAAACTGAACGTTAACTTGATGAGAGCAGCTCTGATATGAGAGATTAACACTGGGGATTGTTACTAGCAGCTGAGAGAGAAGAGTGAATACAAATGTGTTTCACCTCCTCAAAAACCACCATAGTAGTAAAATATTAAACAAGCTAACTCATATTCATCCTTGATGGTGAAATTTTAAACTTTTATGTCAGGTAATATTAATTCCTTTAGTATATCCACAATGAATTATGGGTATATTGCTGCCCTCCCATAGGATACACTGGAGGTAATAGATAGCACTCATTTGAAATAAAATACTAGTACTATAACCTTATAAAACTTTAAGTTGTATAATAGTTTTATGTTGTAATTGTTAATTAATTGTAATTGTAAATTAAAAACAGATGGAAAAAATATGAAGTAAAACATTTAATTCTATGTTCTGCTGCCCAGATCTTCCCAGATGAAGGCCACAGCATTGCCTCTGTCAAGAGCCAGCACTACATGCTAAATTCAGTGATTACCTTCTTCAGGCAGTGCTTTGAGGAGGAGGGTCCTGTCCCGCTGACATCCAAGGAGGATGACTAGCCTGTAGAGCATCCGCGGTGCACTAACTGTAAAAAGTGAAAAGGAGAGTAACTACTACTACGACTACTCTCATGAGCCAACATAGAGATGCTGTGTTTTCCTGAAGGGCTGCTGTCTGTGAATGCACTCCAAGAGGATCAGTGAAAACAAAAGGCCTATATAAGATAAGGAAGACTTTCCTTTCCGTCTAATGTACGTGTCATGGTATTTTTTGATCTTTGATTCTTTGAAAACCACTTGACAGTAGTATTACATGTGCTTGAAATGAGCAAGGTAGCATGGTAGCTTTGGGGTCGTGGTGATCAAGTTGTCATGGTGACAAGACGGTGTTAAGTGTTCTCGCTCTTTATGTAATTCTTCTGATTATACTTTGTTTCTATCGTGTA
Organism: Hoplostethus mediterraneus; assembly: GCA_034670385.1. Lineage (NCBI taxonomy): Eukaryota > Metazoa > Chordata > Actinopteri > Trachichthyiformes > Trachichthyidae > Hoplostethus > Hoplostethus mediterraneus. The sequence continues at coordinate 5,168,422 of JAXDDW010000014.1, forward strand.
CCAAGTATGAACGTCAGGGAATGAAAGAAACGTGTATTTTTTATTTTTCCATTTCAGGAATGTAGTTATTTTCTGACTGCTGTCTACTGTGAATATTTTCAGGTTTTTATCTAGATGCCAATATCAATTTACTAATACCAAACTTTAGGCAATCATGTGACAAAAACAATCTTTGCAGGTGCCTTTACTTCATTTCAGTTGTCACATTTTCCGACTTTCAGCCAACAAACATAGCATTACCAAAAGCTCCATCGAATTAGATCTCACAGAGCATTGTCAGGGCTGAAGTTTCCCAGAGCATCTGCAACTGAAGTACTATTAGTCTGATTGCACAGCAGCTTGCACAGCCACGAGAAAATGATGTCTAGAAAATCACCGTTTGGTTGTTAAAGTCGCATTCAGGTGAAGGAAAGAAAATCATTAAACGAGACACTTCGATTTAAAAGAGAATTACAGTAAGTTGGTAAACACAAACTCTTTGGATTCAATAAGGGGAAATCACCCCGTGACATTTCTATTTGCAAGAACACAGGGTCTCTACGCAGCAACGAAAACAAAACAGCATTTATAATAAATAATTTTTGTGGATACTGATTATGGGCACGATATCTAAACAAGATAAATCATTAATGTCACGTTCTCATTTGGGGGACAGCATTTCCACCCAATATGCTGCATTTAATAACAGTGTGACAGTCTTATTACAGCGTTTTGCATTATGCACAGGTAGAATCTGTGGCGATCAGGGAAGTTATTATATGATGAGTTTCATAGCAATAAGATAATACCCTAGTCTAGACAAGGCATTGCATGGCAGTCTTAGTATTATTTAGTTCTTTTGATAATTAATGTCACGTCTCCTCTAAGTTTTGAAATACATTTTTCACGGAAATATTTCTTTCAATTGTCCATATCATTTCTAAGTGTGAATACAAAACCTGAAGATGTGAAAACTGTTTTAAAAGGGCAAGAAAACGAAGAACAAACTTTGAAATATCGATGCTACATTGTACAGTATGTGTAATGCTTAACCTGACTTGTTCAACACTGTACGGTCGCTAAATCCTTCCTTGAATGATATGTAGCAAGCCTATCAGAAACCATACTCTGACCATGATCCTGTGTTGCTTACTCTTCTATACTCACTTGGTTCCACCATACTGCAACTGATTCAGTCACACATGTACGTTCTAGTAACTCAGTAGAGTACATTTGTATATTTGGTGAAACTTTGTACACTGAAATAAATGATTAAACTAGACAGCCTTCCTTTGCTGTTTCATTTGTTCGTCAGAAATCCGCTTATATCTGCTAGCAGGTGGCCAGATCATGCTTAGAGGTAGAAGTAGTGACAGACGGCATTATCTTGCATTTACTTTGACTTCAAACTTATAAGCTGCTGCAACATCTTTCAGACTGCACCTTTTTTTTTTTTTTTTCCTTTGATTGCTCTGATGTTCATGTCCTGCTGAGGAGTTTTAATGTTTCCATCACCAGCGAACAGTTGTGGGGACGCGTCTCCCCGCCTCGGCTGTGACTTGTTAAAACAATTTAAGATTAAAGGGAAACGGCTCCTTCTACACCACAAAAGGCATGTAGCGGTGACTTTGTTTTAATAAAGACTCACGAATGCTTACCAGACATCTAACAACACTTCTTACACAGCAAACCAGAGCAAATATGATTTTTCCTCTGTTGGGATTTGTCACTTTGGAGAGGTGTAAGTCGAAATGCATGCTCACCAGAAAGTGGCCACACCCCTCTTATGGTGTCCATAATAGGACATCCTCAGACGTCAGAGTAAACGGCATCATTCCTCAGACTAAACTTTGTCAGTTCTCGTGTCTCACAGTAAACGGCATCGTTCCTCAGACTAAAATCCTTCAGTTGTTGGCCAAAAGTCTCAGGTCTCCTACTTAGTTAGATGTAGCTAACGTTAGCCACCAAAGATATCTAAAGTTAGCTAGCTAGGTGGCTAACGTTAGCTACATCTACTAGGCTAACTTTAGCTTACAAAACTATTGCAGACGAGCTAAGTAAACATTAACACGGGCAAACACTAAATCTATATATTGTGTTCTCCAGTGTAAGATTTTAACCCGATTTTAATGCCGTTTGGTAGGAGACCTGAGACATGACAACTTTTGGCCAACAACTGAAGGATTTTAGTCCGAGGAACGATGCCGTTTACTGTGAGACACGAGAACTGACAATGTTTAGTCCTCAGTTACTCTGAGGTCTGAGGATGTCCTATTATGGACACCATACCCTCCTCTAAACGTGTTCCTCTCAGCTTCCTTGCTTAAACGGTGTGCCTCAACCTCAACGTCCATGGATGGTCATGAAACCAAGAGAGCATGCCGGAATGGGAATATGTCATGAAGTGTGTTTGTGAAGTGGCTTTTTCCTGCTAAAGCACCAAATTCAATGGTGAGTTCACTAGCAATAATATTTTAGAGTTTCTGTCCTTCAACAAAGACTGAACATCTGCTCGGCCATTAAAGCCAGTAAGTGCGTGCGCTGATTAATGCACACAGAGACACAATCACAAGCACACACGTGGTCTTAAAGCAGTGATATCCGTAAACTAGCAGCCCTTAAATCTTTACTGTGGCCATGAGAGACTAACTCCCCCCTGGAGTTAAGGCGAGTCCCAAGGTGAAGGAACCAATGAAGTGCAATTGTGAAGTGCTAGGTTGATTGGATCAGTCGTCCTCTTCGACTCAAGCGATCAAAACTGAAAACAACTGAGTGAGCCGGTCCACTGCTGCAGCATGTGCTCTACACATCATGATGATATACTCGTTTTTTGTGGTTTTTATTCATAATCATCACTAGAGGACAATCACAATAACCCCAAACCCTAACCCCTTCCCTTTCAAAACAGCAAAATGAACAAGAACAAGCATTACAAAATCCATCCAAGAAGAAAATCAACGGCTGAAAGGAAAACAGAAAAAAAAAAAAATAAATGTACAAGACATCCGGGTCAAATCAATCCATCCCCATAGACTAAACTTTCTATGAGATCTGACATCTCAAAAATATATGTATGTACACACTCTGCTGTATTGTACTGTACAAAATGTGGCAACACTTTACACATTCCCCGTAGACATGCAAACACCTTACTTACACTGTAAAAAATGTCCATCTTAACAAATCCCTCGATGTGTGTGTTCGTCTTATTTCTCTTGCTTCCAGCGTTTCGAGAATTTTCTCGAAACAAGGGACAATACCTTGGGCAAGATCACTTTACTTCAAGGAATCTGCCAAAATCAGGTTGCGTTGCACTGAAAACAAATGATCTCACCCCGCTATGGAGAAATATTTGTATTAATACTTTAAGAAAACAAGATTAAAATGACATATTAAGATGGACAGATGTTGCAGTGTAGTCCTAAACCAAAAGATACTATGGCCGATGTCCGTTCTCTTCACGTAGAGATCCTAACTTGGTTGACCATACAGCTGACATACTGAACTGTTCCAGAGACTAAACTGTACTGAACTGGCAATGTTGTGTCTCCAGGACCTGAGTTGACACAGGTTAGCGTGACGCTGCTAATGGATGACTACCGCTGTCAGCATGTAATCTTACAGTATGTTGAACCTCATAAGGCATTGTACATGTCTACACAAGACTCCTGTACAATAAAGTGTGACCTATAAAGACTGTTTTCATCGAGGGTGGGCGATGGCAGAGGGTTCCAGCAGGAATTGCACTTATTCATGAACGACTTGGTTGTGGCGGAGCTTGCATGACTTGATGTTTCTGCAGACGACTGGAGCGTTTCCTTGTGCATACGATACAACAACCAAGGGAGAGGTGAGATCAAAAGGGTACGTCTGTGTTCTTTTCTTCCCAACCGCTACCACAACAAAGACTAACATGGCAAAACGAGTGAAGCCATTAAGGGGGGGGAAAAGAACCATGCACTTGGTATGTGTGGATGACTACAGCCCGACGAGCCCGCCAAAGATGGAGGCAGTCTGCCGTGTGCGTTGCCGAGAAAGGGACCATCCCAAAATAGAAGGTGTAAGTGACATTACGCTAGAGGACGGTTCCCGCCGCAGTCCCGGCAATGCAAGTGTCTCTGTCATCAATAGGTGTCCTTCAGTAATCTTTTCAACACATTTATACACAGGAATACACATCCGCTCACTCTAATGCTCACGCAAGCACAAAGGTAACACACGCACACGCACACATACACACACACACGCCCACACACACACACTTCAGAGCATTAGCAGCCCTCATTGTCCACTTCTTGGATAAACACTTGGTCCAAAATGCGAAAGGCCTTGACGGATTTTAGCAAAATTCTTCAAAGCGGATCAAGATCTGCCAAAGGTCTGACCCGCAAAAAGCCTCCCGCCTACTCCTCCTCTTCCTCCTCCTCCTCGGGGAGCGGTAGCATCTCCTCCTTCAGACATTCCCTGTAGAAACTGGTCAGCATGGCGAAGAGGTGCTGGCGACTCTGATGAGACAGGAAATGGCCCTCATCTGGGTAGATCTGGGGGGTAAGAGATAAGTTTAGTACCTGTGCAGTAGAGTTGCTGGAGCACCAGATGGGTAGGGCGCAGGGCAATTCAGATAGTGTCAGGTAAGTTGTCAGTCACAGAAAAGCAAACTGAATTGACTTTCATAGACTTTCCTGTGATTGTACAAAGTGTCTGACCTTCATCGCTCCGTCCTGTGAGGTAAAATGCTAAGAACTATTTACAAACGCTCTTTGTCTCCTCCTGGTTCAATACATTTGGGAATAAACACTTAGCTCCATCTGGTATTATTTACTACATTATATTGCACACTCTTTACCCAACACCCTGGTTCAAATCTTGATTAGGATATTATAGAATCCTGCTTGCTTGATCTTGCCAGGATCCATAAGATCTTGTAGGATCCCTGAAGATCTTGTTTAGGATCTTTGAAGATCTTGATAGGGTCCTTAAAGATCTTTCAAGATCCTGTTAAGTAATGTAAAGATGATAAAATGATCCTTAAATATATTTTGGGATCCTATCAAGAACTTTAAAGATTCTAAAAAGATCTTTAGGGATCCTATTGAGATATTTAAAGATCCTAAACAAGATCTCTAATGATCCTGGCAAGATCCAGCAAACAGGATCCTACAATATTCTAATCAAGGGAATCTTACAATCCTGTATGTGCAGGAAATTCTTACTTAAGATCTTGAACAGGATTCAATTCATACGTAAGATCTTACAAGGATCCTGTGTCTTGGTAAGATTTTACTAAGATCCTGACTCTTAACAGGATATTTGAGAGAGATCCTATCGATAGCCAGAATCTTGCCCAGGATCTTGCTCCTAATTAGGATCCTAGGTGGATCATTAATGATCCTACAGGATCCTGGGAAAGGGTTTTACCAGGGCACTTGTAGATTTGTAACTTAAGCAGAATGTTATATAATGTTATTGGTGGTGACATAAGGATCAGCAGCAGAATCACCATTGTTATTGACATACATTATAAAGTATATACACTATAAAGAATTCTGCTTCATCCTTGTTGTCTCTACAATACAAACCTGCATTGAATAGTTCGCTCCAATTTTCACAAGGTTCTTGACAAGCTCAGCAGTATGTTGAAAGTGAATGTTGGCTGGAATAAAGAAATGAAACAGCAAAATTCAGCCTGAATCCTAACCGGGAAAGAACAGACAATCAGATTCTGATAGAAGAGACGGGCACTGGAAATACCTCATAACAAATTTAGCATACTTCATCAATGAATGCTTTCCAGTGAATAGCTCTGGAAATCCCAGCATCAATTTAGACAACCCACTCCTCTTTTATCTTTTGATTAAAAACCATTTGCCTCATTACCTTTCAGTGTTGCATGCTTCAATTTGCACAGTGGTGCTGCGCCACAGATAGAGCATTTTCATTCTATTACAATTTATTTTTTCTCACTTACCATCTGCTGTGCCGTGCACCAGCATCAGAGTCTGCTCCCTCAGTGCCTGAACATTCTGCAGCACACTGGAAAACTGTGAGGAAAATCAGAAATAGCAGGGAGATCATAGATTAACAATAATACATGTTAGATTAATAATAATAAAGGTTAACTGCCACTGAAGAACATATTGAAGGCTTTTGGTGTGAAGTTCATTATATCTAACCCATGCACACACAGACACAGACAGACACACAGTCAATGGACTTAAAGGTTTTTGAGTGATGAAAGTGAAAGTACCATACATGTCATCTACACATACATACATATCTACACAATAATACCATGCGTATTGAAATCATCAGAAAAAAGACGAAAAAATCAATTGAGCATCAAAGTCTAAAGACAGGAAAAGCAAAGCTATGCACTACTGTCAACAGTTTGGTCTGAAAAACAAAGTTGCTGTTTGTTGTTTTCACTGTGCTTGCAAGAACAAATGTTGTGCTTGTCCCCATAGTTCTTTCATAACTTCTTTCTCATTGTAAAAAAAACAAAAAACACCTGAAAGCTAAGCTCTGCGTGGGAGGCCTGAGAAAGCCAGACGACACTTTGCAGCGGATTATGAAAAACCTATGACATGTGATCTAACACGCCAGTGCACACAGTTACCAAAGAGAGATGAGTGACAAAATCTTTGCTGTAGAGCATTAAAAAAAACGCGAGAGAAGTGAAAGCTTCGCTACCTCTGACTTTGATAGCAGCGACGTTCAGTAACTGAAGGAGCTTAACTGTAGGCATGTCAGGGATGTTACGGCAAGCCGCTTTCAAAGACCTGAACAAGATCAACGGCAAACAAGCACGGGGAGGTAGTAAACACGCACCTGATATCTGCTGTCGTCCCGTAATGGCATGCCAAGGTATCTCTCAGAGAATGCTGATGCTGTGCAAATGGAAAGTGATACATTCTTAACAGTGCCTCTGGTAGACTTCTGCTTCAGGTGCATCTAAGTGTCTAAAGAAAGTGTGATTCCTGTCATACTGAGCACAAAGGAAATGTTTTTAGCAAAGAGGAAATGACCCCCCTGTGTAGGTGAAAGGGTCTCCGGTGTCTCTAAATGACGGTAAAGGATGTTCTTTATTGTGAATCCAGCAGCCTGGTCTGTCTGTATATGCTGTTGTTTAGCTATAAACCTTGGGTTCACCTCCCATTCAACGCTTTTCTATGAGAAGTAAATGCAATCCTTATCGACATTATTCACCGTGCCTCCATACTAACCTTATAAAACAATGTAATTCCACCTGGCACGTTAATATTTGGACATCAAAATGCTCTACTGAATATTTGCCAAATCCAAATTACACTCAGCAAAATTAGTTTGACCTTAAATAAATACACTAATAGTTAAATGGAAATTAGCCATAATGCCAGAAACAGCCTTGTTGTACTCACCGTAGAGCTTCCAGTCCGTCACGGGTGACATTGCACATGCACATTTGAAGAGGCTGTCTGTAGACTTGAGCATCATTAGTGTTATGTAGGCTCCATAACCCTGAGCAACAAACAGACATTGTATACCACCATCAATACATGTATGGCTCCATGGAATTGTTAGTAGTAGAAGTATCAAAATGAGTGAAAAATCATTCAGTCACTGGAAATTCAACAAAACAGCCCCTTGACACTTAAAGCTGTTAAAATCAAGCTATTTTAGGTGTCATTGGAAAACCATGTAACTGCAACTTTGGTGTTTTTCTAACTAAAATATTTACTCTGACTGTGTTGAGTGAGTTTCATGACCCTTGGGCCCTTGAAACCTATAATTTTAGCAACATGTGTGTCAGCAAGAAAAAAGGCATTCTTCGTTCCTGAAAAACTGAATTAGTACACATAGCAGCAGTTTGTAGTAGTATCTAAAAAAGGAGACTATATGGATTGACACCCAATTTTGCATGGGCAAGAATATGAGCTCACCCTTCCAAATACTCCTATCCGTGCCCGATCAATATATGGGAGTTTCATCATGTATCTGGAAAAGAAATCAAGCAGAGTTCACAATTAGTTGTTCTTATTACAGTATCACTATCACTACAGTATATCACTACAGTATATTCTCTCTTGTATGATCTGTATCTGTGCCCTTTGTTTTCTATCAAGTATGGAGGTTTTATGACTCAAAAACCTCAACAAAGTCTGGCACCATCATGGAGGTTCAGTGGAGAACTGACTGTACGCAAATAATGGCTAAATATATAACAACCAGGCAAGAGAAAGAGAGGTACCTGAAAAAAGATTGTAATGTTGCAAGTAAAAGGTGAATAGTCTTATAGGGTAGATTTGTTTCCAGAGGTAGGTTACAGTGACTCAGGAAACTGTCTTGTCTTCAGTAGTCTCTACTCCAAAACACTCTGGAGAAGAGTCAGCTCAGCTAACCTGAACAAACTGGTAGCTAGCTAACTAGCCAGCAGGCTAATTTAGTTAAACATGTGACTACTAGTCTTTTATTACTTCTCTGAATATCATGTATTGCCTTTTGGTAGTTTTGACATTTTAAAGTGTTTTTTGACAATTTACGCCAGTCTAATTCAGCAGAAAAGAGCATATAGTAAATGTGCTGCATTCTATTAGCATTATGTTATTGCTCACAAATAAAAACGTCAGTGTAAATGATCAAAAGGCTACTCCATAAGTATCCTGGGTACTTTAAATCTCAAATTATGTTTTTTTTTTATGGTTGAGGGATACGGAAATTAAAACCAATCTTCTGGATCATAAAAAGGAGATCTGAGTTACAACAACACTTTCACAGAGGGAATTACAGTATCACCACCCTCAAAGCCCTCGGAGTATTTTAGTACCAAATGAAGCATATTGGCCAAACATCAGTGCCAGCCCCAAAACCCCCAAATACTATTTTTCTTCTCAGAAATGTGGGTCTGAAGGAATAGCGTTCCAGATGATACTGTCAGCAGGTAATTACAGGGGTGGCTCTGGGGATGCAGGGTATTTCATGGTATTTGTTCATAAAAGGTGGGTAGAACAATAAGATGTTGGCCCTCTTTCTGGACCTGAGCCCCTGATAAGGTCACATGAGCCTGGGGAAGTGGGCTGGTCTGAGGCATGGGCCCTTGGTCCCAGTCCACAACAGCACAGACATTAGCCAAGTCTTCAATTCTGTTGAGACGGACAAGTTGTACATTTAGAAATGCACTCAGCTGCTCTAGACCTGAGGTTGTCCACTATCGTATCCTTCACATCACCTGAAAGGCATCTATTTTACAGTGGCTGTTAAAACCAGTCCAACTATCCCTTGTGCTATTCTGGGACAGCACCTACATTATGTAGGAACCGAACTTGTTAGAGGAAAAACGGTGAGAGCAGGTATGTCACCGGGGTTATAAAGTGACTTGGTTCAGAGGACTAGCTGTCCTTTTATCAGCCGAAAGCTTCAAAATAAAAGTCAGCGTGCATGTAGCTGTTATGAAGCTCCTGTTCGGGTGTAATGTGTGTGTTATCAAGTGGACTTAAAGAACATGAAAGTCACCTGAAAGTTCATAGTTTCAAGGTTGTTCAGAGAAAAATAAAGGAAATTCTATAACATACTCTACAGCTGCGATCTGGTCCTGAACCTCCACCGTTCCCAGTCGCTGGTGGACCTCCTGCAGGATCCGCTGGCCCTGGAAGCCACTGCCCCGACCGTCGAGACGAGCCACAATGATGTTGTCTGAGCTGACCAGCACCGAGTCCCAGCTGAGAGAGAAGAGGTCGCTCACAGACTGGCCACCGGGGGAGCCATCGCTAAACAAAAAACACAACAGGGGGAATACAAATAAAATCATCATAGTGAATCTCAATTAAGATGATGCCAAGTAAACAGTTTGAGGCCAACACTTTGAAAATGTAAGTACTACAGACTTGTAGTGTTTTGATTAAACAGGTCACGCATGGAAACATCTTACATGGGTACAGTTTGATGTCAACAAAAAACACAACAAAAAGACCTTATTAATTCATCATTTCATTTCTTTCCCCTGTAATCTAGCGACTGCACCTTTTCATCCTCTTTTGCTGCTGGACCGTTCTAGTCTGTTAACCGGTTTATCCATGGCAACAGGGGGACTCAATCGTACCAAAGGTGCGTATAATCAGCTTAACCTGAGGAGACCTTAACTGGAGTATGGTCACTCTGTCACTGTCAGGGTTGGGGCTGTCATTACCACTGAGGGCCACCTACGCTAGAAAAGAATGCTCACATCATCCTGTAAAGCCATTTGGATCAAAGCAAGTACATCTAAAAAAAAACACTGGTAAAATACAATGACAGAATCCATGAGTATATATATATTTAGATATATTTAGATACATACACTATCAAAAGTAGGCCATAGTGACGGGACTCAGAGAAGTCTGGTGGGTAGGAGATCTTCAAAGGCAACTCTGTAAAAACAAAAATAGAAGGATATTAAAGTATCTATCTATCTATCTATCTATCTATCTATCTATCTGTCTGTCTGTCTGTGTCTGTCTGTCTGTCTATCTATCTATCTCTCTCTCTACCTGCCTGTCTGTCTGTCTGTCTGTCAGTCTATCTATCTATCTATCTATCTATCTATCTATCTATCTATCTATCTATCTATCTATCTATCTATCTATCTATCTATCTATCTATCTATCTATGTATCTCTCTCTCTCTACCTCTGTCTGTCTGTCTATCTATCTATCTATCTATCTATCTATCTGTCTATCTATCTATCTATCTATCTATCTATCTATCTATCTATCTATCTGTCTGTCGTCGTCATCTATCTATCTATCTATCTATCTATCTATCTATCTATCTATCTATCTATCTATCTATCTATCTGTCTGTCTGTCTGTCTGTCTGTCTATCTATCTATCTATCTATCATCTATGTATCTCTCTCTCTCTACCTGTCTACCTGTCTGTCTGTCTATCTATCTATCTATCTATCTATCTATCTATCTATCTATCTATCTATCTATCTATCTATCTATCTATCTATCTATCTGTCTGTGTCTGTCTATCTATCTATCTATCTATCTATCTATCTATCTATCTATCTATCTATCTATCTATCTATCTATCTGTCTGTCTGTCTATCTATCTATCTATCTATCTATCTATCTATCTATCTATCTGTCTGTCTGTCTATCTATCTATCTATCTATCTATCTATCTATCTATCTATCTATCTGTCTGTCTATCTATCTATCTATCTATCTATCTATCTATCTATCTATATGTCTGTCTGTCTGTCTGTCTGTCTGTGTCTGTCTATCTATCTATCTATCTATCTATATGTCTGTCTGTCTGTCTGTCTGTCTGTCTGTGTCTGTCTATCTATCTATCTATCTATCTATCTATCTATCTATCTATCTATCTATCTATCTATCTATCTATCTATCTATCTATCTATCTATCTATCTATCTATCTATCTATCTATCTATCTATCTATCTATCTATCTATCTATCTATCTATCTATCTATCTGTCTATCTATCTATCTATCTATCAGGCCGTAATGGTTTCTTCTCACCAAAATGTTCCATCTGAACAGTTCTGAAGTCAGTCATCTGGATCCTCTTAAGCTTCAAGGTGGCCTTCAGCAGAGAGTTGTTCTCAAGGATGTAGTAATCTATAAAGATGAGGGGGGGGATGTGTTTTAGGGACGAAGATGTCCAAAACGTGCTGCCAACCATCTTAGTGTCATTGCATACAAATGACCAATAACAGCATGAGGGTTTTTTCCTTGGAGCCAGAGATATAATCAGATAAACTGAAAGATCTACATCAGATGGATAAGAGCCGGGTTCGATGGATTGCTTTTTGGCACAACCAGATTTCGTGGAAAATTAAAAAATGTATCTGAATAGGAGAGTGTATTTTTTTTTCCTTTAGGGCTTACTGTTTGAAATGAATGACAGCTGATATGTCACAAGCACAGGTTCTCAATTCTGGATAATGTATGTTCTGCAGTGATGTACCAAAAAATAAAAAAACAGAAAGCAATTTTAAACCAGGTGATATGTGTTTTGTCAGGTTTTAACGGTAAGGACTGAAAGCTGGAAATAGTTTGTGGTTGGGCTTGATAGAATAAAAATGGATGATTTGCCATTGGTCATAATTTGAGGCATTATCATTTTGAAATCGACCAATTGCTACAACAAGTAACTTCAGTGAGCAGAAAGTACAGTCAGAAAGGTTTCATTTCAGCGGCTTCCTGATACCGGCCTCAAAAAAGGGATCCCTGCTATTTTCTCCAAACGCAATAAACAATGACTCTCTGATTTGGCCATTTCTCCATTCAAGCCATCTGAGAAGCAACTAAATGAAATGGAATTCATCCAGCATTTCTAATGGAAACCCAAAATCAATAGACGTCTCATTATGAAACCGCCAGGGGCCTTGAGCTCCCAGCTGTGGATGGAGGGTCTATCCAAATAACCCTGGGCAAATTGCTTGCTTTTCTCCACCACAGCTGTTAACTTTTCTGGAAAAACTATTGATAGACGTACAGGGAAGGATCACAGGGAGTGTGTGTGTGTGTGTGTGTGTGTGTGTGTGTGTGTGTGTGTGTGTGTGTGTGTGAGTGAGTGAGAGAGAGAGAGAGAGAGTGCAGTATGTGTGTTTGTGTGCATGATAGAGGGTGAGGTTTTGTGTGTGTGTGCATATGTATGTGTGTGTGTGAATATGTGTGTGATTATATGTGTGTGTATGTGACTAAGAGAGTGCTTGCATGAAAAGAAGGAAGGAAGGAAGGAAGGACAGAAGGAAGGAAAGAAGGAAGGAAGTGTTAACCCCATTCAACAACAGAGAGAAAAGGTGCAGCTTTTCTCTTAACAGACTCTCAAGGAAACTCATGAACTCCTTCAAAGTAAAACGTTATTGATTGCCAGTGGGAAAGCCCTCCCCCCCCCCCTCCAGGCAGGTCAGAGGTCAGTATCAGTTACAGTAGAGATTCAGTGTCTTGCTCAGGGACAGGGCAAATGCTAGCTGATACAAGCCGGATGCTCCAGTCGCTCCAGTGGAGATCATCTCTGGAACAACGAGGCCACCCCACTGCCAAATGTAAAGCTGCTCATTTCATACCCATTATTTGAGGGAGATTAAAGTTCTTACTCGCATTGCTGAGGCTGTGTAAGATCACGGTAGGCACTCCAGGACCTAAAACACAAAAGCACATTCAAACGTGTCATTTTTTTGGCTGCATTAAACATTATCCCGTAATCCTTTAAGAGACTGAAGGATTACGGGTGCCTCGCATGACTGCTGAAGACTAAATTCACACAATAAAAGCGTGATAACTTCGGCGAACCTCAAGGAAAAAACGATAACGCGGGCACGGCGTGTAACAATGTTCATGGATGACAGCTTACAAAGTGGCCTCTCTAAAGCAGTGCAGCAGTGCCGCCGTCTCCTCTGTTGCTGTTTTGCTTCCCTACTTTACCTGTAACAGTCGGGGGTCAAAGGTCATCCACGCTGCCTGTCTAATGGCTCTGGGCTGTCAAATTAAGTCAATTGTGTCCGGCGCTGGTCTGTGGAATACCTAGTCAGAGGTTAATGGGATAGCAGGTTTGCTCAATAGCTCAGCTGTTGGTGAATCACCCTCTCCCCCATCTTCCTCCTCTACACGCTCTAATTTCCCCCCCTCCCCCTCCCCCACCCGCCTCCCTCCATAGCTCTTATTTTATTTATTTTCTTTGCACTCGTCTCGACTGAAATGTTGTCAGGGCATTTTGCCTTTGACCCTCCTTACTATTGGGCACTTGCAGCGCTGGCGATATAGAAATTGTTCTTTCTACTGTTGCACTCATTGTACGTCGTTCTGGATAAGAGCCTCATCTAAATGCCTCAATTGTTTTTTTTTTTTTTTTTTTTTTGTTTTTTTTTAAAGTCGTTGCTCAGTCACACTGTGATTTGAACCGTAGCTCACAGAGGTAATGGGTGGTTTAAAATTCAGGGCTTGCTGGGAGCTGTAAACATAGAAGGCATCCAATCAATGAAAGCTGCCTACCCGTGTTTTATAATGCTTTACGTGGGATTTTTTTTAATTAATTTTTTTTTAAATTGAGATAGGATAATGCACAATGATTCAGAGTGGTCTGAAATTTCCCAAACGTTTATCAAGGAAGCCACAGCACCAGTTAGAAGGACAAACGGTGTCATTATGTGTATGTGCCTGCCTGAGAATAAAAATCCAATCAGAGGCATTTTATGGGTTGAATTAAAAGCTTGTGTTTCACTTGACGACAAGAGTTATTTGACAAGCTTTGACAAGCCCCGCCCTCCGGAGATAATCCGCTTTCTCAATTGTTCTTTATTGCTTAGTGAGCAAGGGGACAGTGTTTTGGTCCCGTAAATCACAACGCCAACATCAAAGAGCGTCTGAGCGTGAAGTGCTCTCATATGGTAAAAATAAATTGAAACAATAAACAATACAACGCTTTGGCCTGTTTTTAATAAGCTGCTCATTGCCCAATAACGCCACCTAAAGCAATTATACACAATAGAGCGGCTAATTGTTTTAATTTTATGCTTCTCATTTGGAATTGATGAGAGACGAATTTAAAGGAAAGACTTGGAGGATGACAGATTACTACGGGCAAACCCCTGACATCTGTCAAATGGGTCTGGCTCGCGTGGATGATGAAACAAAACGGCTGATTAAATTGGAAACATAAAACACAATATTATCCCAATTTTAATTAAATCAGCCATCCATCTCCAATCATGTTTATTGGTAGAGATCATTTTAACCAGATGATAAAAAAAAGTGCTGCACACACAAAGTCACTAGTGCGGAGGAGACGAGTGTGAGGCGTTTCACACCGTCTCAAGAAAACACTTGGTTATCTGCAGGATTCTCACAGTTCACCTTTTTTGAAAGGGGTAACTTTATAAAGTGAGTTAACACATTCACACATTCATCGTGTTAACTCACACCTGGATTGTCATCCCTCCTCTCGCACCGCATCTTTCCTGTCTCTCGCTACTGCTAACTATCAATTCCATCAAAATAATCTTTCAAATAGATAGCAAAAGCAATGAAAGCAAGTTCAGAAATATAAATTCAAGGCAAGACACATGAAAGTGAAGCATGAGAGTGAAGTCAAACACAATTAATAAAAGATCACTACACAAAAACAAGTCTAGAAAATAACTTTCAAAAGGTGATTTAAAGATCCTCAGGCAGCTCGTTAGGAACCCCGATGGCTAAAAGCCGATTTATTTAATCTAGACTTACATGTGGTTTTATATAGCTGCCATGACCTTTGGTTATTGGGCTGTTCCATTACGTCAAGGACAATGAGAGTGTGATGAATTAACCTGCATCTCATGGTGATGGGAAAGTCGTGTTAGGATATTACCTTTACAGTGGAGGATGATGTGCTGATTTGTGGGGCTGATGTCGGCATCGAAGTACAGACAGTGAGCCTTATTGAGCTCACATGTTAAACACTGCCGTGGGAACAGACCCACAGTCTTAACGCTGGAAAAAACAGAATACACAACCTAAAGTCAAACAACCTACAACCAAACTTCACCAAACTTGTGTGCATGGAAACTAAACGTGTCTAAACTGGTGCTGAATTATCATTCTATTAATTATACTTGCTTTTAATTACACTTTAATTATATTTGTTTTGTTGTGACCAAACTCAAGATGTTACTTTCCACAGTAACTGGCTGCAAAATAAATCACCTGTAAAGCTGCCTCATCCGCGGCGAACCTTGTGTACTGAGAAAATAACTGGCGAGAGAAAAGAAAGACACGGTGGTTATCAGAGAAATAAACAACACAAGGACATCTAAAACAACCAAAAATAAAGAAAAGTAAATAAATTATTAACAGCACTTTCCCCTGTTTGTATACGATTCATCGAACTGAATCACACTCCATCACAAACAAGCAGCAGATTGTGGACTTCTGCATCGGAGGTGGTGTGGAAGTGTGAATGTGTGACAAACCGAAGAGAATAGGATGAAATTCACTGTTCATCTCAGAAGCCTGATGATAGGAACTGAGTTTTGCAAAGTGTGTTTGACTTTCATAGAAATTCCCACATCATGTCATCCTCCTTCAGTAATACAGTACATAATTAATTACTGTGATTTTCTACAGTCGTATAATATTTACTGTGAATAATTGTTTACTGTGATTCTATACAATACATATTCAGTCACTGTGATCTCCCACAGTAGTATAATATTTACTGTGAATGTCTAAATAGTACAATGGTTGTTGTGATTTTCTACAGTACATAATCGATACTGTGATGTATATAGCACATAATTGGTTACTGTGATCTTCCAAAGTAGTATGATGTTTACTGTGAATGTCTACAGTAGTACAGTGGTTGCTGTAATTTTCTACAGTACATAATTGTTACTGTGATTTATACAGTACGAAGTTGAGTACTGTGTTTTTGGTCTATTACACAGTACTATATTGTAAAAAGTACTCACAGTATAGTACTGTGCCAAAACACAGTAGATTATTGTGGATTTCACAGCCATTTTTTACAGTGTAGTTGCAGACAGACAGACAGACAAACGTTTCTGACTTTTTGACATCGAGGTTTGATTTACCTATTCTCTAACAATATGTGGTTCAGACGGCATCATAGCATTACTATAACTCCTCATGCTGTCAGTGGTAAGACTCACAGGTTGTCATTGTTCTCATCGTAGGCGATGATCTCGGTCACCTCCCAGTTCCCTGACGTTAGATGCCGGATTTCATTTTGATCCGCTCTGAACTGAGAGAAACGGGGCATGGAGAAGGGAAGGTGAGCAGGACGTCGGTAGTTGAGTGTATAAAACAACCCTATTAACCCCATTTCCATCCCATAATAACCCAGCATCTTACCACCTCCCTTGTATATGTGAGTATGTATGGCAAGCTGACCGAAACCCCCATAGATGTGCTGATGGGACCTTAACCTGTGTGGTGAACATGGCGATGTGATGAAACTCTCCACGTCCTCCTTGTTTGACAGGGACAGTCAGGAAAAACCTGCTGCCGTCCCTGGAGAACACCGGCTCTTGGTTCTGCAGCAGCAAAGCAACACAGTCAGCCTTGACACAGCAGGGCCGAACTCAAACTGTTCATTATGCAATAGAGTGGTGCAGGAATGAGTCCTAAAACCAGGAAATGAGTTAGCATTTTTGCACTTCCGATTCCTTCGTCTTGAAGTCATTGGGTTTTTTGAATGGGTTTTTGGTTAGTTGCCTGAAATAAGGTCTGTGGTTAACACAAGCTTAAGAGGTTTTCACGTTTTGTTCTACGACATAAAATACGTCAGTAAATACCCCTCTCGTGAATTTTGAAGCTTTTACGTGTCTTAAAAAAGGCGGTTGCTAACAAGTGGATAACTGAGACTACAGAGGTTGTGGGGGACATTAACACGGTAACTCATCTAGTCACCAGTCCACCTTCACAGCCTCTAGTTGTGTTTCTACTCACGCTCTTCCAAACTATTCGAACTCAAACTTTCCAACTTGTAGCTTTATCAATGTATAGTATTTTTAGTGGTGGTGATGTTGAAGTCATGCGACCGTGGTGTAGTTCATTTATAGCCAAACGTTAGCTTTTTACTTCTGGTGATTGCATTTACGCTTCAAAACGTGTAAGTGTCATAAACTTTTGTTTGCCACAGAGTTTATTTTCTGCAATAATCCAAAATCCAATGGAAATAATCCCATTGGCTTTTTGTCGAGGGAACCAGGGCAATGCTAACTTCCGGGTTGGCCTACAAAAATACGTCATCCCTGCACCACTCTATACAGTACATGCTCAAAGATCTGATTAGATTGATAGATTGATGCCACATGACAGTGGAAAAGTACCCAGGGTGAATTTTTCCTGTAGCGAAGACAAGCAGGACCATGTACCCAGATTGTTGAAATATGAAATATGAAACTGGGTTAGCAGTACCACTAGGTTCATTGAAAGTGGGTGTAACTTAAATGACTCAATGCACCGCAAAACATGTCCATCCTAGCAAGTCTAGTGGTGAGTCTTAAAATCTCATTTAGTTAAACAGGAAGAAAGACAGGCTGACAACGAGGTGAGATCATTTTTACTAATTTCTACTGCAGTTTTTACTTGTTTAAAGGATTTTCTGGAAAATACTTTGATGTACTGCAGATCATTCCAAAAGTACCGAGATAAAGTCGATTGAGGTCAAGAGAAATTACAGCATTGGAAGTTTTTTGTTCACTTTTTAAAATGAGTGTGAATATGTTTAGAGTCAATCCTATCTTAAATTATTTAAAATTAAATTCAGTCTAGTGACTTTTTTTTTGCAGTGCAGGCTTTTACAAGTGAGAGTGCAAAGTACTTTACCTGCTTTGAAAGCCAGAGCTCAGAGCTTTCTTCATGCCTCTGAAGAAGAAAGGGCAAGATGTTAATTGACCCAGATCATCAAAATCCTCCCGTCTGAACAGTTCTAGTCAGGGGTTTATTCTAACATGATATATATTCATTTCTAGAAACATTTGTTACCAGAAATTCATCACTTAATATTTCAATTTCTGCAGTATTTTTAGTATTTGTTAGACAAAGATCTCAAAATAGGTAATAACCCCCAAATGAGTTTCCTTTGATGTCAGCAAGTGTGTCATATTGGTAAATTGAAGTCATTTTGGAACAAAACTCATATTTATGGTACATTTCCCACAGCCAGAAGCCACTTTCACACTGTGTATTGGACAATAGACCCGCTCCAATAGCCTTACTCATCTTAATTTTCTTTAAAACACCACCGGGGACACAATTCTCAGCCTGAGCTCTCATTTCACACTCATGGCCATGAAAGAGAGCCAGTGTCTTGGCGGGGGATTGTGGTGCCGCGTCCAGGCCTAAGCTAAGCTGCCTCTTGGCTGGGCAGTGTGTTTGTTTGTGCTGTGGTCATCTGTGGGAGTTAACCCAGGAACTACGGATTTGGAACGAGGCCTGTCTCCCACCATGGGTTCCACCACGGGGCCTGGACTGCTCTGTGAAGTCCAGAGATGGAAAGCATACTGAAAGAGTTCACTCAAGTAGATGTGCTGCTATTTCTTGCTAGGTTTCACCCGAGCCAAAGAACACTACAGAAAATTAATCAGTGCGTAAAAGAGCAGCTGCCCTAGAACGCAGTTTCTTTCAAGCCAACAACAATAATGGATGCTCGATTCTTGCAAATAATTTCATGAGATATTATGAGTCCAAGGTTTAGGGATGGTTCCTTGTCAACTCCTATCAACGAACTAAAAGCACCACTCATGGGAGGTAAAGTGAAATCACTGCAGCGCACACAGTGGAAGAAACACCCAGAAAAACAGTGTTACCCTGAAAATGGAGTCAAGTAGTATAACTAAAGTAGTTGTAGATGATTCTCACACACACACACACACACACACACACACACACACACACACACACACACACACACCTTGACGCAGGCTCCTGTGGTAGTGTCACACACGGTCAGGATGGAGATGTTCTGGGCCCGGTTCAACCACCTGACGGACGTCTTGGTCTTGCTGATCCACTTGACCATGGTCACATAATGTTCCCTATGGAAAACACATCGGCTACTTCAAGTTTCAAGTTTAAAAATGATCTTACTAACTCCTTCCAAGATAATGGAACAACATTGTAAGTCTAGGAGTTGCAGTTTTATTATGCCTGCTTCGATATGGGCTAGACTTTCGTTGTTTCAAGGTTACTTTTATCATCTGATCCTGGCAGGATGCAGTGCGTGCCAGGTACGGATGCACAAAAATTGGATTTTGCTCATATCGCTATTGGATCTTCAGATATGGAAGTGGTCGGGCTCACACCGTGGTCGTGACGCTACAAAGTCTAGACACCATCCAGCCACACAAAGCAAGAAATGCATACAAGCAATGTATAGAGATAGGAAGGAGTATGAAGCAGTAATGCACACACAGATTTAAAGTGTTGACATACAGCAATGCGGCCTCACAAAATCTCATCTTCATAATCAGATCTCAGAAATCATGTTGCAATGACAAGTGTGACTGGAGCCATTGTGAATTGAATGCGTTTTTCTCTGCCCGGACCCCTGGTGGGAATTGCTGGGTTCTCGGTTTCCCTAAACTGGCTTGTTAGCAGCACTGTCCGTCCTCAGTGGAGTAGGGGTACAGCTACTGTAGCTGCAATGCAGGGGCACAGCTAGCTGCAATGTACAAACTTTTCCCACAAACATGCCAAGTGTCTGGCGAAGAAAAACAACCAGCCAGAATTGAAAAATGTCAAAACTTTCCCTTCAAACTACAACACCAGCTGATGCAGAAGTCTGACAGAAACCCGTCTCACCGCAGTTTGAGACTCTCTGGCGGCGTGAGCTCCAGGGTGTGTGTTGGGCCGTAAAGATTGACGACATACAGCTTCACCATCGGGTTGGGTTGGCCAGCCTGCACACACAACCAACAGCACAGACTTTAGACAAAAATCATCATTGCTTCTGGAATTGCCTTATGCAACACGATCTAAAATTGCACGTGCTACCAATAAACTACTGCATGAAGTGAAATTAATTATTAATTGAGAGTAGCAAATCAAGGTAGCCCTTTAAAATGGCTTTTCACACTTGTATACCCTGTATATAGCCCAGGGTTAGCCCTGGTTTAATTTATCTCACCTGTTACATTCTAACCCTGTTACATTCTAACCCCTGTTACATTCTAACCTGTTACATTCTAACCCCCTGTCACATTCTAACCCTGTTACATTCTAACCCCACAACGTTTCACACTATTGTTCTTAGCACCGCGTTTTGGGGATAGCACCACAGAAAGTGGTGCTAATATGCTTCGTAGCAGGGTTTGTTAACCCAGGGTTAAAAGTTGTTAACCCTCAGTGTTAACCCTCTTTCAAAAATGCAAGTTTGAAACACTGCTTAGCCCGGGGTTAAATGCATCCTTAACCCAGGGTTAAGAAAGATGTTAGCCCGGGGTTAAGTGTAGTGTGAAAAGCATATATTTGTACCAAAACATATCGTCAGACAAATATGGACAGTACAATTTTTCCTAACAAACAAAAAAGCTAAACATTAAAAAAGACGGCTGATTAAACAAGACGCAGTTCCAACAACAGTAGTTTGCTAGGCTAGTTCTGAGCTAGCTAGCTACTCCCTTTAAAGGCTCTGGTCTCAACATTGTTCAACATTGTTCCCAATATTACTGGCTGCATTGCATCATGGTCTATTGAGGCTACTCTCGGTGGAGAAATCGCTGCTTCTTCTACAATGGACTTCTCCCTGTTTGACTGTTCAATGTAAAACGGTGAGTAAAATGCTTAGGGCCGGATCTACTAAAGGTTTGCGTGTGTAAAAATGTGTGCAAACTCATAGCACGCACAAATAAATGTACAAACTGATCTACTAACAGTGCGCACTGAGGACTGCGTCTTGCAAATGTGCAAAATAACACGCCTTATCCAGTTAGTACTTTTGCCTCAATGAATATGCAAGATGGGGCCGTTTACACGCTATTTAGCAAAATATAAATAGATTAATGTAGCACACGCACTGTGATCTATCAAACCTGAACGCAATTTCGTTGATGGAGACTGCGTCTGTATTTAATACGTTTCAAGGGAAGGTGCAAACACCCTGCATGCGTAATTGTGCACAAATGACTGCCGTTATTGTAGCGAGAAGGAGACGTAGAAACTGCACTTGAATTGCACTTGTTGCTCAATGTTAGTTAGAGGCATCTCTTCCACCGTGCCCCCACCTGTTTTCTTTGCTGAGGTTTTATTATAAGCCAATTTTTCCCTTTCTTATATCTTGCCATCTTCTCTTAATTTCATCCGTTGTTCTTCTTGTTTTACCAATGGCATTTACTTTCTCACAGATGATCTCCCCAATAGTGTTCTTTTTTGTCATATTCAGATTTTTTTGCTATAGCTCATCCAAATGTTTATTTGCCTCTTCCACTAACACCTCTAATTCTATAGGCTCAAATTTCATTTTGCGCTTGCGGTTCTGTTGCCCATCCAAACTCTCCATGGTGCAAAACATTAAACACGCAAAACCCTCATTTAAATACTGCTGTCTCCACCACGTTTGCACCTGTTGTCATTTACGCACGCATTCTTAGTAAATCACCCGCAAAACGTCCATCAACCACACGCGCAAACTTTTAGAATGCACACGCAAATTAGTACCCTTTATTTGGGATCTTAGTAGATCCGCCCCTCAGTCTTTAATTTGAGAGGCCGACAACAAAACATGCTATCAAACTCCATTGTAGCACCACTGGAGATATCTCAGTGTGATATTGTGCGGTCTATGTTTGGCCAGTTTCCATGGGAATGAGAAAAATACACCAAACAACAAAATGGGCCCAGAAAATGCATTTCTATTGGTACATCACCCAATAGCTGTTAAAGTGTTTTAAGGTCGATTTTCCTTTAAATATGTGCCACTGCTCCTAAACTTTAAGAGTTGTTGGTGCTGATCCATCAATACCATACCACAAGCTCACTGCAAGCAATTTCATAATCAATATGTGAGTAGTTACAGCTGTTTTCTAGGCCGTTCTGTACCATGGGAGGCCACTCTATGCCAGGTTCACAGTGGCCTTATTCCAGTCTATTTACCTGTAACCTTGTAAAAAGTTGAACAAAAATACGATGAACAAAAATACTTTCTCTTTCACTTGCAAGGATGGAACACCACAATGTAAGCACAATTTTCATTAAGCGCTAACATGCTATTATTGTGCTTAAAATACTTTTAATATACTTGATACACTTAATACACAGGTAAATACACTGAAATACTGTGAGGTTAAGCATTACCCAATAAATGACAACAGACAGCTTGTCCTTCGTTTCTGGAAGGAAAGGAAACATGACGGCATGACAGCAGAGGAGTCACTCTCCTCTTGTACTGTAACCAGTGTTTACCTTTGGGTAAGGGTACTGCTTCCCTTTGGGGTATGTCATGCCAGTGAAGCGTGGTAATGCCATATTGGGCACCAGACTGTCATTAAGGACCAGGAAGGCCAACCTCTCTCCATCAGGCGACCACCAGTGTGCCACGTGGGTCTGAAGGATCTCCTCTGTTTAGAAAGACACACAGGGAAACAGAAATCCATCTTGCATTTAAACATGTTTTATACCTAATCAAAACTTATGAATCCACGTGAAGGTTAGGGTCGCTTTTTGATGTCACTTGTTAAATTGTCCAGTCATGAAGTGGAGATGAAGATGAAGGGGAGGAGACGGGTTAAAGAAGGATATCTAACAGTTTGGACCTCGGTAGTGAGTGTTGCACCCGGCGGTCCCGTTCTGTGAGCTTGTGTGGCCTCCCGACCCCCTTAGACAGCTTCCACTTCACAATAACAGCACTTAGAGTTGAGCTGCGGGGTAGCTCTAGCACGGAAGCAAATTGATGAACTGCCTTGTTGGAAAGGTGGCATCTTATGACGGTGCCACTTTGAAAGCCACTGAGCTCTTGTGGGATGTGTTACTGGCTTAAAGTATAATTCTGTTAGGTGTATTTGACTGGTGCTACATAGAAAATGGAGACCTGAAATAGCCTCAAAGAAATCTAATAAAATAATACAGTATTAAAGGTAGTGATAATTATGGGGTCAAACTTCTTGCAGAGACTGGTACATTACTGTACAAATATTAAGAAAGACGGAAGAAAATGTATTGCAGTTATCATGGTACTTGCAGCGATGCTTACTTAGGATTTTCATAATCTTTTACTCTCCAGAGTGAAGTGATGAGCCAAAGTTTCGTCTCCTAAATTTAATTACTTTTTCATCCCACATCTGTCACTTTAACCACATTTATACTATTATCGTTGTTCAGGATAAAACTGGCTTTTGTAGCTACTGTAATTCGACATTTCATTCCTCCTACTACTCTGCATTTGGGGAACAGTGAAAACCGTGATTAAGTGATTTATTTTCACTTTTACCAGAAGGTACATATTTGACATTTTATATCCAAATAGCACAAAACTGTAAAAAATCTTTCAATTACAGTTTTTCTCAGTCACTTTAGTACATTTCTCGAATCATCCTTAAGATTTGCAAAACAGTAAGCGCATTTCTCCAAACAATTGGTACAAACAGCACCACACAATGGATTACCTGCAAAAGCCTGTAACTTGCTCAAAATCCTTAGTTCATCTCTCAAAAGTAAATCTTCATGTCAACGAACATGTCAGTGCCATCAGAATGACAAGTCCTTGTGTCATTGAGTACAAACAAGATAGTAAACATGCTTAGCCATGTTGTCAATATAACAATTACTCTGATGGAAACTATGGCGAAGGTTTTGATGGCAATGATTGAAAATGCACACGGCTGCACTTTTTCTGTATGGCAGAAAAATCAATTTCAAGACGTATACAACCAATAATTGTTCAGATTGTCATACTTGTTAGTAATTTTCCTAAATGTGCTAAAACATTTGCAAATGGTAACAAAGAGAAATGCTCTTTCTGTTGTGCACAGGTTACAAAATGATGTGGAGAATTTCACGTATTGATTTGACGACTTCAATTGTCATTGGAGAATTGAGCCAAAGCAAGCAAGATTCACCTGAGAGCAATTCATCAATTCAGGACACATTTACAAAAAAAGTCTAATAGAAATGTATAGAAAATATGCTTGACAGATTATGACAATTGGTTCAACCATTTTGCATGTAATTACTTATTCAATGAACTAATGCCTAGATGTTCTGGGGAGTGAGACTATTCAACAGAGAACCAATATAATACATTTTGATCAACATGATAATGTAGGAAACAGCAGATGGTTGGACATAACCATTTGCATGAATGTGCCAAATTATTTGCAATTTGTTCAAAAGAATGAGAAGCTGTTTTTATGATGTGCACAAGTGACTAGATGATGTGGAGGTTGAACAAGTAGTTTTGAGAATTTCAATTCTGATCTGAGAAAGCGACCAAAGCGACTGAGAAAAACTGTAATAATAGGCGTGTTTTACTTTTAACACACACAAAATGACTCATCCCATCCAGTCGGGAGATATCTCCGCTAGAATAAACATGATCAATCTTTAACCTCTGTTTTTTTGGCTTTGAAATGAAGTTAGATATTATCATTTGTACCTAGCAGCGCCTCAGATCCACTCCAGCAACGCAGCATCTGATTATCAAAATGAACTTAAAACGGTACAATCCCATTTGGGACTTTTTTTTTTCCTTCACCAGACACTTGTCACACTGTGATAAAAGTTTCTGTGTTTGTCATTAAGTCTCTTTTAAAATGGTTTCTTAGGGTTAATTCATTCAAACAAGAGGCCATTCATATCCAGAATACTTACCTTCATAGAGCCAGTCAGCTATCCCATTAAAGATGACCCCCTCCTTCCCCGAGGACGTTAGTCTGAGGGAGTTACTCTTCACGTCTGATTGGTAGTAGATGTTATTTTCAAATATGTAGATCTGCAGACAAAAATCACAGCAGTTTGAAAAGGATTGACATGTGACATTATGCAGAAGGTAACAGGGATGCTATTATGTTCAGATTGCATCAGATAAAAGAAACTGGCAGAGGGAATGTCAACCTCGACAGGTATTAAATATGTGACGATTTTCAGGTTTCTATCCACTGGATGGTCAATTTCATACACACAGTATCTGATCAGACAGACCGGCTATTCTGTTAGAGTTAAACTGAAGCTCAGCGTCAGTT
Organism: Hoplostethus mediterraneus; assembly: GCA_034670385.1. NCBI lineage: Eukaryota > Metazoa > Chordata > Actinopteri > Trachichthyiformes > Trachichthyidae > Hoplostethus > Hoplostethus mediterraneus. Next base: position 5,194,065 of record JAXDDW010000014.1, read on the forward strand.
CAATCAGGAAGGCTACCTCCCTCATTTATGAGCACGCCCCCAGCTCTGCATCGTCCAATCACCATAGCCCACGGTCCTTTCTCCTCCCCTTCCTCCCTCTCCAGAAACCAATCACTAACCATTTCCCTCTATTTGTTTCCCCTCAGCTGCTTCCTTGTTTCTGTCATTTCAGTTGCCTAAACCGCACCAGACCGACGCACCACCTCCTCCCCCGCCACCACCAGCATCGCTGGAAACCTCTTGGAGTCTACGCAAAACCTCTGCACATTTCTCATGCCGTTAATAAATGTTTATAATTGTAATCCTCACCTCTCGTGATTGAAATGTAACATTCAATCCACAACATTTTCATGTGAATAAATGTCCATTTTTGTACTCTCTATCGGCAATCGCTATAACACAACAGTGATCCAACATCTATCCATCTATCCATTTACGTTTCCAGCAACAGAAACAGCGTTTTGTTTGGAATCAATAGAAGAAAAACTGGGTAGTTAGCACGAGACAGACAAAGAAAAGAGCGCCACCTACAGAAACTTCATCAACAGAAAACCCCAGGAGAAAGACTCCTCAGTTTGAACTGTCCACTCGTCCCTCCATGAGAATATGTTTTGGAGACAATGCATGAGGCAATGCATCTGACAAATTAAAAGTCCAGCTTGTGAAGCCAACACCCCGAGTCCAGCTCAGATGGAGACAGTTTATCCACAATCCTACTTTGGCATTTCCAAAAAGCCAGACATCTGTGGGCTTATGTGATCTCCCATAAAATCGAGATGCCATCTAGATTGAAGGCATCAGGGTGTAAGCACACCAGAAGGCAGTGTACGCGAGGTATACAAGGTTCAGAGAAAATACTTCTCAACAGCAGACACTTTGACAGTTCACCGTACAACGATGGTGTCAGAACGATCATCCATGTGAGGTTCTGCTGCTACAGGTTGGATCTTTCAGAGTAGAGGAGAAAACTGGAGTTATACATGCTATGATCATTGAAACAGTTCATGTTCATTGTTATGTGACTTACTTCCCTCCCTCGACACGCCATTCCCTTTCGTTCAACTCCAAGCAATATAAAAAAAAAAATTCTGAGATGACGAAATAAGTCCCACCTTAGACAGCATTTCTCACCAATCACCATTGCCCTCCGTGGTTACATCTCCGCCTCGTTTCAAGCCCTTAAGTTCAGAGTTTTTCTGCCTTAAAGTAGTTCCTATGAAATGCATTAAACATGCAGATACACAAATCAAGCCTGCAGATTACATCATGTTAAATTTCAGACTTTTTAAGACATTTTGAAGGCCAGTTACAACAAAACATGAGACCAATTTCACAACTGAAATAGATATGAAACTGAAAACACCTAGCTATCAGAATACAGGTCTGCATCACTAGATTGATTTCTCACTGGAAAAATTGTGTACTAAGAAACCACAATACAATCTGAAACTGAATTTAAGACCTAAATGCTTTATTTATTTATTTATTTAACTCAAGACCTTTCCATGAGTTTAGATCATATCATTTAAGACATTTTGAGACCTTTTCAGGAGGTGTAGACACCCTGAAAGCAATCGGATGATAATAAACTGCTTCTTATCTGCTTACTTGTTTCAAAATGTAGAAAACAGGTAAAATGTAATCTAGGAAATCCCTAGAAGCTACTGGTTACCACACAAAACCACAGGACTTCCATGAGGCTTAGAGGGCACTCTGGAAAATATATTTAACTATTGTCGCAATTTTCAGCACTACAGCGGGAAAACGGTCAAAGTAGAACTAATCTACGTGCACAAGCGCATTTTGTGAACTGGCACAAATCAGTACCCCACTCCGCTAGATCATCTTTGTGTCACTACGTGCACTGCTTCAGACCACGCTGAATGGAGACAAACACCCAATTTATATTCATTAAATAACACCGTGGCACCTTACTAATGGGAATACACCTATGACAGAATTCCCAGGGAAATATTTGCGCCAACCCCTCAGAATTGGAGCCTCTTTCCCAATATACACATGCAATGTCGCCGTTTCATAAGACGCACTCGCGGCTAATGATGCAGCATACGCCTCTCGAGAGCTGGAAAGCCCACACATCTGTCTGCCTCTCACCCCTTATCACCATAATGGCTTCCTAATGGAGATGTGCTTGATTTATGCTCAAATACTCCATGTTGAAAGTTGCACATGTAAACAAAGAGACTCTACTAGCCTTTTAGCTGTCAACAACGTAGCCTGCCCATCTGTCCAGTTTAGATACATGTAAAGATGTAAAGGTATGATGGGAGGAACTTAGCGATTTAGGTTCCTTCAACAAGTGAACTTGAGTACATTCTGACGAGAGCCAGGAACAGCCTGACACTAAAACCACCAAGAAGAACTTAAGAGGACACTTTTTTATGGTTTAACATATGTAGCATGTAGCACACACACCCACACACACACACACACACACACACACACAGACTTAATAACAAACCATGTTGGAAAGAGACAATACTCAATAAGTGTCTTTTTTAGGGGTGATATACTAAATGTGGTGTTGTAGGGTGGCAAGAGAGGACAATGTGTACCTTCTAAATGAAATGCTTCTAAATTCATCAACAGATACATTGATCTGCACCCCAACAGGGTTGAAGGCTACAGTATAGAGCCTCCAATGACTTTGTGTGGTTTACCTTTTTGTGTATTTTTTGTCTCATAAAAAACTGAAAAAATAAATACAAATTGCAAATGAGAAAAAAAAAAAAACACCAAAAGAGGTTTATGTAATGTAACCACAAAATAAAAGAGAAAAAAATGTAATTCTGAGAGAGAGGAACCGGTGAATTGGGCCCAGAAACCAAATTACGTCAAGACTCATCATGGAGACGATTTATGGACAAACAAAAAAAAAACGCATACAAAACACACAAAAGAAATAAAAAGATAAAAAATAAAAAAATAAACGCAGGAAAAGTGAGAACGAGGTCGAGTGTGTGTGTGTGTGTGTGTGTGTGTGTGTGTGTGTGTGTGTGTGTGTGTGCTCACCAGTTGTTGGCCCTGTACTCCCCAGGCAGCGTACTGCAGGACAGAGTTCACCACCTCAGGAGGGTCCAGCTCCCACACCTCCCTGGAAAAAAAGACAACAAGCAATATCATCAGTGACCTCCGGAGCGAGGGAGGGCAACCTACCGACAAACACTCAGTCAACAAATGGCGTTGATTAATACCCAACATTTAATTCATTCTCTACATTGATTGGTGGTTGCAAATTATGCATTCACCACAATAGCTTTCACAAAAATACTAATTACTAATACTAATTACTAATTACTGATGACAGGTCATTCTGCCACATCAGATGTTTCACAGCAAAAAAAAAACACATACCGTGTATGAATGTTGTAGATGCTGTAGGAGGCCATGTAGGAATGGCGGTAAACCTGGAGCAAAATAAAGAGAGTAAAAAAGATGAAGTGCATGAAACGTCAAGGAGAGAAGCAGCTCCAGATAATGACATAATAAAAAAAAGGAAAGGAAAAAGGCCTCAAACAAAATAGACTGCTGCCTGTTTGCACTGATAGAATCTGTAGACAATGCAATTTGCATGGGTGACAGCTGTGGGACGAGACATTTTAATTCCATCTGAGAAACCCATCATCACCAAGTGCCTCTGCTCAGAAAGCCCGGAGGGGAACGAGGAGGAGAGGAAGAAAGAGGGAGAGAGAGAGAGAGAGAGAGAGAGAGAGAGAGAGTGAAGGAGAGAGAGAGAGAGGCAGAGAGAAAGAAAGACAAAGACAGAGAGAGAGAGGGACAGAGATGGAGAGGCAGAGAGAGAGAAAGACAAAGACAGGGAGAGAGAGAGAGAGAGAGAGAGAGAGAGAGAGAGAGAGAAACAAAGACAGGGAGAGACAGAGAGAGAGAGAGAGAGAGAGACAAAGACAGGGAGGAGAGAGAGAGAGAGAAAGACAGAGAGGGAGAGAGAGAGAGAGAGAGACAGACAGAGACAGAGAGAGGGACAGAGATGGAGAGGCAGAGCGAGAGAAGGACAAAGACAGAGAGAGAGAGAGAGAGAGAGCGAGCGAGACAGAGAGAGAGAGAGACATCAAATGTGGCTGTGGCAGTGGGGTGCATGTAGAGCTGTGTGATTCCCCTGGAGGATCTGTGCCTGATGATAGACCTCTGAGCGTGGTTAGCGCTCAGCAGACAAACAGGCCAGGTTGCATTTCATCATGAGGAAGACATCCATGCACTCAGCTGACACACAGCCTGCGGATCTGTTACAGGAACCAAGCTGCACATGGAAGTCTGGACTGAAGGAGATTGATCATTGATCAGAGGTGTAAATCAGAGCTGTCTTCAAATTCCCTTTCAATGAAAACAATTCAGGAGGTGAATTTGCTTCCAAATTCAAAAGGTAAAAAACTTGGTTGTCATATCTACTGAGAAACCAGTGTGTATGAATTATCTAACATTCACAAATATACTGTAATGTCTAATTGATTGAAATGAAAGTCAATTGGCCATGATGTATTTTTCTCTGCCTTTGGTAGAGATAAGAAGACGCTTCATGGCTTAGAAAAAGATTCAGGTTGCAGCATCAGCTAGTTGCAACGTGCAGCTAGTTTAATTCTGATGCATGAAGGGAAGGGGGTAATGAAGGTGTGCACACCCAACCTGTCTTCAGCTGCTGGATTAAAGAGTCATGAAAATAAGTACCAAACAGAAGATCCGCACACTGGATTAGAGGCCCTTTCTGAAGGCTTTATTTGACCCTAAGGTCTTCATCAGAAATACACGACTCAATGGACAAAAATATGAATAGTGCTGAAAAGAAAAGAAAGGCTGAGGGGAAAAAGAGAAAAGAGATTCACATGCTTGTGTATGTTTGATATATCTGTTTGAGCAGACAGGGGGCCAGAAACTGGGCTACCAGAAAGCAGGATGGATAGCTGAAATTAAAACAGGGCGGACTTGGGTGCCATGAATAATGCACAACGGATAAGGATTGTGAAAGGGCTTGAAGGAGATCTCGGCTAAGACAGTGATAGGGGCCAAGAGTGATGAGTGATTGGGGCTCTCCTCCAAATAGCAGTGACAAGCTCAGATGAGTGATCTGAGCTGGGACAGTAGTTGGTCTAACTGATGGTTTTGACGAATGGCTGCGCTGTGCCATTTACAAAGCAGGTATCAGTGAAGTAGGAACAGGCAGAAGTCCTCCGTAGCAGGACAACCATGTAAGCCTAAGCATCTACACATGCACTGTAAGATGGTTTTCTGTGATACCTTGACCTCCACATGAACAGTAGCTGGTACAAATGTAGAGTTTTGACCGTGGGCACTTCAGGGTGGACCTTCAGGGTCATGGAGATATGGTTCTCCACCTAGGACCAGTTGCTAACCATTGGTTCACCCTGCTGTCTGGGTCCTGTCTGGTCAGACCCTGGTTACCCTCTTTCACAAAATGACATTCAAATAAAGAGCAGTAAGCCTCACATATTTTGTGCACATGCTTCGGTTTTGGCTAATCGTCTGTTACCAGATGTTTTCCTCACTTCCTTTCACTTCCTTTTAGCATTGTGCCAATGAAAGAGAAGGGTTTAGCTGGACAATGGAATGTGGGTATAAAAGCAAAAAGTAAAGTGTGAATAACAGACTAAATAAAGGGAAATAAATGCAACAAAATCCAGAGTTTTGTTTTTTTAACCAATCACAACGATCCAGTGACTGAAACATGGATACAGAAATGCGTCCAGACGTGCATCGACAGCATTTGCAGATGTAGATGTACACAGATGTACACATACACAGAGATGTATCCAGAAATATGTACCAGCTCATACACAAAGATATGCACAGGAATATGAACAAGTCGTGTGTGTGCAGTACCGAGCAGCCCAGAGCAAAGGGAAACCTGCCTAGTTGACTGGGGCTGTTGTGGCAGCAAGCATTATGCAGCTGAATGGCAGTCGGCACAAAGGAGCGCTTGAAGTGCTCGTCGGTGAACACCAGGGGATGAGCCAGAGGCCAAAGGTGCTCTGTAGGCGCTTCAGCTCATCGTGGCCAGGGTGGGAGGTTCTGTCCAAGGTTTTGTTCATTCTGGACCTCATCCTTCCCTCCGACTCCAGGCTGTCCAGGCTCAGCCCTATGCCAGAGCTAACCTTTTTACTACAAGCATGTTAAGCCATCTCCCACTTTGATGCTTTCCCCTTAGCAGATAACAGTAAAGACCAGTGCTGATTGGTAAAAGATGCAGATTAGTCTGAAGATCTTGGTACCCGCTCTTTCGTCTTATTAGCGCTAAGCTGCAGGTAGTTCTTGCACCACATGACGAAGCTCTCCACTGGCCTCCGATACGCCTCCTACTTGCCCTAGCTGATGCATCCTTCAAACGAGGAGTCATCGGAGAACTTCAAAGCTAGTGGGTTGATGAGTGGCATCTTGTAAAGCCATTAGCTAGCATGTGATTGCCTCGGTGCCCATGTGGGTTAAGTTGTGGGTGTGGCAAGGGGATGAAAACAGTCAGAGTTAATCATCTGCCAGCTTTGCAGCAGAAATAGAATTTACTATCCCCCTGTGTAACATCTGCTGAGTCTAGCTAGGGTTTGGCTGCTTTAGTAATAAGGATGTAGCACGAGCAAAGTGGAGCAGGGCACTGTCCTCTGGATGATGTAGTGGAGATTGGACACACCTACTGGAGCAGTTGTATTATTTTGAAATGGCAGCAGTGTGACTGTAGTTCATTATACATCCCATAGACGTTGAGCACCAGGTGAAATATTATTGTATTATTTTTTTATTTTATTATTTGAATGTAAATGGAGCCTAACCTACAATGAAGACAGAGTACATTACTAAATATGTTTTTTCCCCAAAGTCCAACAAGTGAACTCCAAAATAAAATAGATGTTAACGAGGCTTCTGGAAGTTAGAAATCCATTGCACAAATGCTATAATAGCGTTTTGAAGCATTTCCTGTAAGTATTCACATGCAGCCCATATCAATAATAGACACTGTGAGAAAGTGATTTGCTTTCACTCTCATACTGAAAGTAAATTATTGTTTACAGAGAAGAAGAGCATCCTGAAAGCTCCAAGTGAAATGTATTGACTTCCCACCGCCAGAGCGTTACATCTCAGCACATAATGAACGGTACGTAGCTGGCTTAGGGGTTGAGGCTACTCAATAGAAATCTGCAGTAGTTATTACAAATATCTCTCTGTATGTCGATAACTCCGCCTGTGGGTAAGAATTTAGTCCTCAACGTGCTCTACATACATTTCTCAAGCTTGGACATCCTCAAATGAAACATCCCAACCTTCTGATATGAAACAGAAAACCCTCTTGAGTCCACAAACGAGGAGAAGGTTTACAAGTCACTTTTCACCCACTCTCCAATAACTGATGTGGAGGGCTCACATGGGTATGGTGACCTTTGTTGCTAGCTTGATGATGTGAAAATGTGACATTTTCAATGCTCAAATGCAATAGTGGCTGTGAAGATGAATCGAAGTTCGCCCAAAGCAAAAAGAATGGGTGACAAGTACAAAAACAACAAAAAAACAAAACATGATTTATTATTATAAAGTTTGTAAACACAAACTTTTAAAACACATATTATGTTTGTACCTCTGCCCAAAAACATATACTGTATAGTGAATATAGTGGTTTAATGCTGGGGACACACTAGAGCAGCGGTTCCCAACCGTTTTTGTACTACGGACCGGTGCATATAATTACAAAATTATAATAATTACCGGAGGAGTCAATTATTGAGAATTTTTAATGTATGGTTGACAATATCAACATTTAGATTGACTAGCATATATAGCTATATGCGCCAGCAGGTGGCAACAGAAGGCTAATTTTAGAAAATTAATATTATTTGATGAGAAATATGTCAATCAGACATAGAGCGCTTTTACTGTAATCAGAAATCACCGTTTCCCCTTTAACGTTACACCATTATCAGCCTATCATTTTCAAAATGTATATTAAATGTATAGTTAGCCTGTTATTACAGACTATTCGTAAAAATTATGACTTACCGGCAGTCAGTCAGTCTGTCAGTGAGATACCTGGGCTTGTTTGCCTGACACAAGAAAGTCTTATCGAGGCGAGATTGTTGAGAGTGACACACGCAACATGTTTCTCGTGTTTCTCGATTTAAACGTGTTTAAATCTTATTATTATTGTTTATTTATTTATTTTAAGTAGTCAAGCCACAGGACCGGCAGCAGACACTTCACAGGCCCGGTACCGGTCCACAGGCCCGGGGGTTGGGAACCCCTGCACTAGAGGATTATCAGGCCAACTAACAGATCATCTGGTAGTGTGAAGGGTTTGCAGATTCAATATGACACACCGACATGACCGACACCCGATCATATCACACACGTTCAATACCCGACGTCTGGACGGGTCTAGGAGAAATGAAAAAGTATAAATATGAGATCTCTTCTTGGTTTGGTTTTCCTATGGGGAAGGCTGTATATAACCGAGTCATTCAAATGGTATTGTCTAAAAAAGTGACCCTTATTGATTAACCAGCATTTGGCACTGGGCGGGTGGGGATTCAGACCCTGGCGGTAAGTCTACAGCATCTTCTGAACGAGGAATAAGAAACAAAAAGAAAAAAAAGTCAGCCGAGAGTTTCCTGGGAATGTCACCCCAAAAGAACTGTAATTGAGTCTCCGCCCCCCCTTGCTATCGACCCACTTGTAAGCAAAGAGCGGAAAATCGATAGCCGGCAGCTCTCAGGGTGTATCCGCACAATGTCTGAGGGCCGAACGGAGACCAAAGAATAACAAAGCATTGCAGTCCTTCCCTGTTACAACGAAGGCTCGTTCTGATTAAAGCATATGTGCGGCAAGCGCTGGGACCCTCAGGTTACCATGGCAACGTTGCCTCTAGTTAAACGTACAGGTAGGACGCTCTGGGCTTTTGTGTCTTGGAGATGTTTGCGGCCCTGAGCATTTCATTCCTGTGTGATTTGGATTCCTATTTGTGATTGTCGGATGTTATGAATGACTGTTGCTGCTTTCAGTATTACAGTAGTTTGACTGTTCTTGGGATCAAACGCGTGACTTTTTGTGGCCACGCTGTCTCTCTGATGCATTCAGGTGTAATCAGAGACCGAAAGTCCAAGTACGAGGTGTAGCCAGGGACTTTTGGGGACACATTCAGGAACCCAGGTGTTGTATTTTAACATCAAAATCGCAAAGGTGAGCTATTTGGATTTTGTTGCCATGAGTGGAAAAATGTTGATGAATGATATTTGGTGCTATTCTACTTCTTGCACTGTGCCAGCTACCATTCAACACCCCCCCCCCAAAAAAAACCCTACCAATTCACTACAGATGGACAGAATACAGGTGTGGTGTTTAGGGACACAGGTGCTGTTTATCTGCTGTGAAATAATACATCAGTGGGCTATTTGTTTTTTCTGCAATACCACATGGGCTCAACTGCATTGATAGTTTCTGTCTCGCCTTCTTTCTCTCTTTTTTTTCCCAGCATTACATCTGTGATTCCCCACTCGGTGTATTTGATCTTTAATCAGCATTTGTGGCTCAAGTTGGGGTATCGGAAACCGAATTCAACCCGTGCACATTTTGAAAAACATCATTCACTGCCTGGAGAAAGAGAATGGATTATTTCACTTTCACATTCACAGCAAAAAATCGAGTACTCGCAGAAAGAGAAAAATACAGAATAAATACAAGCATACAATCCATCTCTGTCATGACAAGCAAACAATGGAGGCTGCCTTTCAAGCTTCAGGACAAATCAGTCAACTACAAACCCACACACGCTGTAGCCTTGTTCAGGAAGGCATTTGGCTCCTACTCAAACCTCATTAGCTTTACGCTAATTCTTATCACCGACAAAAGCACGGGAAAAAACAGTGAGGAGGCCTCGGGAGTTGCATTGAGGAAAGCATTACAAGGTGTTTACTAAAAACCAAGCCTATTGTCAGGAGTGACATCCAGGCCGCCCAGAGATTACGAGCTTTTCTTCACAGCTTAATCACTCCCAGATACAGATGTTGTCAGATAGAAGGCATGTAATCCTGGAGCTAGGTGAAGCTACGAGAGAGTTCCCCAACACCTTTCAACAGGAAACTCCTTCACTCGTTTTAGAGCAGATCTGATTACCTTGGTCATTCATTTCAACATTCATTACACCCGAGTGAAAATCACCTCAATTTGCCTTCATTTCATGCATGGGCTCTGCACGCTGCACCAGATACTGCAGAATGACTGGACACCTCACATGCACAAGAGCAACAGGTAGACAGTGGAAGTACAATATGTGTATAAATAGACTCAATGTTTTGTATGGTACAAGTGAAGTGTGTGTGTGTGTGTGTGTGTGTGTGTGTGTGTGTGTGTGTGTGTGTGTGTGTGTGTGTGTGTGTGTGTGTGGGAGCTGTACAGTGTAGATATGGTGGGAGATTGCATTAGGGGCATGAAGGATTTCTCATCCTGTTGATAAAGGCTAGCGCTCCGGGTGGGGGTAAAATGCTCCGGCGCTGGGTGATCTTTGTTTTGACAGAGCTGTATTCTTTGCGAGACGAGAGTCTGACGAACACACACAGTTTCCCAGCGATGACAGCTCAGCAGCAACCTCCTCTGCATACCTCCGGCCCTGAGGAGTGCAGCTTGGAAGTACACTTAAGACTTCTTCTATTGTTTTGTCTTTTCAGTGGGGGGGGGGGGGGGGGGCGCATTTCAGGCATTTAGCTGATCCTGAAGGACTTGCAATGAGCGCAACAGCCGAATGCCTTAAATTCCTAGATGACAAACTTTACGAGCAATCAAAAATAAGGAGTGCAAGGGTGAGAGGTGAAAGATGAGTGATGGTTATTACAGTTTTAGATGTGTTCTGGCAGACACTAATATCTAGGAGCTGTTTGTCCATCCTTGGGATTGAAAATGCAGCATGTTTTGCCTTCATTTGTATCATGACCAAGCCACATGCTGTCATCAGCACTGTACAGACACGCAGTACCGATGTGTCATCGCTTATCTTATCCAGAAAACACGACTACTCTCTTCTCAGCAGATGAGTCAATCAGCTGCTCATATCCGTGTAGTGATTCAGGGAGCAGCAGGCTGGGTACCTCGGTCATCACAGTGTTAGTCAGCGTTATCCAGAACCACTATGCACACAGCAGGTAGAGCCGCTGTACATCCACACATGTTCATTTTCTTTACCTACGTATTCCTGTTCAGTCATGGGGGCTGAAGCCTCTCCCAGCATGCATTGGGTGGAAGGCAGGGGAAAAACAACCTGGAAAGGTCGCCGGTCCATTATCAGAGCAAACACACACAGACATTCACATTCTCACTTATGGGGCAATTTAGAGTCTCCACTTGGCCTGACTTGGATGTCTCAGGAAACTGGAGTGTGGTTTGTAAACTGCAGAAGGTAAACAGCTCAGCCTGAACGCAGACTAGAAAGAAAATAATCTGTTTCATCTCAACTGAGAATCGTTGTAACACATACAAACAACATTTACCAAAAGAAGTGTGCTGGCGTTATTGCATCACTATTATATGTTATTATATCTACACTAGTCACCTGGTCACAACCTCAGTCAGGTCACCTGGAGGAGGAGGACCCAGGAACATCACTGGAGATGTGTCCAGGTCGCAGCATCAGCAGATATGCTCTGTATCTGCTGTACTGATACATCTGCACCGTGCCACCCACCATGTGTTTACTTCATTAAACCCCAACGATGATCCGCTGTACATCTCTCTGCTTTCCTCCTGCTGCCTGAGGGTCTGATGGAGCTCCATACGCTGCCTCCACCCTCCTCCATTAGCTGTGTGAGCTGTAGCCAAAGGGGGGGGGGGGGCTTTTAACCCTAATCAGGGGCCACTATTTGTCTGCCTCCCTTTGCTCACACCCAGTGCTTATCAAATTCATTATTTTCTACACTGTATTGTAATATGATACATATAACACACCAACAATATTCAGCTGTAGGAACAAGCTTTTTCATACCACTGTAGATTAATCTTTAGTCAAGCCGTGGGAAGTGAAACAAAACGTTTATCGCTGTTCAAAACAAGCAATTTGGAGATAACGGATGCAGAACATTATTTAGTGTTTGGTTTTTATTTGTAGCTGGTTGGAAATATTACAAAGCAAATCTGAATGTGTGAACCAAAACAAACATTAAAAGGCGACACGAGGAAAAGCAGAATCAAAATCCGCCTCTCTACCACGGGGCTCGGATTGTGCACAAGGTGTAGGTGAGTATTATATTTCATGCAGCGCAGCGGGAGTGAACCCGTAAGAAAAGTTGTTTAATTTCCTTGCAGAATTCCCTCATCATCATTCTTCAACACTGTTCTGCTGGTGATAAGCTCACGGTTGTTTGTTTCACACCATGCTGCCAGGCAAGATGATGGCTGGGCCAACAAATATGAGGATAAGTAAATAAATACACAATGAATGGTGGGTAGCTATATTTTTCCATGTATGATTTCAATGTATGTATAAAGATCAATGTAAAATCTGAATCATTTCTTCTTTCAGCTGCATGACGCCACACAGACTCCTCAGTTTGTGTATGTATTTAACTGACTGCAAGATAATGGCCTCACTGACATTAAAGGGTAATTCTGGGATTTTTCAACCTGGCCTCTATATCCACAAAATCGCCTATACCACAAAATAGGTCCCAAAAGTTTCGGAGTTGCTCCGGTAGATCGGCTCAGTCGGCAGTCGCGAAACAGGCTCAATGGCTGCAACGTAATCTGTTGGGGCATAGAGGCACGGTCAAAGTACGTCCACTAAAAGTGCTTGATTTTGCCACTGACAGGCTCAGATTGTTATTTGTGTGTCTGACAACATTACTGAAAAGATCGCTACAGAAATAGACATTTTTTAACCAGAAAACTAAAGTGTAGCTCAAGGAGAAGTCCTGCTCTGAAATGGACGGTGGACAAAGGTAGTCTATAGCGAGAGGGTTCACTTGTTGCAAGAAGAGGACGGTAGAAAGATTTATGTTTACACCATCCTCTTCTTGCAACAAGTCAACCCTTTTGCTTTCATAGACCACCTTTGTCACATTTCCAACAACTCTGAACTATGAACTCTGAACTCTGACAAAGGTGGTCTATCTACCAATCTACCGGAGCAACTCCGAAACTTTTGGGCTCTACTTTGCGGTATGATAGGCGATTTTGTGGATATAGAGGCCAGGTTGAAAAATCCCGGAATTGCCCTTTAAAGCTTATAGGAAAATAAAGCAAAACGTGTTGAAAACAGTTAACGAAACAAATTCTCCATCTCTTTGTCCCTCAAAATAACCCAAAGCTGGACTGGCCTCTCGGCTGGTACTGCCGCGTTGCTCCAAGCTGCAGGCTAACTGTAACCCCCTCAACGCAAAATATGGAAACCAGCTGTGATGAATGTCTCGCCTCTAATCCTTGTTGATCCCTTCCAGAGTCGAGGGTTCAATTTGCACATCTCATTTTGCATCTCTTTCTGATGGAAAGCTGGTAATTATGGTAGGAACTTGCCCCGCTGCTCTATTAGTGAAAGAATGTGACCTGCCAATCGCACAAGGGGCCACAGCGCAATTTATAATCTGGCCCCGCCCCCCCCCCCCAAACGACTTTAATCACACAAGGGTTGGAGTGGGTGTTTACTCAACACCGGTGATGGATTCCAACATGGGTTTTGCCTTGTCTTGCTGGGACGTGTGTCCTTACAGCCAGGCGTGGTGTGATGGAGTGGTGAAAGAGTGCACCCCGTGTCTCGTCTCATCAAACCTCGCGGCTCAAGAGTCATTTTCAGCACAACAACACAAACCTATGTAAATACACAAGCCGGCAGCAGGCAGCTTACAGTGCGACGCTCCATGTCAACAATGCGTCGCGTAAAATAGGCTTCAGTAAATAGAGTCAATCTACACCAGCACGACACAAACAGATTGACTCGTTGCAAGATTTTGAGAAGGGACAAATAAGGTCTGTCTTTCACCGTTGCATTGTGGGTTTCCTCAGGACCTTACCTGTTTCACATCATAAGCGAAGAGTACATATTTTAAGTCGGGGGAGATGGAATACTTCGCCACGTAGAAGTTAATCTGGTGGAAAACACAGATGAGACAGAGAGAGAGAGAAAGAGGGGGGATAAATAACTAGCTCTTTCCAATCCATGCAGTATTTGCAAAGTCATTATTACAGTATCAACAGGGGGGCTGATAGGAGGGTGTGTTGATATTGGCATGCTAGGGCTACATGGTGTACAGTATGCATATATGAGAGAAATATCCACTTACAAATGTGGTGTTTGTCAGAACAATCTCCGTCTCGTTTGTGAGGATGTTGAACTTGATGACATGGCCGTCACTGTTCCGGTAGATGACTTCAGAGTCTGAACACAAACAGGAGGAGAAAAAAAACATCTGCATGAGGCAAATTGAATCTTCAGAGAAAAAGCAGCAGAGAAAAAAAAACTTCAAAGCGGCGCTACAGTCTGAAGCAGCCGTCCCTGTTCTATTTAGCATTACAAAGATGTTGTGGAAACAAATATCTTGCTGCTTCATTGTTCCCGAAAATTAAATAACAGTAACAAGATAGCGGCGGCGGCAAGCAGGCTCAAGTTCGAGCGGGCTGTGATGTAATGTGATTAACATCCAAAATCAAAGTGAGATTTCACGGCCAAACAAAGACGAGGTCTGAACATTTTCTAGGTAACGCGCCTTGTTCTCTATTGATGGGAAACGTATTGTGCAGCAAATCGGGAAAACATCTTTTGTAGCGGGCTGAAGTGGTCAGACGTGACTGCATTGTCTGCTTTGTGTCTTACGCAGACATTCAAGGAGCGCACCTCAAATGTCATCCGATGGGGAGCACCACAAACGGCGATCTTTGTGGTGTGTACATAACATAGGACACAATAACGCACACAATGTCAAAGGTAAGCACACAAAAGCATTCACGCACACACACACACACACACACTTGGGGGAAACAGCAACTACAAAGCACAGCTGGGTGTCTAAGCGATGTCAAGGTACAATACGCCAACCGTAAACAAAAAAAACTGTTGAAACCCAATCAGTGAGCCTCTCTTTTGTCCAAGTTATGACACAGCTTTTAATTAAGTCGTCCATTTCTGCAGGTTGTTATGGTGCGTTGAGGGAGCAGCAGCAGCCTCGATAAGTGACAGGGTTCAAATCCCTGCAGCATCCGCTCCCTCGGTGCAAAAACGTCCTTGCAAGTCTATAAAATGCCTGTGAAATTCAAAACGAGGAGGCAAAAAATAATTAGAAGCCCCCATTTTTTTTTTTTGCGTTTCACCCTGTTGACATCATTTTGTTGTCAAATATCCATGCGTGAATGTGACTGCTGTCCCCTGCAGATGAGCCTGACCAGGCAATTCCTTCCAGTTTGTTCTGGGCAAGAAAAATGGAAGCAGTTTTTTTTTTAACAGAGCACGCAGCCTGAAGCGGTAGAAAATGTTGGCATCACGCAGCCAAGCAGTAGAAGAGAATGCCAACCCCACAAATCCACCGCGTCAGCAAAAAAATATAATAGCCAATATCGTAAAAAAAACTTAACAATGAAAGGGGGGGGGGGCGGACGGGTTGGGGACAGAGTGGCGAAAGCAGCACCTTCCTCTGCCTGACTACCAGTTACACCAAGTGTAAAACAGATCTTAGTGGTACAAGTTGAGTGTTTATTTGTCAATGCACAGTGCTAAGGGACTAATATGCTCCTGAAAATCAGATTAAAACATCTTCCACATAATTTCTATGAATTTCTATGAATAATAATGCTAAATTAGCCTTGAGTAATAGTAATAATAATAATAATAGAAAACCAATCAGAGGCTGCAGATAGCTGCATCAGTTGTTTGTTCGATAGTTTGTGCGACGCTTTAAGCCCAATCCAGCCCAACGTAATTGTTTCTTCTATGACCTTGTGGGCTCATCACAGTAATAGGTATCATCACATCTGACGAGCTGCATATAGAAACCCATTGCCAAGGGGCCAAAGATCAGTCCAAATGAGGATGCTCAAACACCATGTACAATGAAAATGACTTGTCAGAAGTCCTTATCTCACACTTGCCTTATCTTGTTTGATCATCAAATTTGTTGTGGAGTTTTATTTGTTTGTGCTGCTGCTCTGCCTCCAAAGCATTATTGGACTATAGCGTCTGTGTGTGTGTGTGTGTGTGTGTGTGTGTGTGTGTAGATATACTGGGTATGTATTTCATATGTGTGTTTGAACAGCAAAGTTTGAATAAAGCCCTCGTTAGCCTCTCATATGTGTACGTGTTTGTGTGAGAAGTGTCTATGAGTGTGTCTCTGTATGTCCTTGCATTTCTGTCTGGATGGTGTGTGTGTGTGTGTGTGTGTGTGTGTGTGTGTGTGTGTGTGTGTGTGTGTGTGTAGTAAGTAAGTATGTGTCTGGGTCTCTGAGGTTATCCGGTGCCATTGGGATCCATATAGTAATGAAGGGCTTTATAAGTAAGCAGAACTGTCCTCTGGCTAATCCGAAACAGCTGGCAGGGCAGTCCGGAGCCTGAATGTGGATGGCAGAATGCACCCTCAGGAATAGGCTTTCCCACCTTCCAGGAGAGTTCAGACACTTCCTTCTGGCAAAACTCCTGAGTCAATTCCCAGTATGGGTGTTAGCAACCTTGGTGGCGGGCAAGTGGCAGAAAAATCCAGGTTCAGAAAGTAAAAGGACTTGCCAGCGGAGGGACTAATAATTTGCGATCACCTGGTTAGGAGCATAGGTGGAGGAAGATGCTGGCAGCACCCACGTAGCAATTTACAATGAATACACCAACACACTGAAAATGAGATCTTGCAGCAGCTGTAAAGCCACATGGCAAGTTATCGTAAATGTGTTTGTTGGAAATTGGAGATTAGAAAAATGTACACGGAATACGATATAAAAATAACAACCCAACTTCATTTGAACTACCAGGGACTGTTGTCCTTGTTTACAGTGAAGTGAAGGTGGTGGGCGTTGGGAGACGGTGTACAGCTAACAAATACCTGGTTGCTCAGCTGAAATAGTTCCAAAGATAAACCTGGCAACGTCATCATCACACGTTCATTATGATTTGTTTTTAAAAATCATAAATCTACACGCCATATAATAAAAAACAATAACCCTAAGCCTGTTACTTCTAACTTTGAATCATGCTAGCCGCCAACTATCATCAACATGTCATGCTAAAGAGTTAGCATGGAGCTCCAGAGCGATCTACTGGGGACACATGGATGATTTTGGTGTCTATGTTCTCATCTACCAAAACCTTTATCCTTCAAGTGTAGGGAGACACTGCTCCTCCCAAGGTGATGTGGTCATCTGAGGACTATCACAACCTGTAACGTCTAATGTCAGTTAAGGTTCAAGTGATTATGAGAGAAATCTGATTATTTTGAGAGGCTGGTATGAGGGACTCGTTTCGTGTGATCTTTAAAACATTACCGAGCACCAATAGGTCTCTCACTGCTCTGCACTTGTCTCCTTAAATAATGGAATGGTTGTAGCTGAAAAAGAACAAGCTAAGACTCTAATGTATAAGTAATGTGCGACGTCTGTAACCTGATAAATAATGAAACAGCTTGGCTCTTTGACCAGGCTCAACTCCACAACTTAGGGCTCCTGTAAAAGTGATGGTCATTCGACTACTCACGCCACATGCTGCCGATGTGTTATATGTGTTGGCGTACACAAAGTGACCAAAACCACATTGTTCTCAGGTTATGATGCTTGAAGATGATAGACAGTTTAATAAAGGGGGGCGGGGTTATCTAACTATGATACACATGCAGTTTGTCCATGTGGAAAGAAATGAGGGAATTTTATTGGTAGAAGTCCCAAGAGACACTCCAATGACCTTCTAGGACCTCTTGCAGTGAAAGGAGGAGTGTAACAACACATTATGTAATAACAACACATTATGTAATAACACCGCATTATACAATAACTCGACAAAATGTAATTTCCCCACGGCGGGATCAATAAAGTCTATCTTATCTTATCTTACATTTTCACTTCATTATGTAATAACACCCGCATTTTGTAATAATCTGCTGCATTTTGTAATAAACAGCCTGAACGCAATATGTAATAAATTTCCCCGCATTTTATAATAAATTATTACATATTGTGGTGGTTATTACAAAATGCGGGAGTTGCACTTTTTTAGGACGAAAATGTAATAATAAGGTGATGTAATAACCAACCAAAATGGATGTCTTCATTCATGAAAATAGTTATAACATAACAACAATGTTTATTTTATGCATTCTAGCATGAGTCATACTGACTCAAAAGTCTGACTGACTCAAAACTCAAAATGTGTATTACAAAATGCAGCAGATTATTACAAAATGTGTTGTTACAAGGCTAACCAACAGGAAGAAGGTTTTTTTAAATGACTGGACTCTTATAGCCTTCTTTTGTTCTACTTCTACTTTTCCTATTGTTCTGAGCACCTTGTTTGTCTCACAAAACTCATTTACCACCAGAGCCCCCAGTGTTTTTTCCTTTTTCTTAAGGGACTTTTACTGTTGATGGTTCTGTGATGCTCTCAGAAACAGTGAGGCTCTGACCTGAGACAGAGGCATGGCAATAAAAAGCCTGTGCATAAGTTGTCAGACAAATAAACAAATAATAATAATAATAATAATAATAATAATAATAATAATAATAATAATAATAATAATAATAGTAATAATCCCTTGCAATTCTCTTGCCAGACCCCCGTGTAATGTCAAGCGAGAACCCCAGACTAGTAGTTCCCAGTCTAATGGGAAATGGCTCTAGCGAGGGCTCCTTGAGGGAACAAGTGAGATTGAGCTAATGATGAGTTCTGTGCTCTGCTGTACAGGATTTGCACTTAGTGAGACACTAGACATGTAATTGGATTTTCCTTTTAAGACGCCAGTTTCATGTGGGTTTGGACTGAGCATGCTACCCACATCGCCTATATATGGTACGACATAAATACCATGACTGAGGAAATGATGGATGAATTCCTGCCCGCTGATCGGGGGTGGCAATCAGGAATAACAGCAGTCGATAATACGAACAGCAGCCAGTGTTAATGTGTCACACGCCTGTTTTTAGACCACGTAACTAGAGGAATACCAGGCATTGAATGTATGTAGGGTGATATGAATAGTCTACGACCCATAGCATGTTTTATACTCTCCCTTTGAACTGCTTTCCCTGCACCTTGTTTATCAGTGTGTACTGTCTTCTTTGTAGGTTGCAGATATGTCTATGCACCAAGACAAATTCCTGTTTTTACTATCGGATTAGTGCTTCAAATTCTGCTCTGTATGTTTTTTTCTGCATAGAGAGCAAAAACACGTCCACTTTTGATCAGACAGTCAAAGACAAACTCAATTAACTGCAGCTACCCGTATTGTTTCACTGCAATCTTTCACCTGTTGCATGTACAATCATTGCACAGCCCATTTTTCTGTGGACAAGCAAGAACTACACCGGCTGCAGTCTTATAAATATTTGTTTTTGCACCACCGGAGCAGCGGGTTAGACGGAGTGTGAAGCAAAGTTTAGCCTAACTGAAAGCATCAGCCATTCCATTGGCAGATGAGGATTTGCAGCCAATGAAGTGCGGAGGCTGGAGGCCAAGTGGGAACACTAGGCACAATGTAATATGCATAGCGTGCCCTGAATTATTTAGCCAGAGTTGCGTAATGGTTGAATGCTATGCCTGCTATTCCCCAAGGTTCTACCGAATGTCACAGTCGGTCAGGCTCAAAGCTAACTTGGCAAATATGGAACATGAGTGCTTGATTCTGCAGACGCTGACGGTAAGTATGGCGCCGCGAGCCCGAACGGTATGGGATACGCTGCCAGACGTACCGACGGTTGTACAGTGTTCAAATCAAAGAGAGGCACCTGTGGCTCGCTGCAAACACACTTCAGTGACAAAGCTTTCCTGTTGACGAATTACAGCATCAAGGATCACAACCACTTTCATCTGCTCCTTCTTACAATACATGCACAGGACTCTGTCTTTGTGATGCTGCTGCAGTGAAATATTGACTGCTTTTAGAGTTTCACAGTACATGAACAGGGACAATGCAAGACATATTATAGAGATGGAGATTGCCCGCCGTCGGCAACCATTGACCGTCCTGGTAGGGGGTCCCTCTGTGGGTAGCCCCTCCCAAGGTATCTTCTTTTCATCTTTTATTTCCTAAAAGGTTTCATAGTTTTGCCTTGTCCTCAGTGGGGGTCCAAGGTTGGGAGGTGACTAGACAAATAAACTTGACTTGATGTTGGACTCGTCCTCATGTACAGAACTTCGTACCATTTTAGTAATACTGGTGGAATAAATAAACCCTCTGAAAAAAAGGTTCAAGTGTAAAAGGAAATCAATGACATCCCAGCTCAATTAACGCTGCATGACAACAACATTATAAATACAACAACCACTCGTTGCAATAGCTGTTAAAGAGTGCCAACAAGTGGCAAACACAATCAGGATGAGGATGGGGCGTTGCTGAGGGGCCAAATGGTGCACCAGTCAACTGCCGTCACTCATAGCCGGTCCACTGAGTGTTTCTCCGGACATTAATTCTTACACGACCCTGATGTGGGCGAGACCACACACAATTTGTCTTTTAATCTGATGACCAAACCAGTTCATTCTGGATGTGTCTAGGAGATTTGCTCTGATAATGTAACATAGCTGTTTCTAAGTCAAATTCAAATTGCTGTAATTTTAGTTTGAAGGAGGCAGGAGCAAATGCCTCAAGGAACGAGCAATAACAGTTTTCTGTCATTACGGTTTATAATGGTAATACTGAACGAACTAATGCTACTAACACTACTGAGTGGGCGGACGCCATGCCGCCCTGCAAACAGAATGAAAAACACCTTCACCCTTAAAACAAGCTAAGCGTCTCTTTGTGAGTTTGGGTTGTTTTCACAGAGAGAGGCAGAAAGGGAATTGATGATAGTTTTTAATATGATTTTTTTTCCCTTTTCATTTTCATGAACTCCAGATGGACAGGGCCAGTTCCTTTAACACAATAATAATGACCATATGTTGCATAGCTTCAATTTTCTAGCTCTGCAAAGATTGTCATTTCCCTTTAATCCATTAATGAGGTTCAGTTCAGGCTTGATGTTTAGGTTATCAGACTGCTGCTTTTTATCCACTTATAAAGCGTGCAGCACTTATAATATAATGCATTAAAGCTCAATGGATGTACCTCGCCATTCTTTGTGCGGAATTTCTGAAGGCCCTCCAACCTTTATTAGCAGAGATCCGGTGCGGTGAATGGAAAAATTGCGCTGTATCTCCCAATATACTGCGTGGCTGACAAATCAAGAACATACAAGTGGCTTGAACTACAAAGAGCAGACGCTTGTTGACATCTTTTTTTACACAGGCGGGAAAAAAACAGGCAAGTTTCTCTGATGAGATTAGAAGATTAAGTAACAGATTAGCACAGCACCTTCTCTGCAACATGGACTCATTAGACCCATCGATAGAGAAAGTTAATGAAGTTAATTAATTACTGAGCCTTATTTAACAAGGCATCCTCAATCATTGCCATTGACTTATACTGACCAAGGGCCACGTGCCAGTGGGCATGAATTCAACATTAAACGCTTCAGTGTGTCTGTGTGTGCAGTGCCAGTCGTACGTAATGTAAAAGAAAGTACTGAATCATTAGTGAGTCACTCTCCCCATGCATTCAGTGTATAAGCCTTGTCTGTCACCGCTAATATGACTAATTCATCTTGGCTCATTTTAAAAATCCTTCCACCCACGTGCCACTCTAATGATGACATGCTTCATTTTCATCAGAACTGCAGATAATATATGGTTGGAAGAAGGCGGCTGACTGGTATCAAGAGCCTCCTCCTCTGTGGGCTGAGCACCAACTCCAACCCTGTCAGGTTTTGACTCTTAGCGCTGCTCGGCATGCAGGCTGAGAACGAGGTGCGGGGTGAATCGCTCTCCAGTTAGGGATGCATTCACTTTTTTTCTCTGGACACAAATTTCTAGAAACATGAAATGAGTGTTTGTGTGCAAACCGGAATGTTGATTTCTGGGTATTTGTTATTGTCATCATCACCACCTTCATCATAATCATCATTAGATTATCGTCACCAGTTAATTTCCTCCTAATCACATCTTTCTCCTCATCCATATCTACCACAGCAGCAGCAACAACACACAATGATCACTGGCAACTAATGTGACTAAACTAGCCCTAATCCGCTTCTCTTAATACCACGGCTTTTCTACTTGGGCGGGGGGGGGAGCAGAGTCCTCTTCAAAGGTGCCCTTCCAACCTTCGACTGCTATCCCACACTGCACCTGGATGCTGCAATGTTCCGTGCAGTCAGCAGTTATGCCTGCAACCTGCACTTCCCCTGTGGCGTAAACAGGAACATTTCCATTATCTCAAGGTCTTTCATCGCTAGGGCACTCGCTGCACTGGGATCATGTGTAGTGCAAAACGTTGGAAATTGAATGACAAAGGCACAGTATCTAAATCATAATGACAGGTAATGATGAAAATACTCAGAATAAGGTCAAATCAGATGTAGCTGTTTCTGCTGTTCTATTTTTAATTAGTATGCTGTCATGTGTCATTTCATTTTCAAAGTACCTCTTGAACTTGCTGAACACCGAAACAATAATTTTCACTGTTTTGCTTACAGCTTTGCAGTTACTTGCTCCTTAAGCGCGTTGGGAGTGGCACGGCGTGTAAAGTGGATATGTGGATGACTGGATGCGGTCTGGGCGCTGGATGTTTTTTTTTTTCTTCAAATTGTTCCCGAGGGATGCGGCAGCCTCTGTCTGGAGATGGACAGGTGGCAGTAGCACGCTTCACAGACCCACTTTAATTGGGATCCTCTGTAGCTTGTAGCCAGCCAGCCTCCCTACCTCTCATTCACTGAAGCAGCTGAGTGGCGCATCACAGTTTCTGAAAGCAGCGCCGACTCTCACTATAACTCATTATTTACTAACTGGTGTCTTGTATGTGTTGAAAGACTGGGTGTAAGTCTGCTATGGTCAACAAACACTGGGAGTAATTGGGGCATGAGTTACTGCATCTACTCGTACAGTGGCTCCTCTTCACCTCAATGACTCCGCAACAGGCAGGCCTGCGATTTGCATTGCAAAACAAGTCTCACTTACACGATGCACATTACGTGTTAATAATACGCTAATTAAAAAACAAACAAATATGTTTACCAGTCGATGGAGTCCCTCAGTATTCTCCTCTCTAATCTCACGATGACGTAAGAGCCACAGTATTTTGTGACCCAATCTCCCTCCGACTGACAACAACAGCAGAAAGTTAAAATATTTCAACAGTTTTCTAAACTTGATGTCAAGGTGGCCAACATTCAGTTCTGTTCTGTAATACAACAAAACAAAAACTCATCAAAGAATCATCTTGTGACTTCTCAACAGTTTGATGAATGCACATATTTTATGTATGAATACCAAAAATGTTTTGCAAACCAACTGAAGCCCTGCAGCTGGGCAGGCTGGGCAGGCTGGGCAGGCTGGTGCTGCTCCATTCAACTAAAATGGACCAGAATGGCTTTTACCCTACAGCTGAACACAACATAAAAATGGATAAAACTGAGCATCCTCATACCTCGGGGATTGCCATGGTAACCACCTGAAACGTGTAAATCGCCTTGCCGTCGGTTGTCGAGCCAGTGATAGAGGGGGATGTGAGAGGGGTGGCTAATGAGATCCTATACAGCCGGCTTTGTCCCGAGAAGCCTATATTTAAACCCGCCATGTTTAATTCATCCCGACCACCGTCCTCTCACACTGGCTCTGTATCCGAGATGGAACATCAAATGCACTAAGGACTTAATGAAGTGAAATGTCACAGCCCTATGGCGGGGTTGTGTGGGTTATAGATGGGATATGAATGTCACTCCATAATGCATTGGACTTCATCACCCCGGGGGAAGGGTGGCAGTGAAGTTGGTGTGTACAGTGACTCCATACTAGAACCACACACACACACACACCTGCAACTCAGCTGATCCACAGTCAGTGCTAAGTCCTGCCCAAGGACTTTTACTATCCAGGGAAAGTTTAATGAGCATGTGTGTTCTTTTCCATTAAAGCCTTGCATCACATTCACAAGGTTATACACATTCACAACTGGGAGGGTCCCAGTACAACCACAGTCTACTGCTGTCTTTTCCCAGACAGACAGCCCGGGACTCAAACCAGCAACCTTCCAGTGACAAGCCTGCTTCTCTAACCTCTAGGCTGATTCATAGGTCAATACTTTCCCCTCCTTCCCCGTAATAAATTTGCTCCAAAAAAAGAGACTGTCAGTCAGAAAAGTGAAATATGCTTTTTTTTTTAGTGTATATGACCTTGCAGGCAAACAACAAACCTGTCAAAAATAACACCAGCTTTCCAAACACATTCCTTTTATCACATATGACAACTCAAAGGTTACATTAACAGTCTCCATGGCGATGCATCCCAGGAGTCTGCGATGGGGCAGGGAAGAAATAAAGAGCGTATTTACAGATACCTCAAAACACATAGTCTGGCACGAGTTCAAGTGTGGCGTGTAGGGTTTAAGAGCTGTTGTCATTGTGATGATGGCCATTAAGGGCTCTTGAAGCCGGGGTTGTCGGCTGTACTGAGGGGAGGGAGTCCACGTCGGTGGCAGATGTTGTTTAACTGGCAGCACGGTACCTGCTGGGGGAGACGGCGCTGCTCTGAGGTCTGTTTCTGACACCTTCTCAACGTTACCATACAATACAGAAAAGCTACTGCATGATGTCAGACGTATGTCACAAAATACACTACAATAATACATTAGTCATATACTATATTCTAATATACTATAATACTACACAATACTATACTATATACTATACTATACTACAGTACGCTACACTATACTTCACTATACTATACCACAGTATACTATACCGCAACATACTACACTACACTACACTATACTACAGTACACTACACTACACTTCACTTCACTACACTATGCTACATTATACTATACTGCACCATACTACACTGAACTATACTATACTTTACTATACTACAGTACACCACACTACACTACACTTCACTATAGTATACCACAGTATACTATACTGTATCATACTGCACTAAACTATACTTTACTATACTATACTACACTACACTACAGTACACGATACTATAATACTACACTAGTCTATACTATACTATAATACTATACTATTATATACTATACTATACTATACTATACTACTATACTATACTACACTACACTATACTATAATACTATACTACACTACACTACATTATACTATACTACACTACACTATACTATACTATACTATACTATACTACACTACACAGTGTAGTATAGTATAGTATAGTGTAGTATAGTGTAGTGTAGTCTACACTACACTATACTACACTATACAATACTTTAATACTATACTATAGTAGATGACACTGCCTGCAGTCTCTTTCTGTGTCAGTGGTTGTTGTGGATGGTGAACAGAGACTCTGACTCACCAGCTCCAGCAGCTCTTCACCCTCTCATGTTTACCAGTTGTGAAAAGCTGAATCCAGCTGGGAATTGGCTAAAGACTGTCAAGTGCACAAACCTAAAGACATAGATTGCCTAACTGCCAATACTTAGTGCAAGAAAATCAATGGGCACGTCTTATTCCCTTATGCTGCATGAAATATGCACCATAAGAACAGTGATTAACATGTCCTACATGTTGCCCCATTGGGGGAATGCCCATTAGAGGTTCATTCGGTGATTCTAGACCAACTATAACGATATTGCAGAATTTATAGAACTCACAGAAGATATTTCTACCATCCACTCAGCTGAAATAATCATATTTTTAAATGTGTACCTGTAAATTAACAGGAAACAACCATTAGCGCCTTACAGTACATCTGTATTTGAGGCAGTTCTATTGATTTTTGTGGAATTGTTTTTAGTGCATTTATTTTCCTGCTCATTTAAAGCCCCCATCAGCGTTTTGATAAATATCAGAATGAAGGAAGTAAAACCCCTGTGCTCCACTCCACCATAGCACAAAATGCTTCATACTTGACACCAAGACAATGCTTTCAGCTCGCCTCAGGGGTACCAAAGCTGGCGGTGCAGAGCCTTTAAAGCCATTTCACTGCAGTGAGCCACAGCGGGGAAAAAGAAGCATGCCGGTCAGGTAAAACAGAAGTGGCTTAAGGATGTGAACTAACACTAATGTGATTTCTTTGATGATTTTGTTTGATGGTGTAAGTGATGAGAAACGGTAAAAATCTATTCTCATTCACACAATATTTCAAAAACACATGCATGATTCTCCAAACCCTTACATCTTGTCATGCCTTTCAAATGAGCCTTGGTCACATGGTGTGAATGGCCACTGACGGGTGGTTATAACCCAACGCAGGCCTACTGCCGAGACTTGCCAGCTATACGTATTCAACCCACATATCATTGTCTTCTCTCCATTGGCCCCCCCTCTCCTTCACAGCCAGGTGAGAGCCAATCAATACCCAACCTCGTTAGGATGCCACCGAATAGCCTTTAACAATTACTCTGCACAGCGGTTAGGGCTGTCAGCAACTGTAGTTACATAACCCAGATTTCCCCAACTCGTATTATCACAGACATTAACAGTATATTGCAGTATGTTGCAGTATTTTATGATGACACAGCATGGAAAGAACAATGTATTCATGAAGCCTCCATACTTACACAGAGAAAGCTGGGCAAAGCAGAAAAAAAATCATGCTAGCAGAGTTCACATTTGTCCCCATCTCTTGCATTCCCATCTAAAGCATGTATTTTTAGATAGAGAACCAAACCTAAACGTCTATTTTGTTCTATTTTGTTAACCATGTTATGATGTTAGCAATGTTGACTTTTACATATGTGGTTGCACAGTTGGAAATTAACATCCACCAAGTACCAAATGACAGTGAAATTGCTAAATGAATAAGGATCATCCACCAGACTGGCCGGTAAATTTTGAGATGACAATGTTCAAATGGCTTGGTTATATGCAGCCTTTGGTCTTTGCCTGTTCTCAAATTTTGTCCCTGCTGACCACCGTACACTCTCTCCGACCGATCTGGCCAATCAAATCAAAGCAAAACAATAGCTCTGTATTAAACAGGCCCCTGACTGGCTGCCTGTTACACTGGCTCTACACAACGTGGCAGCATCTAAACTTCTGCAAACTTCTCCTCCTCCTGAATCGTTCACTAGCCTCAGACAAAACACATCTAGTGAGCAGGTTTTGAATTAAAGCTCTAAATCTACTCACACAGTAACTCTACACAAAATGGCTTTGAAAGTAGTTAGGGTGACATATTTCTATGAAAAATGTACATATATCAATTAATTTGGCCAGTTACTCTTGGCAGGTAAATTTTTTAGGTAGTTAGTAGCCTCTTGGCAGGTGAGCCAAAAAGTGAATTTCAGACCCTGTTTTATTTCCACTGTAACACGGTCTGTAACAGAGCAGGAATGTATCACTCTATAATGCTAAGAGGCTTAAAGTGAGACTGGTAGGTTAAAAGTTAGGTGCAGCGAAAATAGCCGATCTGTATTGCCGTGTCTGTGCTGAAGTCTCTCTGCTGTAACAGGATCCAGTGTATCTACAAGGCCTCTACACTGAGGCGAGTGTGCCTTTCATGCCAACAATAAGAGGCTGTATCTCTCTTTGACGTATAGTAGTGTGACACAATGATGGTATCATTTTCTTATACTGGGAAATCAGTGGATGAGAACATAATTTTCACCTGTCATACACACTCTGTGTTTCTCTCACACACACACACACCCACACACACATGCATACAAAGGACGAGAGGAATTCTCCTTTTCCCGACTGTGACAGACATTTGATTTCACCACGTTATTGCCACGCTGTCTCACAGTCCCCCCCGTTCTCCTTTCTTTTCCACTCTGAACATCATGCACTGAGACATGACGGCTCGCTGACATCCCTGATTTTTACGGCTGGGGATGTTGAGGACTTTCTATTTTCAGCCTTCTATGTTTTTGTCACGATTTGTCCTCTCTTCTTGAGTTGGGCTGTAATGCAAAAACTCTAAAAGCATCTCCTACTCAACCCACACGGCAGGCGGAAAATGTATTGAAGAGTCGGTAGCTTTGAGAACAGCGTCGAATCTCAAGACTTGTGATGCACTAATGGCTGTGTTAGGGTCAGGCTTAACAACTCCCTCTCTTGAAAACCACACACGACGAGAGAGGACACGGGGAGAACGGTGGAGAATAAGCTCTTTCCTTTTTAATCAGTGTCCCTCACTGCTCAGAACAGTGATAATGGGCACATAAGGATCTGCAAAAATAGACCGGTCTCGCAGTAGCTTAATGGAAGATGGAGAGTGTGAGATATATTTCGGGCTTAACAGGGAGCTCCGTGCTAGCATGTTGAAATGACGCAGCTTTCCCAAACAGAATATTGTGTTGAGGAGGAGATAAGAAAGAGGATTTATATGTGTGTGTGTCCATCCATCCATCCATCCATGGCTGTCCGAAGGAGCGACCTTCACAATCCAGCACACATGCATATGCAGTGCATGCACAAATCCACACACATGCATGT
The DNA here is from genome assembly GCA_034670385.1 of Hoplostethus mediterraneus. Classification (NCBI taxonomy): domain Eukaryota; kingdom Metazoa; phylum Chordata; class Actinopteri; order Trachichthyiformes; family Trachichthyidae; genus Hoplostethus; species Hoplostethus mediterraneus. The sequence goes on from JAXDDW010000014.1 coordinate 5,222,709, forward strand.
CTGAGACACACACACACACACACACACACACTTCCCTGCACGAGCGTCAGTTCCGAGCGCAGCTTGGGGAGTCTCTAATGTTAATTAATGGGAGGCACCGGAGCATGCGATTCCTAATTAACCCCTGGGAATGATGCTGCAGAGGCATGCAAGTGGAAAAACACTCTAAAAAGAATGCCATTATACTTTTACAGACCTCGTTTTCCCCCCGCTACCAATCCATACATCACTGGCAGCTGACGACAGCGTGGCTGATCTTTTATTCCTTTTGCCACCGTTCTGAGCGGCAGGGGAACGGAGATTAATAGGCTTGATCGTGTAGCTAATTAAGAAAATGAAAGAAAATCAAGGTGGTTTGATGAGTCAACACAAGCAGACCGATACCACTGGATGGACGGACCGGCTACCATGTGGATAACCATAGATAATAAAGTGTCTTCTGCTAGAGACCGAGGTTTGGCGTTATGCATTATGGTGATATACCAACGAGCGTGCAGCATCAGTTCAAGCATGGCGGTGCACCCACACCCCGCCCAAGTGCAGGCTGGGTCGCAGCCCATTCGTTGGCTGTCTAGCCAAGGGCTGCACACCCAAAGCCAAATTCGCGATTTAGAATAAGAGGTGTGGAAGAAAAACAATGATTCACCAAGCGTTGCCCCAGAGTGAGAGTAATGGAATGTGTCAGTCCACTCATGTCTGCCAAGGTGAGCGGCTCACCCCAGGGGGACATCGGTGGCAATGATCATCTTGACGGTATCAGCCGTGTCTCTGGTGCCAATACAAATGAGCATGAGAGAGAATGTAACTCACTTTCAGCACTCCGGTAGGCCATGTGCACTAAAATTACAATCTCTGAAGGCAAGAGAAAGTGATGTTTGAGATACAATATTGTGGCTGTAACTGATGACATGGGATATTTCCACATGGATTAACAGTAGTCACAGGAGACTTGTGTATTTTGATGACCTGCAAATCCTTTGAAAAGGAAGATGAACTAATAGGAATTAATTCAGATGTGGCATGTGGCATGTGGCATGTGGCATGTGAGCAGGGGTGTTGCAGTTCATGCAGTTGAGTGTGATTTTTCATAGTAGTAGTCTATGTCTTATATTAGTAATTAGACCACAGTAGGTAAACATTTGTCACTGAAGCATGCTTGACCAAAGATATGTCAGATATGTCAGTCATTGCTTATAAAAAAAATGTCTACAGCCATTTGACCTATTAATTATATAGCTTGCAAAGCAACCACACACCTCGGTAAGCCTGTAAATTGACATTGAATTACACAAATGTATCCTGAAGTCATAAATGACAGTAATGACATATAGAGGAATTCATGTATTCATTCATGTCTGACAAAAACACTTTCTAGAGAAGAAAATGCAGAAGGACTCAAAGTCCTTGGCTGATATTAACTGATATGGATGATGAAGTCCCTATGGGAGCTATAAACATTACATTATATTAGATTGCATTACATTACAGTCATTTAGCAGACACTTTTATCCAAAGCAGCTTACAATAAGTTTAAGCATAAGCATTCAACATAGGTAGGCAACAGAACTACTAGTCACCAGAAATCATAAGTGCATCTCCTTCCTAAACAAGCATCTAAGAGCAGAACCAGTGCTGAGGTAAAAGCACAATAAGTTACCTACTTTTTATTTAAACAAATGAGACAATAATAAGTGAAACAAATGAACATATAAGTAAGTGCTAAGACAAGTGAGTGAAAACAAATAAGTGCAAAGCTAATAATACATTCAGTAGGTCCAGAGATCCAAAACAAACACAAACCACTGTACGTCATTTTGCAATCATTAGCAAAACAGTAACACATTTAATAAACACACTATAGTGGTGCTGTGCTTTTAGGGAAATAGCAATATATTTTTGGTGCATGTGAAAATCACTAAAACAAAATGTCTCAAAGAGCATTTTTAACCTTTAATTCTGAGTTTCTACACTCACACCTAGTATATACACTATATACACCACTTTATTACATACACCCCTTTTGCAGCCTGAATTCTTCGCGGCATGGATTCAACAAGGTGCCCTTCTGCACACCACTGTTGTAAAAAGCTGCTATTGGAGCATTTCTGTTAGCTTGAACAAGTCTGCCCGTTGACCTCTCTCACTAACAAGGTGTTTTTGGCCACAGAACTGACGCTCACTGTATGTTTTTTGTTTATTGCATCATTCTCTGCAAACTGTAGAGACTGTAGTGGTGAAAACCCCAGGAGGGGTTCATCTGTTCCTGAGATACTGGAACCACCACGTCTGGCACCAATCACACCACGGTCAAAGTCACTCAGATCACACATCTTTCCTATTCTAATATTTGGTCAGCAACACCTTGCTTAATGTTCCCATAATTACACACATTCATATGTAGGACCTTCACCCAGTGATTGGGCGAGTTGACTGGTGATTTGTATGGCAACAGTGCAGCGTCATGATTGGCTGGCTGAGGCAGTGATGAGACCTTGGAACCGAAGAAACACAATACAGGCAATTGACTGAGAAGCACTGAAACTTAACTAAATGTGTTGATGTAGATTTGTGCATGTGATTGAGGATCTGCTGCCCAATCTCACTCGCCAACTGGGTTAGTGCTCCCTGTTCTCACCTCGGGCAAGCAGGCAAGTTCATGCCCTGTTTATCTGTATGTCCTGTAAAGCCTGTTTGGTGACTTATTTCCTGTAAAGATCGGGTTTGAGAGGTCAACTGAACCAACTGGTGCAGCATTTCGGCCAAACTGGTGAACCTAATGTGATGCTCTTCCCTCGCCAGATTTCCAATGACAGGCTAAGGATGTCCAGCCTGCAAGGGGAGCCTGTGATAATACTGATGGAGAGTGACAGTGTGGCATGACAGTGTCTGAATCTGACTTTGAGGTCAGCCTTACATTAGCCCCTGCTCACAGACACATGCATCCATGCAAAAAGACACATCCGACAACACAACTAGGCATACACGCCGATATGCGCGCACAAAAAACAGCTGGGGGAAACTGGATGTGTCATTTTTTTTGCACATGTACAAACATTAACCAGATGTCTCTCTGTAATCTGCGTACAGATCTCCATCAGTCACAACGGGACCCACATCAGAATCACAATGAGATCAGACAACACAATAGTCTAGTGTTATATGTGTTACGGTAACTGTGGGAAATTGGTAAAAGTACACATTTACCGATAAATGTGCACATTTCCCACCGAGTCGGTAAATGTGCACGTGGGTGGAAAACGCTAGTCACAGTAGAGTCACCCACAGTCCTTGAGTGTCCTGCTGTTGATTGCATGTTGTGTTGTTGATACCGACCAAAGTATATGTTGTAGTAGAGACGTATTAACAGACTATTGGCCTCATGGAGTTATGTTAGAGTCTTTACAATCACATTTAAATAATTTAATTTAAACCAATTGTCCACAGTTACCGTAACACACAGACTATTGATGCTCTACTTAATAGCGATATTAATCGATGTAACTGATTTGATGATGCATGTCACAATTAACAGAATGCTAAGTCCTCAGTCCAAACTGCAGGTAATCGATGGTTATCATCATCATCATCATCATTACGTCTTCAAGATGACATGGTGAGACATTTCAAAGGAATAATGGCCTGTGAAAAACTGGCTCCATTAGCCGAGAGATAGGGATACACCTGATGAGTCGTCATGCTCTTAGCAGCGGATTTCATCTCTAACGACCCATTCAATCTGACTAATCTGGTCGTAATGTCAGTTTGTTGCAACTGACCATTTTCATTCAACCATTCATCCATCCATAACCTTCTCTTGGCAATCTCACACTCACAATCTGGGATGCAAGCAGAAGCCTCCAGTTGGCGCATCCCGGGCAATGCTGACGACAGAAACTGTACCACAGTGACTAACTGAAGTAGCCAATTCTGTCACGCGAGCCACAATGCCGGTGCTAGTAGTAACCTCAATCAATGTGGAGGGATACACTAGAACAAAGGCCGACGTGCTAGCTAGCCACTGCAACGGAAGTGACATTGTCTGTATGCAGGAGACCCACCTGGGTACGACGAGCAACCGGCCAACACTACCAGGTATGAAACTGGTAGCTGAGATATGTCATCCCAAGTACGGATCAGCAATGTTTGTGAAGCCCCTGTTGGACGTCAGGGACATCCACACTAACAGCTCAGACACCAACATAGAGACTGTTACTATCCAAGCTCCACAATGTACCGGAGATGACCTGGCCGAACCAAATGCCGCTGCGCTCGCTTGCGCCAACCACTGGAAAGACGTGATATAGAAGATGGCCGGACACGAGGAAGAAGAACTCACAATCTGACATTAGCCACAGTCTCTACTGGTGGCCACTGAGCAGGTGAGTGGCTTGCCCAGGTGTACCATGATGATAGTGCAGGTCAATCACTTTTCCCATTCAGATGTCTCCAGGCTGCGGATACCAACAGCCTTCTCATCACAAGCTCTCCATTCTTACATTTTTACTTTTTTTACATAAAACCGCATTGCTTTTTCAAGTGACACAATGCATTATATCATACAAAACACCTATTTATATAATCTCTATTGCAGAGAAAAGTCTTTGAAGCCAAAACCTTCAAAACCTCATATTGTTTGTCTCAGCACAAACAATCTAATTTCTGCACCAAATCCCAGTGATAAATCTTGCCTCTCACCCGTTTGTCTGTTATCTTCTCCCATTTGTCTGGGGTCCATTTTGCCCCATCCATCCACAAACCCCCTATAAACCTGACTTTTCTGACTGCCTCATAGCACAACATTGGTGCTCTCTCCATCTAGCCTGAGGTCAGCTCAGGGAATGAGATGGTATTGCGGAGATAGTGGAAAAATGTCACCCGGGGATGAAATATTGATACACAGAAAGGCCTTGCCTCTTTCCCATGCCCTCAAGCGAGGAGCGAGAGTCACGCAGTTGATGGGCAGTGAGGAGGAATGCCGAAGCAAACACCACAAATCCACGGAAAAAGAAGACAGACGGACAGCAAAGCGGGAGCGCCGAAATCCTGTCCGTCCCCTCGGTGGCATCGCTTTCTGCTGCCTCCCTCTCAGCAAAACTATAATCAGATTCACTCGTGCTTCACTCGGTGCCGTTTATTTCCAGTCAAGGCCTTCCAGGCTTAACATATGAGCCCCTTCCAGCAAATAAGGAATCAATACAATGTAAATAAGGAGAAGGAAAATAAATCAACGCATCCACATTTCCATAATTAAATGCAAGGCAAAGCCGGGGTGAAACTCGCCTGCCGGTCCGACGGGGAATCGTACGAGCTGGCTGTTTTTCTGAGCCTCATTTACAAAGAGGGAGAGGCAGCAGAGAGAGATGCCGTCCCTCTGTTGTTGAACAAACGCAGCCCTTTTGTTTCCTCCTCGCCAAGCAGCCCGCAGACCCATCAAGACGTCATTAATGTCAAATAAGAGTCGAGGTGCTTTTGTATAAATATATGCTCAGCATCACGAAGGAGGCAGCTAATGTTGGCAGTTCAGCATGCTGTCACGCAAACTCAAGTATAATTTAAGGGTAATGATGATCGAATCTCCTACTGTTTTTTACATAGGCACACTGATGAAGAGGCAATGAAGCCTAATGAAAGCTACAGCATAACAGAGATGAGAAAAAAACAAACAAGAAAGAAATTCAAGCCCGGCCACTTGCTGATACCTCTATGCACCGAAGCAGAAATCTCCTGAAGACCGATGGACATTGGTGAAAAACCCATCAGGCATTTCTCTGTAGATTTCACCTGTCTAAATTTCCTGCACAATACCATTCACGGATGAGGGAACTGACAGCCAATCACGAGAGAGAAAAAGCTCAAGATTCCAGCCAATGATAGAGCAGTAGTACTCACCATTGATCCACTTGGCCTCTGGGTCATGGACCACAAACTCAGGTTTGAACAGATCCTCCACAGTCAGTTTGCTGTCACTTCCAACCTGGCTGTCAGCTGCAAAAACAAACCATGTATAGGGTGAATCACTCCTCAACGCTTTCTAGAAATAGGTGGTTAGTATTATAAGGTTCTATGATCTCTCCAGTATCCGTTTATTTCAAGACAACGCCCACCGTGGTAGGAAATTATCAAATTTTCAACCTCCAACATTAGCTGACCTTGGGATCCACTCTCAGTACCATTCAGGCTTTTTCCTAAGTTGCCAAGTTCCCTCTAGACAAGTTTGTCCCTGTGCATAGACTACATCCTGGGGGTACACATTTTTGTGTATGTTGTAGAAATCTGTTTTCAAACCCCAGTGAGTGAGTGGTACAGACTGCAGGTACCAGTAGCCAATGTTGTTAGATGACCATCCATGAGGCCCCGTAGAGGTAGAAGGCTGCTCAAAATGAAAATGTGCCACCAAAATAAAATAAATAATCCAACCTGTTTATCAATGTCTGTTTTAGTGCTGCTGAGAGTTTACATGTGAATCAGGTCGACTGCAGCTGAATGAGTGCATCTTAGATAGGGTCTCATGTTCATTTCAAATGCTTAATTTGATTACTGTGAAGGTTTATTTCAACCTTCTTGGAGGCCAATTTCAAAACTGTCTGGTTTGCACTTTAGGAACAATTCAATTGGTTCTGTTGTGCCAGAACAGCTCTACCCCTCAGGATCAAAGTGCTAAGTGACTTTTTCTCGGATTCTCAAAATCTAAATCTAATTTATTTTACTTCCTGAAAAAATAGTGGTTACCTCATGGTGTACATCATTAGGCATATAAAATAATGTCAACCAATACTACCCTCACACACTGAACAACCCGCGTGGGGGCGTTTCCTTTTCCTAAGACATCATGGTTGCATCCCAGTGGCTTGAATTTGAGTTTTACCTGAGGTTGTCTTTACTGGCCATGTAACAGGAGGTAAAAGAGGCTGGAAATGTGACGACACACACAGTCCGTAAGAACTACTGACAAGACAGACTCGGCTGAAACTGAACTTCCAGACATGCTCTGGTCATGATTACATTAGCCCACCTCCCCTTGTGATGCTAACACCGTCGGGAAAGTTTTAAAATGGAATCTTATCAAGAGGATTTCATGGAGCCTTTTAATCCACACACAAATCCAGGCACACACACGTAGAAGAAAATCAACGTGCACAAGCATGCGTGCACAACCACACATACACACAAACATGGAACAATAATTTGTCTTACAATGGCAATTCATATGTTCATTAACATGATCATTAGTGGGCTAGAAAATCTTTCAGCTGTTCAAACATTGCCCCTGGAAATGTTTCATTTTTAATTATGAAATGTTACGCCATTAGCAGAAAGAAAACGCGCTAAGCCAATTGTAAGCTCCTTCTGAATAGGACAGCTGCTGATTGTGAGCAGGAGAGGAGGGCCAAATCATTTTGAATGTCAGCCATATTGGCTTTCCTTGATAACTCCACACAGCATGTTTGTTTATGAAGGCAATGAAAGTCTAACCAACTGTGGATTACGCCTGGGGAGAGCGTGGCTGCGTGGGCTGTGGATTGTGCTGATTCTATATATAAGCAGCGCTGATGTTTTTAGGAAGCAGGTACACATGATATAACGGTCTGAACAGTGATCAGACAGCTAGAGCTGACAGTTGTGTGATATAGAAATAGCCTACAGCCTAATAACAGGCAGTCTTCTACAGTAAGTCTCCCTTTGACGTGTTCACATTCAGGTGGGTTGACCCGGGTTACCTGGCGTGAGGAGGATGACAGACATGGTGATGAGAGAGCAGACCACCAGGATGACCAGCAGGGCGATGGCAATCCCCTTCCAGTTCCTCTGAGGAGGACTCCCTCCACCCAGGTCCTGGGGAGAGAGAGAGAGAGAGAGAGAGAGAGAGATTATAGTTCCTGGTGTATTTTTATGACTAAAGCTGAGGCAACACATCCCCAGTTGACAGACACTTGGCTAGAAACACACAGTGTTTTGTTTTTTACATCACTCAAGAATGAGAAGACATCACAACAAACTACAAACGTGTTTCTTGTTACCACCTTAAAGGCCAGAGGGAGTTGAGTGTAATGGTAAAATGCATGTACGTGTAGGGGTGGGCGATATGACTAAAAATCAATATCGTGATTATTTCAAACTTTTACCTCGATTACGATTAATGAACGATTATTTTATTTGTTTTATTTTGAAATTTGTTTTATTTTGAAATTGACCGGATGCTCTATGCTGTTCCTGTGTCTGACTTCCTGCCCTGCTTGACACATTGACACATTTTGGCTCGCAAAAAACGAACGGTCCAAACCTGTCTGAACACGGCGTTATTGGACGGGACGGAGGGACGTGACTGAATACCACGTAGTATTTTTTTAGGGGACAGTTCATGAACGCAGCATTGGGGAAAGTATTTGGCCCGTTCATTCGCGGGAAAGTGATGTTACGTCTGATGCACACACACACACACACACACACTCACACTGGTTGCTTTGCTAACTGGTGCTTCTAGACGTTCCTCGTTCTTGTAGCCTAAATAACAATCTAAATCAACGATTTTGAAAATTTGCCACGATTACATAATTAAATCGTGATTACAATTATAAACACGATAATTGCCCACCCCTATGCACGTGTAAAAGCAAGAAAGATCTTATTTGGCACGATGAATCACAGCAAGGAGCTCAACGCTGTGGGCTCCGTGGCAGAGGCTCTGGTTAATCTGCATGACGAGCCTCATGTTAAGTCACGCATTGGTGATGTGCAGCTATTAACGTGGGTCGCGCCAAGGCATTGTGTGTTCACGCCAAGCTCTTGCATGGTGAGGCGCCGCGTTGAGGGGGGAGCTTTGAAAAAACAAAACTAAATATTTTATGATTGCGTTTAAACGGTGAGTTGCGTTAGCGCGAGTTCAATCACTGTTTAGCAAACCTTCTCTTGGAATTACACCCCCTGACCCCTGGAAAACACGTACATCCACTTGGGGCCAGCAATCATACTTCCAGCAGCTGAGTTTAGTGGTGTGTGTCGTGACCCTAATCAAACAGAGATGTTACTTACAGCTTCGCCAGATAAATGGGACAACAGCCATTTGCATTCAAGGGCTTCATCGGTCAAAGCGGCTGGTTTGAGCCATCGGAGGGACCTCAGAGTATACGTGATACTATCTGAAATGGCTATCCAGAGGAAGTTTGGGAAGCTTTTGCCAGCAGCGCCGTCTCTGAGTCCTGGCATTAGTGGGTCTTAAACAGGGTCTCTCCGCCACGTCTGCTGGCTCTGATAAGGTGAATTAAGCCCCCCCCCTGTAAATGTCTCTTCTCTTCACAACTCCTTTAGGCCTCAATTACCCACAAAGCCCTGCAGGTGGGGATACTGCAGATTACCGACCACCGACCCACTTCTACACTTTGATTGACTGGAAGGTAGGGGAAGCAAGATCCTCGCCAATTAGACCTAGATTCCACTTTCGAAAAGAGCTTTTTTTTGTGTCAAATTTTCTCCTTTGCTAAGTGCTTGGTGTAGCGGGTTAAAAGAACGGTAGGAAACTCACTTTTTTCAGCTGCCAGCTACAATGACTTAATGAATTCGGCGAGCACTTCCACCGTTTAACAAACCAATTGGGGTTTTTATTTGCATAAAAAGTGTCTCCAAACACAATGGCGTCTCACTTACCGAAGCCCAACCCTACCAGCGTTTTGGCAGGCTGGCATTGAGAACCTGACTCGACCCGCCTCAGAAGAACAGCAGCGGTGCAGCGTCCTCATGACCGCGAGCCCTCAGTGCAAAGATGCAGTGTTACATCATTTACAGCCCCCGGCGGACTCATAGGGCTGATCTATTATCAGGACTTGGACCGCCGCTCATTTCATTAATACCACAAAAGGCTGGCTTGTCCTTGAACGCTGACAGCAACTCTAAATTGCCATTGTCCCTCCATGCATGAGATTCTCTCCCCTCTCCCTCTCCCTCTCCCTCTCCCCAATTTCCTATTTAGCCATTTTTGAATCATCATCCTCAATTTATTAACTCAATTATGAGCAATGATAGAGCTGCCAAGAGAGTTTTGACCCGCTGAGTCTTTCCATTAGCATTATTAGGATTAGGGAACCATGGAAAGGGCCCCGGTAAACGGTTAGCCTATCCAGAGGAGAGAGACAGCGACTGGGTTGGGCAGGTTTCACACTGACACTCCCCTCCACCACCTCTTTATCACCACCGTTAGGACCCACATCACAGGAAAAAGATCCATCAGGAAATCTATGTAGGATAAAGGACAAGCTGGGCCCTTCCTGACCTCCTCTACAGAGTCCACCTAATCTTGTTCCTCTCCATTGATGTGGGTCTGGTTTTAGTCGAAGATGCTTGCATCACGTTGACACGTAAAAAAACACATAAATCCAGCACCCAGGACAAAGTCGAATCCATGTGGAAGGACCGTTAGTAGTTTGAGGCAAAACACACACTTTCTTTTCTTTCAACTTTCTGGAAAGATTTTTTCTATTTAACTTTCCAGGATCCAAACACAACAGAGTCACACATTAGGACTCAAATGGCTCCCTAAGAACACCTTTTTTTTTTTTTTTTTCTACCAGCCAATTTTTCGCCTTTGATTTTCTGTCAACATCTGTCATTCATCTTCAAAATGTGTTCGTTTACTCCACATGAAGGTGTTAGTCTGGGCTACAATGAGACGCTGAGGGCTATAAATAAACTCTTGACAGGCTGGGCAATGAGAGGCAGGGAGACCGCACCTTCATTTTTCTACACCTAAAAGGAAAAAGTAGAAGGAGAGAAGCCTTTTTCTGAACATATAGATCATTCTCAATCATATACGTGATCATGCTAGGGACGCAGGAAGATTCATTAGACCCATTGTCTTCCTTACTATTGGTTACTCGCTCGGACATCTTAAAATGTAAACTTTCTGACTGTCACTGGATAAGAACATCAGCTAAACCCATAAAATGTAATAATGTAATGGATATGAGTGAAACTCAGTTGCTAAATAGGAATGATTTATCTGTGTTAGAAGGATCAGGACATGACTTAGGAACGGAAACAATAGTCATGCTGCACCAGACTTGCACCCACTAGCTACACTGTAATTCTTTATTTTTTTTATTTTATTTTAACAAACATACAAATCACCTGACAGGACAAGACATACAAAAAAAAACATATAACAATGCATACTGTTATAATACCATTTTTCATAATTATGCCCAAAGTTCATGTTAGGCGTTAGATATACTCCACCGGTAGTTCACCTCGTTTATAGAACGACTAGTCGTGTGGTTTAGGTATGAATAAAATTAAAACAGCGGAAAAAAAACAACAACAAAAAACAAGACAATTGTATACCTCTACACTGTAATGTCATATACAGCAGGTTAACTTTTCACGGGATTGTCCAAGTGAGAAGGAGGGAAACAAATCATAAATACTTCTGAAGAGTCCAAATATCCAGGTACTACACTTTCAAGAAATATGCTTCCTCAAATGACAACATCACTGCGTGGATCATACATGTCAGCATCAACATACTGTATATTGTTTTGGATTGCACAAGGTCCTCGTCCCTTATTATGTACCTTCCATTTTTTAGTATTGTCTTTGCTGCATGTGTTCATGTGTACAGCAGCTCACCCAGGAAGACTCATACGCCATGTACCTGGTGGTTAAACGGACTCTGGTTGTGTTTCTACCTTCTGGAATGAACACCACCGAGCCCAGAGTCAATACCATCAATTATCCATCAGGTCAAAGCAGACCACAAATCTGTTTTTAAGGAAGTATTGAACAGCACAGATGAACAAACAGTGATGATGTTTACCCTTGCAAGGACCTCTGTCGGACCGGACTCGCTCACTAGTCCTGGCGACAACGAAACATTCAAGTCATACACAAGAGGAGATATATACGGTGAGACGATAAGAACGACTTTTTCCTTCCCAGACTTTTTTTTTCTCCTGGCAGCCGCACTAAACCAGACCCCGCTTCAATTTAAGAATCTCTTTAACTTTGTTTGCATAATGCAAATCGTGCCATGTGTCTGCAATTGCAGCACCCAGTATGTTAGTTATGGTGGTGGGTGAATAAAACCTCGTTCCCCAGGCAGGGCACCACATCTCATATGTCATCAGTATATTCCATAACTACTTTAATGGCCGATTTTATAGAAGTCATCTATGGTAACAATCAGTAAAGCGGCCAATGTTCGGGACAATGGAGGAAAACTCAATCCCGGCAATCCCGTGGGAGTCATACGGCTTAGTTTATGGAAGCCATTTTCTAGAATCACATCATCTGTCTTCAGAAAACAAGAGAAGAACTATCAAAACAGACAGAAAAAACTAATTAATGTGCAAAAATAACAATGAATGATATGATGCAGGAGGCCATTATGAGAGCTGCAAGAAAGGACGAGCAACAAAGACAGGGAGCTGATAGTGTCATGCTGCCTGAATGCACATAGTGACTGAATGGTGAGCATATATATTTATATCATATATGTGTAGTCCACTATCTATGTCCACTCACATGCATTGTACAATATGACAAAATGCAACTGTAAGCTGCAATATGCAACTTTTCGCCTTGAGACAGGAAGTGTTAGTCCCTCCTTCCTCCCCCTCAATTGGTCACTTTGACATTTTGATGAGCCTGTCCACTTTAAACAGCATCTAGCACAAGGCTGAGGTAACTGTCACCCTTAAATCCACCAGAGGCGTTGGAGAAGCAGACGGCAGATGCAGACAATCTGCACAGAAAAAAAGCAACGCTGATGGTCACTGTGTTTTTGAACAGGTGGGCTGCTAAAAAAACATCCTGGACATCACTGAAAACCTCATACTGGTCTGAAATAGTATATCATATTTATTTATTGTTATTTAAAAAAAAGTTATGTTGTAGTCTCTGCACCGGTGTCACCAAAACAAATTCCTGGCAGTTGATTCTGATTTTGAGAGAAAGAGAGAGAACGATGGATTTAAAAACAGAGAGAAATCTATTCTATGAAATTAGGATGCTGATGATAGCGCTGGGATGCTTGATTAAAGCCATTGCAATCTTCATCAACCCCCTGCTAATAATCATATTCCTTACTCAGTTACTGTGTGTGTGTGTGTGTGTGTGTGTGTGTGTGTGCACGTGGGCGTGCCATAAGCCTACTGTTAGAGGAATCAGGCTATTTATAGAGCTGTGAGCTTACCCTCGCCTGGCCCTGACCTTGGAGAGAGTGAGACAAATGACAAGGAGCGTTTCAGCCAAAGCTCGGCCGCTTCAACAATGACAGCAGCGACGGAGAGAGAGAAAAATACCATCTCTACGGACGGATTTTTGTTTACCCATGAAACACCATTACTCACTGCCGCACATATCATTGGCAGCCACGGCAAAAACCAAGGCTGTGCCGGCGTCTTGAGGCTTAACATCCAAAATTGATCCGCCAGCTAATAGGAAATGGCAAGCTTAGCCACATGTTGTCATCTTATTGTATTTAGCGTTATCAGCCCTTGCCCTGAGGGACATTGCCATTGGCCTTTGGTCTATATGAGGCAATTCCCAATTAGTCACTGTCTCGGCCATATTGGTTTCAGATATCCGTGGCTTGTTGACTCACACAGCAGCGCTACGGTATTATATCAATAGCAGCGCCATATTAACGGGTGCATTTGTGTGGTAGAAACACAGCATCAGGTTTTTTCTGAATCATAAACTACATGTGACCAAAAGGCGTATTGTGGAGGAGAGTTTTATTTATTTGTATTTCACAGATCGTTGCTCGTTGCATTTAGAGCTTTGAGATGATATATTACCTCAGGGAGGGCGAACCTTTTCTCTGATGTGAAACGAGTCTCCTTTTAAGTTAAATGAGCCACGTACTGTATGCACATTGTTATTTATAAAAGCAGCCCTGAAGGAACACAGTATCGGTGAAAAGAAGAAATTATTAGCCAAATGTGTAAAATATTCATCATCTACATCAGGTAGAAACTTCCGAGGCATATGGAGTAACCCAGATGGGAATAAGATCCCGCCCTGCTACTGGAGAAACACTCTCTGTAGTTCAACAGGATAAAATAGAATGAAAACAATAGAAACGTCATTGTTTACACGAGTATGTTTGCCTTTGACTTCACTGTGTTAAAAAGATGCAATAAATGCACAATCAAGCACCATAAGGACGGCACAGCAAAGCCTTCAGTATTTACTAAGAAGTACAATTCCTGGTGGAACTGTTTTGGAGAATTAAATACTTGGAATAAAGAATAAAAGACTTCTTGAACAGATTATTTGTGGCTCTACAGGCCCTCCCAGAGAGCAAATAATCACATTTATTAGAAAACAGGATGTAAACCAACACACATCATTCGCTGAGCCTTTTCCCTTCTCTGAACCACATGTATCTCAGTAGTATCTCAGTAGTATCTCAGTAGTATCTCAGTAGTATCTCAGTACCTCTGTGGTTTCTCAGCAGTTTTACAGGCCATATTTGCAATGTATGCCAATTTACTCATATCTTTGCCACAAGGTTTCCATACAATGAAATGTCAAAAGTCATAACACAAGACCAATGCCAGGCACCGCCGCCCCCTTGGTGAGCCCGACATGAGTGCCGATTCAGAGCGACATATAAGTGTGTGTGTGTCTGCGTGCATGTGTGTGTGTGTGTGTGCTAGCTATCTAAGCTATCTCAGCTAGCTATCTAACGTCAGATCTAGACTCTAACCCTAAAAACAAGGTGACAAATAACATTAACAAGGGGGAATCGCGTGGCTAGGGCTATAGAAACAGACCTGTAGCAGTCAAAATACATTTCTCTCCCAGCAACAAATCTACTATAACTTTACTTTAGCTATCAATTGTATTTTGGTTATATTTATTTTTCACATGAACAAATACAGAAGAAAACTGTTGTACTGATGCAAGTCATTTGAATATCCCTGTATCAAAGAGCTTTCTAAATGAATTTGTATGAAGAGTTAGTTCACTAGTTCACTAGTTCACATGTTTATATTCTTGTCAGTATTGAGATTCAGGAATGTTAAGGTTCTTTGAGAGAGTTGTTGTTCATGTCAAGACACCAAGATAACTTTAAAATGTGAAAAATTACAAAACAAAAACATGTCAGTTATTAATTTCAACCACTATAATGATTTCCGTGGTGTGTGTGTGTGTGTGTGTGTGTGTGTGTGTGTGTGTGTGTGTGTGTGTGTGTGTGTGTGTGCTAATAGTAAATGTGAATGGTTTGCAGAACTAACATTTGTAGATTTGTTTGCTGTTTTTTGCAGTAAATTTGCTGAGACTGGGAAACTGAAAAATGCAACAACTTGTAAGACTTGATAAGCTGTAGCCTTGCATGTGTTACCTCAATGAACGGCATGCAACAGTCTAATGCATTAAAGAACTGTGAAGTGGGCTCACTTATGCATTTCAAACCAATCCTCCTGAACCATCAGTCAATTGCAAACCCCAAATGACTTTGAACGATTTAGCCTTCCTCTGTGTTATGCAAAGGCCTCAAACAGCTCCAACTCTGCAGTGATATACAATAAATTAAAAACAGTGATAAAAAAATGTAAAAGTGGAAGTGTGAAACAAACATACAATCTGTTAAAGAGGCAGCGGGAGACTTGTCAAAGGGCTGTGTGGGAGTTCAGGCTATTCAGACTCATCTTTGATCGTCTTTCCAAGTCTGAGGGAGCTGAGAACTGCGATTCTCGTCCCCAGTGAACCTGAAGAGGTATGCACAGCCCTCTGTAGCACAAAGAAAGGCACGTGCCAAGCCCTACATGCAAGCATTCAGCTTGTGAAGCCAACAATTCCTGACTGCAGCAAAAAGCGAATGTACCCCTTTGTATGCAGTACATTACAGTAAGGGTGTGCATGGTCTATTTTTAAAGGTGTCAACTACAACTACATAACACAAGAAACTTTTCAATACTTGTCCACAGAAAGGGTTACAAATACACATACATATACATATACATATACATATATATATATATATGCATGTGTGACAATAGAGATGACACCGTGTGACACCGTGTCGAGGCTACGAGATGATCCTGATTCCAGTGGTCTTGATCCATGCACAGCTGACAAGTAGGCATATATTGTTTATGTTTATGTTGACAGCATGTTGTGTTTTTGCATTTTGTGATCATTTTCTAGTTTAGAAGTCTAGAAGTTTATAAAAAAGTGTTTTGGCACGCCTGGCCGAGTGGCGCTATCCATGGTACTGAAGGGGGATTTAATTCTGGCATGTTAAACTAGAATTGAACCTTTTGTTTTGTTGTGTGTCCACATGAGAGCATGAGGCATGAGAGTGAAAATATCACACTACTTGATGAATTCAAATTTTTACAAATTGATTAAAATATTCCTGGAAATGCAATGGATGGTTAGTTCAAGTTCTGAAATTGTTTTATTAAAGTTCATAATTATTCTCTAAATGTTACTTTAACAGCTGCAAGAAATAGCCTAACCGTCTTCATAGTCTATACAGGCCCACTGTGTTCGTGATTTATTTGCATGAAAAAAAACGTTTCAAAAACATCGCCCCCTCTGATTTTTTCACAAATCGCACCCTGTATATACATATAGTATGGTCTTGTGGATGAACCAAAATACATTTTCAGGACCTGACATGATGAGCGCTTCATTTATCTGATATTGCAAGTAAAGCATCTACTCTGTGGCTGTCCGAGTGTCTGTCAACATAAATCAAGCCCACCTCAACTAGTTCAAATATTGGTAAACTGTAATTTGAACATGTTTTTTAACCAGGTGTGGGTTTAGCACCATCGCTAAACTGATGCAAATCTCTCGTTCAGGTGTTGGGTTCTCTTTCATTTGGGGTCGCTGAGTCACAACAAACATGAAGGATTAGCAGCTGCACTATTCAGAAATGAATAATATCCATTCTGAACGCTAAAAGCTTATCTGAACTCAGAGGCCTAAAACTGTAATCCTCATTTAGCAATGCAGTAGCAGGTGAAACTAAATCTATGATACGATGCACTGGTACACATCGGAGCTTAAATTATTGTCATTGAATTTTGACTTGGCGAGAGCTGTTCTTTGGATGTTTAAACATCAAATCAAAAGACAGGAGCAGTCCAAGGAGGGGCGGAGGCATGGCAAATCAATGCCTCGGAGATTTCATTCGAATTTTCACATTGTTTACTTTTTGCCTAAAGACATTTTAATATTGTTACTTGGATAAAGACAGTTCTGATGGTGTCCTCCCTGAAAGGATTGAGGAATCGATGAATCGAAGTCTGGTTTCATTGATGGAGTCAAAGACCGACAGAGAAATGAACGAGCTGCATTCATAGTATTAGACCAGTATAATGGATGAATCTTAGCCCGGACCACCTACAATATGTGGAGAACCCAGGACAATAAATTTAATTCTATTAATCTGCTGAGTGAATTTTCTGGTGCACATTAAAATGTGATTTGGTTTAAATTACATGGTGTGTGCCAAAGCCTTTGTCTCTCCCCTGCAGTCAAATCTCTGATTTGAACGCAATTAGACACAGCTGACTACATTCCTAGGAAAATTACACTGCAGGCTATGGATACGATTCCAGCCAGTTGCTCCCAATTCAGAAACAAATTTCATTCATCAAGAGAAATACCAATTGAGAGAGAAACTTAACAGCAGCAGTGTTAGCAACACATGCAACATAGAGCTCGATGTGTCAGTATGAAGACAGAAAATTGTCTCTGTGCGGTTGAAAAGTGGCATTGTGGTTTTTATACGTATAGGTGACATTGGGGGATCCTGCAGGCACTGAGCTATAAAATTGCTGGTTGAAGGGGAATTAGTGGGGATGGAGAGGCGGAGAAAGGAAGGGCAGCGCGGCTGGGAGTCGGATGAAGAGGTGTGCCTTGGAAACTGATCTAATCATCTCACCACCTATGATGGTGTGTCTACAATAGCTCTGCCCTGGCGATTATATACGTTGACGTCTTGACATTAGAAAGCTTAAACGCCATCTGCCCACGCGGTCAAGGAAAAATGAAAATGGGATTGTGTGACAAGTGAAAAAATGACACTGACTGGGTTTACTGGCACGTTGTAAAGGTGGACCGTCCAAGGCCTCAGGTGAAGCTGTTTCCATGGACTTTTGATACCTTGTAATTGAGTCTCCCTGTTGCCATGAATATACCAGTTAACAGGATGTTCCTGTCTTCCTGTCGTGCCTACAGTACAGATAAATACAAATAGCACAGTATGAAAAGGTTTGACCTCCAGCTAAAGCGGTAGTTTATTTCTAACATGGGCAAGAAATAATGATCCCAATAGTAATAGTAATTGTAGCTAGTTCTCACCGCCATGTTTTTGTTGACATCAAAATGTAGACGGCAAAAACCTAAAGTGAAAGGAATTGGATGTTTACATGCCACAATAACCCATTTAATATTGAAGCAAGCCAGACATCTTCACCAGGTTTCTCATGATCAGAGCATCAGCTTAACCGGGTTGTTATAACCGAGTTACGACGCTTATATGCATCGACCCAAAGTAAGTAACCGGATTAACGCTGGAATTGTCCTTGCATGTAAACGTAGCCATAACTGGCGTGACCATGGTAAAGACATAAACATGACACTCGTTAAGATTAAGACTCTTTTATGGGACAATTTACAAAAAGTAATCAGAATTTGTTTTCGGCATGTCCCTCCTAAATACACACACTGCCCCCTATATGGGTGTTTCACCAGAAACACCAAAAAGATCACAAACCGAAAGCACAGGGTCACCTAGACTGAACCCCTGGAACAGTTTGGGGTTCGACACAGTCACAACATGAAACGAGCACAAAGTCTGAAACGCAGATTACGAAAACTTTACTCACAGTAGAAAACGGCATGTGTTGGGAATTGGAAACCCCGGTCACCGGAGCTGC
Organism: Hoplostethus mediterraneus; assembly: GCA_034670385.1. Taxonomy (NCBI): domain Eukaryota; kingdom Metazoa; phylum Chordata; class Actinopteri; order Trachichthyiformes; family Trachichthyidae; genus Hoplostethus; species Hoplostethus mediterraneus. The sequence continues at coordinate 5,241,602 of JAXDDW010000014.1, forward strand.
TGCCAAATGCCTCCACCCAACCACCATCCTGACCTCCACACCTTATTCAATGTCAAACTACTGCCTGTTGCTAGTCAGGTCTCCTCCATGTAATCCGTTAATGGTGGGGAAACACAGTTCTCTCACTTTTTGAGCATGGAGAGCGCCTTGGTTGCATTTTAAGACATTGTGCTCATTTCAGGAAATTCCCTGGGACCAAACTGGCACCATAGATGTAAAACCAGCTGGAATAATCCCTCCAGTTAGTGCTGGGAATTGATTTGTTCTGATCAGCTTCCCGGCCTCTAGGCCTATAATTAGCTCTAAGTATCCAGGATCTAAATCTGCCATTGTCCATTTCCATCTCATATTGGACTCAACAGACAGACAGATAGATAGATAGATAGATAGATAGATAGATAGATAGATAGATAGATAGATAGATAGATAGATAGATAGATAGATAGATAGATAGATAGATAGATAGATAGATAGATAGATAGATAGATAGAGTGCTGTCAATAACTTCCTTTTCTGATGAGGTTTTTATTATGTACCACCGGGTCCCCGATCGATACCGGACTGACCTCGACACTCACAAAAAGCCCTGAAAGTGCAGAAAATCCCGTTTGCCCTCGACACTCCCGGACTTCATCCAAGAGATGATGAACTGGTGGTGAAGGCACACTTGGCATGGGCCGCCTTGTCAATATTCATGTGCACAGTGTTCATGGTAGAAAGACAGAAAGACACGGGGAAACGCTGTGGCATGCTGGGTGATTAGTAACCAGTTAATTATATGAGGTACCAGAGGAACCAGTAATTATATCAATAAGGGTTATTGGCCTTTGCAAGTACGTTAAACAATTATGTCACTATTTCTTAATGCAAAATTTAAAAAGAATGTCACCACATCATTCTGATTATCAGTACATAAGGATGTAGACGAGTTGATAGACAGTCACATGCATCTGTATACCCATCTGCATTCAAAGCTGCGGTAGGAAACTTTGCACATTGGCCGCTCCAAATAGCAGCCAAAGGTTACTGACGGATCTGCAACCCTGTAACGTGACATCAGCAAACTGCCAGTCTGTGATCGCTTCATACCGAAGGAACGAGAGGGGCAAAAGAGCTACCGGGCCAAGTGAGAAGTGTCAAGACCCGACACCAGAACGTCATTTGGGAAAATAGGTTGAATCTACGCGGTCTCAATTATTGGGGATGGGAAGATCTTTTCTGTTGCATCTACACTTTCTGATTAAAGATGAAAAGAGAAGGAGGCAGAGAAAACATCTGGAGGACCCACATTCTCCGAGAAAACAGGGTCTCAAAACCCTGAACCCATCAAAGCACCCCATCACACACACCTCCATTCACTGAAAGGCCAGCCCATATTAACACATATACACACACACACAAACACAGACAGACACAAGGTTTAACTACTCTTCCTTCCACATTCCTGTTGTCTGAGACTCGACTGCAGTCTCCCCCCTGTCTGTCTGTCTCCCCACTGATGCCTCAAACTTTGTAATTGCCTTTTAATCCCTTTGAAGGCGAGAACATGTGTCAAAGTTGGTTAACTTGGCAGTAAGCCTGAGGGTAGAGAAGAGCGCTGAAAGGTCACTAGTTTGAATCACTAGACAGGCTGGACAAATCTGGGCAAGGACGTGAATGTGAATTAGTGACATTCCCCACTCCCTCAACAACCATCGGGGTGCCCTTGAGCAAGGCGCTTTACTCCCAGTGGCTCCAACTGGATTTGATCGGGTAGCCACTACCTTTAACCAGTAGATTAAAGGTTATATATCTAAAAGCGTGGACAGAGGAAGTGTAAAAGCAAGGTGTAGAGAAGTCCCAGTCCTAAGCAATCTCCCCAATGTGAATAAGCACATTTTGATATGTTGAATGTGCTTGTCAGCGGACTACCTCAGTTTTCAGAGAGAGGTGAGTGGAGATGTGGGCTGAACATTTATTAGGATGACCTTATTCCACATTCAGACACGTCCTGCATTTAAATTGGCTGCTAGAGTCATTTGGAACATACTACCTTCCTACATGCACCTTTCCCTCCCTTCTCCTCACATTTCCACTCCCATGTCTTTCTTTTTTATCCCTTTCTCACTTCACTTCATTACTCAGAACTCTTCTTCACACAAAGGGCTCAATTTTGGTGAATCAATGAATGTGCAAGTGCACTAGCACACTTGGGCGTGACCGACAGATTTCTGGTAACTTGGGGAACAGAGATCGCTAACGCAGCGGTGGCGCTAACGCAGCGGTGGCGCTAACGCAGCGGTGGCGCTAACGCAGCGGTGGCGCTAACGCAGCGGTGATGCACCAGCGGGGCAGTTGTAAAAGGGGGTGGATTAGGGGGTGGATTATCAGTAGGTGCGGTAGGGGCTGGCAATTATGGCCAATTAAACCAATCCCTCACATACCCTTTGAAAGCAGTGTGCTCCCTGATGTGCCAACTAACACCGACCGGCTGCACCACCAAAGCGCCTCCCAAGAGGAAACTGATGTCCTTGTCCAGGAGGTGAAGATTCACAAGCCGCGAATCTACGGAAATCCAAATAAACGGCCGGGGGCAGACGATGTCCCTTTCTGAGCTCCATTTCCATTTGTGGAGATATTGAAATCCGTGTCACCATCTTTTTGGTGTGTAATGATGCGCAGAGACAGTTTCATATTGGAAGATAGTGATTCGCACAGAACCCACGGCTGCAGATACCACTAACTTTGCAGCACAATAGAATGTGTTTCCGTTATTTCCTCAGTTGCCTGAGGTTTGTTTTAAGCGATTAAAAAAGGTTGTTAGTCCTGCTTTGATGAATTTATATCCAAAACAACTTATATAAAAGGGGTTTACGTGATTTTGGAGAGGTGTATGTGCAATTTCCATCTGACATTTCCTTCCTAATGAGGTCTTCTTGGGAGTTTCCCTGTCTTCTTTGAGGGTCTAAGGCTGGTGTCGGTTAGGATAGGTTGGGTTAGGTTAGACTGGTTAGTAAGGTTGTTTCTGTCTGTAACATGTTATTTGTGTTCTGCCTTTGTTTCTTTGTCTAAATGTATTCATCTTTTATCGTTGGCTCGATCTAGGAAGGTTTATAAGCTGTAAAGTCCCTTTGAGGCGTGTTTTGGGAATAAGGGCCATCTTGACTAAAGCCACCGAGACGCCGTCTGAGCAGCCGGAGGAACAAGGATAATTTCTGATACCACGGCTGCATGTGTCATTTGTACTGACACTCTGATGTCACGATGTCATGATGTCAGCGATGCCATGGCAACCGCAAAATTACAGAACGGGCGCGGAAAAATAGCCGCTCGCGCCCCAACGACATTACCACTTCGCCAGGTCACTCGGCAAGGTCACTGCACTTGATTTGTGCCGGCACGTAATCAGGGCCCTACATCTCTTTGGATGTCCCGTCACATATAGATACCCCAAAAACAAACAAAACCAAGATACTCACTTGACCCTCACTCGCAGGCAAATCATTTTTTTGCATTGATGATAGCCGGTCATGAAGTTGATCCTGCCAGGCTTTTACATTTGGCCATCTCCACTGTCAACAGTCTCAAACGGCAGAACCTAATAGCTTTGTAATGCTAACGATGTAACAAGACAGTCAGAACAGAGGGAAGTGCTCCTGGATGACCTGTGTGTATCCACAGTTTGCCCATACTTCCCCCTCCCATTTCCATTTCTTGCTCAAATCTCCCTTCCTCGCCCTACATCTCTTCTTCTCTTTTATGTTGTACCTCCCCTCACCTATTTCCTGCTCCTCTATAAATGCAACCTGTCCTGCTCCTTGCTTTCCGACCTTTCCCCTCCTTTCACCTCTTTTCTCCTCTCTGCCCTTATTTCCCCCACGTCCCCTTTCCATTTCTCCATCTCCGAGGCCGATGTGAAGAAACAAACAGTCCCCTCGACTCGTTCTCCATTAGCGTGAGTTACAGTTTCCCGGGCCAGGAGGATCGCCGCCTGTGAAAGTGCTCCTCTTATTTACAATGAGGGAGGCATCCATTTCTCCAAACACGTTACCTTTTGTCCCACGCTCAGCCGGCAGCTCCATTAACAAAGTGAAGGAGGAGACTGTCAGGCCAGGTGGTAAGTCTATACACTCCGCTGACTGCAAATAGGCCGGGTCAGCCGGGGAGGTCACGCAGAGAGATCAACCTCACAGTCGGCTTGTGTTATGTCTGTAGTTACTGAGTGCAATGACACAGCTTGAGACCAGCCAATGTCAAATGAGTGAGTTTGTTCTCAGATATTCTTTCAGTGAAACTAAAGCAGGGGGGTTGGCCAACGCAGTATAGCTCCGCTGCCAAGAGCTCTCCGGTGCTCCCCGTTCAGGCTCGGCCCAACTGAAGTTACGCTCCTCTCCTCAAGCGAGACGAGAGATGTGCAGGTAAAGTTCAGATCTACTTAAGTCTGGGCTTTGGGTGGCGCGTTGGAAATATTGAAACAACCCATCATTCAGGGCACGTTACTGACAGGGTTTCATTACTATGATGCTGCATGAAATGGGGTGTTAAATGTGTCCCATGCATCCCCCTTTGAAATAATTTGCCCATTGAGTCTAAGAAACTGGACAGGTTGAGTTAAATTCAGCTGCAGAGAAACAGTCAGCGAGCTAGCCTTGTCCTGGTTTCCTGCTTTAATAGAAACTCATGGTCACAAATACCAGAATGTGCCATAAAAGGCTGAATTTTATCATAATTCTATTAACTATTTACTTCTGTAGCTGTAGCCAGGCTGCTGCAAGAGCTGTGAACAGGGATATTGCGTAACCAAAACAACAATCAGGTGGGTTACTGTTGTCCAATAACTTGACAGAAACACTCACAGCTAGAATGTTATGGATTTTCCTACATTACACATTGAATAATTTAGTTTTCAATCCATTTGGAAAGATATTCACACTTTCTTGCAACATAAACACACAAACTACAAAGCCTCCGATGCCACAACTCTGGACTTTAGTGATGCAAAAGCAAAAAGTAAAGAACTCGCCGGTCCTCCACCAAGCAGATATTACAGCAGCCCGAGGCTCAGTTCTCTCCATCACCTATTATTTAGAGATCTCCTCAGTATTTCCCCATTTGTAATTCCCTCAGTGTTGCCATGCAACTTTGATGAAGAGTAACCCTGTTAAGAGCTTGCCAGGGAGCTATGTATACAGTCTGCACCTTGACAAAGCCCAGGACATTAACAGCCCTGGCTCTGCTGTGGCACGCTCGCAAACGTGACGCCAGCCTGCTGTGCCAGTCTTACGCAATAACTAACACTGATTGCCCAACATATGAAGATCAAAAAATGCACAGAGGGCTTTAGACTGTGTAGCATTGGTGATCGTGTCAGAAGAGTGACTGTCAGAGGTCAGCAGCAAATATTTAAACCGTCTCAATCGATGGATTAAATCTCTTCAGTTTTATAATTCACTCCTCAATACGAGGCTCAAACTGAAAAGAGCCAAAGTGCACGGTTTTGGTTTTGGTTTTGTCTTGCTGAAGTTTACAAGCAGCCTCAGAGTCATCATGAGGTTATGAAATACATTTTGCATGTTAGAAAATGCTCCAGTTTCAAACTCAATGCCTCACAAGACTCATTCTGTCAGCCACGGGAGCAGGCTAAGGTTTCATTAGCAATTCCGTAGACTTCCGTAACATACAGTATTAATATTGATTCAATCAGTGCACGCTATTCCTGCAAAAGCAATATCAACAGTTTGACTTAGGGGCCCGCTTTGTGATAACCACTGGTGTCCATTTAACATGTACAATGGAGGAGAAAGTATTAAAGACTGTCGAGTACCATATTTCAAGCCCATCTCATGTGGCCCTCTAATATTTCAGGCACAGAAATTCAATTATGAGTTGAGGTTCTGATTTCTTAGAATAATAGGGCTGCACAGCTCATTCACTTGAGAGCGCTGAGAATATATTTGGCAATCCGTTTAGGAGCCACATCTCTCAGAGGAGGGCCCGTGGTGAAATAGGTTAAATGCATATCATTCATTTAAGGCAGTTAGAGTCAAACTATGGTCTAATGGAAAAGCACATTGACTGAGGAGACGCTGCACGTGCCTGTGGTAACAGCGAAACATTAAGACAAGGGAAATCAATAATTGACGTGAAAGGAGGCTCAGCAGTTTGGCGCAAACATAACAGTGTGGTTGTCAAATCCAACAATCCCAGCAAATAGCCTGATCCCACTCCTCTAAATTCTTTAACAGTAACATTGCAGTGTGGCGCGCCACCTGTGTAACGATGAACATTTAACCCCTGCTGTCTAAGAGGAGCGTCTGACGTGCCCGGATTACAGAGCCGGCGCGCGGTGGTCGCTGTCACTCAGTGTATTTGAGAGTAAAATGCGGGTAGTGTCTTTTTTCAAAGTGATTTTTCCACGACTGTTCTCTTTCAAGGTGTCGGGGGCAGCTGACAGGAGGCAACGGCTGAATTACAATGCACCCAGCAGCCTCAATATCTATCTCTCTCTCTCTCTCTCTCTCTCTCTCTCTCTCTCTTTCTCTGTATCTCTCTCTCTCTCTCTCTCTCTGCATGCGTTTAAGATATTGAAGATTGCTGTGACCCAGCCTGACAGCTGACAATGAGCTCTGATTGCTACAGTACTGGCATATCAAGCTCAAGTTGAATCACGTCTCGCAGATCTCTCCACTATCTGCCCGGAAAGCTGATGCTGATGAAGGCAAGGCAAACCACCGGCTATCAAACTACCGCCAACCAACGCAACATCCCTTTCCCTTGATGACAATTTTTTTTTTTTCAAACATTTAACTTCATGCATTTCACTGTCAGCGGCCTTTTTTTTTTTCGTCAGGCAAATCAATTAAGATGTGATGCTGATCTTGAAAATCTGAGCTGACCTTGCAGAATAGGCACCCCTAGGGAGTTGAACACAACACACATGGACAAAGTGGGAAAGATGTGGCAAAAATAAATAAATACAAAAACGAGCAGATTAATAAATCAAAGAAAAAGCCCAATTGCCCACCTCATCCGGCTGCGGCTGGTTCGGTCTCTGATTCGGCTGCTCCTTGGTAGCTGTCATTGTAAACTCCTTGTGTTATAAACTTGTCTCTCGGGTTGAATCCTTTAAAAAAAAAAAAAACCTGTATGGTCAGATCCCTGCTCCCCGTGTGAAACAAGTCAGAAGAAGGGGAGGATATGCGTTTTGTCAACAGCGGAATCTTAAACAGGAGCGGGAGCGGAGGGAAGGATCCGTCACGATTGGATTCCGCGAGGTCTTGGAGCGTCTGACGAGAAGCCAACGCAGCCCGTGCGTTCACATCACCCCAGGAAAGGGAGGAGAGATTTTTGTTTTTTTGATTCTTATTTTTTTTTACACTCGTTATAAAACTAAGAAAGCTAAAAGTGGTGTCATATTTTTACCACCCCGCCACCTCTCTGCTCTCTGTCTGTCTCAAACGACAAGCGTTGGGGGAGGAGGAGGTGGAGGAGGAGGAGGAGGAGGGAGCTTGATTACTCTCTCCCTGTCTACTCTCAGTGATCCCGGTATTTGTAGGATGAGGTGATAACATAGAAGAGGTGGAGGAGGAGGTGCGGGGGGGGGGGGGTGCTGCTCAAGTGGTTTTGTGTTGCAATCCCGAGGCAAACCCGCAAGGAGTAGAGGAGTGTTGCGTTTGCGGGACCTTATAAATAGTCCAGTCTGTAGTTCTGAACTGTTTCGTCCGTAGATTCATTTGCAGCATGTTACGGTCGGAGTGATCTCATATACTCTCAACCGGTAATAAGCTGTGCGTCAGGTTGGGCACCGAGCTGTCCGTGGTGCTGAAGCCCCGGAGTGGGCGCTGCGCATTCATCTTCATTATGCGTAGGCGCTGTCACGGCCAAACACCACTCCATCTCTGCGTTTTATTATCCCGTAAAGAATGACCATTGGCCCAGTCAGACGGTCGCCTTTCGGGTGACAATCTTGTTGTTTTGTAATCCGGGAGCTTTGACTTGGCCCTGAGCGAGGAGCTTAAGTGGTCAATAAAATGCGAGTCAACACGTCTCCCCCATGCCGGGCTGCGGGTTGTTAAACGCGCACCGGGGTAAGACTGCAATTGCATCGGTCTTTGGAGTACTTAGAAGTGAAATGCCACCTGTGAACGCGGAGGTTTATCAAACTTAGCGAGGCTTATGAGAGAACAATGTTTTCAGTGGTTATTGGCTCAACTTTATGGAGCTGGAAACCCACACACTGGAGCTTTTGTCCAGCCGGCCGCAGAATGGAAGGCAAACGCATTAATTCCCTGCTAGTCTCTGCGCCCACATCTTGAACGCCTCTGCCAGACACGGATCGATGCCTTATATCTGCATTTGACATGGTCACAACAATAGTAGATTTATTGCTTTACTCCCTTTTCAGCTCTACAATTACCAAGCATATTAGGGAATATGAGACATAACAAAATATTGATATGACCGATATGACCTTATGGGTTTTTCCTATACAAACTGCACCTCATACACTCAAATCAAATCAAATCAAATCACATTTATTTGTATAGCCCTTAATCACCGTTACAGTCTCTAAGGGCTTCACAGTGCCCAACATGTGAAAATAATAAATGATTAGTACACGACATCCCCCAGCCTTAGACCCTCACAGAGGACAAGGAAAAACTCCCACAAAACCTTACTGGGAAAATTGGGAGAAACCTTGGGAGGGGCTACTCAGAGAGGGATCCCCATAGCATGACGGTTGGGCGTGCAATTGGTGCCGAGTTTGGGCAAGCAGCACATACACAATATATGAAAGTTTATTTTGGTGGGACATCCAGATCTGTTGGGGCGGCATCACAGCAACGGCAACTCAGTCAGCGTCATCATAGGACTAACACCCAACACCCACCCAACACACATATGCACACACACAAACACACACTGTCATCAAAACCACCAACAAGTATCATGTAGAATATCATGTGGGCTTGTTGAAGAACACAGTGGTGCATCTGCTCGTATCCCAACCACACATATTAGAGGAAGCTCTAATTCCACCAGGGACTCCTCCAGATACCATTTCATGTTTTAGCATTCCCCGTCTGACCTGGGGCAAATCACTGTGTGAAATAAGCTCCATTTCTCTCCTATGACTGATTAAGTGTAAACTCAGCTCCCACTCACAGCGGGCTGAAGTGAATGCAAACAAATTGGAAGAAATTGAATTAATTATAGTCTCAGACAAGTCTGACGGTCTCTCATTTGCCCTGTCCAATTACATGCACAACATAAGGGGAAAAGTCCTTGGTTGCTAGTTAAAGGTGTAATCAGGAAGATTTTCACTGTCCCACAGCACAAAATAACCATAATATATAGCAGGGGGTGTTGTAGGGGTTATTGATCAATACCAATGATTCAGTGATTACTTGGCTGGGTGCTGAGATTTCTGGCCTTCAAAACTCACGTCCCAGCCTGCAATCTGTTTGGAGCAAAAGGTCCCTTAACGCACCGCCACTCCATTTTCTACTGCTCAACGATGGAGCACGGTGTATAAACTTAATTTGTTAGACGACTTCCTTACCCACTGCTAACATGGTGATAAGTGGTTCACTGAGGAACTGACTAGTAGGATTGTATCGTGTTAGACAGGGTGGCAGACATCTTTAATCACATAATGTCTTTGAGCATTCTTCAATTTATTCTACTGTAGACATGGTCTGGAAAGGGTCTGGAAAGACAGACAGACAGATAGACAGATAGATAGATAGATAGATAGATAGATAGATAGATAGATAGATAGATAGATAGATAGATAGATAGATAGATAGATAGATAGATAGATAGATAGATAGATAGATTAGATAGATAGATTTTGTGCAAACAGACATTTAAATGCTTCTGCCTTCATCATGGTCATGGTTAGAGAAGTGGAGTAGAGTAGAGTAAAGTTGAGTGAAGTTGAGTTGAGATGAGATGAGAGTAGAACAGCAGTACTGTGTGCATGCACCATAATAAAGGCATGACTTGATCTGTGTAGACCAATGGAATCAATCTCTTTCTCAGTAAGTTGGTCCAGATCTGCCCGAGGCACCTCTCTACTGAACACTATAGTTTACCACGTAAGTATGGGATCTTAGATGCGTTCAATGTCTGTATCTTTGTGCACCTAAATGTCTTGTCCTGCTTTTATTGCAAGCACACTGAAACAAATCCTTTGCCACTTTTGACGATTGAAACGATTTTGCTCTTTAGAAAGTGTGGATGTAGATCTCTGTTAAGATGTCAACAAGAGACCTTCACGATGGCAAGAGCGAACAATACATCTCCCTCACCCAAAACGCTGAGCCTCAAATATTGACATCTCGTCTTTGACCTGCTCTACCTCCAGAATGTCAAAGACGTGAAATTATTGTAAAGCAACCACATTGTGTGAAGAATGTATAAAGGGTGTAGCGTTGTCAACGAACGAAGGTCAACAAAACTCCTGGTTGGTTTTGGCAAAAGATTTGAGGTGGAAGGAAGATGTGTGTTGTTGTTGTTGTTGTGTGTAGGAGGGTTGAGTGCAATCAGGCTAGCCCCTATTAGCATAAACTCCACTTAACCTTTGCATGTCTGCACCACTTGTGAAGGAGAATAATGGAGAATGACACACACACACACACAGTGCTGCTTGTATACAGGTTGTTGAATCTAGACCATTATTTCAACCAATGGAAGGTTAAAGGTTGTTTCATATGGGTTAGCCTAAGAAAACATTGTTTAATATTTTCTGCTCCTACTATGCTGCATATGGTGATATTGCTGTTGTGGGCCTGCAAGCAAATCCCACAAATCCTGTTTCCAGCTACGTTGAGTCTATAACATCTGTAATATATTGATGAGTGTAATATCTGATGAGTGCCCCAGGATAGCGGCTGTGCTGTTAGGCTGTATCTTGTTCCTAATTTTGCTGGCATCAGGTTTTGAGAGCTAAGTCCCACCTCCCAGCCAATGAAAATAAGAGTTAAAACAGTGCATGGCGCATTATGTTGAGTGATGAGTTACATTAACAGCAGAATTAATGTCGAGTTACCATAATTGCAGTAGGACTGCTGCATAATCTGAATGTTATTTCCCTGAGCATCATTTCAAGTGTTCGCTCCTCTAGAGACATGCTAGTTCTTCAGCTCCTATAATGGCTGGTGACGTCCTCTGAGCCAATACTACTCATCACGCCACTCAACGCTGTGAGAATATAACGGCAATGGCATTGAAGCAAAGCAGCCCAAGCTGAAATTACTGGCACAGGATCAAAGTGACTGCTTTAAAGATATACTGCATGTTTCGAGTTTGCTTTGTTTCCTTCGATGTGTGAGGAGACAAGATCCTTGTTGACACTCACATGACGTTGAGGCTGAACGTTGAGGGCTGAACGTTGCGGCTGAACGTTGCGGCTGAACGTTGAGGCTGAATGTTGCGGCTGAACATTGAGGCTGAATGTTGAGGCTGAACGTTGAGGCTGAACGTTGAGGCTGAACGTTGAGGCTGAACGTGCTGCACCAAAAATAACATTTCACAACCATCTTCTTGCGGTGCAGTCATTTTATATGAGAATATAACGTAGAATTGGTAAGGTGAACTGTGAATTATACAGTACTGAGAGAGAAGTGTGTGTGTGTGTGTGTGTGTGTGTGTGTGTGTGTGTTTGTGTGAGGCTGAAATACACTTGCACATCAAACTACCTAGTAGAGTGCCAGAGAAAGAGAGTGTGGGGGTGGAGAGAGAGAGAGAGAGAGCAAGGTAGAAAGAGAGAGGTAGAAAGAGGGGGAGACATAAAGGGAGAGAAGGAAGGAGGGAGAGAGGGAGAGAGACAGAGAGTGAGAGGAAAAGAGAGCCCGGGGGAAGTGTTTTGCTGAGGTGTCTGCTGTTGATAAAGTATTTATGACCCTGGGGCAATTTAGTGCAGACATTCAGGAGCTCCACGCCACCGGGCCGCTGATGAAACTTTCATGACCAAACTCCGCCGTGTGCCACCGCGGCTTCGCCAGAGCAACTCCACATTCAGCACATCACTATATTACAGTACATCCAGCGCTGCTTCTGACTCACGGCGATATCACCGCCCTCGCTTCCAAATTAAACAGGATGTTCAAACTCTTGTTGTTACTCAGTTGGCGAGTTGTTGCTCCGCGTTCCTCCCTTTCTTTCGCTCGTACACCGTGGGGCGTTTTGCTCAACGTGCTGCCAGGTCGTGGAGAGAAACGATGGTGTCGCCGCCGACTGATTTAGAGGCTCTGTCTGTCTGTCTGTCTGTCTGTCTGTCTGTCTCACCAGAGCTTTGAATTGCAATGTTGATTGAAGTGTTCAAGTTCTGACTTCAAAAGGCCGGGTGAAGCCGACGTTGCTGATCAATCTTTCTGATTTATAAATTTTTTCTCCATTAAAGACCAAAAAAAATTAAATGAAAAGCTCATGGGTTTGAAAGTGGTTGTCCTTCCTTATATTGCAAAAAATAAATTAAGTATGGTGTATTTGTTATTCAGATGAAAATAAAAATCAAATTACAGCTGTATTGGTTAATAATGTGTGAGTGGTTCTGAAATGACAAGAGACGTTGAATGTGTTTGGTAACCTTCAAAAACTGATCATCTCTGCAAGTCTCCTGGCTCACCCAGAAGAACAGACCAAGCTTCCTTCTGAAGACGCTGCACAATCCCTGTTTGAGCCAGTATTTGCATCACTGACATCAAAATGGTCCTTTTGCTCTGCAATTTGTGTATTTCAAAGGATCTGCCTGGGGCGCGTAAACATCAGACACCAGCAAATGACCAGCAGAAGCACCTTTCATCAGGGCTGCCTCGCACTGAATGTGAGGATAATTTCTCCCAAACATTTCACAATTCGCAATCACTTCAGGTGAAATGCTGATGCTTGACATTGAATGGACACTTTTCAGCTTTCAGGAAAAAAGGCACTGCTGGGCATTTCAGTCTGCTAGTCAACTGTGTCGTGATCATCATTACTGGTTTGGTGGAAAACTGACCACGAATCAAAAGAGTGGGATATAATCAGCTAAATACCATCAATATCATCAGTTCTCTCCTGTGTGTCAGATTCTTGGACCGAGTACCAATGTAATAACTGTGATTATATCATTAGACAGCACAGATGAAGAGAGTTGTCTAATTGGAGGCCAGACCCCATGGTCTGAGTCGTACAGACCCTCCAAGCTAAAATCCTTCCACGGCAGAACGCTGTGCTCTACCCGTCTATCCATTAAGTCAATTTTAAGCCCCAGGGTCCTGATTACATGGCACTGAGGCACCCTGCTGTTGACATTGCAACGTCATTCATTTTGCAGTCACTGGAATTCATTTAATACTGTTCTGTTATCCCACTGTGCTTGTTGATATCATCGAGGGGCGTGTCAGATGAGCTGAGTGAAATCCTAATGAGGATGTCTTCCCAGGCTGAGGGAGAGTCTACGCCACCTCCCTTGTTTTAACCCGCATGGATCACCGGATGGGTGGTGTTTACCACATCGGCACAAATTAGGTAGTGTCAGATAAGATGTCGACACAGAACAGTATACCAAAGAGCCTTTAACATAGTCTAAACCTTCTGGCACTCATGGTATTGTCATCGGCCCATGTGAAAATCACTGATAATGGCAGCAGGGTAGGAAGACACTCCTTCCACCACCCTGCTGAAATGTCCTCCAAGACACTGCATCCCTACCAGGTGAGCACACTATGGAGGGGTGGCAAGTGAAAAGTGAAAAGATTCCCATGGAGATCAATAAAGTATCACATTTCACTATGACAGTATTTTGTTGCCTTTTCTGCAAATTGTTCCTAGTTTTTAAGGGTCAGGATTTGATGGCTCAGCTTCATCAGATCAGCACAGCCACACTGGTCAGACATGTTGCAGGTAGGGGTGGGCAATAATCGTGTTTATAATCGTAATCGCAATTTAATTATGTAATCGTGGAAAATTTTCGTGGCGATTGTTATTTAGGCTGCAAGAACGAAGAACGTCTAGAAGCGCCAGTTAGCAAAGCAACCAGTGTGAGTGTGTGTGTGTGTGTGCGCGTGCATCAGACGTAACATCACTTTCCCGTGAATGAATGGGCCAAATACTTTCCCCAATGCTGCGTTCATGAACTGTCCCCTTAAAAAATACTACGTGGTATTCAGTCACGTCCCTCAGCCCCGCCCAATAACGCCGTGTTCAGACAGGTTTGGACCGTTCGTTTCTTGTGAGCCGCGAACGAATGAGTCAAGCCGGGCAGGAAGTCAGACACAGGAACGGCATAGAGCATCCGGTCAATTTCAAAATAAAACAAATTTCAAAATAAAACAAAACAAATAAAATAATCGTTCATTAATCGCAATCGAGGTAAAAGTTTGAAATAATCACGATATTGATTTTTAGTCATATCACCCACCCCTAATTGCAGGTGTGTTTCTTAAGGCGTGAAGAAATGCAAAAAATCCCTTGAGCAACTGTTTTTGCCGCTACTGTGCAAAATACAATATGCATTCCCCTATGTGACCAGACGTCATGAACCCAAGCTCATTGAACTTCACAGGTGAAACAAAATTAACTCTTTTCGTTTCAAACCAAATAACCTATGGACCCCTCTTGCTCTGTTCTCTGAATAATCTATGCAAAACAAAACAAAAAGCGATCTCTATATGCCTCCTAGCATAGTACTGCACCCCTTGCTGTACTCTTGCTTGCTGTAATCTCGACCTTCTCCACTGAAAACCAAAGCACTTTGGAATCTAAGCAGAAACAGCAGAAACACGCTTTTACCCAAGACATAACGAAGACAGATTATGCATGCATCCAGCTCGAAGAGATACAAAGCATTATTCAAAATCAATACAGCCTTTGGGTTTTTGCATAGGAAGGGGGCAACGAAAAGCTCCAGCCCCCCCTGTCTGATCAAAGTCTCTCCCAATCGTGTAGCAGGGCTGCAGCGCTCAGCGGTATCTCTTTTCAGAAGCTTGTTTCGGCATTCTGTGCCTCATGGATCAACAGCGGCAGGCAAGAGTTTGGCTGGAGAAGAAAGGGCTCTGAAAGGCCTCAGGCATTCTTTGACATTGGGGGCAATGTTTCATCCCCACCATACAAAAGCCAAGGTGGCATGTGACGTGTAAAGCCGTCCTAAATCATTGACTTGAGCTATGTAGAACACAGGGACATTTTATCATGTCCATGCTGGGCAGCTTGGCTGGCTGGAAGGGGATCAGCCAAAACCTGACTCGTTTCAATGTGATAGCATGTTTCTTAGTCACCTGTAGCTGTTGAGTAATGTTTCTGGTAATAGGAAATACATTGTGGTGCCATGCAAGCTCATACTGTCTATGGAAGGAAAGTATAAATATTACATAACAACGGATATTTCATAGCAAGATGGATGTTACAGTATATGGGGAAACAGCCATAACAATAGCTAAAAAGTAAATGTCATTCCCTGCAATACCAGCTCAGTGTAATTGACTAAACTACTCTGAATACACATACATACACTACCATGCAGCTGACACCAACCTCGCTCCTCAACACTGCCATCCCCTGCTATAGAAAACCTGGTCACTTAGGGGATGTGCACGATCACCTAAGGCATAAAAGGGATTAGCAGTCAGAGCTAACTGATCACTCAGAAACATGCATGTTCTTCTGAGACATGGAAAGGATTAGAATAGCTAACCATACCCCCCACCCCCCCCCCCCCCACCCCCAGCATAGGAGATCACTGACAATCAATTGTACCAGAGAAAGAGGACTCAGAGCTACCGTTCCTCATCAAACATTAACCTGCAAACCGCCTAGGGATCAATGCTAGCCCAGATAGCAAGTCGCCAGTGGTCCTTAAGTGGGCCACTGTCTACAGCATCAGCCCCCTTAGAAGGAATAGCAGTCCCCTCAATGATGGGAGTATTTAGAAAAGTGGGTGTGGCTAATGGTTCAAGGTCAAAGGATGGCAGAAGAGGGGCATCAAGGTCACAGTGGAGGAGAAGAGTGTTGTCAAAGGCTGGGAAGATTAAACAGAGTAACTCACTTTATCAATTCTTCCAGAAAACATTTCACCAGAATTAAAAATAACATTGAATAAAACATGAAATGACACTGTGCATTTATAAAAATTGTGTTGGACCTGTGTTGGATTTCTGCCTCCAGAGCAATTTCCTATTTCCTAACCATTCAAAATCTATGCAAAACCTCCAAATAGAAGATGGTTGTTTGTTGTTGATGTACTGGGGTCATGAACTCCATCACATGCATATCATTTCAAAATGACTTTGATTTATGATGAAATGTGCATTGGATCTGTGTGTAATGTTTTATAAATATCGGTAACTACTCCCATATGTATGCTATTGTACATACACAGATTGATAGGATGGAATCCAAGGAACCTTTTACACAACTGGACCTTGGTCATTTGTACCAAAACCCAGAGAAACCCAAACCACAGCAAAGCAGATGAGAGGATTGAGGCAGGGCTGAGAAGAGTTTTGAGAGATTTGATAGAAAGAGGGAGAGAGAAAGAAAATGAAAGGGAAAAACAGAGAGAGAGAGAGAGAGAGAGAGAGAGTCCACACCAAGCAGCCACATCTTTCTCAGCAGTGTGTAAAAGGAGCACAGACATAGCTGGTGGGAGAAAATAACCCATCCTGATGGATCGTCTTTCATCTGACTGCAGACCAGGGCTCGAGTCTCTCCAGCAGTCAGGGTTGTTAGCCACATGTTAGATGCTATCACCGCGCCCCCGCAAGAGGTCTATCTGGACGCATGGACGCTCGTGCAAGAGAGATACGGAAAAGATTGTTATATTGATCCATTTGCCTTCAGTCAGGTTGTTTTCAGTCTTGAGGGACCATTGGTTAACTCAAGGAAAGAATGCATTACAAGGTCAAGAGGCTTCGGCACGTTTTATAAATCCTAGGAGCAGGCATGGTTTTAAAAAGAACACCACGCAGGTCTAGAAGTAAACACAGTGTGATACTCCGTCCCTATTACACCATTTTGATGCTAATAATCCAGACCAATGTGTGAAATGTAATGCTGATAAGGGTACACTGTTTCATTGTTTATGGGATTGCCCAAGGATCAAAGAATTTTGGAAAGATCACAAGATCACACCACGATCACAAATAGTCTCAGCCAAACTACCAGAATGTCCAAAACTGTGTATTCTTGGTCTGTTCTCTGAGTTTCCAAGGCTTAATAACACAAAGAAAATAATGATTGTTTTCTCTCTTCTTCAAGCTAAACGTACAATATCTGTCTTTTGGAAAAACCCAGAAAAACCCTCTCTTGGTCAGTGGTTGAATAACCTCTCTCAATGCTTTGCCTTAGAGAAATTAAACTTTGCTATCAAAGGAAGGCCTGATACCTTTTATAAAATATGGGGGGAATTCATAAATATTTGGGGAAAATAACTAAATGCAACCTCGATGAGGGAGTATGAAAGATGTGACCGCATGATGTGATGCTTTCTTTGTATGCCAGCTTTATAACTCCTTAAGACTAAATAACCATTTTACATGTAATATGCCTCTTATATCCATTTAATTAATTTGATTTGTTTATGTATTTGTCTTATTTTTGCTATTTTTGTTTTGTTGTTGTTTTTTTTAATTATTATTTTTGTTTGTTATTTACTTGGTTCACTAATGTCTGATATGTTATTATTGTTGTTACTTGCATTATTTTGGGGGAATTTTGTGTGAGGGAGGGAGATGGGGTGGGATGAAGGTGATTGGATGTTTTATTGTGCTGAAAAAATAAAATGCCAATAAATATATTTGTCAAAAAAAAAAAAAACACAGTGTGATGTTAGCCCAAATACAATCCAAGCCTGCATCCAAGCTCATGAATCAATCACTCCATGCTTTTTTCATGCTAACCACCTGACCGTTTTGAAGTGACTTTTAGGATTCATGGGTTTGGCACAGCTGTTTGTGCGGTGGCTTTCCTGAATTCACTGCGGCCTGGAACAAATTATATTCCAGTGCCCAGTCTAGATCATTCCTGACTAATCGCAGTAGCAAAGAGTTGCTTTACTCGCCTGGGTACACAGGCTAATGGCGTCCAGCCCACAAATTGGCAAGTCTAATTGGAGTGCTTGATGCCTGTAAGCTCAAACTGCCTCCTGAGAGGAAATAACTGCTACTCATTCAAATCGTCACCTTAACAGGCGAATCTGAGGGAAAAAAGAAGATGAGTGAGTCATGGGACTGGATGCAGGCAGCTACACTCCATCTAAGATTATATAGCTGCTCCTGTGAACTTCAGTATACTTGTGTATTCTGTGCATGGCACCGTTGCACTTTGGCTATTGACTGTTTGTGTTAGCGTTCATTTTTGCACTTAAAAAGGGAAGAGCAATCATCATCTACACCGAAGATAATTCCACTTGCCTGGTTCTGAGGCAGTTGAACTTCATATTGAATAAAACATGAACAACCTCTGCATTATAAACTTGTGAAGGGTGCACTTTCTTTTGAACTCGTCTTTAACAGAGAAGCATATAATTTTGCCT
Organism: Hoplostethus mediterraneus; assembly: GCA_034670385.1. Classification (NCBI taxonomy): domain Eukaryota; kingdom Metazoa; phylum Chordata; class Actinopteri; order Trachichthyiformes; family Trachichthyidae; genus Hoplostethus; species Hoplostethus mediterraneus. Next base: position 5,260,098 of record JAXDDW010000014.1, read on the forward strand.
TGAGAGTAAATGGCAACACAGGTAGCGTAAACTTGAAAGCCAAACAGCTGAAAGAAACATAATTTCACCTTTTACTCAAAGTTTGTCTCGGTTTTTTTCTTTGCAGCCTTGGAAATTGTCCTGGTACCAGCCTTTCTAATCGCCAGCGCTCACATTCCTCCTTCCTCTATTTCGCTTGTTCGCCTATTTTAGTTTATGTTTTTGTTGCTTCACTGGTCTGGTAGTCTCGTCTCTAGTCTTGGGCATTGTTCGCTTTTTTGGGAGCACTGAAGTTTCAATTTCATCTTTATTAGCATGCACTTGATAACAATGCAACATCATTACCAGTGATGAAATTCTTGATCTCGGAGCCAACTCAACTTTACATAGAAAGATAAGACAAATAAAATAAACCACTATACAAATAATAATAAGGCGTAAAGAAGCGATGTATATAAATAACATAAAAATATTTACCTAAAGAAAAATAAAATATAATAAAAAGGAATAATAGAGATATTTCAGCATGATAGCATGATTTAGATATTGAAGCATGGTGGAGGCAGACGTTACATTCCAGACTGTGTGGTGTTGCCGTGGAGGAGGTCCACATTACAAACAGGTAAATGGTCAATACGTAGTTGAATGGTAAAGCTTTAATGACAACTCACTTTGAGGCAATGGACAAGGTCACATTTGTCCTTGTAGCTACATACCACTAAAGCCCATTGAAGCGTCAGACAGGCCACTGTGAGCTTGCTAACTTGATTTAGCCTGCTAACCCTCGTCTTGTTCTCTTTTCGGACTGCGGTGCCCATTACAAAGAGATCACGCTGCCGCACGTTGACCATCACAATACAGAATAATTGGACCAGAACAATCACATACTTCGGTCAGGTTGAGTGGTGATGTGTGGGCACTTGCTCAGATTAAACAGAGTAACTCACTTTATCAATTCTTCCAGACAACATTTGACCAGAATTAAAAATAACATTGAATAAAACATGAAATGACACTGTGCATTTATAAAAGTTGTGATGGAACTTCTCCACAGTTTAAGGGTCAGCGGAGACGCAGCGAAAAGCTTTGAAATGTCAGGACTAAATCATTTAGCGTGTTGAAGCCTATTAATAGGACAATTTAGCTGATAACACGGCAGCACAGCGGACAGCTTAACAACATCTAATTAACAACGGGCTGGAGGAGATGACATCCAGACCTTTAGCATATGGAAACATTACATCTGGGATCGGTCCGGGCTGCAGCCTGACAGATCAGAGGAAAGAGCTCAGATGTAGCTTTAAAGGGATTGCAGAATACGCTCCTCTCTGCACGCTTGACTTATTCTGGATAGCTAATATCCATTTGGAACATTAACAAGCTTTTTAACATTCTCCAACTTCGTGGAAGGGAAATTACAGTATGTATTTTTACACACATACCACAGCTCTGGTCTGCTTGGCTAACATGAACCAAGCAAACACAGAAAAGATGATACAAAAGAGATGAGGTTTTGTTTTGTTTTTTAAATCCAACAGATTTCTCCTCCTCCTCCTCCTCATCTGTATCCGTATCAGAACAACCAAGCAGGACGGACATCCTCTTCTTCGCTGAAGGCCGTTTCTTTGTGTCTGCAGATGGTTGTTGTGGCAACCTCTCTATTGCATTCCACACCTCAGGCCTTTCAGCTTCAGGTCCTTAAACCAAGTCAAGTCAAGTGCAGTAGCGATCTTCAGCCATGCAAGGTTGGTGTTGTCCCTCCATTTACCAAGGTCTGAAAACAGTTCTGAATCCCACTCCGTGGATTGGCTCGTCGTCCAGCAGTTCAGTCACATATCTGGGATGGAAGGAAGATGTTTTTTAACATGCCAGCAAATTGTAATTCTTTACACATGCCAGCAAATTGTAATTCTTTACACAAGATACATTTACTCCCTTTCTGCTTGCACACACACACACACAGATATGGAGAGAGAGAGAAAAATAGAGGGAGACATTACCTGCAAGGTTCAAGTGACTCTTTCCAGCTTTCACAGTTTGGCAAGTTCCTGTGGGGTCACCATGACAACTCTGCTATTTTGCTGGTCCAGGGTCAGTGGCGAAATGTTTCGCTGGCTCCGTTTAATCATCTCTCGTTGTGAATTCCACCTGGTGAAAGTTACTCTTTCTTCCAGCTAAATGCAACTTGCTGTTCACTTCATTCGCGAGCGTTGATGGACTGTGCTGGAGGTGTCATACAGAAGAATACAGTCCAATCCGCCGTCCTACAGGGAAACCGCCACCGTGCACCGTGCAGGGTAGGCGTTCAAATGAAGGGAGGCTTGAGGCTGCACGCATGGTCTGGTCAAGTCTGTGTCAAGTGTGGTTAACCTTTCCATTCCTTTTGCCTGAAAGTGATCAGCACATGCCTCAGCGTGTTGCTCTGTGTTTGTTTTCATGGTTGCAAAGTCCATGCTTCATCAGTGAGGGCTTCTGTGTGTCCTCAGTGTCTTCTCGCTGTCACATGAACTGTGAATTCTTGACACAATGGTTCTTCTCAAGGGGAGACTGCATGATTTGTCATTGGATGTGAGTCAAATTATTTCTCTCAGGTTTTAGCAACCCATTCAGCTACTGCATCAGTTACCTTGTGACTTGTAAGTTTGGCCATTGTCCCACCACGGGTACCACACTGCACCAATGTAGACTGGCAAAGCTTGGTCCTTGTACTAACATATTTTTTGACTGGTTTGCTGTGACATGATACATTAATGATGAGTTGTTTCTGCTCGACATATTGCCTTTGTTTCATCCCAAGAGTCATCAGGCAACTTTTTAAAATGAAAGTTTCTGCCTAGACGTTATCCTCCATCGTTAGCCAGACAAGTGGCTAATTAAAAATTATTAAATTAAAACTAGGAGCTGCATCAATTGCGTTCATTTTTATTAACGTGTTAAACATCTCAAATGAATCACAAATGAACATGTTCATTGTGACAGCCCTAGTTTAAAATCATCTAATTTCATCTTATATTATGTGTCATATATCAGTGCAATCACACGAGAGAAGCATGAGACGTTTTAATTATTGTTTTATAATTTCTTCACATTTTTGTAGGAGGCTTTCTGAAAGAAAATCTCTCCTCTCTGACGGTCGTCTTCATCTCTTCCCCATTTCATAAACCTCTCCAGCACACTCTTCCCTGTAGTGTCCCCCATTCATTTTCATCAGTATCCACCCACCGCATTCCAGAGAGCGCTGAATCACTAACCATTCATTCTGGCACTCAGCGGACTCAAACCACTTACAACAACAAAAAAAAGGACTGGGCTCTTCCTCTTCCAAACCGGTGTTCCTCTCCACAGCTTCCCAGTTTTTATCTCCGTCGTGTTGAATACCCCTCTGCCACCACCCACCGCTCCTTCAGCCCCCTTCTCACCACTTTTTCCTGGTGATCCATCATGGTTCCCTACCATCTTCCTCCTCCCCAAACCTCCTCTTGCCCTCTACTGTACCTGTGCCACTATCATAATGAAATCTAAATTACAGGCTGTGTACCAGGCGCTCATCCATCCAAAGCTTGGGCTGCCTCGCCGCCACCCCACTCTGGGAACTCTCTGCAGCAAGGAGGAGAGCGATTTGGCTTGCTTGACATTTAATAAATACATCGGCAGCTCCCGGAGAAAAGGGGGTGATCGGCCTCGGGTGTCTTCGAGGAGAGCCACATCACTCATTCACGCCTGGGCAACCGATGGCTGCCGATACTGGGGGAGAGAGCAGCGGTTGAGCGTTGTGATTGGGGGTACGCCCGCAGAGAAATAAAGTGTGATCTCCCTTTCCTGACCCGTATCGGAGCTTGTGAAAGACTGTTTAAAAGAGATATACATTTCGCAGCGAGGAAAGCCACACAGAGCTGGATGACTTCCTGTGGACCGGGGCGGGTTGGTTTCATCAGAGATCGACGGTGAGGTAGCGTGCACATGTGTGTCTATAGAGAACATACATATAGTAGAAGCAAGTGTTAGTAGCAGCTAGTAGTCGCTTGTTAATGTTGTTTTAATATGGGTTCACTTTGGTTACTTTGCTAGTTAACAAGCTAACAAAGCCCAACAGTTTGTTCAGGTTAACAGTGTTAGAGTAGAGACAAGGCGGTGTCAGGAACCTAAATTTAGAAACAAATGAACCTTATCAGACTATTTCCTTTTACTGAGGTCTAGAACATCAATGAATTGAGCCACAGCCACACCACAACAATCTTTTTCACATATTTCTCTTTTTCTAGCCTTGGTGAACAACATCAATACAAACTTTTTTACTGCATGTAGACCCTTTTAGCGCCTACATCACGATTACGTCACGGTGTTAGCTGGAGGCAAAACAAAGCAACATTGGAGGCATCACCTCACCTCAGAGCAGCAGAGTAAGAGCAAAATATCATCTTGCTGTGTTGTTGGATGCCAGAATCGAAGGAGAGGCTCCAACTTGAAATTTGATCGTATACCAGCTGCCACTGCCAGTAAAAAAATCAAAGACAACTATGGTTAAACGCGACAAAACGAAAGGATTCGACTGAGGCGGTCATCAAAAATGCTCGTGTTTGCAGCGCACACTTCATAGGTTAAATAAAGTATTGCGTTATTTTCTTCAGCCGTGTTAAAAACAAGCCAACGAAACTTGCTAGCCAGCCTTGTTGGCTAACGTGTTCCGGCCGTGTTCTGCCTCCACCTAAGCCCCGCCCACAAAAAACATCATCATGTTTACTAACTGAAAAGGGGTCTATACTTGCTGCAACATTGCCAAATTGTATTTGTCAGTAATTGTGTGGAATGTTGACTTTTTTCTCTTTCAGTGTGTGTGTGTGTGTGTGTGTGTGTGTGTGTGTGTGTGTGTGGAGGCAGAGGACACAGTGTCACAATGAAACTACCAGCCTAGAGATTAAAGGAGGATTAATAGGAGACACAATAACACTGAGTTTCATAACCAGTAAGTCACAACACAATACGCTGCTTAGCTTGCATCAGGCAGAGGTTAGAGGGATGAGCATCAGCAGGGACAGCGCCATAGTCCACAATGTTAGGACTGTCAGTGTGTTTTCTTTGGCCAGCGCTAGTGTAACGTGTGGTTAAAAGTGTGACAGCAGCATTTTGGACCAACTGGAACCAAGAGACGGCAGAGCGGCTCAGGGTGTGTGTTGGTACCTGGCTGGGATCTAGGATTCGTAACCCAACAAGAAGACCTTGGTTGATTTATTTATCGTATCTTATTCCATCAACCCATTGTGGTGCAGCGGTCAAACCTAGGCAAGACAGGGGATCATTTTTCACTGTCTCCCTGGAAATGACAAACTTCAAAAACAATGGCTGACGGTGATTAGGAACAGCAAACTTATGTTGACAATTAGCTGCTAGCTAACTTTAACTAACGTGTTGATTAGCTGTGTAACATATGAGTTAGTGCCTGAAGCATGTAGGCAGAAATTTCGTAATTGTGAACAAACTGCTGACCAGACATATGGGGATTTTGCACGAGAAATGCACCCCTACTACTACCAGGACGGCTATTTCTAAGTTCTATTTACAAACCCTCACTATTCACTAAGCACCTAAATCAAGCTAACCTGCCAATCTTCTCGGCTGGAAGGAGAACAAGGCCTGTTGGGTGCTGACTGCTGGCCTTATAGAGCTCAACAGTGTGGTTCCGGAAGTGAAAATCCCATTCATATTCTGCATAGGGATTTTGATTATTAGCCATAATTTCGTAAACATCCAATGTAGACTCACCACAAGCTAGTAGCTTGTGAAACGATGGTGTATGCTCCTGTAGAAGCCACAAGTCCGTATGATATCAACCTTGTTTTGAGAAAAACATGTTTTATTCCCGATGTCATGGAGAAGTACTACACTACCCACAATCCTAAAGTGTAACAGCGACGTCTCTGATTGGTGGAGCTCGCTGTTACCATGGAAATGTTTACCGCACCCGCGAATGTCTTGTCAGCTAACGCTAACGTTAGTTACTAACGTAACCTAGCTAGCTGCTTTTCACTGTACCATGTCGATGACAACACTTTACACTATACTATATGAAACACTATATATACGCACACAAAACAACAATATCAACACTATACTATTGACAAATGTTAAATTCAAGATGAAGCGTGCTAAACTATCGTTAGTTTGGAAGTTGTTGGAAAAGTATCATTCGCAATGGTTTATGGGATGAGTAGTTCCTTCACTTCATAAAATAATTATGTACACAGTCTTGTACCTTTGCCTTTTCTTCCGTTTTCCGATCTTTTTTTTGCTCAGAATCAAATGTTTTATGGTCACGATTCATCGTCTAGCTGGTTGGCTTGGTTCCAGCCTTAAGGATTTTCTGAAATGTCTATGGAGTAAATGAATGGGAAATTTACTTCCGGAACCAGAGCCATAAAAAAAGTGGGCGGTCACTGTTGCGCTCTATATCCCCAGGGCTATCACCTCAGGAGCGAATCAGCAGCCGGGACACACCTAGCCAGTCACACATTCGGCCAATCACCACACACCACCTGCAACCCGTCAGATACACAGAGAGACAGAGAGACTAACATGACCGCCGGTCATGACAAGAACAGAGAGCATTTGTAACTGAAGTACATTGTTTTTGTGATCATGAGCTCGACAAAGCATCCCCCTGTGCTCAAGAGAGCTCTATGCCTGTTAGCACTGCATCATACCATGCTAGTCAGTCCACCTAAGATGTTTTTAAATGTTGTTACCTGCTGTTGTACTGCTCTTGTTTCTAGCCGCAACCCAAAGAGATGCCTCGGTGCTAAGTAATTCCGCTGAGTTCTCTGCCCACGCAGGTTCATCCATGCTTCCCTCCATGTCAACAGGAAGTACATACAAATTTCAAGCTGTTTGCATATAATGCAGCAGAGAAAACTTTGGTGAAATGTTTTGGAAGCTGCTCTTGTACATGTCTGAGTCTAAACAATGTGCAGTTATTACACTGTTCAAACACAGTGCAGGTCTGGGTTTGTTTGGGAATCCTGAATAACTTATGCTATGTTCATATCAGAGCTTTTAATTTGACGGGAGCTGGACACTCTTCCTGTTTCATCCCTTTCCTTCATCCGTCACTGATGACCAACAGACACAGAGCGCGGCACCATTCATTACAGCAGACACTTTCTATCTCCGTTGGCATTTCAGAGCAGTTACCACAAATACCACCCGTCACTGTTGACTCAAGAAGGTGGCCCTGCACTGACCCCCCCCCCATACAGGAAGAAGGGGCTGTACTGTGTATGGGAAGCTCTGTGAGCACCAGACCTCTTTGGATTATCAAGACAAACAAGTTGCACAAATTGCTGTCAATCGTCCCGAAGCCATTTCTTCCTGAGTATTGTCTTAAGTTAGATATCTGTAGAGGGACAAGGTGCTCAGGCTATGGCCACACCCCCCTACTGATCAAACGTCAACACCCCCCTCTTGCATCTCAGTAACATTCAGTGTCATTTGAAGACAACTCAGTACGTTTTTCTCTGTTCAAACACAAACAGGAGAGAGAAATCCTCCTGCCAAGCTGTTCGACAGTTTCCGCAGACTGTTGGAGAGCAACAAGAAGACACCTGGTTGAGGAAAAATCACTCGCACAGTACAAGTGCTGAAGTGCTGCTGGCTCAGTACGCTGCATCTGAATTGCCGATATCTTTTTTGACACGAGGGCCGATAAAAGTTTCCTCTCCAACTGCTATCGATGAGACAACGGCCCTGCTATATCCTTCCTAGATTCCTCGCCTCGTGTCTTCCTGCTGAAAGCGCATGGAGGAGGGCGATAAGAAGGTGACTGAGGACCAGAGAGAGGACAACACGTCTCAAGGATAGTCATTAGATTAGGCAGATCTTGATGAAGGTGCCCTTGCCCTTAAAAAGCGTGCCGGGCTTCCTATCTCAGGAGATTGGCGTTCTTGACCAACGACTCTATCATGCTAACACAAATAAGGGCACGAGGAAATTCAGGCAGGCACTTCCTCACACACCTAAGCAATCACTCACGCATGGTCACGTGTGTTTGTGCACACACACACACACTCAGACTGTATGATTGCGGTGGAGTGTATTTGTCAAAAGCAGTGTGGATACAAGCTAGGCTTTCAGACATTTAATGAACCATGCACTTGTGGATGAGCTCGCCTTCTGCTGGCAAAACACACACCATTTTTCTCAGACGAAATGCCTAAAGAATGAGCTTCTCCTCTTTGCTCTTGGGAAGATCAATGCTTTGTTTTCCCGCGGACCTTTTGTCTGAGGACACAGTGAAGATGGAATTGAATTAATCTTTTTGTAATGCAATTCCTCCTCGTAAGGCCGGGGAGAGTCTCTCCACATAGCCTGCAAATCTCCACTTTCCTTCACTATGAAAAGGCAGGTGAGTGGGAAGATGTATGAGCCAGTCAATTGACGGCGCCTCTTCAGACGCTGAACCGCCGATCCATCATTCAGCTCCGTTGTGCCGGAAACAAAGTGAGAGCCTGCACCAGGCAGAATGTCAAACCATGCCTGTACACATACAGACAATAAGTAGGCTCACATACACACATACACTCTCTCTCTCTCTCTCTCTCTCTCTCTTGCTTTCTAACACATAGAAATAAAGACAAAGCGCCAACAGCTGCTTCAGGCTAATGGCGCCTTAATGAACACAGCCTTCCCCGTGTCAGCGCTGTTGTCATAAGTATGGTCAGGCTTTGTTCTCCTGACCTCATTACCGTGTCACACACTCACTTTGAAACAAAGGTGTAGCGGGATGACAGCGCCGTGGCATTTTAGCTTTCCCTTTAACTCCTGCCAGGGCCAACATATGAGAAGGCCCGGGCAGAAAATAGAAAGTTCAATTACTGAGGCTCGTTAATTAGTAAAGGCAGCCGGAGGTAGAGTGGTAATACTGCAGCAGGCTGCTGGCCTGATGGATGAGAGGGGCTGATTAACACAGGTCCGTCACGCGTGTGTGTGTGCGTGTGTGTGTGCGTGTGTGTGTGTGAGACGGATAAGACTCAAAAAGGTTTAACAAATCACTCGTGATTAAAGCTCCCAGGGAGTTTTTTCAATCACCACCTTTTTTCGATCACACCAGAGTGGCAGCATCACTTTGTCCTTGTATCCCGGGGCGATATCACATCAGATGTATCATGTATCTAGACACAATCTAGTCACCGTGCTGGGTTGTGCTTACTGCCCTTCAAGAAGAGATTAGCTGACGGCTGAGGGTATTATGCGATATAATGCTTGTTTGATGTTTCAAATGTTAACCGCGGCGAAAGATTGCATGTCGAGATATCCGCCAGTCCAATGGGTTTATCACAGGAATTATAATGTCACACCAAGGGGAGATGACATGTATGAATAAGCCACTTCCCAAGTCCTCTCCATCAGTGTCATGTCTTCAACAGGCGGTGGCCGGCCATCGCTGTTAAATGATGGATAGTGGTTTCAGTCTTTTTAATTGCATTTTGATGGCAGAGGAATCCATAGAGAGGCATTGTTATTGACGGAAAACTGACAGGTTGGTGGCATGCATGTTAGAGACATTAGTATCGACCTACACAGATTCGATACGGCTGTACTGATGGTTTCAGCCTTTAGCCAGTGGTGTGTTAAAGTTATAGCACTAGTAATAGCGGCAATAACTCACTGTATGAATTCAGTCCATATCTGGTTATTAAAAGACAAAAACATACATGTGTCATATTTGAATGGACTTAATGGTGTGACAATAATTTGAGAAAACCAAATGGTGTGAAGAACATATTCAATTGTACTTCAATTTCATATGAGAATTTCTCAAACATCTACACATTTTCACATATCAACTGAGTAAAAAAAAAAAGTATTTGTTTTTGATGATGAAAAATGTTCCCAGACCTCGCTGTAGACGTGTGGTTCACAATTGTGCACATTTCTGCCAAGTTGCAATCACTGAATACAAAAGACAGACAGACAGACAGACAGACAGACAGACAGACAGACAGATAGATAGATAGATAGATAGATAGATAGATAGATAGATAGATAGATAGATAGATAGATAGATAGATAGATAGACAGACAGACAGACAGACAGACAGACAGACAGATAGATAGATAGATAGATAGACAGACAGACAGACAGACAGACAGACAGACAGACAGATAGATAGATAGATGTGGTGAAATGGCCACTACCCTCCCTGGAGGAAGGACTTGACCCACCGCCCCCCGAGGGATCAGAGGTGAGGAGTGGCGTCAAGCACGGCGCCTGTGACATCAATTAAAAATGATCTATGACCTTAACTATGACATCTTCCTCCCTCCGTGACACCGTTCTCAAATTGCCCCTGGATTTCTATCTCTGGTGGTCAGAAAGCAGAAAACTTCTCAATTAAAGGTGATGAAATTGATGATGTAATTAGGCGAACAGGTGATGCATTATGTGCCCGTGTCCTTTAAGGAGTAACTACATACTAAGACAACTAACCTGAGGGTCAGTGTACTGGGTCATACAGCTATCCAGTTCACAAATGTGACATATATGAGTTATTTTCATTCAAAATAACATTTCCTCTATCAGTGATTGTTTTGCTTGTTTTTTTTTGTGCAGATGCAGTATGGATGTGGACGTTACCACCCGCTTTAGTGTCTGCTAACAATGTCCCCGCTCCACTTTTCTGTTTGTGCCAACTGCAAAACTGCACTGCTGTAATATTTTTTTACTGCTGTAGAAATGGAGAACATCCAAAAGTGAGGGTGGCATCACACTTCGAAGACTGTCTCGGTTTAATCTATGGCCTGAGACAATTAGATAAAACTTAAATTACCTTATCACACCCAGTAAAATTAATTAAAGGGAATATAAATATATAATATATATATTATATAAGATATAATATATTGAAACTGGGCAGAAGAACACCTGTTCTTACTGCAACATCAACCAACCTCAGAGAAGAAGAGTCCTGAGAGCAGCATAAAAGAAAATTACTTTCTTAACTTTCTCCGCATTACCCCGACAATGACAACAAACTGTGGAGGCACGAAGCCGAAATATTCATATATATTCATCCGGGGGGGGGGGCAAAGAGAAGAAATATTTCTCTGCGTCTGTGTTTTGGCTGATGGAATGGCTTCCAGGGCCAGGTGAAATATTACAGCTGTCAGTATTTGTGACAGAGCCTTTATTCTGGTCGCTGCTGTTTGATGGAGGACTCCAGCGAGTTTGACACCCCGCTAAATGTCTCCGCCTTGCTGCCACTCTGGAAGCGCTGATAATGGCACACTGGTGTTCGGCAACAGCCATCGCCAACACCCCGGTGTGGAGATATTGTGTTTTTAAGCCAGCGGGTGCCGAGGCGGGTGCCATTACTGGGCCTGCGGGACCTGTTGAGGTGGTTATTTTGGCCATGGCGTCCTGTCGGTGGATGAGCCGTACACCGCGGTTACGTCTTATTCAGTAAAGATGGCTTACGGTACGCTGGTACACCGGCTCGTTGCACTGCTGGCAACTCACCACACCTAATCTATAGCCGCACGGTGTGCTGCCTGAGTGCACATTGTGATGGAATCCAGTATATTTGCAGTGCTGTGTGTTGTCTTACTTTCTATTGTCTTGCACTGTGAGTCAGGTCTTTTTGCAATGTGTGTCAGTATATGTTGTGTTACCTGGTATGTTGATAGGTTTAGGTCACCAAGACAAAATCCTGTACATTTATTGTATTTGGCCATTGAAGTGATTCAGATTCTGATCATTGGGTGGATTATAGATCTAGGTCTGCTGCCTCACACAGTCTGCTGCAGCCTAGCAGGACAGCATAGCAACAATGCTGAAAGTCATTTAGGCAAACCACTTTCCAGGACGTGGATTGATGGCAAGTGGCTTGGAGCCGGGACAGTCAATCATTGCAGGGGCATTCTCCACTTGAGATCTCACCATTAGGGCAAAGGACACGGTTAATATTGTGCCAAGGAGACACTATTTATCATTCTGTAATTTCAATGTGACCAAAGGGAGAAACATAAGAGATCTGGGACATTCGGTAATGGATAGGACATGAGGGTAATAAGTGGATTGTTCATTTATCTGTCGAGGGGTTTTGATGCATTCGCTTCTGGAGGACACCGGCTAAAACACCAGTCCCTTCACGTTTTCTCACATTACATCTAAGCGTAAAACAAATGAACAATAAAGTCTGCAGGCACAGTATTGACATCTGACTCCACATATACTGTACACATACACAGTGCTGGTTGTCAATAAAAAGGATGTGACTGAATTTTTGACCTGAGCCCTATTTTCTTATAATTTTCCATCATCTGATCTATTGTGACCAGAATCTCATCAACTGCTTCACTATAGTCCATACGGGCCAATGTATACCCCAATAGAGTGGTGCAGCGATGATGTATTTTCGTAGGCCAACCCGGAAGTTAGCATCGCCCTGGTTCCCTCGACAAAAAGCCAATGGGATTATTGCATTGGATTTTGGATTATTGCAGAAAATAAACTGTGGCAAACAAAAGTTTGATACTTACACGTTTTGTTAAGCACGATAATATTCACAAATGAACACCACTTATGATTTTTGAAGCTTAAATGCAATCGCCAGAAGTAAAAAGCTAACGTTAGCATGACACATGACCGCCACTAAAAATACTATAAATTGATAAATCTACAAGTTGGAAAGTTTGAGTTAGAATAGTTTGGAAGAGCGCGAGTAGAAACACAACTAGAGGCTTTAAAGGCGGACTAGTGAGTAGATGAGTTACCGTGTTAATGTCCCCCACAACCTCTGTAGTCTCATTTAGCCACTTGTTAGCAACCGCCTTTTTTAAGACACGTAAAAGCTTAAAAAAAGTGGGGTATTTACTGATGTGTTTTATGTTGTAGAACAAAACGTGAAAACCTCTTAAGCTTCTGTTAACCACAGACCTTATTTAAGACATTGAACCAAAAAACCCATTCAAAAAACCTATTGACTTCGAGACGAGGGAGCCGGAAGTACAATAATGCTAATGCTTCCTGGTTTTAGGACTCATTCCTGCACCACTCTATACTCAACCTCAAAAACACCCAGAGCATGTTTTTTCATATCGATGCTCAGTCTGTAATGAGGCATGTATATATCTAATTTTCAGTTCCTTCATGGCCTGACAACTTTCCCTATTTATCTTGCACTACTTTACCCAGAGGAACGTGCAGACAGGCAGCAGCAGCCAGCCGACAAAGAGTAAACAAGGAATTCCTAAAGCAATGGCTGAGCTAGCATCAAAACTGCATGAGAAAGGCGTGACTTCAGATCATTTTCATCTTTTTACCGATATGTCTCGGTGCAAGTTGATTGCTCAATGTGTTTGAAATGACATGCTTCTGGTGCTCTTTGGGGTTGATTTTTGGAGTGTTCATTGGAGCTGCACACCCTGGCAGGCGAGATGTAAGTAGCTCTGTAGTGAAGCAATTGGCAAGATGTTGGTCAGAATGCATCAGTGTGATGGGAAAGGACGGGAGAATAGGGCTGTTATGTAGTTATGCTTTAATTAAACATATGAGCAGAATAGAGTTCCTGCACAGAGACACTGACACATTAAAGCGCAGCATGTGAGTCATGGACACTTTTCACATTATCAAAGATTAATGCTGCGTTGCCTAATCAGCCGTGAGTATGCACTTGAACACACTCTTAAGAGCTGCATTCACCACATGTCCTATATCCTTGGCCAGTCAGCGAGCACAAACATTTCCATGTGGGCTTTTGCACAGAGAGAGAGAGAGGGCTTCAGCAGACTGCGACAGAAATGGCTTGGACGTTCAATTCTGCAGGATGCCACCCATTCCTGTCCTATCAGTGAGATGGCTTTCATTGTTAATGCATGAGGCTGAGGGGACAATGGCTTTCTCTCTCTCTCTGCACGGTGAAGCTCTTTTGTTAAAAATGGATCCCTTAATTAAAACCTCTCTCTGGCTGGGCCCACATATGAAGAGCATGATTTTTAAGGACTTTTTTTTTTTTTCCACAAGGCCAAAGCTTGATGTAGCACATTACTTTCAGCACCACAAATCAGTGGGCTCAGCTCTATGCATGAGGAAATGTTTTGCAATCCACGCAAGAGACACAATAAAACATGCATACATCTCTCTCAATATTTTAAACGGCAAAAAAAGTGAGGTGGCAGTAGTTTGCAACTAAAAGGATACCCTGTGCAGCTCTGTGTGCGTGCATGTGTGCGTGTTTTGGAGGGTTGGGGGTCTTTTACTCGCGTGCAGCCTTGTCTCTGTTTGTATTATTAATGTCCATGTGCAGCGAGGTTAACAGTGAACTGGATGTGTTTTGCAGAGCACAGGGAGAAAAAAATGTTTACCTCAACTTTGTAAGAGCAAATCCTGAAGCCGCTCTTCATCCCTCTAATTACCATATTCTATATTAATAACCTCCAGAGACAGATATTCTTTCAGGTAGAAAACACGACAACAAAGTATAAAGTAAATACACTGAACTAGCTTAACTCACCTCTGCTCACCTTCTGTTCACCTTTTCTGTATTTTCTTCTGGCTTATTGAATGAATAATGTCCACTCTCAGCCAAACCAGGAGATCAATATCAATTTCAGCTCCATTTGGCCACAATACAGTCGCATGTCCAAATGCTGTGACCTCTGCCGGGGCGCAGACAGATTGATCTATGACAATCAAATTGTCAAAAAACAAGCAGACTGCATACAATGAATAGAGACTGATGGTTTTCTGTTGGTCTGAGCAGCAGTATTTGACCTTGACATGGTGGGAATTAGATTAGAGAATTAGGAGAGCTGCAGCCACTTCACGTGAGGCCACTCATAGTCCGTAGGATCGGGGGCTTTACAATACCTTGGCAATGAAAAATGACTTCATCGCCTACAGCCATGGAAAACCATGCATCATGCCGTATGGCAGGCTTAGCATTGGTTGGACTCATAACAGTCTCATGAATTGTCTGTTAATATCATTACAATATACATTATGTTCATGTTATTGGATCATTAAGGGGTTTTGACTCCATGGAGGTAGGTGCAGAGTTACAGGAGACACAGGGAGAGCTGCAGGACAACCACAGTCAGAAACCAGCCTGTACTTCTGTATTGTGCATGCTACTTCATGTGACTAGGAGCTTAACAAAACTGTGAACTCAAAAGGTCATACTCTGCCCCTTCCTCCACAATCCCACAAAAGGTTTGTTGAACAAAATGTTGAGAAAGGGCAAAACGTTCTGATAATATCTCCCTTACCCCACAATATATTACAATTTAATAGATCCATCACTCACATCGTCTAATCTCTCAGATCTGAAGTCTGAATCCAGATGGAAAGTTACGTACGTTTCTCATAGATTACACCACAGCACCAGATAGGGATCAGTTAGGGATCATCCAAGCTGAGGGAGGAAGGCCTTATCTCAGCAAGGAGGGGTTCGCCCCCACCATGCAACCTGCACACAGCCATGTGGATCCGGTCACGCACATCATATGCATATACACATGCACACGCACCCACACACACATATACATGCACGCTTCCCCTCCATCTCTTGCACAAGCCGTGGTGCCGCGCCTGACAGATGTGCAGCATTGGACGACAATCGATTGAAATGCACAGTTTATGTGCCGTCAGAAAGGTCGGGGCAACCATTTTGTCGTGGTGCCTGCCGTTGTGTATCTTTCCCCTCCGATGAATTTTAATCACCGCCGCGCCACCAGCATAATCAATAAGCCATTTCATGCTATCCACACTAACATGTAATTCACTCCAACCACTGCGCCGCAAAGAATAAATCCACTGCTGTCGGGCTCCGAGAAAATGAATGGCCGTGCTTACAATGCCAGAGAAATAGCAGGAAAAACATCAACAATACAATCGTGCTGTATTGTGGGGACTCTGGGCTCATGCTTATGCTTAGATTCAAAATAGGGTGTTTTATCTGTTAGGAAACATGACAATGTGAGTGAAAAAGAGCTGGAAAAGGTGAAGCAAGACATTGATTACCAACATAGAAAGTTTAATGCTAAAATTATTTTGCAAATGATTTTTGTCCAATGTGACCGATGCTTCATTTGTAAATAGGAAGGTACCAGGATGTAATATACATGGAATGATTGAACAAAGAACATGAGAGAAACCAGCATCAGGACCGAAAGGGTGAACAGGCAAAACCTCCTCCTTGCAAACCTGCCACAGTGTAGTGTATAACGTTAAAGCACCACAAACTAATTTCTCAGATGAAAAAAAAGAATTCCCTTCTATCAATGTGAAACCATTAGGAGTTTGGGGTTAAGAGGCACAAAACAAGTCTAATTGGCCTTACTTAAGACACAGAAGAGGGAATGGATCCTTGAAACCAAATCCCTGAGTAAGGTATACGAGAGGTTGTAGATAAGCTCTAGTGGAATCTAGCTCCAATTAACCCAAACCTTCGTCCCCTGACCTTGACCCCTCTTCATTCTGTCCAGCTTTAATGCATATCAGAAAGTTTCTCCCTTGGAATCTTTAAAAAATGTATTTCCTTTTTTTTTTAACCCTTTTTTAAAAAAATTGACAAAAATAGTCCCATGACGTGTCATTTTAGTTTTTATAGTGTACCTTAAACACATCAACAGATCAGCACAGGGCATTATTGTGGCATGATGCTCTGTCTACCGATGATGACTGAGAAACTGAGAAACAAGGTGTCCTGCATGTGCCTCATCTCCAACATGTCTGACGTACTGAATTGAGTGTTTAGCTCTGACCCGACACCTGCCAGAGTCCTGTCGGAGCATCCTTCAGCAGGACACTAAACGCCTCCCTGCTTCCTGACTGTAGGCCGCTCAGCTAAATGCCTAACATGTAACATGACGCAAATGTTTATCTGTGGTAAAAGCTGTACCACAATTGGATTTACAATTTCAGTAGAATGAACATTGTAGACATTTTTTTGGGCAAGCGATGAAATTACACAGGGCATATTTGTATTTCTTGCAAGATCAACACAGCAGCTTGAAACCAGTACCTACCTCTACCTGGGAGATTGGCAGCGGTGAGGCGGGGCCAAGGATTTCAATCGATTAAATAAATACGGCGCTGTCCATCAGCCGCCGCTGACTGACAGGCACAATGAGATGTCTAGTATGCTTGAGGCAGTGTGCCATTCAAGGTTAGCAACCATGTAGTTCACGTATGGGACATTCTCATACAAGTACACCTGAGAGGTTAAATATTGCATT
Organism: Hoplostethus mediterraneus; assembly: GCA_034670385.1. Lineage (NCBI taxonomy): Eukaryota > Metazoa > Chordata > Actinopteri > Trachichthyiformes > Trachichthyidae > Hoplostethus > Hoplostethus mediterraneus. Next base: position 5,277,306 of record JAXDDW010000014.1, read on the forward strand.
TGGAGTCGCTAATATTAAGCCCATGTCAGAAAACCATCCATGCAGGCGATGCCATATAACCTTGAGAAGCTTAGCAGCGCCTATGACTAATAGATAGAGAGAGAGAGAGACGGGGGTGAGCAGATAAACAGGCAAAACCACACTAGCTGAGTATAGACTTTGAGCCCTCTAGCAGTGTCCATCCATAACGATGGATTTTGCACATTTTGACACTGAATCACATCCAAACACCTATTTTGGACTTTTGCTAGCCGTGCTGACTTTTACACATTTAGCTGTTCCTTCTGTATGTGAAACAATAAGGAATAACTTTTCGACGCTACCAGGCAAAAAGAGTATCAGCACTGCTAGTGAGCTAGCGCTACCCCACAAATATGTGGATGGCTTATGTGCAGCTATGCAGGAGATGCCGTGTAACCTTGAGAGCCTCAGCAGCACCTATGGCAAATATCAAATTTGTCCATCTCAGTAGATGAGGGTAGCATCCTTGAGTGGGAGGGAGAGGTCATGAGGAGGTGAAATGGAATAATATGCTGGATCCTTTCCAATACTAAGTCAGTCAAGGCCATTTCATCTAGTCCCTGATAGGACGTCCAGCGGAGAACGTTAAACACTTTTGACTGTTGTAATCGACAAGAATAACGGCAGAATTACACAGCAAGGTATGATGTTACTGAGCACAAACTGCAAATGATTCACAAATGTTAGTCTGCAGGGGCTTGTCAGCAGTCAACTGCCTGATCACTGATCAGCCAAGCCAGACCACGCTAGCTGAGCTGTCTGCAACCTGAGTAGAACAGATGATTTGGCTTGCTGTTGCTGTGAGCAGTCGACCATGGGAACGTCCCAAATGACACCTGATCACCTGATGTGTGTTTTAAGGGCAGTTTTCTGTCAAGAACAATGGTTTCTTTCTGTTTCTAGAATGAGTAAATACAGCATAGCCACAACAGGACAGTTATAAAATGAAATATCTACCCTCAATCTGCAGATGTGTTCTTATAGAGAAGAGACATTTTATGTGAATTCAATTATCACTATTTTTGAAATACTGAGTAATGAATAGCAGGTACTGGGAGAATTATCTCCAGAATGGAGGCACAGGATCTTGAAGACAAAACCCTCCATGTAGACCTTTCTATGAAACTTTCTATGTCGGTAACTTAAGCACATATGGTTGGTGTGGAAGAATTTACGTATGTTACCTTAGGTATCGTGATTTGTTTACTGTTATCCCCTATATTTGTTATCCCCTATATTTCTTTAGATGCTGCTCTTTCTTAGGCCTTAGCATGTTGAGTCACACAGGGTGAGGCGCCGAGGTGTCTGGGTGCATGTCTTGTCAATAGTCGCATATCAGGACAGGATGTGCCTAATCTAGATGAAGGGAGAACGACTAGTGCCTGGCATTGCAGGCCACAGGTCAGGTCAGATCCTAACACAGACTCCCAAGAACCGGTACTATCCGGAAAGCCTCCCCCATTACTTTTTAGCTCTGTGTATCCAGATATATGCCCCATCTAACCTTGTGACCTCACTAGGTGCGTCAATGCTTCTAGTCCTTCCCCTAGTAGATAGCGCTTTTGCATATTCATCCCTTTATTGTCTCCTTTAACTATATAAACTTTGCCCTGAGGCTTCTATGGCAGAGATCCGTATGCTTTACCCATGTGTGCGTATCTCTCCTGAGCGCTCAGTATTGTATTATATAGGATTGTATTGTATTGTATTGTATTGTCTTCTGTGTGCTAATAAATGTGCTCATGTAAGTCATGATTGATTTTAAAAGGACTTCTGTCTCGATCTAAGTTTATTCAACAGTTGGATATGGATACGGATATGGAATGGATACATTTTATGGAAGTAACACTCTTACAGAACCAAATAAACATCAAGCTTTTATCATAAGGAAGGCAAGAAATTGTGAGAAATAATGCAAGATAGAATTTCCTTGGTAGAAGAGTGGTATATATTTTGTGATGGGCATGAAATGTGGCAAGTAGAAAATTGTGCAAAATAATTGAAACACCATTTAGTAAACAGTCCTAGTGATAGGAGCGCTAGGGCTTCATAGTATGAAATGACTCAGAAAGGACAGGATGTGATGTCAGACATGTTTCCTCGGTGCTGAGCGGCTCACGTCATCCCCTTCATAAAGGGAGCTGTATCTTCCTGCGGGATCAAAGCTCCTGGCCTCCGCTGACCTTCAGCATGCTCACACTCCCAAAATAGCTCCCTCATCCTGCCTCAGTCAGGGTGAAGTGAAAGACGTTGCTGGTACAGAATGCCCTTTTCAATTAGAAATGATGCATCACTTCAAAAGGACTCAGAGTGCAATAATGATAAAACACAGCACACTGCAAACAGCCAGCTACACTAGTAGAAGTAAAATAGCTTCTGCCGTGGGAAGAAGAAATTACGTAGCAGTCGGTTGAAGTTGAAGTGATACAAGACTTTTTATAACACTGATACTTTCCATAAAGCACAGCTAGCACAGCTGCACCTTATTGGTTGCTATGCGACAATTAAGGCAATTAATAATTGTAATTGTTTACTTTTCAGTCAGTGCACATGCAACAGTAAGTGTATAAAAGCTATAATACAGTGTATTGTTATGCTTTGATGCTGCTTCATATTGCATTACCTTTATATGAACAGCCTTTAGTGTATTATTGGTATAATGCTCTTAACAGGTGCTTCCTATAACACCAGTTTCACCACAAACAGCAGAAAATAAAAAGCATCTCAAAGACCTCCCCTGCAGGTATTTTCTTAGTCCTGGCCGGGGTCAAACGATAATCATCCAATGTTGACAGAGAAGTGTCCGTCATTGATTGAGTTAACACTCAGATATTCAATATAATGTCCTTGAATGTCCTTAGCAATTTAAGCTTCCATTAGACATGACCGTCCAAATAAATGCCCCGACCTGTTATGAAGAATAAACGAGGTATTCCGCCTCCATCTTCAGGCTTTCAACATAATCGTTGAGGTTAAGGAGCTAAAAGATCGTCACAATTTAAAAGAAGCTATCTGGCCTCAAAAATGCACTAGTACCTCTTCCAACCCACCGCTGAAAGGTCAAGCTCTGAGAATTCTTCTGGCTTAGCACTCAATTAGTTGAAAATTGCCTTTTGTCCACTGGGAGCAGGTGATAATTGCTGTGGGTCACAAGTGATAATTGCCAGCGAACCCCTCCGAGTCACTGCCTATTAAAAGGAGTTATTTAAATCACATCACCTTTGGGGTGCCTCTCTCTTTCATGCTCATCACCTTTAATTGGGGAGCACATTTCTAAAACTTTTCCCATCGCCCGATCAGCTCAAACATCGTGAAACTCAAGAGTCAGAACACTGGAGGAGGCAAGTGTTGAAGGATCGTATGAGGCACCGAGAGAACAAGCTGGACAAACTCTCTGCAATTATCTTTGCTTTCATCAAATACAGCCATGAGTCATCTAATAGTTTAATTAAGAGAACTAAGAGAAAATCATATTTTAGTTCAACTGGTATGAAACATTTACACGACTGTTTAAATAACATACTGGGTTTAAGTTTGGGCGTGGGGGGGGGGGCAGTTTTCTGGTAATGAATTGGTTGATTTGTCACAAGCCCTCATCTTCATGTGATCCTCTTTAAGGCTTCGTGGGCTTTTTGCTGTGCCGCTCTGAACAACTCTGGTGGGATTTCAATTATTTTGAAGGTGAAATTGTATCCTTACAAAGAAAGATTAGAGCTTTAGAGCAGGGGGATTGTGGTGATGTGGACGATGTGGTGAAATCATAGCAATGTATGGAGTGAAATGGAAATAGTATGATCTTGATTTCACCACCTAGATTGTACAGGAACCTCACAACAAATTCAAACGGTAAAATGATGTATAAGCACCCTGAAGTGTGATTCAAACCTCGTAGTTTGACCAGATTATTAAAAGAGAGATAGTAGCAATGCACCAGTTAGACCGATGGAGGGAAACGGACCCTGTGGAGCTGGACCTGAACAAGTTGCTCTTAAATTAGGACTCATTTCATCATCAAACAGTGTCCAAGGGAGCAGGAGGGAAAGGCTGTACAAGAGTATAGCGTGGCGGAGAGAGATGGAGATTTTGTACAAGGTGAACAAGAAAGAAGAGGGGATAAAGAAAGGCAGGTAAAGGACGGGGCGGAAGGGGAAAGGAAAGGCCGGGGGTTTGAGTTTAGTGCCATCATCAGAGCAATTAATCAAGTGTTTAACAGCCTTGAGAGCCATATTCTGGGGACAACACCCTCAGGAAAGTGCCAAGTAAGCCTTTTCTAATTATCACCGCTGTAAAAGTGGTACAGGATAACCGATCTGCAGTGGAGGATCGCAGAGCCAGGACGATCCAACGCCTGCAGAGCTTCTCGACCGGTGGGCCATGACCCAAACGTGACTCGAGGGGCTGGTCTAAGGATCAGGGGAATAGAAATATCTTCCTGGACCTTTTATAGGAAATTAGTAATCCAGGGCAGCACCTGCTTGACTTCAACCCCAATTACGGCAACCCTCTTAACCTTCAATATGTGTTTGGTACGGTTGGAATTTCCTTTCTTACATTTCTGCCTCTCTTTACAATTCAGTCAGAAAGACATTGCACTCTCTGGAGCTCTTGTATGTCATCGTGTGGGTATTCTCACCTCAACCACCATTCCTTCTTGGCTGACTGCGACTGCTGGGGAAAAAAATCCTACATGGGAAGGCGTCCAGAAGAAAGGGGCCATGTAGTTACACTTCAGAGAGGTGTTGGGGGATCTTGAAGTCTACTGACACCATTTCATCCTTTTTGTATTTTCTTCTTTCAAGACCTTAACAGCTGCAGGTCATTTCTAACCAGACCCTAAATGATGAAGCCTTGAAGAATCATCATTGTTTCACACTTTCGTGGACAGTCAAATTTGGGGGCGCCCAATGCAAAGTCAGTTGAGAACCACAGACGGTCCACAGATAAGTAAAATAAAACAAAGCATTGTACCACAACTGTAGGAACTATCCAATGCCAATGGTGACGATGTACCCGAGTATGTTACCCGAGTAAGTACTAAGGCCGAATCCCAATTCACCCTTGGCCAGTTCTCTTGGGATCGAGGGGTAGGGCGAAGTGCGAGGGCAACATGGCCCTCCAAACGGAGATTTTTCAGGGGCACACTACAAACCGAGGGCTAGGAGAAATCTCTGACAATCATCGGCAAGATGGTGGTGAACGCCACACAAGCAACAAAAGGAAACCACAAATGTAGTATTTTCTTTGTTAATAAAGATTCTAATCTTTATTTGTTAATAAAGATTAGAAAATATTCTAACCGTGGTATTATCTTAGTTTAATGTCGTTTCAATGTATAATAGACCTTTTCTTTATAACAAGCATAACAAAAAAACGCTAATGTCTCTACTTTGCTAGTTAGTTACATTACAACATTGTTTTTAGGCTGATTTGTGCATGACATATTTCCATGTTGCATTTCCCCCTTTGATGGCATATGACGTCCGAAATATAACTAAAGTCCAGCAGCGAAGTTGCTGCACTTGTTACGGCTCCTCTAATATCAGTGCAGACTGGCAGGGTAACGTGAGGAGCATCTTGCTAGACTACAGAGCACCGCTAACGCTATTCTGTCATGAAGTGGCCTGGTAATGAAGCAGTGGTCTTTTTTATTTGATGACTTGTTTGATCAATTAGTAGCGTGAAACGTATAAGTTGTGAACGAATCGCGGGCGTCCATGCTTTTCTATCTCCATCAGATGAATGGCAAATGTCACTGTGATAATACCATTATTGCCATAGTAATCTCCGATACTTGTCGCGTCTTTTTACATAAACGTCATCAATGACGTATCAGGGTCTTGAAGGGTTGTCCCATTTCTTAGGGAGAGATTTCAACCACTACCCCTTGTGACTCTGTTCCGAGGGCCAAGCCAAAGGGCGAGGGGCACTCGAAAACGAGCCGTAGGGGTGAAAATGAGAATGGGGATTCGGCCTAAGCATCCAATTGATGTAATTAGATCAGACTGTAATTCTTCTGACCAATATTGATAAAGATACGGTCGGTTGAACAGCAAAGCAACGGATGCAAAAACGCACGCACTCAAACTGCCACTGTAATCGATGTCCTTGTGAGCGCCTGCTCTCTATTCCAACGAGACCTTGTCGGCTTCATGGATTAAACAGACGTAAAAAAAAAAAAAAAAAGGTCTTCAGTTGTTCAGGCGCTCTATGGGAGTCATGGCAGTTCTTGGCTTCCCTTCTAGTTTGTGCTGTTAATTAGTGGCTCTTTGTCGTCGGTCCTCAGGGGTTCAACCGAAAGCATTGTCGGCTGATCGGCAGAAAAGAAGAGTCAACTTCAAAGGTGGAGTGCAGCCGGGGTAAGTGTGGCTTTCCGTGAATGGTGGGAAGAATTACTACCAAGACATTTAGCCGCCAGTAAACGCATCCCCCTTTTGAAGTGCCATAACAAGCCTGTCACGGTAAATCATAGAGAGCAATACAAAAAAGAGTCGTTTGCTGTCACACACAAAGATATTTGATTGAATGTTATGGTGGCTCAGGTGCTCTTTAGAAGGCTACAGGTGATAAGTATAGCTGTGAAAACTTTTCTTGTGAAGTCGCCGCATGAGAATCGTACCTGTTGTCTTGCAAAAAATCTCTCAAAAAATCTGTAATGGTATGGTGAGTGAGTAATATTTTTCATTTTGAAGGACTCGGTGGGGGGTACCTTAGCTGGAAGGGGGCATCACGCCACAATCAGAAAAACACTAGAGGGAGGCAGTGCAGCAAGACCAGCTCGGTACAACACTGCCCCCTGGTGGCTGCACGCCGAACAGCTCCTGTTGCATCAAATTCCTGTGATTTCTTTTATTCTGTCCAATGTCTCCCCTAAGTAAGACTGTCACCCAATCTCTCCCCCCCGTTCGCTTTCTCTCTCCATCCGTCAGTCAGCCGTGTCCCATTCCCTTATTCAGTCAGTACCTCACCTCCTCAGTCTGTCAGTCTCTCGCTCAGTCAGTCACTCCATCCCTCTCTCCTTATTTGCACACCTCACTTCCCCCTTCGCTCTCCCACTCACTCACCTGCACTTTCCCCTATCCATCACAGTATACTTCTCAGTTGCCAGGTCTTTTTCTGTCAACAGCCGGCGTCGGTCTCCCTCACTCTTTCTCTCCATCTTTCTTCCTCTCTTACACGGCAAACTTTTCCCCCTCTCTAAAAGCCCATTATTTGTTTTCTTGTAGAACTTCGAGCTCCTGCTGCTCCCGAGCTCTCGCGTGGTTTCGTTCTCTCGGCCTTGAGCGATTCGTTTCCGCCGCTCTGCGTTTTTTTTTTTACTTCTTTGCTCTGTGCTATCTTATCTTCCACTCCTGTCTCCTTCACTCTCTCACTCCCTTTCTTTATCTCTCTGTCTCTCTCTCCTCGTGTCACCTCAATTTTCCTCCCCTCCTCGCTCTCAAGATTTCCACCCCCACCCCCTTTATCTCTGACTCCCCCTTCCCTCCCCTTTTCCCCCTTATCTCCTCCTACCCCTCTATATATATCTCTCTCTCTTCCCCTCTTGATCCCATATCTCTCTCCACCTTCCTCCTCTAATCTCTCCCAGTGTTCATCCCCGAGGACCTATGCAGAGGGAGAGCGCGCCGCCATAAACCTTGGCATTCAAACCAACGTAGCTCATGAATTTTAATACGCCACATGAGAGTATGGGCAGGCAGGTGGGCAAGCAAGCTGCGTTCAGACCCTCTGCATCTCCCCCCCCCCCCCCCCCCCCACTCACCGCCGAGGCACAATAAAAACCATTCGGAAGTCAGGGCCCAAGGTTGCTCTCCTCACCACACAGTCCACGGGTTGCCTGGGAATCAGGTTTTATCGCACCTGTTTGGGCTTATCTCAGCGCCGAGGCTGCAGGCCAAGGTCAATTTCATGCCTGGGCAAGGGGTGCTCCTTGCTGAGAGGGAGGATTCTCAGCCGCCCCTCCGGAGGTGGGTCAATAGCAATGAAATATAAACCAAGAAATCGACAGAGGCAAAGGGGTGCTCTGCCAAAAAATGTAACACAATGCATCGATGCTGGTCAGGTCTCTCTCTGGTTTCCAGTGATAGCAGCCGCTCCATCACAACTCTGATAGAAACGAGAACAAACCAGCCTATGCAGCCATGTTGCCACCTTGGCGGCAAGGTGGCGGCTGTGGCTCAGGAGGTAGAGCGGGTCGGCCTCCAATTCGGGGCGGGCAATTATTGTGTTTATAATCGTAATCGCGATTTAATCATGTAATCGTGGCAAATTTTCAAAATCGTTGATTTCGATTGATATTTAGGCTACAAGAACGAGGAACGTCTAGAAGTTAGCAAAGTAACCAGTGTGAGTGTGTGTGTGTGTTCGCGCGCATCAGACGTAACATCACTTTCCCGTGAATGAATGGGCCAAATACTTTCCCCAATGCTGCGTTCATGAACTGTCCCCTTAAAAAATACTACGTGGTATTCAGTCACGTCCCTCCGCCCCGTCCAATAACGCCGTGTTCAGACAGGTTTGGACCGTTCGTTTTTTGCGAGCCGCGAGCGAATGTGTCAAGCCAGGCAGGAAGTCAGACACAGGAACAGCATAGAACATCCAGTCAATTTCAAAATAAAACAAATAAAATAATCGTTCATTAATCGTAATCGAGGTAAAAGTTTGAAATAATCACGATATTGATTTTTAGTCATATCGCCCACCATATCGCCCACCCCTACCTCCAATCCGGCTCCTCCAGTCCACATGTCTAAGTGTCCTTGGGCAAGACACAGAACCCCAACTTGCTCCCGATGGTCAGACCAGCACCCTGCATGGTAGCTCACTGCCATCGGTGTGTGAGTGTGAATGAGAGGCATATACTGTAAAGCGCTTTATAAATGCAGTCCATTTTTTTTATTTTACCAAGGAGGGAGGTAAAGAAGCACATTGAGCATTGAGTTCATAACGATTATGTCAACCTCACATCAACTCCAGTTCCGCCCCCTCTAATAAATTGCCTGCTGCAGTTATCTATTGATGTCCAACTGTAACGATACAGTCGTCTCTATTCTCTCTCCCCCATAGCGCCAATAGCACAGGGGCCTCTTAACAACACCTCCAGCCCCGTTCTGCCATCACCCTCTCATGAATTAGATTCCCCCTAGCCACCGAGGGCAAATAAGATGAAAGGGAATCCGGTTAGGGAGCAACAAGATTAAATGAACGGAGCATTGGTTTCAAAAGGTTCTCCGTGGTTAGGCCTTTTACTCTAACTGGTGTTGTGGTGCACTGGAGGGGATGCGGTGTGAAGAGAGGCAATCTTTTGTCATCCGGCATCCCCAGGTGACTCTCGCTGAGGGATTATTTCATCGGTCTGTGTGTTTATCTCTTTGTTTGTTTGGGTTATGTTTGGGTTGTTTCTCTAGTAATCCCCACGTATGAACATCAATGAGGCGGCTATGACGCGTTTCAGATGGATGAATTTGTCGTGACATGGTTCACGAGGAAATCGTTTTTAGATCAACAGCGGTTCTTTTGTTTTTTTACGCCATGCTGGATTAGAGGAATGTTACAGTTGCCCCTATGATTTCATTCTGCATTTACAGCGGTTGAATGGTGTTCGTATGACTCCTGCTAGTCTCAGTGCCTAAAACCTGCTAATAACAACACGGCGCCGCGGTGCATCACAGTCACTTCAACCGGGATAAGAAATAAATTACTGGACAGCCAGTGGAGATGTTTCAAAGCAATTTTTCTACCCTTTCAAACTTCCATTTTATTGGAATACTTCAAACAACCGGCAGAAATTACAGCCTGTCTGGATGGATGTTTCACTCTTCCTTTCTCCGGCGGATTTTAATTATCGGTTTCTTTGACCAAGCCGTCTTTGAAATGCGCGAGAACGTCCATATCTGATGAGGCGGCGTGCTGCACAGGTCAGATAGAGATGCTGAACGGATTCAAATCAAACTTGATTGGTTCCCTCTGCTGTGACTGGGTAGCCATTGCTGCTGTAATTAATTTGTCCACAGCAAGACACAACGCCTGTCTTTTACGGTTAATACTAGCCGAGAACCGCAGGCAGTGGGGGATAAACCAAAACCACACAACCTTGTACATGTGTAGCACACAGTCACCAAATGTGTACGGGGACAGATGCTCTGACAGACCAACACCACAACACAGTCACACCCACCCACACGGAGACATCTGAACCAGATATCAACACAACACAGTAAAGATGTGATGAAAAAAAATGTGTTCGGCAAAATTCAGCTACAAACATGCTTCGTGTGCAGTCACAGTGTGAGTCAAGGAAACAACGAGCGCCGAAGAAGACAAACATCTGTGCCTCTTGCATATTGGTCACATGACAACACTGGCTGACATTGAGCATCCTGCCTGCATCATCTGAACTACAGCCAAGGCTAGCGAACACAAACTCCACCAGATGGCACTTGTAGCCTTGTTGTTGGAGGACCTGGGACATCTGTTGAGGCACCTTCTCACCTAGACAACAAACCACACACACACACACACACATACACACACACACTAGCCATTCTCCACACACAATCAAGACAACCTTTCCAACACCTCTAACACCGTAACACAAACTGGACCAATGGATGAGTGTTGCAGCATCTGCACCTGTAGGAACATGTGATCCTAGCTGAAAGCACAGGACAATCGCTGGCAGAACCCCTGTCTGCAGCACACACACACACACACACACACACACACACACTAGCCATTCTCCAAACTGGGCCAATGGATGAGTGTTGCAGCATCTGCACCTGTAGGAACATGTGATCCTAGCTGAAAGCACAGGACAATCACTGGCAGAACCCCTGTCTGCAGCACACACACACACACACACACACACACACACACACACACACACACAATACCCCACTGGACTGCTCTACCTCCTTGGCACCAGGGTCTGAAATGAACACTCTCCAAGAGCCAAATGCCAGTGAAATCTGTCTTTGTCCGATAAATCAATAAAGTAAATAACATTTGGAGACAATAAACCTTTAACAACAATAATAGTAGTTATATACAGTGTTTGGTCCTTGTCTGTTGTCAAGTTTTGTCCCTGCTGGCCACCATACACTGTCTCTGACCATGAGAGCAGCAAATTAAAGCAAAACACTGCTGCAACCGACACAAAAGTTGTTGATTGGCTGCTGTTACGCTGCTCTACACAAAGCGGTAGCATCGAAACCTCTGGGTCTGTTAAAAAAAAGAAAGACCAAGACAACAAAAAGATCCAATTTATAACTGACTGGGCAAGTTGTACATGAAAACTACTCACACAGCTGCTTCTACACACCGAAAACAGGCAGGGTGATGTATTTGTATGAAACACTTCAATTATTTTGGTTGGTAAAAATGACTCCTTAATTCAGTTAATTTCTGACACTGCTTAATTAACCCAACCCCCCCAACCCCACCACCCAGGTCATCCCATCTCTCCCTCCAGTAGTTAGGACATGTGGAGGCGGCTACCTACCGCCTCCTGGATGAAACACCGCCGTCAGGAGGAAGGACAACCTCCAGACAAGGAGGGAAAACTCCCGTGTCTGGTGTCATTCTGCACCTCCATGCATCAGGACAGCCCGGGAGCATTGTTTTGTATTCATCCTCTGTAGGGTTTAGTATGCCGGGGAGCCCCCAGTGTTGTTGTCGAGGCGCTGAATGTCAGTATTGTAGCTGCTGATTATACTGATATGTGAAAGATGAGAGGAGGACTCTGAGCACGGGGGGATGCAGAGAGGTAGCCACGCTGAGCGATCACCTGATAGAAATGCAGAACATTATGGATAGATCAATCGAACACACAACAGTAGAGTCCCATATGAAGAGTCGGAAATGAAGACGGATCGCCTTCATCTAGTCTTTGAGATGCAATCTATGAGGTCATTCGATGCGGCGATGAGGGCAGCACGTTGGTCGCTGCTGGGTCATAATTGTTTTCATTCATCACCCACACCCCCCCCCAACCCCTCCACCCTCCAAACACAACATCCTCTCTTGAAATTGGAGGGCTGGATTGACGACTATGTCATACAGTGTGTGAGAGCGGAAGGGAAATATAACGGAGGGTCCTTGATGATGTTGTGTCACAGCATCGGATATTGATTTTCCAACGGTGGCTGGCGGGAGCCCTGATGGACGCTGGGCGACGGCTCGCTGGGTGACCTCTGGGTCGCCCGGCCTGCTGACTGTAAATCCTGAGCGCTGACATGTAAGCTTCCACCAGCAAAAACACCTCTGTGTGTGTGTGTGTGTGTGTGTGTGTGTGTGTGTGTGTGTGTGAGGGTGGAGGTGGGAGCGAGGGGTATGAGGCCAAAGCGTGCACAGTGATCCCATAGCTCCGCTGAACCGTGATAAAGTTTCCTATTATCTCCGAATGTGCAGTGTGACATTTTCTTCCCCGATTTGATTCTTTCCTGTCGTCTCTTGGGCTTGGACGTCACGTATCCAACCGCCAAGCATCCATAACCCACGGGCTGGGCTCCAATACGGTATCGTACATCTTCTTCCCCGCCAGCTCCAACTTCTAGAAAACCCGGTTGTGTCAACTACGCTGTTACATCCCTGCCCTCCGTATGCAAGAAAACTTTTCCTTGTGAATGTCTGCTGAGTGACAGCCGGGAACCGAGTGATGATGAAAACACAACAGCATCGTTTTGCAGAGCTTGTGGGTGTCTGGTGTGAAGAAGAAGATTTAAACTAACATTTGAAGTATTTAGCTAAAAGCAACCAACAGTACAAAACTACAGAGTACCAACACACATTCCTGCGTCCGGGGAATATTTGAGTATAACAGAGTAGTGCCAAGTAAAGCAATACCAGCCAGGTAGAAAAGCATTTGAAAAGAGTAGGCGTCTTTTCAGAGCTGCTGTGAGTTGGTGTGCTATGTGAGGCGATGCTGACGTCTGCTGGCCAATGACGGGAAATGCATGAGCAGGGCACTCGGGGCACAATATTTACCCCCGTGCACAATATTCTCAATATTCTTACAGACAATGACAAAAAGTACGATAAAGAAAACGAAACACATTGTCGCTCTCAGGAACCATTACCAGTGTATAGATGCTCGCTGAAGGTTGCGCATTGTGTGTGTTTGTGTGTGTGTGTGTGTGTGTGTGTGTGTGTGAATCTCGGCATTGCAAGCGGATACCATGCTTCTTTGTGCACAGTCTCACAACAAAACAGTCTATGTGGAAGGATGGCATTGCACGAGGGGGCCAATGAATTAAAGACGTAGATAGAGCGGGTTACTTAAAGCTAACAATGCAGGGAAAGGTTTATAGTAAGCACTGTTCACACCAGCAGCAAGGCTTGTGTGACGTTCACAGGCGGCGAGCAAAGATGGCGGCTTGACTCAGACAATGAAAAGCCCATTTAGCAGGGACACAAAACAACATTCTCACATCATCCGGACTTTGTTTGGGCACACATCAGCAGGTCAATCCCAATCCACGCTCTACATTTTGTCACTTTGACAATTGGGGGGAAATTGATTATTGGCGACCCATTCATCTCCGCCCCCAGTTGCCACATTGGCTGTTGTCCCCGACAGCAGAGAGAGAGAGAGAGAGAGAGGGGGGGGGGGGGGGGTGGCAACGCGACGGCACACTAATTCTGGGAGATATTGAAAGGAATCGGTCGTGCTCCTAAATGGAAACGATCGCTCCATTTCTTCCTCGCTCCTTTAGCAGAGAGATTGAGGCGTTATCTGAGCTGAGTGAGCCGTTTTTATTTTCCGCCCAATATCCGTCGCTTGCTCGTTGGAATCGCCCTATCAGATGTCCGTTTTTTTCCACAGGCCATTTATCAACCAGCTTCTCTACCCCTCCCTTTTTTTTGGTTTACGTTAAGCTATCTTGTGGAAATATAAATAAATAAGTCAAAGCTCCTGTAGACTATAAATCACAAAGTTGGTGGCGGGGGTGACAGAGGCCTTCTCTCTCAGAGTTTTAGGCTAAGTCACACAGTGTGAGGTTTATTCACGGTGGTTTGTACTAGGCTGGCTCTAACGGACTAGACAAGGGAGATACAGGGGGAGAAAACTGATATTTGATGCTTTGAATCCTTCAGAACCAGAACTGGGAGGCTGTGAGCTTGGACGACGGGAACCCCGACACTTCCACTTCAACACTACGGGAAAAGAAGAGACTGGAAATTACCCTCCATTGAAATTAACACTCCTCGCTCTGCTCCCCTTCCCGCTCGCCGCCATGCGTCATGTTGACATGAAATGTACTTTATTAATCCCCCTGGAGGGGAAATTGCATGTCATCAATTCACCGACCTGGCTTAGTACCTTAAGTATAACTACAATACGTTATTGAGATACGATCGTATCCTCAGTTCCTTGCAATGATTTTCATCTCCTCCAACAACTTTCCATTTTTTATTCATATCATCTTCCCTCATAGTTGCCGATTGCCTCCCAAAGTGCATCTGCAACACTTTCCAGAGACTAAATGTATCTATCACTGTGACAGCAAATATTTCACTTGGGATGGAAATGGTTTCAGGGAGTGGAGTTTGGACACAGGCAGAGACGCTCCGCCGAGGCAATGTGTGCCAGTTGTTGATACCGAGTCCTAAATGAACTTGGACATGCTGAACAATCACAGCTAAAGGTTTCGCAGTGATGTAATACCAATGCATACAAACTAAAGTGTCTGTTGAGCTGAACTGCAATCAGCGGGCGTGCAGCTGACTTGTAAGGCGACGAGCTGAGGAAAGTATTCCAGCGAGCCATAAACCAGCCTTGAACGATCTCCCCTCTCTGCCCTCCTTCAGACGGTTTAATCATCAGGCGCTGGAGACAACCATGCCTTGGCGCCGCTTGCTACCGCTAGCATTCCATCGCACGGGTCCCAGCAGTTCGCTATTTACTCATTATCGGTATCATCCCCCACAGCAGCAGCCGCAGCAGCAGCAGCTTTGCGTTAGATGAGAAAGTCACTTGAACGATAAGAGCTCAGCGACATACAGCTTGCATCCTATTCTTCTCGAAGACGATCGCAGCGACAGAAACGGAGCTTGAAGAGTCTTCAGAGGAATGATTGTCTCCACACACAGCATGGCGGCGTAGGCCTCAGGCGCTCTCCGTTATTCTTCGAACTAATCCGATTCATCAACTATTAATTGAGCCGTACACACAACAGATTCATCACCGACATGAGGAGCCGTTCAGACCGCAGGCACAAAACAAGTGACACCGATTACATGTTTAGAGTCCTACAGTACGATTAAGAACTCATCTGCAAGAGAATTTCGCTCTCGTGCAAAAAGGACAAGTCATCGCTGGACACCAATGGCACAAAACTCCCACTCAGCTTGACTCCATGAGGTTACGTGCACGAGATAAGTGGAGATTGGATGCCGATGCTTCAACAGTTGATCTCCCCAACAGTAGACGCATGCATATATTGCACATACACATGCAAACACACACACGCCTACACCGCAAACAATGTGCATAACACACATTGCATAATTCGGAGCGCGCGTGTGTGTGTGTGTGCACATTCGCCACTCATGTCCTCACACACCCTTTTTTTTGTACTGCTGCTTAATGCTTCCATAGCCGCTGTCGAAGCTCTGCCCCGGCGCTGTGATGAAAATGCATGCTTCATCAACTTTGTCACAAAGTCTATGCATTCTATAGTAGAGCAAGACAGGCGGAGCAGCTGCAGAATACCAATGAACAGCCCAGGCCTCGTGTCCCTGTCAACCCCCACCCCCCCCAAAACATCCCGGAGCAGTACGCTGGCAAAAACAATCCTCAGCTGAAACTTACATCACCTTTCAACGCGCAGAATAATCTCTTTCCAAGTAAATAATTTGCTGAGTACCCTGTCGCATCAGGTTGGGCGGAGAGTGTACGGTAAGGATTGTGGTCTGTTCGCCGAGATTAAAGCACGACCGACGCTTCACATCCTATTAGGCCAGATTAGAAGAAAAGCAAAAGGCCCGGGAAATTGCATCACCTGTCAGGTTTAGCCGCTACAGATTATTACTCTGGCGTTAAATCCTAT
The DNA here is from genome assembly GCA_034670385.1 of Hoplostethus mediterraneus. Classification (NCBI taxonomy): domain Eukaryota; kingdom Metazoa; phylum Chordata; class Actinopteri; order Trachichthyiformes; family Trachichthyidae; genus Hoplostethus; species Hoplostethus mediterraneus. The sequence continues at coordinate 5,293,373 of JAXDDW010000014.1, forward strand.
TGCACCGTGAACTCTCGCTATTTGAGCACGAGGAATAGAAATGAGTGAGTCTTTCTTTTCTCTTTTTTTTTGTTGTCAATTCTCAATGATAAATGTCTTCCCTCTAAACTCTGAGAAGATTATGGAGCAGACTATCCGGTTATTATTCTGCAGCGATACATGCAGTCACCCGACCAGGGTGCGGCCCCACCCGGCCTAGTGGTGTTAGCTCAGTTAGCTTGGAGGAAGTCAACTATCTACTGTATATCTGTAGTCGTACTGTGGTACTGTGGAGAGCACTTTGACTCTGGGAGATCAAGTGAAACCTGGAAGCAATGATACGGTTGCTTGGCTTTAACACTGAGGAGGAGAGGAGAGGAGAGGAGAGGAGAGGAGAGGAGAGGAGAGGAAAGGAGGAGAGTGGAGGAGAAAGGAGATGGTTGAAGAAGGTAAGAAAACAGATGATAAATGATGGGAAATGAGGGAGGAGAGGAGAGGAGAGAAAAGGAAAGGAGAGGAAAGGAGGAGAGTGGAGGAGAAAGGAGATGGTGAAGAAGGTAAGAAAACAGATGATAAATAATGGGAAATGAGGGAAGGGAGGAGAGGAGAGGAAAGGAAAGGAGGAGAGATGAGGAGAAAGGAGATGGTTGAAGAAGGTAAGAAAACAGATGATAAATGATGGGAAATGAGGGAAGGAAGAAGAGGAGGAAGGAGAGGAGAGGAGAGGAGAAAAGAGAGGAGAGGAGAAAATTGATTCAGATTTCATCACTTCCTCTGGTAACCAGCAGGGGACAGAGGCTCTCTTTCACATAGATCTTTGTAAGGTCCTACCCTGCAACAAAGTGAGCCTGTGTGTGTGTGTGTGTGTGTGTGTGTGTGTTTGTGTGCGTGCGTGCGTGTGTTGTTTTCTTGCAGCCACTCATGCACTTTTATCACCACACCGGAGCCTGTCAAGGAAGGAACACACAATTGTTCATTAATGTTCTGACACCTCCTCCCCCCCTCGTGTTGCTTCCTCCTGGGCACATTTATCTGTACAGGACTTTTTACACATACAAAACGCACAGTGCATGCACATAACACACTTACGCAATAACTCTGCTCTCCCTTGAGTTTCCTGACAGCCCCGGGGCCAAAGCAGAGGCAACGAGGAATACATTCATTTCACAGTCCAGTCTGTTTTGTTGGGTGAACATCCAGCCGCCGACTTGAAGATGCTCTGAATTTATTCTATTTATTAATTTATTCTTATTCAAGGTGCCTCCGAGCTGTGGACGTCCAATTCCCTTATCGGGTGACTTGGCTATGAAATGGAGACAAGGGGAACAGGTAAGAGGGCTCGTCCAAACTCCCAAATACTGATATAGGAGCGTTATGCCGAGCGCTATGTCAGGTGTCACCGGCTCAGTATATCATGAACTGCAGTTGCGGTGCTTTGAGTGATTTACAGAGGCTTTAAAACGCAGCACAGCCAGATCACGGCGCGGCGTCGCTCCTCACAGACATCTATGATGATGTTTGATTACGTTACGAGTTCTCCAGGTGAAGTATTTTATTTATCATGTCAGCATTTTTGTTGGTATTGGCATAAACAACGGTGTCGTCACTTGAGAAACGACATCAAGATGTTTAGATGCGTTTCCTTCTTCCAACATCGTCCGTCACTCACACACACACACACACACACACACGCATACTAAAAGACGAAAATTGAAATTCTTTCCACTCTGCATTAATTCACTATAGGCAACCACAGATAATGGTAATTTGTCTTCGCACATTCGTCTCAAGGTGCAGCACCAATCAACACCCTGCATCTCTGCTAGATGAGCAGGGATCGGAAGTTAACAACGTGGGAAAGGAAAGGAAGAGGAAGAGGAAGAGGAAGAGGAAACAGTCTCCGGGACCGCTCTGCCTGAAGGCCTTCAAAAACAGGTGCTGATTTCAACGATCAACGGTACCAAGGCAGCGCCGCCTCCCTCCGTCCATTCATTTCATATTCTGTTTAAGAAGTAACCTTTCAAAATCTAGCATTTGCATCTCACGTCCATCTTGCTCGGTGGCGTGAGGAGTGTGAGGAGGAAGTGAAAATGCTGCACCTTCAACACTTTGTACAAAGATAGATTCACCTTTGTGTAAATCGGGCTGGGAAAGGAGCAAGTCAGCATCAATTTATTACATTAACCAGGAGAAAGAAACCACATCACGTACGTAAATGTGAGTATATGAAAAATAAATCAGAAACAGAATCAGAATCAGTTTTATTGCCAAGTATGGTTTCACATACAAGGAATTTGACTTGGTGTTTGGTGCAGAACAATAAACAATAAACAATAAACATAGAAAGAGAAGAAGAAAAACAAGAAGAACAGCAATATAAAGAATACAATATAAAATAGATAAATTCACACAAAAATATATGAAAAGATATTATAAGAAATAAGAAAAAAATAATAAATACAATTTTAAACTTTTTTAAAAAATACTTATAATTACTGATTTTCAGTCCAATGTCTGTGTTGCGTCAATGCCAAAGGCTGACTGAGATCATATGGATTTAGTGCATGCATTCCCATGACCTGATCTACTATATCTATATCTATATAGATATATATATGTGTGTGTGTTTTAATGAAATCAACAGTGCAGTTCAGCTTCAGTAAAGAACTTTCAGCACCATGAGAACAGTCTGCGGTGGGGGTGGGGGGTGCGAGGCTGCCGCCGCTTAGATTAGAGAGACATGTAGCGAACACAACAGAAGAAGAGGAGCCAAGAATAATACAAAAGTGCGCTTGTTGCTCTCGCGTCTCAGCGGTGTTCCTGTTTGTCTTTGAAGGAGCTCTTAGACACATTTACTGATCTGGGATCTCTGCAGGCGTCTGCTGAGTGTAAATGTAATCTGCATTTCCCTCTGTCTGTCCATCACTTCTTATAATGCACTTACCACAGACTTGCTTTTATGTTTTCAGTTTTGTCCACTTTATAATAATTACATTGTTTTTTAAAGCACTTTTTTCCATTTTCTCCTCCTAAATAATCCCCCTCTTCTCTGTTTTTATGCCCCTTTGCAAAACACCTTGTAAACTCCATCCTTGAGCAGAGGAGGACATTTTCCACACAAGCCCCGGCGAAGACCAGTAACAGACTAAAATTGAAATGTCAACGCATCCCTTTAAGGGTTTCCTCCGGGTTCAGAATTAAACATAAATAAATGTCGTTTACAGCCAGGAGATAGCGATTTGAAAAGCAAGGTGCCCCGGTGCACCGTGCTGGCATGGATTCACATCTCAACACATTTCTGTTCTCTGTTGCACATTGCTCTCCACTGTCTCCTCTCATCTTTTACATGCAACACAGTATTCTGGTAGTTCATGCCAATTAAAGCCTGACTCCTATTTATTCTTTATCAGAATGAATAAAGGATTTATAAGTTTACGTCTTCATAACTCATAAATATTCCCGCATGCATGAATATTAACGGAATGTTCCATATATCGCCATGGAAACAGAACCTGCACAGGCTGCGACAGAACAACAGAAAGCGGGACAAGGTGTTCACCTTACTTGGGGCGATCCCGGTTAATATCAGCACACCCCACACACCATTTTCGTGTTTTGAAGATACAAGCTTATCCTGGCTTTTTGCAAATGGGACATGGCATTTAAATGTGACAGCTCTTAAATGGAAAAACGTTGGGAATAATTGTGGACTGATTATGTGCATATAAATTCACTCATGAAAAACTTGAAAAAAAGCGAAAGGAGGGTAGACCAGAAAAAGAGAGAAGACTGAAAATCTATCAAGACTATTGCTGGTCCTGTCATGACTGAGACAGAGGTGGTGGCTGCTTACTGTAGCATCACTCTCTACACTCTCTAGAAAGGCCCGTGGGTATTGAGGGTTTATGAGAAGGTCGATAAGCTGTCATTTGAAATGGGTAAATGTAATTATTATTATTACTATTTCCTTACATGATCTTGAAAATCTTGAAACACTGGTATATATATAGAGAGAGAGAGAGAAATTGTGTCTGGGAAAAGTGATATTTTGAAAGCCATTTCAACTCTAAAATTCAAAACAGCAGTCAATTGATCACGGCCTCTCTGCTGTGAACATTTTGCTGCTGATGGAGCGTGTGCACCGCAGGCATCTTTTACTAACCAGACAGAAAAAACCTTCATTAATCAGAAACAAGTTGCAGCTCACACTCGCTGTTTGGTGTCGTTTTCACCTCTGCGTCAACTTTGAAGTTTTAAACGTGGTGCGTGTAATACATCTGCCAGCCTCATTTCATGTGGCAAAGGGGGTCAGCGTGGTTGGAAATCACCACAAAAGTACCGGCTGATTAGACCAGCAAACGTACAGCTTCTGTTCCCGTTTGAGTTCAGGAGCTGGTGAGAGAAATGATTCCAGGCTGGTGTGAGGTTATGTTCATATTCTGACTCAATTTTGTGAGACGAAAAAATGGTGCTTTGACAACCACTCGCCTCAAGGCCGTCCCTTGAGAACACCGTCAGTCCAACGCACATTAACATCCATCTTGATGTGGTAATACGAAAGATAATCTTGAAACACGCCGATAAAATGAAATACTAAAAATATGTTGAATGTAACGCCCTGTGATGAGAATTGATTACTTTAAATGCACTGCAGCAGGACAGATGAAAGAAGACAAAGAAGAAGAGCGTGAAGCATCCAGTTGCCTTTCTGGATCAAAACACTTTTGAAGACGACAGCAAAGTAAACGCCAGTGTGTGACATAAAAGCAGAGAGGCCGCCATACCGGGAAGCATGAAGCAAGATTTAACTCTTCATATTAAGAGGAGTTGTTTGTCTTGGGCTTTGCTTCATATTTTTCCTGACCTCCTACCAGTCACTGGTGTTATCGTGTCATCAGAGTATTGCTACTCTCTTTATCACCAAAAATCCACTGGACTTTTTAATCTCACTGCACCTCTCAATGTCCCCGACTAGCCATTCATGATATAGTCACACATATTTATTTCACTGCACAGCCTGAATAATCTCCTTGACAAAGACACCACATGGTTGGACATCTAACTATTAGAGTATTATATCATCAAGGATCGAGGATCAGTAAGGATTTTAAAAAATGATATTTTTTATATGTGTAGCTAATTGCATTCTTTGGTGAATTTGCTAAATGGCATCTTTTCTCCTGTGAGCGTTTCGTGTTAGTAGTTAGATTCTGAGACTGCATCATCACACAGCAGAATAAAATAACACAAGATAAACTCAGTGTGCAAATGAACTCATCAATCTTTCTGGCTGCGGAAAAGTAGGAAAAGAAAAGAAACATTTCTTTATTGAACCGTTAATCTTCCAAAACTTAGAGCTCCTTTTTGAAAGATTTGCTTTTCAGACAAAGGTTTAAGGCAACTTCACCCTTAGAAGCCTTTATTTTGTAGTCGGCAGAATTTCTTGAATGATTGACCAATTTATTGCTTTTTTATAAATAATGCAGACTAGTTCACTGCCTATTGTTCTCATGGACGACTGTGTACATCTTAAGCAATAGTACGACATCTATAGGACCCATGAGTGCACGTAATGTGCATGGCTTAACAAATGACAGGTTACATCATCTTACATATTTTTTCATTACATCCTTTCCAGGGACAAATAAGACATCTCTTAAGAGTAAGCACTCTCGTCCAAATGAGTGGCAGATATGTTTCAACAACAAAACAAATTAGTGACACATCTATCACACATCCCTTGGTGAGGCTTGAGGATGAGAGATATTCTTGGAGGAGGGGATGTATGGAGATTAGGCGTAGCTCTATAATTTATAGAGTCATAGACTGGAGAGCCAATGCAATCATTCTTATGAGACTGATTCAAGCAATCTATCACTCCCTGAGCAAGCCAGACCCAAGCAGTTTTTAAAGACTATTTATGTGATAGATCTTGTGAAGGGGGAAATGCCTCACACGTCCAATAACCTGCTGGCAGTGTTCTTGAGGATCCGGGGTGTTGAGTTACGGGGATGAGAGTTGTTGGTGCTGCGTACCGCCAGAGAGACTGCAAACAATGCCGGTCTTCCTGTCAGCAATCGGAAAAACCAGAGGAAAGGTGTACCGCGGCCAGAAATTCAAGTTTATTCTACAGCTGTGTGAAATCCAAAGGAAATTGGATGATGTTTTGGAATTAGACATTTTGTTTATCTAGGCATTTTGTTCTTGCTCAGATTCTGCCAGAGTTTCCCTGCCTCTCCTCTCCTGTTTTTTTTCTTCATAATTGTTTTTCTTCATTTGAAGTTCTTACGTTTCATCGTACCCATGAACACATCACACATCATAACATGAAATACATTACAACAACCAACCATTTAACCCATCCAGTCTCGATTCACTTCAGTGCATGTTATCCTTTCCTCTCATCAGTTGTGGTTCCACCATTTTCAATACCACAACTCCTTTCCCCTTTTCTGTAACCCTCAATTATGTAGCCATCATCACTAGAACTGTTGAATACATTGGACATCCGCTGTAGTTCGCCTTTTTGAAATGAAGTCACATACTTACAAGATGGACAGGTTTCAAATAGTGCTGTCAAATGATTAAAATATTTAATCGCGATTAATTGCATTAATGTCATAGTTAACTCGCAATTAATCGCACATTTTTATCTATTCTAAATGTCCCTTAGTTTTTTTTGTCCCATTATTTTTTTCTCATTTTAATGCTCTTATCAACATGGAAAAGTGGATCGGCTTGCTTGTGCAAATGTTTTTTTTATTGAAATCAACATTGGTAGTGTTCAACATTCTCACTTGGAGCAGTCATTCACACTTGGAGCAAATAATCTCACACAAACAGCCCCTTCAACAGCCTTCAATCTGTCACACAAACAGCCCCTTCAACAGCCTTCAATCTGTCACACAAACAGCCCCTTCAACAGCCCTTTCTAAGTGATCAAAACAGGGCGATACAAAATAAAATTACAAAGTGCACATGTAACGTAAACTAGGACTCAGCCTATTAGTTAGCAGAATTAAATAACACAAGATAAACTCAGTGTGCAAATGAACTCATCAATCTTTCTGGCTGCGGAAAAGTAGGAAAAGAAAAGAAACATTTCTTTATTGAACCGTTAATCTTCCAATCCATTCAGAATCGTATTGGCATCCATTTCGGCGTCTCGCGCTCGCCATTCACTCAAAACGTAACGTTAGCCTGTACTACTTTTTGGCCGGCTCTCAAGCCCAAACAAGTGTGTGCACGTGCGTGTTGTTTTGTTTCCGGTCGAGCTAGATCCGGTGTGGTGTTGTAGTTTTTCTAACGTTACTAGTTGTTGCAACAGCATGTGAAAAAACTACAAAGTTTGTTAGGCCAAAAAGAACGTTAATCTCGCGATAAAAAAATTGACGCCGTTAAAATGGGTTTGCGTTAACGCCGTTAATAACGCGTTTAACTGACAGCCCTAGTTTCAAATGATGCGCTTTATAAGGACGCCCTGGTTGCTATGGTGTATTAAGTAATTGTTAACAGGGGGATTCAACAAAATCCCTCCGTTACATATTTGCTCCCAAACTTACAAAACAACCTTGACATTTCACTACACACCCCGGTGTGTATGTGACAAATAAAGTTCTTGAATCTTGAATCTTGAATCTTGACAGGATGAATTTCGCATTGAATCTTTGGTTTTGTTTCATGACGTAGGAAAAAGGTGGACTGCAACTCAGACTGCATAAAAGTCGTCCTTCCAAGTTTTCGTTAAAGTCAGCAGTAGATTAGCTTGTACTTTCATTTCAACGGCAAGAGCAAGGTAGGTCAATATTTGAGCTGCTAACGTCTCTCCGATGATAAAAGAAATGCTCCATTTCGATAACAGTTTTTCATGGAATAAAGGACAGAAGAGCCAGGGCATTCAACTTCCACGTTGCCCATGTAATGAAGAGTAAACGTCAGTCATATAATTATATATAATCATTATAATCACTTAATTAGAGAGCTTACTAATTAATAATCTTTGAAATTAGGCCATTGGGTAAACTCAATTTGCCATCGATAAATATTGCTTAGCCAAGATGCAATTAACTCACTAACATGCCAGCTCACTCTCGATTTGCTCTTCAAAGTGGTGAGCAGCCGATGCTAAAACATGGACCGGAGCACGTGAGTAATGCATGACGGTGGGGAGGATCTTCAAAAGAACTGCAGCAGATCTCTGTGTTGCTCTGTGGCATGTAAAACAATCATCATGTCTCAAAAAAAACGCAATTGTGAACCAGAGTTTAAAAAAAAGAGGCTTTTTCAAGGGTGGCGATTCTTACTGAGAAGACTCGTTCTTGGGAAGAAGGCACACTGCTTGAGTACTGCATGTCAGTTTCATTTTCAGTCCTAGGGGTTGTTGTTTTTTGTCATTCAAGAACCTTGAAAGACGTGGAGGCGGTGGGTGTCGGAGACATGGGCACACTGAGATGTACTCTGTCTTGTCATGATGAAATGGAATCCTAAAATTGGTATAAATGAGACCCGCGCTATTGCACATATAAGTCACTCATATCTAAGCATCATGATGGTGTAAATATATTACACTACAGCTAGGTATGACATCTTGTCTTACAATTGGATGCACACTGTATTGCTGATGTGCGCACTAGGAGGGGAACGCTGACATAACATCCCCGTTTCACTGAGGACCCCGGTTTATCGCTGCAATCTGCATGTGCATGTACCTGACACTTTTAAGGACTGTTGATGACATGAGCCGTGGGCCGCACCAGTCTTGTCAAACTTAGCACGATCGCAGGAGTTAAAACCCACGAAAAATCTGCTGTCTCCTCTTAATTGGATTTCCCATCTTAGCGCATGGTGTGAGGACACAGAAAGGGATGATATCGGAGGAGGGGGGGGCTTTAACAGGATAACAGAGAGTGGTTACGACCCGAGCGCCAGTGAACGAGGGTCAGGCGTGGAGAGATTATCTTTTTTTTTGTATAACACAGAAGAGCCCTGGAGTGCTTAATCCTGGCTATGATCCCTACTTGTTTCACCACTCCCGATTTCTGAGACAGGTTTCCTTGTGAGCTGAAGGCTAAGTGCAGCGTGTAGAGTTGCAGAAAATGCCCCGAGGTTGTCAGGTACTCCAAATCACTTGCTTGCTGCTGTAAAAAAAATTTGGTTTGGTTTCACGATAGCAAGTGAGGATGCCGTCAGCACCCCACCCCACCCTCGTTTCCCCCTAAAAAAAAATGTAAAGATGAGCCACAGACGGAAAGTGCTACCACGCAGAATGATTCAGGAATGCCTTTGGATGCATTCCTGCAACCCATCAGGGCATCATTGTTTAAAAAGGTATCAGCACAGGCAACCCTGGAGGCAAGGGAATATGAGGTCTTGCTCCTGCTCAATATTCTCGAGGCATTCTCGAGAGCCAGAATGTAATTCAAACTCTGTTTATTGTCACAGTGAGGCAAAGCGCTGATCCTAAAACAAATTTGGTCCAGCGAGTCTGTTCCCGAAGAATATTGCAGGCTTTATGTTTGTCCAATATCCTGGTGTTTAAAATGTTTTCCCGAAGCAATGTTTGCAGTTCGGTGCAGAATGCTTTTTTTCCCTCTTTGTTAATCCACGTGTCCACAAGTCAAACAATAGGCGGCGACAATGACAAAGAACAATTCAGGCCTGTCAGTCAGGTAATGCTTTTCTTTCTCCTGAGCTGCACCTTTTCTGTTCTCCCCACTCTCTGCACTGTTAAAATGGATGTCGTTTTCAGCACGTCCACACCAACACTGTCGTTCATGAAAGGAAATCAGTTTGGGAGGTAAACAAGGAAACTGATTGTTGTTTTTGTTGTTTTTGTTGTTTTCCTCATGCTTAAACTGTGAGCATCACAGAGAAAGCAAGAACTCGAAGGGCACAAGGAGCGCTCCCTCATTCTCAATGCTATGCAACTATTTGATTAGCTAGCCAACCTGAATATAACAAAGGGGATAACATGTTGAAAATATCAACCGACGAGAGAAAGTTAGCAATCGCTCTGCCTGCTCTTGAAGAAGGGGATGAAGAGCCTTGTCCGCAGTGGAGAATGGTTGCTTGCTTCCCTCCAGACACTGCAATTTTTTTCCTCTGTCTGATATTGATGTAATATGCAGTGCCAAAGTTAAGACATGTTCAACTTGGAGAGCTCGGGGCAGCGGCCCAAAGCCCGTTTTGAGGGGACAGGCGTCCTTACCTGATCGTGGCTTTAGAGTACAGAGAGTGTATGTATTTTTAGTATGGGTGGCCGTGGCAGAGTTAGTGCCACGCTCGACTCGCTGAGCTACACAGGACACCGGGGACAGAGGAAGAGTCGTGGAGGTAGGAGAAGAGGGCCCACGCAGTCCTGGCATTAAGCTATCAAGAGCATTTCCTGTAGGCAGACAGGGCTGGGTGAGCAGCGTTACAGGGGTGATCACTGTCGGTGATGGAGAGCAGAAACACCCACAAGGAGAATCTTGTACACAGTGCAAGTCCGTGCACTTGGCTGTTTATGGTTGAATTGATTCAATGATTCGGACTGCACAAAATGGTGATATGTCAAGTGTTTAGAGTAGGCCTGTGTAAAAAACAGAGCCTCTGCAACTGATTTAATATCGCTCCCCTTTCTTCGATCCCAAGTTGAACTATACTTCTAATGATTGCAACATTCAGCTTTGCATTCCAGAAATTTGCACATCTTTCGAGGAGTGGGGCGAAGGGGGGGTTGGGGTGATCGATACATTTGCTGCTCCGAGCTAAATTTCTCTGGTGGGACTTCGAGGTTGAAAAGTGATGCAGAACCCGCGGCAAAATCAATACCACTGTTGAGTCACACACGCGCGCGCGCGCACACACACATACACACTGCATAAGAATATACCGCGCGCGCGCGCACACACACACACTAACAGTAATTTCACACTCCTTCAGCTTCAAGGTAGGCGCACCGTATAGACAATGCGGATATGCTGCCGCGCGGAGACATTTCTCAATCCAGACTGGAGCAAAGCACCGACAGCCTGAGAGTTTCCACAGCCAAGCCAATCAAAACATACTAAACACCGGCGCTATCAGTATTTTGACAGCATCTTTAAACACTCGGTTGTTACTTTATGGATCTCCGGGGGGTCCGCAGCCTACAAAAACGCTGATTTGTTACTTTACTACTCTGACAACAGGTCGAAATCGGGATGAGCTCGCTCGCTCTCTCGAGACCACGGCAAAGTTAAAGCAATTGACGCGCCATCAAACACAGTCGACCTAGACACACTAATGTTTCAACGATTTTAAAAGTGTGCGTTATATTGTCGCCACTGGTCTCGCGCAGCTGCACGCAGAGGCTGGCCAGTGCATTGTTTCCACAGAGCCTGTATACTTTTGTCCGTCCACAAAGGCGTAATTTTATTTCCTCGACGTGATATGAATGAAATCTCGCCACTGCGCCAGTGTGTGTAGCTCTCTCGCTCTCTCTCCAACAAATCCACACTGGATGACAAGTAGATACCCTTCATCCAAATCAGGACAGGAGGATGAAGGGACGTTTTTACTCTCATAACAACACGAACAGTGAGAAATACAACTATTGTCAGGCGGCTGACATGTATGAAACACATATCCACCAAAACCCCTATCCAAAGTGCTGTGCGTCAATGCGCATAACCGGTCACCAACCCCGCACAGAAACTTTGAGCCTTGACGGCGGTCGTGACTACCCACGGCGATATGATAACATTTTACAGTGAATTCACTTACTAACGGTTATCATTCAGTATCAGGAAACCGAGCCTACCTTGATGGTCTTCGTAGATTGGCATTTCACTTGATGCGAAACGGTGGCGGTTTGGTTCATCTTGGGACCCCCGACACAAACAGTCCTATCCAAGTCAGATTAAACACCCGGGGCCCGGCAGCCTGTCTGTCTCCCCGGCAGCAGTGAGCTGAGAGGCGAGCTGTGTTTTCTGGTTTTCTTCGGTGTGCGGATGATGTGCGCAACCGCATCTGACAACTATCCACCTTGCGACAGCGCGGTAGGCACAATTGCGCGTGTGCTACCAAATGGCCGGTGTTGGCTGGTAACCAGGGGCGACGGAGGAACATTTTGCAAGCCCCCCCCCCCCCCCCCCCCCCCCCCACCTCCTAGGTGTGGAAAAGTCCCTGCATATGCCACCAAAATTTCGAGGGATTAATTATTTGACACCTAGGTCACCAAACTATCAGCTTCGAGGGAGCACTGCTTCCAAACTCCCCTGATGTGATTTTGATTGTTTTTTTGATTGCCTTCGATTATAATGCTAAAAAAAATACAATTTCAAATTAACACCCATGCTATGGGGTGCCAGTGATTTTTTTTCATGCCATTATTTTTCACAGTACCATAATGAGGATACAAGTTTCCCTTGTTGGTTAATTTTTCCCAATCTGGTACATTCATTTGTGGAATGGCTCCAATATCTGGACGGCCTGAGGAAACAGGATCAGTTCACATCATTCTTCAGCTGTAGCCTGAACACCTCATTTTTACCCCTCACATTTATAATATAATGTTAATTCATTTTCATTAAGAATTTGTGTAACAGTGATGTTATTACCTTTCCTTGTGATGAGTAGTGTAACAAGTTACTATTTCACGTTCAGCAAAATTATTATCGCTATCAATAAAATAAAGTACTTTTCTTATCACTGCCTCTAAATGTGAGATTGAAGTGGAATTATCCATCAAACCTGGATGGCACCACCATCCTCTGATTTGTCCTCTCACTTGATGTGGGCAAACATCAAACTAGCTCAGCTATGTATTTTGGTTTTGTTTATTTTGGATGGAAATATTCCCACTGCTTTACTTTTATTGAGCAAAAGGATGACAAGAACCCTGTAATGAATGTGGTATGGTTACACTACTCATCCACACAGAAGTACAGAGGAGACACAAATGAGATGAGATTTTAGAAGATTCAGCCGCCATTTTGGGAGTAACGCAACAAATGACTGCTCCAATAGGGTGTAGTAAGTAAAACACTTATATGTCACTGTTGAAATGAGTAAGAAGTAATATATGGTAGTACTATGTTGTTTCCTCTGCCCTTCTACAAACGCACAGTTGGAAAACAAAGCCTGATTGTTCAAGGATGCCGCACTGGATTCTTTGGTTTCATATGGGGACTAGTGACAAGAAAAACAATTTAGTAGTTCAGTTTCACTATTACTGTTATGTGTTCAGCTATTCTTGTCGTGGTAGTTGAGGTGGGTATGATCTCACCATCCTCGGTATCTTTAAATGGTGTTTAGTCTGATGGAGTGGGGTTCGTACAATGATTTGGATTCAGACAAAGGATCTTTCTCATGTTATTGCCACACATATGGACTATAAGCTCCCTTAGCTTGCCAATAAAATCAATTTAAAATCTTTGTTTTCTCTCTGATGTGTTTTCAAGTGATATATGCATGCACCCGGGAGTCCTTGGCATGAAAAACCTTGGGAATTCAAACATTTTTCAAACCTGTATCACAACTTAGGGCCAAGTATTTTTTATAATATTGGCACAAGAGCAAATTGATCACATTATTTTGAGGAGTAAGAGCGTAGTCTATACCGTGCTATACAGTATCTAAGCACAGTGGCATGGTGGAGGAGGAAATACTGTCAAAAGGTGGATCTGTGCTTTGCACCTGTGCAGCCAGAAATGATAATAAACCTGAGCGCTGACAGTAATTGAGAGCCTTGGATAAATTTGTAGTGCTGTTTGTCATTTCGGAAGCGCTCATCTGTTCACGTCAGGGTCCGGGATACGGAAACTCAAATGTAAATGAATAATGTTCCCCGGTGTTGAAGGCCTGTCCCCCATTCCCAACCCAGAATAATCATGGAAATACCAGCACACCGAGGAGACTCGTTATACCGTCATGCAGACCTAACAGACCTCGCCTGCATTCAGCCGGGCAGCTCGGAGTCAAAAAGCTGGCTCCTCACCATCCTGGGTGTATCAGGTGATGACTTGAACCACTGTAGTCACAACATCATCAGCTGACAGGACACAACTTGTCTCAACCTTTCATATCATGGCATCATGGTGGTATTTCAGAACGATTATATAGTCTTTAAACTTGAAAATAAAATAAATAAACGTGAAATAAGAAATAGGATGATTGGATGTCACGTTTCTATTCATAACAGCTCTTTATATAATAAACCATACATAGTCAGATTGAGGTCTACTCAATTCCAGCACTCCTAATTTACTATTCTCGGCACTATGGGTATCGAGAATGGAATTTTACCTTGACAAATATCCTAATCACAGGAGGTAGGGTATACCGTGGCACAATCTTATTACGCTGCCAAGGGAAACTTTCGGTTGCAGGGGGAAAGCGCCGATACGAGGTGATTCTACAGACAGGGGAGAAATATGTTTCTTCATGACACAGTGAGTAAATGTGTCTGCAGTGGCCTTCAGAAGCTGATGAATTACAGTTGCACGGGCCTCTGGTGTCATGGCGTTTCAGCTTCGCCTCTTTGTGTAAGCGGGCGGGAAAAAAAGAAAAAAAGAGTGATTTTCCCTCCTCTTTCATCTGTTCACCTTTTTTGTTTTCCTCCTTTGTCTCATTCCTGTTCTCCGAGTGTCTCTCTGGCTCCTGGCTTGCAGATAGTTACGCCTGTGCGAGATGTGCAGGAGACCCCCCCACTCTGTATCAAAGAGAGAGTGTTAATTGAACAGTTGTAGCACATCTGTTTCCCATCATGCACGGTTATCTGGGGGTTCATCAGAGAGATGTTGTACATCACGCCCCACCCCGTTGCATCTTGAGCAGCTTTTTTGCCTCGCAAGTGTCTGAGGCCTGCATATCAATGTTGATATATATATACGTGGAGCGGGGGGGCCTAACGCCGCAGACCATAATGCAATTCATTTGTATGCTGTTGTCTCACCCGGGAGTGTATTAGCGCGCAGTAGTGGCAAGTGCATTTAAGCCCATAAGCTTTGAGATAAACCGTATAGGGTTGACGATGCTGCGCGACCACAGCGGGTACAGTGTGCTAATCACATGCAGCACCATAGCACGTACAGGCAGGTGTAAATGACGCCTTTGTATGTACATGTTCAGACCTTACGGTGATTATTTTCTCAGGTGGAAAAGACGTGCCGGCATATGAATCGATTAGGCTGTGCGGCATGTTTTTCTGCGTCGACGTGCCGGGTTGGTTTCGTGTGAGGGGGCGTGTACTGTAACTGAATCAACAGCTTCAGGTTCCACTCACTCACTTTCATGCCTGAATAGGTGATGAGTAGAGTGTGTATGCATGTGTGTATGTGTGTGAGTGTGTGTGTATATGTGCGTGGATGTGTTTGAGTGTGTGTGTGTGTGTGTGTGTGTGTGTTGTATGCTCTGTCTGTCTTTGTATCTGTGTGCCTCTGTAGCCACGTGAGCAGTATTTGCACAGGCTTACTTTACAATGCACATCATAACGATAAATGTGTGTGTGTGTGTGTGTGTGTGTGTGTTTACATTTGTGTTCGCGTGTGCATGTGTGTGTGTGTACACCTCGAGAGTTCCACTGTTGGTGGTGCACAGAATTAAATACGTACATTGTTGATTTACATTCTTATCACTCTCCAATAAG
Organism: Hoplostethus mediterraneus; assembly: GCA_034670385.1. Classification (NCBI taxonomy): domain Eukaryota; kingdom Metazoa; phylum Chordata; class Actinopteri; order Trachichthyiformes; family Trachichthyidae; genus Hoplostethus; species Hoplostethus mediterraneus. The sequence goes on from JAXDDW010000014.1 coordinate 5,308,962, forward strand.
CAATATTTCCTTCTTCAGAGGACCACAAGGGAAAAGCGGGAGGCGATGCGCATGGCTGGGCATGCATGCTGCCGTAATAGGTTCTTTCAGTGTCTTCCAGGTTTTGTTCAGTCACTACAAAGCACCATTGTGTGCGTAGCGCTCAACGCAAAGAAAGTGGTGGATGAGGGCTAATAGATTGGCAGTACCTGCAGGCGAAGCTGGATTCAGCCAGTTAAATGAATGGCTGCCTCTTCAGCGTTGTGGCAGCTACTGAACACACACCATTATGTAAAGAAGAAACGTGCACATCCTGTGGTAAATGGATGGCATAACCATGTATGATAAAAATACAAGTTATGGATCTGAAGAATATTATTACCCACTTAGCTAAGACACGCAGCTTGAACAATTTGGATCATTCAGCCTCGGACACGCGATCCAGATGTTCCAGTTTCCCTTGAGAGCGCCGACATGTATGACCACCCTATCCAATAATACTCCTTTGGGACATTACTCACCACACTTTCTTTTCTTTTTCTCTCTATTTTGTTGTCATCTTGGTTGTGTTTTTCATGCCATGTGATTTTAACGTAAAGCATCTTTGAGTACCTAGAAAAGCGCTATACAAATGAAATGTATTTTTATTATTATCACTATAGGAACTGCATGCACACCCAGTAACGGTTGAAAAGGTGCACTTAAATGAAAGCTCAAAAAACTTTCAAAATCTCAGTCCATTATGCATTTAAATTGTCTTGTGTTTTATTCATTTCAGTTCCGGAAATTCTCATTTGATTATGTTCCATTCAAATGGAGCTCACCCGGTGTGGGAGAAAATAGCAATTTGTCACCCTAAAAAGAGAATAATCAAAATCCTCAAAGAATTCCATCATTGCGAATCACTGTCATTACTGGGAACATATTTCCACGCTGCTCAGATCATCTCAGATGTACTACAACATCCGAGATGCCTAAAGTAGCTTTTTGTCACGTGCTTCTCGAGCTTTTATAAGATAACCATGTGTGGGGGAAATCCATTATGGTCAGTGTTCAGACGAGTGTAGATAGAGCATGGTGGGCTGCTGAAAGTATGGTAGCCTTGACTACTACATAGCTTAAGGCTTAGTGAGTGAGTGCTTCATTCTATGCCATATCTAGAGTAGAGTTCATCTATACAAGGAGCAGGATTATCAATGGGAAAACATCTAAGGATTCAGATATAAATGCAGTTATACACATGCTTTGTAAACTGTAATAACCTTGTATAATGCTGCTTATTAAACAACTAAATGCATTTGCTGCATGTGATGCAAAACATTATGCATGGTCAAAAATGTAGTATTAAGGAGTGGATGGTCCTTCCCTGTACACTGCAGTGAGGGATCGTATTTGGGAACACAGTGGACAATCAATGTGATTAATCATTATCTTTAGTAGAGAATTAGACCAATCCAAATTCAAACATGCCCAAAGGATTTGATTGAACAGTCTAATTGTCTTTTAGGGGAATTAATTAACTAGACATCCACTGGGGACTAGATCACAGGAAACACTGGGGATTTGGTTTGCCTCAGTAAGATGACAGTATAGTTACGGGGCCTCGGAGAGACATCCTCTTTGAAGTCACACGGCGGCGGATAGGACAGAATCAATTCTTTCAATTTGCTTTGAAGGGGGAAAAAAAGCATCCCCCATCTCACAGAATCCATCACAAACACTGTGGGATGCTCGGGCCGTGATTCACATGTCCTGATTTACTCTCTATGAAATCAAAGGACATCAATTTACATTCTTGTTTAGTTGGCTTAACAATGTCTCATTACCTGGCTTCTCCGGACATGAAAAGACCACGTAATAAACAACCCCCCAAAAAACCCTTTCATCTAACTTCATACTGTGATTACTGGCTTTGATCGCACCCCCCTAGCCATGTGAAGATCGTGTACTTCCTACCTATGTAATCTTCCAGCAGGTATTTCGGGCTGAATTTGACTTCTCTGTTCCAAAACCTCCCTGACCTTTTCCTCCCTCGCCTGCAAGATCTAATAATGAGAACGGAGCCTTGTGGAGGCTGTTGTCCCTAGTTTGATTTCATGGGTCATAGTTTCTGGGAATTTTCTCCCCTTGTCCAAATGAGTTTGCAAGTCTTCTTATCCTGCTCCTGCCGGCGCCCAGTTGTGTTGGCTGTGCGTGAAATGTGGGGCTGGGAAGCTGGACTATACCGGCCCAGCTATTCATGGTTGCTGGCAGAAGGTGTGTAAGTGTAATGCCAACCGTTATCCCGCGGACAAGAGAGTGACAAAGGGACTGTTAGGCGCCGACACTGACACATGTGCTTTACACGGATTTGTAATTCAGCTGAAAAACAAGATAGTGCTTTTAGGGTTTTAGTGCTTAATTATTTACACAACAAGTACAGATGTTAAGTCCAATATTAAGCAGTAAAACATCAATGACATGCACGTGAGGAAGGCAAAAAATTGAACAGAAAAAATACACTCTTAATAATAAAGTCAAGAAAAAACAGAATTTCCACCCGCGGATACTCGTACACCGTTATATCATCAGTCTGTGATGTTCAATGCATTCCACTTTGAGATGAGGTTTTGATTTTTTGGTGTGCCCACTTTCCCTCAACCTGCCTCATATATATATCTACTTCAGTTTTCTGCATTTCCCAGAATGCCTTTTGACAGTCCCCAGAGAACGGGCGTGGACTTGTTGCTGCTGCTGCATTCACCCATGTCAGACGAAGGCAGAGTCGATTGTGCAGAAGCTCCCTATAGTGTGAATAGTAATAGCAACTAGTAATTAGTATTTTCATTACCTTGGGCTATGGACTTTGATAGATTCTCAGCAGTCATGTTTGACATCCATCCTTTATTTGAACCATCAAAAAGTTCCCATATTTCTTATTCGGAAATATCACGATGACATGAAAGTTTTTTCCTTGTTAATATTTACAGTATCTCTAATTTGACCTGAATGCATCATCAGCATTATAGAAAATTATTATTATCTATTATATAAATGTGTATATTTTATGATTGCCTACATAACAGGGCGTGCTGCTAGGTGATTTTTGACAGAATCTATGACTAGGCTTAGCAAGACATTTCCCTCCGTGTCTATGGAAAATCACGGTATACCAAGCTACGACACCATTGGGCGGTGGATTCTTCTTTAAATAATAATCAGAAACTGAAGAATGTTGTTCAGAAGCCTCCCGAGAGGTGAGCTAAGGTCCTTTGCTGTACTAATGCACCAAATTCTATCATTGGCCTTTTAGATTTGGCTCTAGGATGATTTAAAGGAGTCAGTCACAGAGTTGTGTGTGAGTTTTAATCACAGAAATGGGATTCATGTGATTCTCACCCGCACAAGATTAATAGGGCTTATGCAGTGAACTGAATCACTGTTATTATGCTATATTACCATCATTCTTCATCCCTGATTGCTTCCATTCCTACAGGTGATGACACCTTCATAATATTATATTGATGGACGGTGAATTCGCAAGCTTTACTTTACCATCCCTGGTCTATCTCTTTTGACATTGATGAGCAAACTTAAAGGCAGTACATGATATTGCTAAGTTACCGTGCAACCTTTCTGCTCTGATGCAGTTTTATTTCCCTTTTATATTTCAGCCAATGCTCTTTTCCAGCGATTTTCAAACAGTAGTTTGAAAATCTCAACTCCCAGATCAGCCACATCACAAGTAAACAACAGTAAGGAGGGCAAAGATCAAAGCCACAGCACCTAGACAATAGATGTGACAAATATTTGTATGCCTCTAGTATAATTATGTTATAAATAAATTCTGCAGTTCTTTTGAAAAAGAAATGTTGATATATGCTTTAAAGCTGCACTAAAGGGAAGGTTTTTATTTAACAACCCAATAATTGAGACCTTGGAGATTCACCCTATTTGCCCAAATTAAACTCTGTTAAACTTCTCCGCCCACACGAAGTGATGGATCCAAACTTAAAGAGAGAAATCCAAACTGTCAAACTGCAGAGAGGCTCTGTCCAGAGAAAGCTGGACTCCCCAACGTTAGATCTCTTGGAAGAGAATATGTCTGTAGCTTACGTGGCTTGTACTTATAACTGGTTTTGCTACACAGGAATTTCTGGCATTTTGTATGGCTTCCATCAAACCCAACCCACTTCCTGTATAAGCCAGGCACATTTTAGTTTGTTATTCTAATACAAATACAAATTTTTGTTGACTGAGCAAATACAAATACAAATACAAATAAGGCCGCCATCCCTAATAGAGTGTAATAGAAGAAATTGAATAGTTTAATAGTGCTAGACTAAGTTAATTTTTAATTTTTAATTTTTAATTTAATTTATTATTTATTTATTTATTTTCTAATATGACCACACAAGACTGTGCATCTCTGCATCATATATGGTCTGTTTTAGCTCTTTATCTACTGTGCCCATAATTGTGTAGAACAATATACTTATAGTAAGTGTCAGTTTTGACAAATGAGAAATTGTCCTTTTAGCTTATCAAGCAGGTCAGCAGCACAAGAAGCTGAGCCTGTGGAAACCAGCAGTCTATGGCTGCATTACCAATCTGTTCCCCTAATTACAATAACACCCCACAGTACCCTCATTTTAAAAAGCCATAATTTGCCAACAGTCCAGAAAGCCAGCGGTATCATCCTTATTTTCTCTCAAAATAAGTTATTTGCACTTGCAGATGATGAATCCGTTTGGTGTGAGGCCTTTGAGGGTGATGGGAAGATGAGCAATCAGGTTTGGCAATTAGACTGTGAGCCAGCAGGACTCTCCTGACACGATCTGAAAAAGATCATTACACACAATTAGTATGAGTGGGTATGGAATGAAGAAAAGTATTTCAATTATTCTGATCCAATGAGTCTCATGCAGGCAATACCTATATATGTAAGCTCATATCAAATTGGTGAGATAGATAGACAGTCACATAACACAGCAGCAGATGCTCTTCAAATACTGGAGACGAGAAAATAAAAGCCCTTTAAATATATAGATGACAATGGATGATGAAAGAGTTACACCTGGGGAGAAATGTTGATTATGTTTGTTTGTATTTGTTACTAATCCTCCCACCAGTCTCTCACTATGTGTCTGCAGCATTAGCATGTGTCTGAAACTAAACTATGAATGTATAGTGATATTAAAAGATGCTCAAATGCAGTAAAATCAGAACCACTTTATTCACCAAGTGTAATGAAAGTACAAGAGATTGTCTTGCTGAGATTGGTGCAGGGATAAATCACCCACTGACAAAATAATGGAAATACATACAGGCACATGTTACAGCATCTCACATATCTATTCTATATATATATATATATCACTTCCTGCATATACATTCAGCATTCTGTCACAATGTGCACTATATCTAACTGCCAGCATTCAAACCCAGGCATATCTTCCTTTGCATTTCCTTTTGTCTGCTGCTTAAACTTGCATCGTATGCTATCTCTTTAAAGGGGCAATTCATCCTTAAAAACAAACTGAGGATGACATGTTCTTCCTCCCACAACAAGGCCTATTTTCTCAGCTGAAAATGAAGCCCTTGCCTCAAACAAACATATGCATCCACCCACATGCAAGGTCTCGGCTCATTGTAGTCCACTCAAACAAATTTAACACTCATGGGGGAGCCTTTCCTGGGGTTGTCTGTAAATGAAACCATCCTCTTGCTTCCCTTACTACAGGCAGTAAACCTGCCACCATGAGAAAAGTGCTTAGAACGAAGGCGAGGGCTGCTCATGAAAAACCCATTTCAAGTGACTGTGTGACACGCGGCACGGAGAAGACAGAGCGGGTTGAAAAGGCAATAAAGTTGCTTACTCCGGGATGCTGACTAACAAGATGAAAACAGGATTAGTGCACGATGCCTCATCTCTCATTTCATGACAATTAAAACGTGGTGGCTAACAATCCGCAGGCAGCAGTTCCCCAGCTTTTATGCAAGCAAAGCACAGTCATGACAACAAACCAACCCGATGGTACCCGACACTTATGTTCCTCCTCTCTCTTCTCAGCAGGATGAGAATAAATGCCCCCTGTAGACACAGCGGGATGTCCCGTCCACGACAGAACAGGGTGAACCAAGCAAGCACCTGCAGATCTATTTCCCACCATGCGCAGTGTTAGACCCGAAGCCCCGAGGCTCCGCCAACCATGTCATCCCCATCCATCTTTAGATTAATAATCTATAGTGTAATCCATCCTCTTACACAGATTAGATCTTGCTTCTTGAAGGGATTCCCGAAGAAATAACACTCCAATGCTCTAGGCTGGTCTGTGCGGCCCTTGCTATTTGTATTATATTCTAAAAGTGATACCCAGAAAGGATGTTGAGCTACACTATAAGTACAGTATTGACTTTTTCCCTATTAAATAATTCTACATGCTTTTACAAGAGAGGTCTTTTTTTATGCTTACATCATGAAAGAATCGATGATAGGAAAGCCCGATGGACTATTCCTTCAGGGCAGTGACACCAATGACTTACATACCAAATAAATAGACATCAAAGGGAGATTGTAATGATTTATGTCCCACAGGAAAGCAAAATCCAAGAGGAGATCTCATATTTATACCTTTTATGTCTCCTAGACACTAGGCCTGCATCTAGGCATTTCTCAAATTCAACTCTGGAGAAACAACCACATAAAGGCTGATGTTGATCTCACTCTGATCACAACAAGAGATCTCCATGTGATCTGAAATAAGTGTCATTTAACTCTCCTGAGTATGAAACCATGAGACTAGAGAAAGATCTGGAAGAAAATTCAACATTTCCTATTGAAGCCACAAGGAAAACAACCATACAGCTTATTGTCACTGTATATGTCACATGTTAGCATCTTCACATTGATCTCCTAAAGCCTCTAGGATCCTTTCTCTCTCTCTGGTGTCTCCTCGTTGCTCCTGAGGGGGTTTTAGGAGAAACATTTCAGATGAAGGTGATCACAACATGAGACTAAATTGAGATCTCCCCTATTGCTTTCCTCTGGTGTCACACAGTAGTTTGATATGAAGAAGCTATCCATATGTTTGTGTACATTCTGGTTGCACATTGGGTACAGAGGTACAGGTAAATGACCAGCCAAAAGAAGGTGTGCATTTATCTTGAGGAGCAAGAGGAAGATGTGATGCCATCTGCAGCATTTTGACTGGTCTGGTTCCCTGAAAACACATATGTGACATAAATCAATCTTTTTGTTTAAAGAAAGTGGCTGGTCCATCTTTTTCAAAAAGCAATATATATCTGACGCTGCTATCTCAAGGATGTTCTGTTTTGATATTTTCTTTGAGAATTTGCTTTGAGTTTGGGGTGTGAAACTGTGCAACTTTAGTTATTCCTATTGAACCCTCACAGTGAGGAGTCGTTTTTTTCAGAGCAATCTTCCAAGTCCAAATGTGGAACCTCCTGACTACGAGTCCTAACATTTACTCAACTCTTTATCTGACTTGATTCTTTCTTTTAAAAGTCGCTGATATTCATGCTGCCTCGCAAGGGACAGTCTCTTATGATTCGAACACATGCCCGACCTGATGTAATAGGTCACACTTGTCACACTGAATTCACTGTAAATTGCACTAAATTATTATTCCTTGCACTCATTTTATATTTTTTGTATATTTCATTTTCTTGTATATTTTTAGGATATTTTTTTATACAGCCTGTTGACCAAAGTTGTTTATTGTGTAGTGATGTGTGCCTCTCTCTTGTCTTGTACTGCTGCAAACTGCAATTTCCCCTTGGGGACAATAAAGAGCCATCTATCGATCGATCTATCTATCTATCTATCTATCTATCTATATATCTATCTATATATCTGTCTGTCTATCGATCGATCGATCGATCGATCGATCTATCTATCTATCTATCTATCTATCTATCTATCTATCTATCTATCTATCTATCTATCTATCTATCTATCTATCTATCTATCTATATATCTGTCTGTCTATCTATCTATCTATCTATCGATCGATCTATCTATCTATCTATCTATCTATCTGTCTGTCTATCTATCTATCTATCTATCGATCTATCTATATATCTGTCTGTCTATCTATCTATCTATCTATCTATCTATATATATATATATCTGTCTGTCTATCTATCTATCTATCTATCGATCGATCTATCTATCTATCTATCTATCTATCTGTCTGTCTATCTATCTATCTATCTATCTATCTGTCTGTCTATCTATCTATCTATCTATCGATCTATCTATATATCTGTCTGTCTATCTATCTATCTATCTATCTATCTATATATATATATATATCTGTCTGTCTATCTATCTATCTATCTATCTATCTATCTATTTATCTATCTATCTATCTATCTATCTATCTATCTATCTATCTATCTATCTATCTATCTATCTATCTGTCTGTCTGTCTGTCTGTCTGTCTGTCTGTCTACTTTACACATGGCGGGGATCACTTGTTGCATGGATATCAAAATCTGAAAGTGAGGATGAGGACGTGTTATCTTCTAATTTGGTTGCAATTGTCTTGACTGGATACAAGTTCCAGAAAAGCGTATACACAGTCGACCAGAGCAACCATACCTCAGCGTGGTTGGATGTCATTACAGTTAACAATACATTACATTGCATTAATCACACGTCTTGTAACCAGTCAAATGAGGCAGCGGCCACTTTTTACTGGTCATTTGGCTTGTTACTTCTTAAAGTGACAAAACTGATTCCCATTTAAAGATGAAAGATTCTGTCGATGATGAAATCTACCAACACATCTCAGAAAAGATGATACATTTTTGATGAAGTGCCCCTTTAAATCTTCATTTGTGACACCCTTAGAGACATCAAGCTTTTGATCACAGGCCCTTAATAATTAACTACCCTTCATGGAGATCATCAAAGATTATCCTTTATCGAAGATTATCCTTTGTGAAATATGTTTTAAAAAATAAAGACTAAATGCAGAGATACTTACTTGCTCAGAGATACTTACTTCAAATGTTGATGACTTAGAAATGTTGATCTAGCAACTCGCAAGCAATTAAGGATGTTATGTTAAGAAGCAAAATCTGATTATACTCAAAAAGGATTTATTTCACTATGAACTAATCTGTCTTACTTCAGTGGCAGATCATTTAGGAAATAAGTTACTATTTGGGGTAATTTATTTATAATTTATTTCAAAACCATAACCCATCATTCATTCGTCATTTTTTCGCCGATCAATTCAAAGCCAAGTAACAAGGCGAGAGCCAGAGAGGATAAAGGCACATTAAAGACTGCCATGCCACAGTGTCTTGAGACTTGCCTCCCCATGTGGTCCTTACCTGAACCCAAATGGAAGCCGTGTAAATCTACAAAGCCATGAGGATAATCACCAGCCACTGAAGATGACCTGACTCCCACAACGCCTAATCCTCCCCAGCTGAGTGAAACTTCTTGGACACGACCTATGAGTGATTGTCTTTTGTTTCCTGCACACCTCCTCCTGTATTACTGCATCACATCAGTGCTGCATGATCACGCGAGCGGTGTGCCAGTAGCAGTTGGAGGCATTTTATGATTACCTGTGGCACTCCGGGCTATAGTCTCCCACACCAACGAGCGCCCCACCGCTGTGGTTTTAATGTATTTTTCAGCAGTATTCGGATACAACTGCTGCCTCCCATCTTTTGGCCACTTAATGTGGGGGCCGCTACATAATTCATCAAGGAGTCATACCCAAACTCAGAGCAAAGCTCAAGAAGGGATTAAAAAGTGGAGGCATGCATAGCATTCGAAAAATTGGGTGTTTGGAGCGTAGTTATAGCTAAATGGATTTTTCATTGATTCATTTGGCTCATTCCAATTATGTGAATGCATTTTGTTTCCTTTTAGAGAGGAAATGGACTTGTCATTTTATAGGATTCCTATTTGAAATGGAAATGAGACAAATTTACCATAAAGCCTGCTCTCATGAAATTTTGTGAAATGAGCACAACGTCTTGAAATGCAAATAACGCGCTCTTCGCATGAAAAGCTAGAGAAATACGATTCCCCACCACGGAAGGATTATGTGGAGGAGACATGACCAGAAACCGTCAGTAGTTCGACGTTGAATTAGAGCAGTGGAAAGTAAGGGTGGGGGGTCGGAAGGGATTTCCCGTCAGAGTTGACGGGATATATGCCCATATCCCGTCAACTCTGATGACATCCACACCCACACCATAACCTGGATTCATTTCCCAACTCAAGCAAAGACGTTTTCTACTGTGAGTGAAATTTTAGTTGCCTTTATCTCACTAGTCAGATTTTAATAATACCATATTAAATCCAAAATTAAACCATTCAAGATCGCTGTGTAAAAACTACCATTTGGCTGTCGAATGGATTCAACCATCACATGTAAACAGACTGGAAACTTACAACTGTAGTAAACAAATTTGCAGGTTGCTATTTATCTTGCAGTGCAAGTGGAGGATTGGTCAAAATAATAAAAAAGAAGACAAGTATCAATAGCAAACAAGGTGACAGAAAAAACATCATTGACATTTGTCGATTTTGCGAGTGTGAGTGAAATCCATTGCTTTCAGATAATAATGTTACAATAACACCATATCATACCACCGCGTTTGAGGAGATAGTGGCACCTGTCTAAACTGAGGATCCATTAGATGCTATTTGCCATCCTTGCAAAGACCTCCTCATAGAGTACCTGAGTTATTACATTGTTGAAAGGTTTTTCCAAGGGCATGTTTTGTTTGTCTTGTGTGTACGGTAGCTAGCGGCTGGCTCCCTGGGCTCTAGACAGTGAGGACAGGAAGAATGTGAGTGGGGTTCCTGTTACACAGCGGCAAACTAACCCTAACCCCAACATCAATCTTACCCCTAACCTTAACTGAACTTAGCTAAACTGAACCGTTAGCTAACCTTTTCAAGTGATGATGTGAAAATGTCCAATTTGTGCGATTGTCACAAAATCCTTTCGTGGTGGAGGAGAAGGAAAAAGGTGTGGCTGAACCGACCATCATGGTGGGTACAGTTCTATCGGGGTAACCAGTTACACGATTCAGGGGTGGTGCTTATGTTGTCATGCTGTGGCAGTGCTTTTCCAAAAACGACTAAGAATCAGAATCAAATTTATTAGCCAAGTACTTTCGCAGGTACAAGGAATTTGTCTTGGTGACGTTGGTACATTTAAAAACCTAAAACATTTAAAACTTAAAAACCAAAGTCAGACAGACACATCAATCAAATAAACTCACTCAATCAATTTATACATATATACAGAGAAATAAATAAAAAAAGGAAAGTCATAACAGATATATGTTGATTATGTGACACCATGCACAACAAAGAGTAGACGGCCAGGAGAATGCCGACTGAAATCTTTGGTATAAATATGATTGGTCAGAGGCGTGTTGCATCCTTATCCAGCATCCCACACTGATACTAGCCACTATCAGAAAAGGGTGTGACGCCAACAGAGCACATTACAGTCCTGAAATGTTGTGTCCTTATATAATGGACGTAATTGAAGGGTCAAAACCTGTTGAGGGGCACTTGACAGACACTCCTAGATCTTAATGGAGTCAGTCCAATTGGGTTTTAGTGCTAAACTCAAGGGGGGAAACACTGTATGAACCCTGTCTTCATACTTCTTTTTATGATGAGATCTTGAAAACTTACACAGCCCTGGTGTCTCCTATTGACATCCACCCCCGCTGAAACCCTCAATCATAGTGTGTTATGGCGTGTCATGGGAAGGCAGTCCTACTGTTTCCACTAGATATTTTCAGCAGCAGAGGTAGTGGAGGCTAGGATGGTGAGTCTGGGACTGGGGTTCACTCCTGTTCAGATATCTCTTACATTTTTTTGCAAAGGCCTTATTTAGGTACATTGGGATTGTTCTTTTTTTATTTAGCGCAACAAAGCTAGTGATTAATTATCATTGCTTTTTGGCTTTTTACATTTTTCCAGCGGTGAGAGCAGTTTCCAGCTGTGTGGGCGACAGCTTAATGAATGTAGGGGAAACAGTGCTAATGTTCTGCCATAAGCTTGTGTGCAGCTTCATTTTTCTACGGGAGCGAAAGGAAGAACCAACACCTGTAGTATCTTGACGTATCTTGAAGTACTGTTCCCTGAAAACACAGACTTGACATGAGTCAATATTTTTGTCTGAAGGAAGTGGACGGTCCGTCTTCCTCAAAAGCAAACATCTAACACTGCTACCTCAGGGACAATATCTCTTCTGTTTTGGATGTTTTACTTCAACATTTGATTTGTGCTAGCGGTTTGAAACTGCTCAGCTTTGATGCGTTATTCCCATTGAACTTTAATGGTGAAGAGTGAAATGTTTCAAAGGTGTCTTCCCATCTGTGGTGTTTTGACAACTCCCCGAAAGCACTTGCAATGGATTTCAGTCCTGCAGAGCTGGTTGTTGACTAACTACTCCGAAAAAAATTGTATTTCTGCTTTCTTTACGCAGATTGGAGCTAAAACATTGGGAGTTCCCATAACTGAAAGCTCATTCATAAGGATTATATGTGTCAGAGAGTGAGGCATATCAATCTTCTTCAAGGTGTAAATCCAGGACTTTCGCTTTTTCGCCCACCTCAGAACTTTTTGACATTTAACTAAAACATTTGTGCTCATTACATTACATTACATTACAGACGCTTTTATCCAAAGCAACTTACAATAAGTGCATTCGATTTTACCTCATTCAAACTGAACAGGTATAATGATGAATTCTGATGTATTGCACTTTTAACTAAGCTAGTCACGGGCTATTCAGCGTTGTTGACAATGCTGTAGTTGTCAACCATTATACTCAGAAAAAGGCCTTATCGCCCCAATAAAAATTGTCCATCGTCTGTCACTCGCCTGCAGTCCTCTGACAGAGGATCCTCTTTCAACTGTGGTCAATGGGAAGGGCGCCCACTCGCTCCCACAGATCTTCCATTATTTATTCAAGGTAGCCTGTGGTGAGCAGTGGATGTCCTGGCAGGGCTATCTCTCACCAAGGCAGGCTGATGAATAGACCTTATCTAACGCTCTATCAGGAGACACCAGGTGAGCTCCCATCCCGGCGCCCCCCTCTCCCCCTTGCAGCTCTCCATGGGAGACCCCCCTCAGTGTGTCCCATCATTCTTTGCTGGTACTGCACAAGGGATCAAACTGTAGCTCACATGAAGAGCCCCAGACCACAGCTTTAAATGCTGCTCCATATTTTTCACTGCCTCCTCTAACGGCGTTATTATTAATTAGTGCTCTACCTTCTGGAACATGTTGTAAATATTGTGCAAAAGCCGTGCGAGTCTTGCAATATGTTGACAATATATCATGAAGCTTAGAGTTCAATCAGGAAGGCTACCTCCCTCATTCATGGGCACGCCCCCAGCTCTGCATCGTCCAATCACCGCAGCCCACACTCCTTTCTCCTCCCCTTCCTCCGTCTCCAGAAACCAATCGCTAACCATTTCCCTCTATTTGTTTCCCCTCAGCTGCTTCCTTGTTTCTGTCATTTCAGCTGCCTGAACCACACCACCTCCTCCCCCGCCACCACCACCACCACCACCACCTCCTCCCCCACCACCACCAGCATCACGGCTCCATCAGATATCCAGAAGGGTCAGATCTCCAGCTCCAGGGGGTTCTCCTGTCTCCTTCCTGCCCCCTGGGAGCTTCACCCTATCGCTGGAGTCCAAACCTCTGCTCACGCTCATTTCTCATCATAATAAATGTTTATAATTGTAATCCTCGCCTCTCGTGATTGAATTGCACTTTTAATAAAAGCAGTGGTGTGACTCTTGGAAGAAATCCCATGAATCTATGTTGCCGTCATGACAGCTTTAATAACAACCTGAACCACTTTTCCTCTCAGAAGCCTGTTTAATCCATCACCTCATCAGACACCAGTTCATCATTTGGTCCTATCACCACTAGCCTTTGAAAGTCGCATCAGCCAAGAGCATCAATTTAATGCACCTTTATTACAATCAGAATTACAGAAATGTATTTTTCATGTATACGTGTGGTTAAGAGGACATTTGGGTGGATGGATATTTCAAATCTCTGTTGTAATCAGAGGTCAAATTTTCCAGTCACCTCAATGACTGCACTGCTCTCCTGTTCTTCACTTGTAGCTTTGACACATCTTCACACATCTTTGCTCTATCACAGACAGACAGACAGACAGGCAAGGCAAACTGTTCCTCCGAGCTTTGGCGTGAGGGCCAGTTTAGCGTTCCTTGGTTGTGATTGCGTCTGAACAGGCGACCCTAAATTGAATTTTTGATGAGAACAACTTATCTTGTGAGGCCCAGATGGAAGTGGTGCATCCCCCTGAAGTGGAACCATGTCTTCTTTTGTCAGGCTCAGTGTTTTACTTCATGTTGTTGTAACTGCACAACAAACGGTAAAGACTATAATGCAAGCACCGGGAAGTGGCGAGGTTTGTTTGTTAAAGGCAAATTATCGATCAAGCATTCAGTTATTATAGCAGATAAAGTGAAGCCTGTTCCGCGACTGGACACGCCGATCGTTACGGGAGTTGACTTCATGACTAAGGTGCTACAGGGTTGATTTTGTGGCTGAACGTCTATGGATCTCAGCAGTGAGATAAATGACTGCCCGTCAGCTGTTACCAAGAGTAAAATACGTGCAGCCTTTTGAGCAGTGACTCACCCGGCAGCCCGAGATGGTCTACCTTGCTGGCAGCTTCCCGGGCTGTTCTGGAGATCACCACTTCCTGTGTCACCGCTGTGGTCTTTGACATGGTTTGTAACGAGCTACAGCTCTTATACAACCGGGTCATTTCTCCATCAGTACTCATACTACTGCCAAGCACCGCTGTAATTGAAGTCCTTCATGGTCACAGTGTGTGATGCAGCGGTTAATGGACTAACCCCAGGTCAGATCAGCCTCTTATCACGTAAATGCAGGTGCTCGTACAGTAGAGAAGAAATATGACAGTAATTATGGCGTTCAGTCTGGATGATTCTTGGATGGATGTGTTTTGTACATTGGCAGAATATGTGCGACGACTTAGAATACTGAGTAAAATAGTGTAAAAGTTAGTCGAGTAAAATAATTATTTACACTGTAGTGATGCCAGTTCTTTGTTGTGACTCTTGTTGTTACCATCCCAGAAACACTTAGTAAGTCTTGGTGATTTTTGTTTTAATTTACTAAAACTGGAACTTTACATCACCCTTTATATGTGGCGTTTCATGACCCGAGGCTCCATGAAACACAAGGCTATCGTCAAGGCTAGCAACAACACATACAGCCATAGTGGACGTCTTGGTCAAAGAGGGGATGAATCA
Organism: Hoplostethus mediterraneus; assembly: GCA_034670385.1. Classification (NCBI taxonomy): domain Eukaryota; kingdom Metazoa; phylum Chordata; class Actinopteri; order Trachichthyiformes; family Trachichthyidae; genus Hoplostethus; species Hoplostethus mediterraneus. The sequence goes on from JAXDDW010000014.1 coordinate 5,324,268, forward strand.
GAGGTGCAGGTGTTTATTGATCATTTCACATAACCGCTGGCTTCATCTCACAAACAACTGTTACAGAGTACAGGCTTTCCATTCACTTCAGCTCTGTACGCCTCAACGCCTTGACAATCCAGAAATCGTGTGCGATTGTATTTGCCTACTTGCTTGTACGACATGTTTTGCTGGCCATCGCCGAGTGACAAAGAATTGGGAATGTTCTCTGGGGGGTAATGGCATCTGTCAGGCTTGTCTGTGGTTCCTCGAGCTGTGAACATGCTTATCTAGCGCTGCCAAACCAAACAGCTGCTGTTTACTGCGCGTAGGAGCTAACCGAACACAAACACAGGACAGATGCTACGGGGTGCAGTTAATTCCCCGACTCCCATCACACATCATGGGATTACTCTTCTGTACTGGCCCCTCTGCCCACAAAAAAAACAATTTGCTTGTGTACTTCTTAATGGGAATGTATGCAAGTTTAAAATGACATTGTAGGCATTTAGCTGCCATGTGTCGGGCTCAGTGTCTTGACCAAGGACACTTTGACAGGACTGAACCTGGGATTGAACCTGTTATGCTTCTTCTATGGGATGCTTTGTCAATCCACTTTCAGCGGCGCTCTCTTGATAGGATTTTAACCCGTCAGATATACGTTTCAGCTGCCTAATGGTGCTAGCTATTGCTGCTTCATGCTTGAAACCATTCCTTCATGGTTTACACCAGCCATGAATCCCCCAGTGTTGAGGCAACGGACCTGACAAATTGAGCTTGGCGAAGGTCAGTGAAGGCATAGCCTGGCTGTTGACACCGGGCAGGATAAAGATTATAGGGATTGATACACTCTCGTTAGGCTTGACTGATCCGTTCTCCAGCGGTGGATCGATGCCTGACAAATACTGAGGCCGCGGGGAGGATTTTTTTGTCTCGGATTATGGTGAAGTCACAGCATGAATCATAAATGATCATCAAGGAACCATGAAGTTGATTGCTTAGAGACCTTTGGGACCTTTGGAGGTTCCAGAGAGCCAGTACTCATTACATACAGTGCCCTCCTTGATCAAGGATGAAGGTACACTCCCAGCAGAGCATTTCAGTATCAAAAAAGTGTCTTTGCTTTGCCCAGTATGAAGGACTTTGACTTGGTTAATTGGTGCTGGTAGATTAGACAGTTACTCAGTGCAGGTTTGATACATAACAGGACTTCACATATACTGCAGACAAGAGATACTGTATGCCTGGTAGACTAAACATAAACACATTACAAGTGTTCATTCAAAGCCAAGAAATGCTCCAGTGAAGCAGCAAGTTGAGGCAGGTTGTTTGTTTCCCTTCTGTCTTTCATCATAGCTTGTCAGCATCACAATCATTGTGTTCGCCACCCACAACAATTGTGCAGGAATTTGTCTTGGTGGCATGAGTGCATAGACACATTGACACCTTACACAGTAACACCATCCTTGCAAGCATTTGACAGATGGCGATATGCAGGAGGTGGCCAGGTTTAATGTCAACCCAAACAACCCAGACAAACCCAAATCATGGCTTGGTAAATATTCATGTTAAAACAGATCTGGGAACTGTTTTGGAATGATGGCAGAAAGATATTTCTGTCCCGAGTACACAAAACTATGCAGCTACCAACTATGGACGATGGGTTTTCAACATTGGTGCCGGCCGTCCTATCGACGTCTGTCCGGTACCAACATGTTTGTCGGGGTATTCTAAGTGATTGTGGTTATTATAACACAGAGAAATATCTACCAAGTGGATCCAAGCAGTCACTTAGAATGAAAATGTGCATTCACCATTAATAAATTCATGTGCAGATTTATTAGAGTTCCTCCCCAGCCCATTAACAACTCTTTATGAGCTCTCTGTTTGAGACTGCTCAAGGCGTTGAAGCGTGGGTGTCATCGTGAGAGAATGCATGTATGTGTATGTGTGTACGCGCGAGTGAGTGTGTGTGTGTGTGTGTGTGTGTGTGTGTGTGTGTGTGTGTGTGATTGTGTGGGAAGCGAGAGGCCCAGGAAGAAAATTGTGTTAAAGGGAGGCGAATGGGTGACATGACAAATGGTAGAGGCCAAAATTCTTTCCCCTTCCACCCTAAGGCGAGCGTTGGCTCAGTTAAGAGAAGGTCCAGTTATGTGCTCTCTCTCTCTGTCTCTCTCTCTCTCTCTCTCTCTCTCTCTCTCTCTCTCTCTCTCTCTCTCTCTCTCTCACACAGAGTGCTAAGCTTCATAATGTTACCTACCTCCTCTCTTAACCCTTGACTTCTTCACTGCTACTTAGCCAGAAGAACTGAGGTCTTTGGTTCCGCCCACTGAGATTCAACTCAACCAATGAGCTTATTTCTGCTTCTGAGAAAAAATATAAATATTAATAATAATATAATAATATATAAGATAAAATATCCAATAACACAACACAGCGCAACCTAACACAACACAACACAACATGAAATTCTGAAGATCATCACCCCACAAATACACCAGAATCAGAACATACTGATTAAATGAAATACTACTACTACTAATACAACAAATGGAACATATTGCAGATACAGATACGGCATCTTGTCATACTAGTGTGTTTTCCAGCCGTCACCATAGCACATCGGTCCAGTACAGGCTGTTACGCCACCAGGGGCTTATGTAACTTTAGATGATAGCAGGTTCAGGTTCATCTCCGTGGGTCTATAGACGCTCTCAGGAGGACCTGCAACTATATGCGCAGCACACCGTCATTTGAAACCATTCATGTCAAGGCACAGTGAAGCTACATACAGTATTCACATTGACCCCCGGGACTGGAAAAACATCTTGAGGCTCAGGTAGACGGCAAGCTGAAAAATACATGGTAGCCTTAGCAGTAACTGGTGCATTCTTAGTTGCTGGTGTTGCAGTGTTGTTGTTTCAATATGAAGTTATCATTCGATCATTCGCAGAAAGAATATGTATTGTTTTTACTAGTAGGGCAGCAGTGTTCAGCATCACCTACAGTAGATATTTGGCATTTTCCTCATGACAGAATGACGACAGTATCGATCATAATGCTGTGGTTGTGAAATAGCGAAGCCCCATCTGAGAATATCAGACATGCCAGATAGGATGCCTGTTTGGCTGACTGGTTTTTCATTTCATTTTTAAATTATTATATTCTTTTACTAATTTCATCTCAGCAGTATGAGGTTGGGGAGTTGGGGCGGCACATTGGACTAGCGGTTAGAGATGCCAACCCATCACCGGAGGGTCGTTGATTTGATCCCCGGCACCACCAGGAGGGTGTTTTCCAGCTGTGAGATTGAAAAAATGGCTGGTATCGCAGCTACAGTGCTGCATGTTACTTGAGCAAGGCACTTAACCCCAAAACCGTTCCAGGTGCGCCGTTCAATGGCTGACACCTGTGTTGCGTGTGTGTCTAGGACTGGATGCTTTCTTTTCTAACTATTAACAACGATTGAATTCTGCAGAATACTGGCCTCCTGACGAACATGGGCATGTATTATCTAGTAATAATAATAATAATAATAAAGGGTTAAGGGTTTCTTTCAAAAGATGAAAGCCTCATGTCTGTGAATTCATGCACTCACCTGCTGGGTCAAAAAATTCAGCTTACCTTTGAAACAACATTATTATTTTATATTTTTAGGGTTAAAGTTGCAATGTGCTTCATAATTAACTTCTAAGGTGACGAGGATGAGTCTCAGCATTGAATTGTCACCACCTTCTGTCAGAAAGCAGATTATAGAATACATTATTGCTGTAATAGGTTAATGTAGGCGGAAAATATGAGGCCTCATTCATACTCAAAGACCATGAAGAAATTCAATGAAGTGTCACTCCATAAGACCTGTCTGAACCAGGGGAAAGTACCGAAATGCACAAGTGAAAGCACACATGCTCACTATTTTCCTGAACAATGTCTCCTCATCTCTCGCCAAGAAACACAATTTTCTGCTGAAGGCTTCTGAACATAAGAATCAAAATAGAGTGCCTCAGTCAAGACCAGCTGAAGTCATTTTGACAGTTCATTGCCTTGCCATTGTATTTGATGAAAAAAAAAAAAAGACATTGAATAACAAGGCAAATAGAGGTCAGCAGAGTGTACACGTGTTGCCACGTGTGTTGTTCAAAGGCATAAAGAAACAGATCCTTCTCCGTTCTACGTCGACAGGTCAGGTGTTTAGCAGAGCCTCTTATCCAGAGCGACTAATAATGGGTGCAACGGTGGAATAAGCTTTCATTCCTAGATCACCATCCATTTCGAGCAGCCATAAGTAAGGAGTGTAAAGGTCAGAGTCATTATGCCCTGGCAATGTTCCCGTGACCATACATTGATTATAGGAGGGAGAAGTGCATTAGGATGCACCAGAGAGCAATCAATGTGCATGCAGTTGAACTTTTGTGGTCGCATTATCAGTCATCACAGAATTACTTTTCATTTGGAGACCGGGAGTCCATTTTCTGTATATATACAGGCGATTTAGACTGAAATAGGCTTCATCCTTTCAGAACAAACTGCTGCATGCGAACTTGCAAGTATGAACTTGCAAACTGCAAGTTCACACTCTCGGTTTATTTTCACTTTAGTTGCAAAACAAAGCATCCATCTCACAGGACTGTTGACTTGTAACAACAGAGCCAAAACAAACGGTATTCATCATAATTACATTTCTTTGATTGAACATTTATGTATTCCGATTTCAAGGCCTGGCAAGTAATTAATGGTATTAGGATTTTCATGAACCAATTTTCTGGATAATTTATTGAAATAGAAAGTATTCAGTGGAATAGGCAGCTAAATTACAAATGCAAGGGCAACCTTGCTGAGTGTGAAGCAAGATGATGAATTGCCAATCAGCCAAATGCATCCAAATGTCAAACAAGCATGTCTTTGATCCTCTGTAGGCCGCTAGTGAGAGCTAATAAAATGTTTATTAAGTATGTCCCCAGGTGACAAGGCATTTATCAGAGTGTCGATGGGATCCTCCAATAACAAATTGCCAATACAAAGCAGTGCAGTGATTTCTCAAGGGAGTCAGGTTCATTTAAAGCCATTGTGCTGCCATGGTGACTTTATCAATACCATGACTAGGACTGTTACTACTACTGCTGCTGCTGCTTCTGCTACCGCTACCACGAATGCGAACAATCATCAAAATGACAAAACTCTCCACCACCACTGTAAATAACACAAATATGTTCTGCCCTAGAGAGAGTTATTTCCTGTTTTAGTTATTTCCTGTTTGAGTAGGGCTTTTATTTTGAAACAACTCGGGTATAGGAAGTTGTATAGGAGTTGTAACGGTTTTAGCACCCACCGAAGAGGCACAAGCTCTTACGTTGATTTTGGAATTTTCAATAAAGCTAAAATCATCAGTTCAAGTGTCAGACCATCTTCATCATCATCATCATCATGGACTCAGTTACTAGTAGACAATATGTAGACAGTGTCTTCATACCTCAGTGGTCAAGGTTGTGTAATTCATACTCAATGTTTTGGGGTTTTGAATCTGGCTCATGACCTTTGCCAAATGTCATACTCTCTCTCTCTTTCTCACTCACTCACTCACTCACTCTCACTCACACACACACACACACACACACACACACACACACACACTCGCCATTGTATACTACCTAAAAAACCCAAATGCCATAAGATAATGTTAAAAAAGGTCACACATAGAGTCAGATAGAGAGTTGCAGAGGGCGCTAGAGTCGGTGTGGTTTGATGGATGGTTGCAGGGTCGCTGTCAGAGGTGCAGCGGGTGCAAGGTGGTGTAAAGGTGGACACATTTGATTAAGCCAGGGGAAGCCAGTGGTGGAGACAACACAGTGTTAGCGTGGTGATATGCTGCTGCGGTCTTGTTTGGGTGATGACCTTGGGAGTGGAAATCTGAGACTGCCCCTCCAGGGACGTAAAGGTAGAATGACATCACAGCTGTCCAGATGTGAAGTGTGGCGAAGGCTACTGGTGTGAGGGCCAACGTTTGGAGATGTTGTGAAGGAGAAAAAATTCGTTGTTTTGATCCTGCTTCATTTGCAGACGTTGTTTAATTTGCAGATTGGACACCTGCAATTGTCTTTTTGTCAACTAGCATCCCTATAGCACTACCAAAGGACTCACCCCCCGAACCCTCTGCCTGTTCTGTCATATGCTGCCACTCTCTGTTGTTCCCATTTTTATATGTTTGTCCACTAAGTTTCCACTAGAAATGGGATCTAGTCCACTAGTGCATGAAAATAGTCCATAGGATGAACTATGGTCATAGCATAGAGAACCAATCATGCAAGACGTCTCTGTTTCCAAAGAAGCTATAAAGATTGTAGTGAGTTGACTTTCAGAGAGAGAGGGCATAGAGAGATTTTGACCTGTGTGACCTGTGTCTTCCTCTCTCCAATATATCTGTATGCAATATATTTTTATACTTCAACCTGTCAGTGTTTTGTGTGTTATGTACCCTATCATCCCACCTGAAATGTGCACCCTTGTATCATGTCCTGCCTCTATCCTGCTGCTTATTCGCCTGCTGCTTTTGCCGTCCATGTTGCCATATGTTGTTTTTGATGTATCTTTGCTTCAAACATGCTTTTACCTTTCAGCCCCTCTTCCCTTTCCCCTCAAGTGGCTCTTGACGCTTGCCTGGTAAAATAAAGATAAACAATAATTTAAAAAAATAGTTGGTTTAACTCAACCAATGAGATTGTTTCTGCCTCCAGAGCAGCTTTGCCTCCAAGAAATGTTTGCATCACTAAAACACCAATCTGTAAATGAAACCAGGATTAACCTTAAATCACATGCAACCAACTAGATGAAAAAAGGTTAACATTAGCATAGCAACAATCAAGACAAATTACACCAGTAGATTTTTTTTCTCACTCAGCAGCGGAAATGATTGAAATTCTGATTTGTGTTTAATTCAACTGTGTCGCTTCTGAATTCACCGCGAGTAGCACCAAGAAACCTGTGGTTGGCATGGAAATAAGCACTGACTCGTTGAGGATGACATTCACTTACCTTGGAAGAGGGTCAAATGGAAATGTCATCGATGGGGAGGATGATGAGATCTCCCAACTGACACTTTGGTGTCGTCACCAGGAGTTTGTTGTCGGGCAAAATCTGTGTTTTTATTTCATGACGGCAAGAGGGAGAAAAAACCCTCACGTAAAAAAGAGAAAGAGAATTTGCCACCACCACTAATACATAGATCTGTGTGTTGTTTGTGTAGGTCCATGTTTGAATATCAGGTAGATGGGAGACAGAGAGAGAGAGAGAGAGAGAGAGAGAGAGAGAGAGAGAGAGAGAGGAACAGGAACATGATATAGGGACAGGCTATATCTAATTCATAGCATCAGTAACTCTTGAATTCAGCAACAGCGCTAGTAAGAAGTCAAAGGCTTTCCTCTGTACCAGCGGTGGTACAGGGAAATAGAATGTGCAGCTGCCAGGAAAGGCGTTGATGAATCAGCGTTGATGACTTTGGAATAGTAGTGTTGCCCCGGAGAGACTCGACTCATTCGTGGTGGGATCTTTGTAAAGCTAAGAGTGAGGTGGTAAAACCGTTCCATTTGACGACCTGTAGCTTTCTGAGACATGTTTGACCCATGAGAGCGTGATACAGAGTGGACCCTACGGGAGGCTCCTATTCCCTGAGATGACTTGGAGCTCTGCACATCCAGTGGACATTTACAAGGCGAGGTTGGGTTTACCTATTCACGATCTACCCTGCGGGACGGGGAGAGACGGATTCCTTGAGGAGTCAAAATGCTTTCCAGTCGACGAACAAAGTCCCCTTTGAAAACATGAAAGCTATTCTGCTATTCAATCTTGGCAATGGCAACGCCACATTCAACCAACACAGCCATCTGGACTCGTTTCCAATCCATGAACACAGTGGGAGCTCATTGAGGCATCTCAAGGCTTTTCTTTCCAATATAACTTCAGTGTCAATATTAAAACAAGACTTGCCCATGGGGGGAATAGTTAATTGTGTTGTGAATGTATTACAACATCACATATTGCATCGGGTGGGCTCGTCATTGAAAGCCCTCATTACCACACTGCGCCCCCCAACATTTGTCCCCTGGATCAGACCACCTGGCACACACACTCTTTTAATCACGTTCATCTCCACAAATCAAGAAATTGTTGTCAAAGTGCTGAAAGTGCCGCCAAGCAAGGCATGATTTTTTTTGTGAAACAACGAGGCGACAAAACATGCAATTCTTTGCTGGGACAGTAATTCTTTCGCCATCGTTGATGTGCTCGTCGTCCATGTGGCACTACTGCTGCAACACCTGGGAATCAGGCAGGCGGGCAGGAAACAAGAAGTGGAAGGAGCACAGCGTGGCGGCTCACGCTGAGAGATCCCTGGAATCATCTTCTAAAAGAGGCGCTGTACAACCGGCACATCCATTAGACGGCTATTTAAAAATGTACCAGCACTTCGACACAAGCAAGCGGGTTCACGGCTAATCTCAAAGCCTGTCTAAGTAGACCAGTAAAAGCACACGTGTATCTATGGGAGAAAAAAAAAATCAGTTCCTTCAAGTCAGATCTTACATTACTACTCCGCCTGCCCGCCAAGCCGCTGGTCTCATCACCGCCCTCCCTTCAACTGAACTGCAAACTCTGAATCACAGTAGAGATATTGAAAGTCTAAAGTAGGCCATATCACCGCTGCAGATGGAAGAGCTATCTCAACCCCCACCCCTGCACCATCTATGCAAATGCATTATAAATCTCCAAAGCGCCCATCTCCGGTCCCGCTGACTCTCTCTCTCCATATCGTCGCATTCCCCTGGGGAATCCCGTGCTCGCTGTCTGTGAAGCGTTTAAGGAACTCCCAGAAGGCTACGGGGGGGGAACTCGGGCTCACGCGTAATTACCGCGGTGACCAGGGTCAGGGGAGGGAGGGAGGGAGGGTTAGCGTGATCGGGAGATGCTGACAAAGTGAGGTCACTTCCGCCTCAATGAGGGGGGAGAACGTGGTTGCTTCATACGTTTTGCCCATATCCAATCCTGTAAATGCCTGTAAATGTAAACTCACCCCAGACCTCCCCCCTATCAAGATCAGTGGCAGACCACGATGTCCTATGCTGGATGGTTTCTGCTCCCATGCGTTCTTCTCCACTTGGCGGTAAAACCATGTTCGCCATATGCTGGAATAACCTTGTACTGTCTAAGAGCCAAATTGCAACATTAACTGCTGTGTAGCTCATGTCATGTTTTTTTTTGGACTTCAGAAATTAGGGCTGTACTCTGATGATGTTTTGTTCCAATGTAATTTGCTTTCATATCTACCCCGTTAGCATCCTTTTGATATTGAGTCAGAGCCTCTCATCATGCCTGCATCACTTTTTCACAGACACAGATGGGCACCGTAGGGGGAGATCTCAACAGTGAGGGAGCTCAACGGACCAGGTGTGACACGAACACAACACCCTCTCTGCCTTTGGGCTCTTTCCCTCTGATTGAAATCCTTTCTCTTGTTGTGGGGAGTCCGTGAAGCGGTGAGACGCAGACGCCGCTTAGTCTGAAAAATTAGTACCATCAGCGTCTCAGCATCCGGATTAATGAGAACCCGCAGTGCTGAGCGAGGCAAAGGCTGCTCATTTGTTTGGGTACCCATCTCCATTAAACAGCAATAAGGGGAATTCATGGAGCTCCATCAGAGCGTGAGGTGGGTTGGAGGAAGCCTGCATGGTGGGATTCGTAATACGACTGAGCTCATCATGCTCCGTAATCTCAGATGAAATTAAAAAGCCGTGGACAGCTGCAGAAAAATCTCTGTCTCTTTGTCTGTCTTTTTCTCTCCCCCCACCCTCCCTTCCTTCCTCCTTTCCCCCTATACTTGTTCCTCTCGTCTTGCATCCGTTGTTTCCAGATACCGTGACTTGGCTCTGCTCCTGTCTTGTGCCGGCGCCAACTAGGCATGCAGTAAAAAAGAAAATACTGTCACACAAAATACATGGAAAAGTTACAGTGTGAATCTGAATTTAAACCACCAGCTTGAATGATAAAGTTCACAAACGGATACACAGATCTGATTCATGTTAAAGTGAAAAGCTATTGTGCTGTTTGGGAGGAAACAAATGATGATGCCGTTTCATCTTCATCTCTCTTGAATCAAAGTGTGAACCAACATTGGAAGAGCATCATCTAGATGTTGGTACAAGAAGCCCTACAGGTGTCTAATGTTTACCTACCCAGCCCCCCCACCTCCTCCAGGTCAACCCGACTATTGTATTTAGGCGTATTGATTTGTACTTCTGACCAAGCTCGGTGTGAATTCTCACTTTGCCACGGTCCAGCAAATATAATAGAATTGAAGGGAGAGAAGGGGCACCGGCGCCAGAAAGCCATTTAAAAACAATTAGCATGTATCATTAGGCAGGAGAAGAACACCTGAAGGAGGAACGGGGAGAGAGAGGAGTACGAGGAGAGAGGAGGAGAAAGAAAGGAGAGAGAGAGAAGTATGTTGGGGGGTGGGGGGTTCAGGAGTCCAGCTCTTCTGATGATCTCTGCAACACTGATGAGAATGAGGTGACTGCACCTCACGTCGTAACGACTCCCTCTTAATGTCTGAAATGAGCATCACGTCCTCCAGAAGTCATTACTGTGCTCTATTGTATTGTTGTTCGTTTATGTCTCCAAACAGCAATGCCACTTTGTGAAGTGTTCAAATAGAAAATTCAGAATACACATCACATCACATAAAATCACGTCTGGAATAAAGGATTTAGGGAAATCCCACAAAAAGCCTTCATTGACTTGAAGCTGCACTAGGCAACTTTGAGTGTTTGGAGCCGCAAAAGGCAGCAAGAGATTTAACTGTTACTGAATTTTGCAAACTTCAATACCCAGAAATCATGTAAGGTCAGTAAACGACACACCATATCATACTATTATACCAAAAGATGACAGAGGACAGAAGATCTAACACTGACAAGTCCAGCTCTCTCTAGACGGAGCCCTGACTCGCTGCTGTTTTGTATTTCACACCTAAGTTTCGATTCTTCACCGAGAAATCTTGCCGCCAGTGACAATACCAATTTATTTGGACAAACAGGGCAAATCTGTGGTGTCTCACTTGGCTGGGATGGGACCCTCTTCTCTGATAAGACGGGTGTGTTTTCACATATAAAAGCTTTAAAGTCATGAACTCCAACAGTAAAATAATGTTCCTTTGTGGTCAAATGAGTCGTGTTCATCTTGCTGCAATACCACATTGCAACTTCCTGCTGTGTGCTTAAATGACCATCACCTGGCAATACACCTGACCCTACTGTGATTGGGAGCAATCGTATCCTAATGGTTAGAAAAGGGAGTCGGCAACCAAATTGTTGGTTTGAATTCCTGGACTGGCAGGGGAAATGAATGAAATGAAGAAAATGCAATTCTCACCCTTCCTCAACAGCCCTTGAGCAAGGCAGTTGACCCCCAACTGTGTACACATACAGTATGTTACCCTTCCTGTTGCGTAAATGAAAAGTATTCTTCATCAACCTGTCTGATTGAGGATGGATGAAATAAGTAAACAAAGCTAAATTCCCTGTTTATACCACCTCCTTCCAAGACCTTTTGTTTAGCTGGACCCTCTTATACAGTGGCACTGGGTAAAAGATTACACCACACACACACACACACACACACAAAATGATTAATTATGATTCTCTAATGAGAAGTTCACCAGGACACACACCACTGGAGTGTCAAATTAAAGCTATAATGAACAGTTATTTCTTGTGGAATTATGAAATTCTGAACCTCGATAAGGTCAACTCCGATACACCCCACTAAACTGGCATTTTCACCTGTCAAGTTATTGCATCAGTTTATTTCTCCAAAGCATGTGAATTTTAGACAAACCCACAAAAGACCATTAGACTCGATGCTGACCGGACGGCGTCAATAACAGCATCTCTACCAGGGAGCTTTTATAATTAACACACAATAAAATGTATAGTGTAATTTCCTACAGCAACCCTACGGTCAGGCAATGATGATGCCAAATGCACGCAAACAAACACACAAACGTGCATGGGTGCGCGTGCACACACACACACACACACTCATACACACACCTCTCCATCAGCAGGAAACCACCAAGGGAGTGAGAGGTAATAGGCAATAACATTTTTAGCTAATGTAATCATCATTGTTTATGGTGTTTTGAGCACACGTGGGGTTCGGAGACCAAAGTCGTTTTCCTTCCAGAGTCTTCGGGTGATCGTGGCGGCTAAATTGAATTCTGCAAAATATGTTTTTCTCCAATTTAGATTAGTGTAGGGTGAATAAAAGTTCATCAAATATGCTTGCTGAATGATAGTCATAAATATTTTGCATTGGATTTGCACAATTGCTTCATCAGGAAAAGATAATACTGTCCGTTGTCAAAAAGGTGATAGAAACCAATAAATTCAGCAGATTCAGTCTTTCCATTTACCCAGGAAGCAGTACCCGGGCCTTAACTGACACACTTGAGTTTAAACTCTGGTGCAATGACTCCGTGACACCATTCACATTCATATCCATTACACTTTGCTGCAGGCAAGAATACTGCCTTACAAAAAAATCAGTGTTGTGTTAAATAAAATCCATAGTTATTGCAAGCGAATTGCCCTTCGTCTGGTTAATGGCATCTAAAGTTACAGCCAGTGCTTATACACGTCAGCAGTGAAGTAGTGGTAAATAAGGTGGGTAATCTATGAGCAGCTGGTGAACCATACATTATCAGAGAGAATCATAAGACAAACAGCCACAATGTAATCAAATAAGAGTATTTAGTACTTTTTTATGTTTTAAACACCCTCATAACTTACATGAATCTGATACTAGTCAATATAATATACTGTAAAGTTAAAATCTTAAAACTTTGTTGGACAACTAAAGGTGGTTTACCTCCCACTACATACCTGCATTTTGCATCTCTTCAACCTGGTGGGTGTAATGTTCAAAATCCAAATCCAAGGGGGAGGGTTGTTTGTGTCAAGAGTCCATGAAGAGGGCAGCAGTTCCCCCGCTTCCCTCCCACCCCCATGATTCAAGTGGTTGTGTTTCGGACACAAAATGCTTTTCTGTTTTCCCCACGCCAACTGCGTTCTGCCAGATGATTGTTGGGAGATGAGGGAGGAGAGCGTGGTGCTAACCCCCCCCCACAAAACCTTCTAGCTAGCCGATAACCTCAATTACTGAGGAACATGCGTGTCCTCTGACGTAATGGTAGGAGAGGAATTCTCAACAGACGCCTTGTAGCTATGCTAATGAACACATTTTACCTGGGGTAGACAGAGCTATGTATGCTAGTGTGTGTGTGTGTGTGTGTGTGTGTGTGTGTGTGTGTGTGTGTGTGTGTGTGTGTGTGTGTGTGTGTGTGTGTGTGTGTGTGTGTGTGTGTGTGTGTGGTGCTGGGTATGCGGTGCTGGGTATGTATGTAACTGAGGGGTGATTATTACGCTCACAAATATGTCTTAATGGTGTCCTGGTGGTTCGTGGTATCGCGGCTTTGGAAGAAACTTGTCACCTTTGTCGCATGCCATGTCTCTCTCCTCTATGTTTCCTGTCTCTCCTCACAGTGCAAAAAACAACACAAAAACCACCTTTTATTTAAATTGGATTTTCATCAAGACAGTATAAAATAAATCATTTTGCAGAGAGATTGTGATTCTGGTGCAGAACTAATTGCCTCTGCCACAAAACGTCTTTGAAGAATGTCAGGAGAAAGGTGGACCGAAGAAGCTCTTCAAAGAGCCTCCATCGTTTCTTTACCATCAGCTAGTAAGTCTCAAAAGTGGCCTTTAAAATCCTTATCTCTGGTAGCATAGAGATCCCTATAATCATTGCATGTTTTGTCTTCAGAAGTGTGTGTGCTCTGCAGGTTTTCATAGTAATGTCAAATATAATGTAATGTCTAAAAATTTACTCTAAACTGGTTTAAAATCCAGATCTTCTTAGAGAATCTGACTTGTAGATGGAAGAGAGGCTTTTTGGAACTCTCTTCACCCGTTATAAGTCAACATACAAGTCATCCTTAAATGACAAGACTAAAGCGTAAGCAAACATTTTACACAATATTCATCTTTAGCTGTTTTGCAGTCATTCATTACATTACAGTCCTTTAGCAGACGCTTTCATCCAAAGCGACTTACGTAGGAAGGAGGGTTGACATCATGTGGGGATCGAACCCACAACCCTGAGAGTCTGATGCTCTACCGACTGAGGTGTCCGGGCCAGACATTCAAAAGCTCAGACAGCAATACATGTAAGGGAGATTTTTTTTCCTCAATAAAGCCACTAAATCACTATGGAAACAAAGTCAGTAATAGGGCGATGGTCTTTCAACATGTGCCACCACACAGTACTGCAATCAGACTGCGCCTTTAAATAGTACGAGTAAACGAGACTTTTATTCCTACAAAGCTTCCGATGCTTCAGACACCCACGAACAACCTACGTCTACCAGGGGGTTCAATAATAGTCTTGTTCTTGGTCAAGAGACTCGATTATTCTGCTCTCCTGCATTGCTAAATAATAAGTAAGACCATTGTCATCTGCAAGCCTCTTTTGAGATGCAGAAGCGTATACTCACATCAAATGGACTGGTCTGGAGCTTAACTAGTGGCTCGTCCTTGAAAACTAGAGCTCTGTGGCATTTTCTCCCCAGTGTTCGCGGCGCTTTGTCCATGATCCTTTAAATCATTACTTCAATAAAGCATGAGCGAAGACATAGAGCCGATGACAAGCTCTGATCTAAGTGACTCCCCTACTCTGCAGTGGCATGGACATCGAATGCTTTATCAGTGTGAGATGAACTACGGGGAGGTACATGAAAGAGGCGTCACCCTTTCTGGGTTACTGGAACTCAGTGTTTCATGTTTTAGTAGAGCCTCATATTGGGGAAAAATGGGTTCATACTTTGCTTTAAAAGTTAGAAATGAGCTGTAGAAATGGGTTGCCAACACTGTGGCCTTCCAGAGACAAATTTAGCAAGAGCAATTGGACATTAGACACATCGCTCCTCTATACCTGGGCGCTATGGACTAGCAACAAGTCTTTGTACTTTGGCGAATTAAAGGGATTCTGACTCTGAATCTTACTAATAAAGTACTATTATAACGACAAGAGTTATCAATTAAGTTGTTTACATGTGGACTGGTCTGTGAACGTTTTAATTTTAATGCAATTTCCACATGCTGTAAATATATGAGTCGCGTTCTCCCCTATAGGCATTCCCGTCATAAATTATGGTTTTATTGCTCCTGTGATATTTCTGTTGCTCCCATTTGGTTTCCCCTTAAGTTATCTAAGCTGAGACAATGCTGAGGCATGAGGAAAAAGTTCATTTTCCAAGCAATAACCATTTCACACAAGCAATAATAGTCTAACTGCAAGCTCGCCATATTGGCATATCTACATTTATTGACTCCTGCTATCTGTGTTTGTCATTTTTCCATTCTACTACGGCAATAACCATGTTAAACAGTCTATCTGCACTTCAGCACTTGTAGACCCGTTTTTACTGTTTTCATTGTTATTTTTTTGTTGTTTTGTGTCTATTTTATTGAGTGCAAGACGATTTTCTTTCCCACAAAATGTGATAGACAGTAACATACAACGTTTTCTCAACCTGAATCTTAAGGCTCAACGTAATCTAAGAAGGTAACTTGCAACATTATCAACTCCACAAGTTGATGATATGATGGATAAGTGTTGGATTTTGTGAAAACACAAAAGGATAGGCAGACTCAGATTAGGTTTACTTGGACGAACGAGCTCAGATTATGCTGGAAATCCAATTCATGCAATCAGATTAGGAGTTATCTCTGCCTTGTTGTCGCTCCTACGTTAGGATATTGGTATTGGCATGCATGTAAATGTAGTCCCTCACATAAGATTAACTGTAAATCAAACAAGATGCTGTGAGACCAAGCAGTCATGACAGCCTGCTATGGCCTGCTGGGGTTCAGAGAGACGCTTCAGGATTATTAGAAGCAAGAGCAGGAACCAAACCCCCGCTGGAGACCTGCTGAGAGTTTTCCCACCAGAGATTTTGTCACTGAGAAATCAGCACCAGGCTCCTTTTGCAATGTTAGCAAGTCAATGAGGTATGAAACTGCAACTCTCAAAATCACTTGTGAGCAATTTTATATACTTCCAAATCTGTTGTAATAGTAAGAATAAGTAAAACTAAAACAAAAAAAGCTGTGTGGAAGGGCTTGTACTCCACACCCCTTTGACTTGCACCAGCATTGCTCACTATTGCTAATAGTCTGACTTTTTATGCTGTATATCTCAAGAGGGAGCTCATTTAGTGATCAATAGGATAGTATCCTAAAATTCTAACCCTTTAAGTAATCAGATTGATGGGCTGAACAAAAGGCAAACAATTTTGGAAATTGCCTGTTGCTTAATTGGATACTTAAGATGAGAAGATCAAGTTGTGGAATCAGGTTAATGTCCTTTGCTGTGTAGGCTTTCTTCCTGTCTATGGAAATGTGGGTAAAATCTGATTACCTTGGAGTGTTTTTGTATCTCCTCCTGCCTATCTCGAAGCCTATCTTATTTCCCTTCTCTCTGAATAAACAGCCCATATCTCTGGCAAGAAGCCGCAATTGATTGCCCCTTCTTTCTCAAATCACTCTGCCTTACTGCTCTGCCTCTTGTGATGGGATTCAATCCATCCCCTTGGCCCATAACAGTTCATTCACGTTTGGCTGATAGTTATCTGGCCAGGAGAAAATTGGGAGAGAGGGGAAGATTCTTTGTCTGGCATTAGCAATTGTTGCTAAAACTACAAAAATGAACAACAGCTTTTGTGAGATTACTTGGATCATTTAAGAATCAATTACTGCATCTTCTGATTTGCAGCCAGGGGGGAAATAATTTCACCCACTCATTGTCTTTGGGAGACAAATACAGATTTACTCTTTTATGCATCTAGAAAGGATTAGATTTGTATTACTCCAAACAATTTTGACTGTAAGCCAAGAACGGTATTGCGTCTGTGTGCCTTTGAGTCAAAGCACATCTATTAAAATGCATAGTTTGTTCTCTGGTCTCTCTCGGGGCTGCAACACAAATGCTCATCAATTTAGAGAAAGTGGAATGCTTTACCCAGGTCAGTGCTTAGCAGGGCTCATATATTTTGATGCCCGACAAAGGAATGCTTTCAGATGTTTTGTCAGTTACCATAAATTCCAAAACGGTGAAAATGGAGAATATAAGAGAATAGATGGGGTACTGGGGTGCTGAGTATCAGCGCTCAGCACGTAATATACCTCAAAACATCATATGCATTATTTTATTTTTTTAAATGGTATACATGAGTATTTAATTCAAACCAAGTGGACAAGTGCAGGTGTGGAAAGTGCAAATGCATTTCAGTGTTGTCGGCTGAACGTTCCTGGTTGCCCATGACATATTGTATTGCCTCCCAGAGATAATATCCTCTAAAATCCTTGGGCAGAGCACTTGTATATAATCCAAAGTCTAGATTTAAAAAAATAATTATATTATATTATATTAATTATGGTCCAGTTGAAAGAGATTTTAAATTTGGTGGCTGGAAACCATGTAGCCCCCTTAGTCTCAGATTGACTGATATGGTATTTCAGGATCCTGCTGTACATAAAAGTTAGTTGATATTGTTTCAATCTTATTTTGATATTAAATCAATGATTGAATAACACTGATTGAAATTACATGGAACATTGATGTTGGATCAACATTATTTCAGGATGTTAGTTGTATTGAAGCATTAACATTGTTTCTTTGTTGATGCAATATTAGTTTGCTTTCATTAAGTGCTATATAAATATACATTTCATATAGGTATATTATTATTACTGGTGGTAGTAGTAGTAGTAGTATAAGTTGTGATGGTATAATGACACTCAACCATGCCGTGTGACAGATGACCTTCAAAGTACTAAAACATCTACCTAACATTATCTTGAAATTCAAGACATGACGTCCAGCATAAAGCTAATCTCGATTCTTCAAAATGTGAGCAATGTCTTTTATTATTATTTGCTTGCTCAATGACCTCATCTACCAGAAGTGGCGCAAGGTGACACACATGGAAGGAAGTTGAGATTAGACCTGAATGGGGAAAGGGCAATCTAGGTTGACCTGTTTGGATGGAACAAGCTGGGTGCACTGTGTTCAATTTCCCATGACTTTCAAGATGTTTATAACAGGTAGTATAGATAACACGCTTGTGTGTGTGCATGTGTGTGTGCGTGTGCGTGTGTGTGCAACTGTGTATGCATGTTGGAATCTGTGCAGGTTTCTCAGCATCATTGGGTCGCTGTAATTGAAACTATTGGGAAATTCACAGTGTGTGCGCGAACACATTTGCTCTTTCTATCAGCGCGCCCACAGGTGGTCCCTCGCTCAGGTTGTCAAGGGATTGGCAAGTGGGTAAGGTGAGCACAGAGACATTTTAAATAGCCGAGCCTAGTCTACCTAGCAACATTTGTAATATCCACAGACATTGCCTCCATCCACATCGCTGCTTCTCCTACCTCACATCGGCTTTGAAAGATAACATAATACATCACACTTAAATATTACACTATATATCCGCAACTACACAACTTTCCAGTGCATGCATCCAACAAAGTTTCCTATGAACTTGCTTCAGAAATCTGATAAAAATGCATACAGCCTTCAGTGTTAGAAGTTATCTGATGGCGACGGAGTGACAAAGGCACAGAGCTAATGCTATTTCTCAAATACAGCCAGCCAAAGCTTAAATGATTCCTTTTGCATTGATAAGGAAAGAAGAGGCAGACGCGTGGCAGCAGCACCATAGAAATCTGTGTATTCATTTTCAGACCAATGCTTTCCATTTGACGGAGTGAAATTCACGTCTCAGAATATATAAAAAACCCTTTAATAGCTGAGTGACATATTGTGTGTGAGTGCAAAGTGTGTAATGGCCTTAAGCACAGCTCGTGCAGAAATACTTCCACTTGAATACATTGGTGTTTATTCCTTGTAACACAGTTGTTGAGCTGCACGGCTTTTTCCTGATGGCGACACCGCTGCTACGACGCCCAGCACTCACAAGTCTTGATCATCAATCCTGCAGTCTTGCTCCCATCTGTCTGGCCACTCCGGGTCTTTGAACCGGTGACACCCCAGTGACAACCCTGCACCTGTGTGTGTGTGTGTGTGTGTGTGTGTGTGTGTGTGTGTGTGTGTGTGTGTGTGTGTGTGTGTGTGTGTGTGTGTGTGTGTGTGTGTGTGTGTGTGTGTGTGTGTGTGTGTGTGTGTGTGTGTGTGTGTGTGTGTGTGTGTGTGTGTGTGTATGAGTCACGTCGGCGTTAAAATCCACCGCCAAATACCAAATCTGCCGTTGCTCTTTCTGCCTCCCTGACAGCAACACTGCACCGCGCCTCACACCCTATTAACTGTAAGCAGCATCCTCAAAGGAGTCCCCGGGGTCACAGACAGGGTTATTTACCACACCTGTCACCTGGCTCAAAGGGCTTTTGTTGTCATTACAGCAACTTTGATCAACCAGATGCAGCTTTGGAGCTTCCGCGTTGTTTTGGCAGTGATGGCGGGGATAGCTTTTGATTGTGAGGGTGATTCAGAGTAGGCATTTTGCTTCTGGTGTGCTGAGTTAATTGCGTATTATCAGGGAAAAAAATCTTTATTATATAGTTGTACTGCTCTTTGTGAACGAGATATGTACTTGGCACGTTAAGAAGCACAAGGGGGTGAATTTTCTGCAGCCAAGGAAATACATTTTGCATCCAATCTTTTTGATTGCTACAAAGAAAATCGGTCCTACTGCATCATAGTAGCATCAGATAATAGTTATTTCTATGACAAATACCCCTTCAAAGGAGGGATGCTGTTAAAATGTAACCCCGGCATCCCACAATGTCGTCAGTTTTGGAAGTGCAGCTTTAGTGTTTGGAATTGCTCACTAAGGTCAGCTTGACCATCTGCTCCTCCGTGTCCTAAATATGTACATTTGCCAACTGAGCAGGACTGACACTGCACCGCCTGGAGACGCTCAGAGATGACCTCCGCCCATCCACAGTCCCTGGCCAGACATGTTACCGTCTCCCTGATATTACCTTGGTGATTCAGTACAGGTTGTGGAGGATGTTTAGGCACTTTGTCTGAAATAACCAGAACAAAACATAAATATCTAAAAAGAAATTACAACTAGATTTGGATTATTTTGCAATATTTTTGTCTTTTCAAAGGCGTTGTGGGTTGCTGCCGTTCACATGAGGGGTTAGATGCAATCACAATGCATGCGCTACAGTGAGTTGAATGCAAGGTTTGAAGATTGTCTGATATTAATAGTGCAGTTCAGTATTACAGTACCAGCATTAGTGTTACCTACAACATTTTAAAATGAAGACTATGTAAAAAGCATATGGCATCCATGTTCTGACTCTTTCCCACCTCCTGATGGCTCTCGGCTACAGGAGGAGTGGAAGCATCCCTCCTTCAAACTCCTATCACCCCCCCACATCTCGGTCCGTCTCCTTGATACGTCCTCCTGGACTCTATCTCATCCACTTCTATACAACCCTCAGACCACTTTTATCTCCACTCTGCTCCCCTGACTCTATCTTTCCTGATTCCTCCAAGTTCAGGCCCTGTGCGATAAAAAAAA
Source organism: Hoplostethus mediterraneus (assembly GCA_034670385.1). Classification (NCBI taxonomy): domain Eukaryota; kingdom Metazoa; phylum Chordata; class Actinopteri; order Trachichthyiformes; family Trachichthyidae; genus Hoplostethus; species Hoplostethus mediterraneus. Next base: position 5,344,906 of record JAXDDW010000014.1, read on the forward strand.
AAATCGCATCCAACAACCTTGATGTCCTTCCATTCTTCAATTTTGGCTGTGCTTGTTGTAGTTTACTGAGGCAAAACTGACATGAAAGTGGCCTGGAAGTGTTCATTTTGACAGATACCATTTCTGTAGAGTCCCTCTCATATGCTACGAACATTTGCTGCACAAGAGAGAGCTGTGCCAAAGACTCACTATTACTACAGTTAACTAAAGTGAAAACTACACATCAAAAAGACAAATAAAATAAAATGACAACTTGTAATTTCTGCCTTAAAAACCTCAACATATCTAATTACTTTAGTCTTTTGGTCAATCTTAATCTAAGGATTAGTACTATGAACATCCTGCGCTAATCCTTTGCTAATTGAAATTTTTGGAGTAATTCCATTTTCTCTTGCCAAAAAAACATAACCCAGGATTAAATCAAATTAAAACGTACATGAACTCACAGCTGTTTCTAAGATGTGTTTCTTTTTGTTAAATCAGCCTCTGGATGATTGTTTCTGCCTTTAGATGAGGATATAGTCAAACGTTACAAGGATACGAATGATCTCCAGTCCTCCCTGTTTCATACCATCACAACCTATGGAAGGACATCCACTAACATGATGGCACTAACATGATCCACTAACATGGCATTGGCTCGCAGGCTATAGGTCCATAATAATAAACATGAGTGCTAAAATACTCAACAGCCTGGGTGATAATGAACATAATAAAGGCATCGGAGCATCAAGTCTGTTAGAGGCTTCTTATTGAAGATTTATTTATTCCATCTCTGAGTATTGAGAGCAGGGAAAACCGTTGGCGTCAGCTCCCTGAAGCATTTTTCACCTTCAGGTTTTGAAGCTGCTGGAGAGGAGACACCAATTTTTTCTGCTTTTTTTCTATTTCAAGGAAGGCAGTTATGGGCTGAGTTTTGACCACATTTTTGGCAGCAAAGTACATTTTTCAATGTGTAAAACCATCAAGATGCTATTTTTTTGTATCTGTGCTGAAATATACTGTATGTGGCAAGTTGTGTTTGGATTTCCTGAGTAACATGAAATTCTGACTCATTTCCAAGGAGGGGAAAGTTTTTCATCTGGTCTAAGGAATTTCATTTGGTACAAATATTAGTCAATATCAGTACAGTTTTGTTCTGATTGGTGGATGTGGCCTCTCATTTATTAGCCTTTAACTTAAGGTGGTATTATTAGATGTAGGCATCAGCAGGCACACGGGATATTGAAGTCCTATGAGCGCCTTGTTAGTGTGAATGGATCTGAACTAGATTTGAACTGTATGTCATTTTGTTTTACACCAAACTACAGGAGGTTACAGGAAATTATCAAAAATATTATGAGCTGTGTCCATGACAGTTACTATTGCTGTGTCTCTCTGTGGACAATTTGGGATTTAGTGAAGAGGAAAAGATACATTAATACTAGTGTGGTGAGAAATATGATTTTACTCTGTCGTCTTTTCACATTAAACGGTACAACTATTTCTGTGACGTACAAATTGGCGAACAGTGGGCACGTCCGCTGCATGATCTGGAATAATATTTTGCTAACATGACACATTGTCAGGTTCTCCATCTGTATCAGCTAAAGGAATGACAACCAATGTTTTCCAGCTTGATTTCCACTTTGATATTACAGCAGACGACATTCAGAAAGACCGTCAGGCCTCATCCTATGATTGGCACACAGTCAAGTGAGCCGACGTCTGATTTGTGGCCTGTTACTGAAGATGGGTCGGTATTTGTTTTCTCGGTTTCATTTATAAAGGCGCGGGGACTGGCCGCCGCCGCGGTATATGTGCCATTAGCTATCAAATGAAACAGGACATTACATGTGTGGTGTGAAGAGGGTGGCAATTTAGGTTCCAAAAGGAAATGCCCTATCAAATCGATCTACCTGATGTGACATATTAGTATTTAACCTTCCCACAATCCTTTGTGGATGGTGCTAACCCATCATTTTGCACGTGGTGCTGGTCCAGATGCCAGTTACTCCCGCTCCTAACCTTTAACCACACTGTTGCAAAAGGAGAACTTGAAAACTCATAACTTCTGACGACACTCATTCGATGTTTTGTGTTTGTTTATAAAGCTACTTAACACTAGAAAGCCCTGAGCATTGTGGGGGACTTGGAGAAGGCCAACAAGCCCTCAGCTGAAGGGGATATGATTGATTGGTGATTGTACTGATTGTTGTACTGATTGTCGCTGGTTTGTACAGAAAGTAGTCTAGGAAAAATCACAGACGGGCCTTTTGAAAGCCAAGATATTTCAATTCTAAAATTAGAACCAAATAAAAGGCTTTCCATCAGGCCAACTGATCTTGAGAGGGAATAGTTCAGAAAATAAATAACAACAGAGACATGGGGAGAGAGAGACATCTATTGGACAAAGGAGGAACTTCATGCAATACGTATTCTGGAAGGTAACAAAAGACTGGAGCGGTAGACGCTGTGATATATGAGATGTTGCCTGTTCTGTTTGAAGTAAACACAACAGTTATTAATGTGAATACACAGAAATTGTTTGGAAATAAGATTGTTTGTGTCACAGTTGAGGTAAAATCATTTAGGAACACCCAAACAAGGTTTACTTTAGTAGTAATGAGTCCTGAAATGGGAATTACCCCAACATGTCCCCCGATGATCGTCCTGGTACTCTCACAGTCACTTAATTGTTTTGTGTTCGTTCTAAACGGGGTTGTACCTGGGTAGCAAGCAGGAAAACCCCCTCCTCTCATGTGTGCCAGTATAGGACAACAGTGAATATCCACTTATATAACACATTACACAAACAGCACACAACCCTCACCTGGCTGCCGACGATGCCAAGAGGGCCGCCAACAATCCCACTTCAGACAGGGAAGACTAAAACTGCACGTAAACAAAAAATAACATTTCTGCTTGTCTTACCTCAGAGGCCCGCCCACCACACCATACAAGAAATCTTAATTTCCCACCACTTACTTTGTAAACAAAAATCCTGTCATGTTAAATTCATGTGTCAAAAGCTGTGATTTGTCCTTGCATGCACAAACAACACCACACAAAAATTGCCCATTTAGGAGCCAACTCCCGCTAAATAGATTTTCTGTCAAAGGGATAACACTCTGAATGCAGATCTCTACCTGGCACCTCCGTGTGCTGTGTTGGTTTGTCTTCCGTGGGAAGCTGCCCTCCCTTCCATCTAAATGAGCCTATCGTTTCCACTCCTGCAGAAGAGATCTACATGTGGAGGACGAGACTTCTCTCCAGGTAACAGGCCTATGAGGACCAGACTGCCACCCAAGCTGTGTTAACCCTCTGACCCGGTGGCCACACTGTATTCTGTACATGGTGTTCTGATGTGCACATATAAGTACGTTTGTATATGTATGTATGTATATATGTATGTATATATGCATGAGTGTATATGTATGTATGCATGTGCACATATATACATATGTATGTTGGCTCAATATTTTCTGGTACAATTGCACAAAAAAACACTTTGAGAAAGAAGCTGCAAATGCAGAGGGGAAAATCACCAGTCTTGCTCCCTATTGTGCTTTTAGTCTATTGTTATTTTGTTTTGTCTATTTTGTCTATTGTTATTATTTTATTTTTTTATTTTTTATTTTATTATTTCTTATATTTTTTCATATATTTTATTGTGAATTTCTCTATTTTATATTGTATTTATATTATATTTTATATTTTATATTGTATTCTTGACCTTTGCCTTTACAGTACTTGCTTTTATTCTTGTTTTGTTTTTATTCTTCTCTAGCTATGTTTATTGTTTATTGTTTATTGTTCTGCACCAAACACCAAGACAAATTCCTTGTATGTGAAAACATATTTGGCAATAAACCTGTTTCTGATTCTGATAGTAGTTTCTGTGCAACTAGCTCCAAATTTAAGATACACATCACTACTGCCACATCACATGAATGATGGAGCTGTAACTACAAGTATCCGAGCCGGCGCGATGAGAGGACACCGCACCATCTGCTTAGCCGCTGCTGATGAGGATGAGCTGGCCGGCTCAGCCTTCATAAGCCTTTGGATTAGGTGTACTGTAGGTGGAGAAACTTAATCAGAAATAGCAGTGACAAAATAGATACTTGTCAGCCAATGATGTCTGATTTCCAACATTCATTCAGACGGTTATTCTGGTGTCAAGCGAATTAGGACATCTGCACGTCAGGTTTAATGCTCTTCAGCCTACCTGGGCTCAGCGAGGACCGGCCCTGTTAACGATGCCCTCCGCAGGCTGGATGGAAGATGGCAGCAAGCCGGAGATGAAGCTCTTAAAACAGCCCCACCATCTCTCCTCCATCAGCACCACCTCTCTGAGCTCTGACAGGACATGATGTGCTTCTAGGGGACAGCTGGGGTCAATTCCCCCGGAGCGTTTCTTTTGTTAAGGAGAGTTCTCCAGCACGTCTTTCCATCATCACCACCATCTGGAGAGCCCTCGCTATCTCCTGCGGAGAGACAGCTGCGGTGGTGGCTCTTAAGAGTGGCTCCTCCTCAGCACTCAGATTGCTTCCAGTCGTCTGTAATGTGTTACTGAGGACCCTCCTGCCCAGTGGAGACAGCCTGCTGCTGAGAAGTGCAAGGATACAGAGAGGGGAGGACCGACTGGCTTTCACCTGAGGGAAAATGGCTTTCATGAGGATGACAGGCCAAGAGGAGTTGCTGGAAGAGATGCTGGCAGAGCTGCTACTTTCCGCCACGGTCCAGAGAATGATGTTGATGATCTGGAGGGTTTGCTGCTGAACTGATTTTAACCAACAAAGAGGAGCCCCCCCCAACACACACACACACACACACACACACACACACATCCCACTCAGCAGATTTGAGGAACTCTCTGATTCACTTCCCACCACTTCCACCGACGTGCAGCGACTATACAGACTCAAGTAGTTGGGAGAGAAAGTGGAAGAGGGGGTGGAATGGTTCTCCGACCATGCAGGCAGTGTAAGGCAGTGCACTTCTTAACTCAGCCTCAGACATGATGTCCTTTACTCAGGTGGCTTCTAGCATGAATCATCCGGACCCCAGTGAATCACAGATGTAGATTCTTTGGCAACGTGGATGTAACTGTTCGTGGAGATTTTTTCCAACTCAAAATAAATTCCTGATTGCCAGTAACTGTGAAATGCAGCTTTGTTTTGTTGTAGTTTAGTAATTAAATTATCTAGGTTTATTTTGAAATCCGTTGTCATGGAGATGCAACACTTCCTCAGTCTCCAGGAGCACAACTTCCTGCTGAAAATATTTTATCACTTCACATCTATGTTATCACTGGGAAACAAAATTAAACAAAACTAACTTGAACTTAAGTAAAGTCAAGATCAGACGTTTGTTTACTAACTTTACTAAGTGTTCATTATTGAATTCTATTGGACAGAATAGATTGAAATAAAATATTTTTATATGCTGAAAAGGTTCAGACGTTGTGTCATTGGGGGAACTTTGTCTTGAAGTGCAGAATGTGTGTTACAATGTTTTCTAACTTGTTATATTACATCAAAAATCAGATAAATTTACCAAATCTGGCCAGTGTTCCTCTCTAAATTGGTAATAGGGGTTGAAGTCAACAAAACCGTTAGAGGCATAAAGCTACTGAAACCAGTTCAGAGTCCCTGTGGAAAAGACAGAATTCATGTCAGAAACCTGATACAACGCTCCTTCCATTTACAAATCTGACCAACCTCTAAGGTCCTCAACAGAGTCCTAGTCAGAGCAGTAACTGCAGGAGTAGATTCTTCGATCTTCTAGTTTCTAATCTATATATCTGATAGTGCAGCTTCGCTTCAACTCTCCAAACTCCAAGCCCACATCTGTGTCCTCCCTGTATTGTTTAGACATGATCTGTTGATTCATCTCCTGAGCCTTTATTGCCTCTTCAGTTCTGAGGAAACAACTCCATTTAAAGTACTGCCCTTCAGCTTAGTATTAGTGCTGACAGTGTGTCACCCAGTGTGGATAGTTCATCACACTACCTTTTCAGATCAATCAAAACATCATGCCATTTTTATATAATTGATAACAGAACTGCTTACTAAGCCATTTCTAACTCAATCTAGTACTAGCAGGTACTACAGCAACTCTATGGAAACTATCAGCAGTTATATATATATATATATATGGTGCCAAAATCAATATATATGACATCATGGCATCAAATTCAGCAGAAATGAAAGGTGAGCGACAAGACTGCAATACTTAGAAACAAATTTGAGCCTTTATTGGAATGTTGCAAGGCATTAAATACACAAATCCCATTGTTTTAATAATTTGGTATTTAATAATAAAAAAAAGTTCTAGTCTAACAATACTGGTCTGACAGTCGTTCTTTTTCAATTTCATCTGTTCTCTCGCTTTTCTTTCACTGCATCATAAGAGGTGGAAATCCGACATGGTCCAACGTGAAAGATGTGAATTAAGGTATGAAGAATTAAAGGGTGAACAGCCATGACACATGTAGGGAATAATAGGAGAAACGTTGTTTTGTTTTTTCAAACTTAAGAAAATACTGCGTATCAAAGCTGCATCGTGGGTTAAAACAGTCACTTGCTGAAACTGGTATGCATCAATTATTTTTTTTACCCCTGATTTCCCAAGTTTTACATATAAAAAACTTTTGTATGAAATATAAACAAGCTCTTGCCGTGATACACAGAGAGAAGTGCATTTGAAGCAGAAAAAAAGAAAGAAAAAAGGAGACAATAATATGTTCTAAACTTGTCAATGATCACATGATCTTAAGAGTCATCGGATATTGCCTGGACTCATGTTCTATAAACATAAATAATATGCTCTGATGTCATGTTATTATCACCAATGTTATTGTCATCATCCTAAGACCTCCACCAACATCATCTTTATAATCATCATCATCATCATTATTTTCACCATCACCGTTTAGCTCGCTGTATGTTGCTCAACAGATCCGGAAATGTTCTTAAAATTGTTTTGGTTTACAAACCTTTTTTTTTTTTTTTTTTTCTTCCTCATTTTGGAAAGCAAAACAAAAAACAAAACAAAAAAGGAACATTCACAATAAATTTTCCAGCCGGTCTGTGTTTGGTCTGGTCTCTTTTTTCCTTTTTTTAATTTTATTTATTTATTTTTTTAATATTCTGCATCGCCCTCTCGTCCCTTACATCCACAGTTGAATGAGCAATCAAAAAGCACAAACGCACCACTGTCCCTGACATCCCAAGCCTGTCTGTTACACAACCTAACCGACCCCTCCCTGCCCCCGCCCCGCCCCGCATTGTTAGACGCCGGGGGGTCCAGAGTTAAGACATGACTCCAAACACAGGGTTGTGGCGACAGATGCTTGGCCCGATCTCTTCGTAGTCCTTTTTGGTGTGGCAAACCTGGTAGAACTCAGGCTGTAGGGAAAGAGGTCGACCATGAGGTGAAAACAAGAACACAAGAAAAGGCGTTCAAGTTGCATCTATAGAGCCAAGCACATCTCTTGCATTGCTTTCCTAAGATTAAAATCCTTTACAGGACCTTGGTTGCATGTCCTTATTACAAACGTATCCACTTCCCTTCAATGAGAACAACACAAATAATTTGATCATTTTGACGTAACAAGTGAGGCCTTCAATGTCACACGAGATGAAAGTTATTATGGTGGCAAAGAAAAATCTTCCGCTCATTGTTGCACTTTTTTTTTTGTTTTCTACTTTAGTTCCTTCCTTCAAGATTACTACACACAGAACTACTACAGGCTTGTGTAGTATAGTGAGTGCTTGTTTGCGATACTTACAGTTGATGCTAACATTGATCCACCGAACCACACAGCGTATCTCTGCATATGATGAGTGATAACTTGGACATCAATTGGTTTGGGCTGAGGAGGCAAAGCGGTGATGAGAGGTTTTAGAGGAGCAGTTACACAGGAAGCACCTTTAAATAACAGAAACGACTCAAGGGATGGGGGCGACATAGGAAGGAATGACATGGAAGAGACTGTTTCTGGAAGTAACTTAAGGTGTGTCAATCAGAACAACATGATGAAATAAAAGATCTTTCATAGTAAACGTCAATATACAGATCATATATACAGTACAAGTCTGAACGAGCAATGCTAGTACATGTGTCAATTTTGTAAAACCATCACAGCTCGTCACAGCTGGAGACAAATAATGTGTTGGTTTTCTCTCCAGTGCAGTTACAACTGAACGTCTTTATCTGTTGCCTCTGCCTTCCACAAACAAGGAAATTAGATTTTAAAGATTTAACAGTTAGTATGATAGAAAGCTACTGATGTCTCCGGGGATGATGATTGTCTCCGTGTGGGTGAGTGATGTTTTCTGCCCTACAAAAAGGCAAAATAACTTGCTATCCAGGCTAGCAGTGAAGCTAGCTTTCTCTCACATCTGCAGTCCCTGCTTGCATCAGTAGGCAGCAGTAACTGTTTTAAAAGGTCATACATCATGGCTAGAGTTTCATTTCAGGATTGACATTTCATATCAACAATAATTATACCACTGGATCCTACTACACTACCATCCACCTCTGCAACAATACTTCCTGATTGTTCAAGAGCTTGTCCTGATTTTTGTTCTCAGGTCCACTACTCTGCACATACTGCAATTATTGTGCTTGGGCTTTGTGGTGGTTTTTTTTGCGTATGCACGGTCTGTACTCCCACCTTGAGCTTGCCCCCGCTCAGCTCCTCGCTCGTCTTCAGCCGGGCGTCCACTGTCCTCTTGAGGTCTCTCTGCATACGGCGCCCAAAGTCCCTGAACATGGTGGAGCCTCCTGAGAGAACGATGTTCTGTGGAAGAGACGGCGGTCGGGATTACAAGTCTGTAGGACATGAAGTGGTTCATGCCAGCGATTGGCCACTGGCAGCCGGCCGGCCACATGCAACACCTCCAGGTATAATCACATCAGATCCTCTTAAATGGTGATCACGGCATATTTTTCATTTCATTGTTTCATTTCATTATTTTTCTTTCATTTACTATTTGAATTGAACAAGACATTTAAACCTTTGTGTCCTAAAAAAAAGGGCCTGAATCTGAAAGTCTCACATAATTTCTTATATTTCTATATTTTTAAGTGCTCTTACTGTAAATATTGTGTTGTTTTTTATATAGAGCTCTTACTGCAATACTGTAAACATTGTGTTGTTTTTTTTATTGTAAATAGTGTGAACTTGTTGCCCTTTGCACATTTCTGTTGAGCACTGCCACTTTTTCATTTCACTGCACACCCCGTGTATGTATGTGACAAATAAACTTCTTGAATATTGAATCTTGAATCACCGGTTGATCACAACTATATAAATGCGTACCTCTTTGTAATGAGGTACGGTGAGAACGGTGGAGGTCAACTCACCTTGTAGAGAGGACGTCTGACATCGATGGGGCAGTTCTGGATGACCTCGTCCACAACCTCAGAAATGGGCTGGGTGAAATCCGGGTTGGCAAACTGGCATGGCAAGTAAAGCAAAAGAAAACGTGTCACTCTGTGGCGTTCATGTGCTGCTGCAGTAGTAACACGATTATTGTAATAAGACTTTATTGATGCCCGTGGGGGAAAACGGGTAAATCAATATTTAATCCATGCTTAAAAATTCTTGAGCAAATTTATGCTGCTCTGTAAAATAACCCAGGAGCTCTCAGAGATATCAGAGACGCCGTTTATCAAAGTGGCGGTGACGTGAGCGGGCGACACCCGCCGGGAGGGTTCCCCGACTCAACGCGCACGGCGTAAACCGACCTCTGGGTGGAAGAAGATCTCGGGCCCCAGGAAGCGCTCATAGCCGACGTCGATGGTGAACTCCTTCTTGTTGATGGCGTTGATGCCGGTGTACTGCTTGATCCACTTGGAGCCGTCCGTGTCGTACTTGCTGAACTCTTTGACGAGGTCTGGACACACGTAGCTGAACCGCTCCTGATTGGGCGAGAGCAAATTGTTCATTACACAACCAATCGCTTCAGCAAAGCAATCTGGTTGGTCAAAAAGAAAAAAAGCTGTGTGGTAACCAGGGAACAAGTTGGCAATCTTTATTTGTTTTTCTCCTCCTCTTGTTTCTTTTCTTATGCATGTGTTTTTGGAGAAAACCGTTCAGACAACACACTATAACACCATGGAAGGGAGTTATGGCTACTCTGGTGGTGCCAATGGTACCTAGTTGCATTAACGCCATGCAATCACAGCACAGAGCACCTTCCTTGGTTTCACTGCTATAACAGCAGAACATATATTTTAGAAGAGATGCTATAGGTTTGATTTGCAGGACCGTACTACAAGCCACACAGCAGTGCAGTTAATATTTCCCCCCCCCCAACACATTTTGCAATGCTCCACAATGCACATCCCCCCTCAGTGACAAGTGCAAAGTATTTCGGGTTCACTGTATTTCTAGTCTGTGCGTCTCGGGGTAATGAAAAATGGTCCTTGACATCAAGAACACTACAAAGACTTGGATTAACAAGCTGTTTAATAAACATGGAGGAAGTGTGGAGAGGCGAGGTGAATCACAATTCATTGTGGTGATTAAAAAAAGGGAGCAATTAAAAAGGAAGGCCTGGTGACAACGTAATTAACATTGAAGTCATGCCAGTTTGTGAACAGGGAAATGGAAACTGAAAATAAAAACTGCTCATCTTTCTTTGAGTCAGTGGTTCGTGGTTTGTAGGAATGCATATTGTCACGTCCTGCAAAAAAACCCCTCAATATTTCAGGAACTAAAGAAAAATCTTCCCTGATGACGCCTATTCATTTTGCCATTTTGAAATGCATCTGCTAGAGTTTGGTTTGATCCCAGGATTGGAGATGGCGTCAATTGTCAGAAACAAAACAAAAGCAGCAGAATTGGAGAGACAAGAATTGTGTGGGACACCTGCTGCATTTAACTGGTGGACCAATGGTGCCACCTAGTGTCCTCATGGGGAAAAAACAGGATTGAGGGTTTCATTTAATAATTCAGACCGAAACTCATCATTGTTACCACGAATGCCTCTTTTTTTCTAACACACTTAGAAAATTCTTCCAATGCATTCACCCCAATAACAGACTCGCAGAATCAGAATTACTCCAATTGGCAAGTACAATAAATGTACCACTTACAGAGCTGCTAACAACTACCGCTCATCCTCTTTGTAAACATCATCATTTTTTCCTCTACATGGCCTGGGGGTGAGGCTGCCCTCAGGCACCGGTGAGGAAGAGTAGTATGGAGTAAACAGTGTAACCACATCCAGTCAGTGCTAGGGGAAGTATGTATGTGTGTAATGTAAAACAAAGTAACTTGTGTAAATTTATCTACACTTATGGCCTTTATCAATTAGTATGATTTGGATTTGGATGCTTACAATGTTATAGATGTGTAATCAGTCTTAATTCACACCAGTAATGACATAGGAAAATTACAAAAGTGATTCCAGCCACCATCAGCCACCTCTTCTTAGCAGAAGAGGTGGCTCATGGGAAATGTAGCCGGGTGACCTACCTTGACTGCCTTGGCCGTCTCCAGCGACTGCTCCGGCGGGATGCCCACCTCCCGCTCCCTCAGGAGCTGCTGGGTGAAGTAGGTGATGTCGCGTCCTGCGATGGGAATGTGCTTTATACAGCTGCCGATAACGTAGCCCTCGGCCTGAGAGACGGAAAGCAAGAGGAGAAAAATGATGTCACAGCACAAAAACAGCAGAGTGCAAGATGAGTGGCAGTGGCCAGTGAGTTTGTTAGTTAGTTTATGTTATTATTTCTGGCGTCCAAGTGCTGCGAGGCCTTCTCCATATTCCCCGTGTTGTGTTTGGCCCGTTCTGTGTATGTTCAGCAGTGGCCACAGACATGCTGAGTCAGTCGCCCAACCACAAAATGTATTCTGCAAGCACATTTCCTAGCCGGGTCAGTCCTTCCAACCTCTAAAACACCGTGGCCTACTTTTGAAGTTCCACATTGTCCTGACACTGAGCAAGAAGACAGGTGGGGGTAATAAAAAGCTATTTGTAAAGCACTCGTCACAGCAGGGGTCCGAGGTGCTTTACAGACAAACAATAATAAATGTCAATAGGATACACAATAAAAATGACACATTTAAAGAAGCATACAACAAGAGAAATAGGTAAAACAACAAATAGTTTTAAAACGGGGATGCACCAATCAGGCTTTTTGGGCCCACTGAGCCGATCACCAGTCCAATCACTGATTGCTATGAAGCATTTTGCCCAGATTTTCTACTTAAAACCGCAGCTCAGGTCAAAGTCCACAGCAAGCATCAACAGTAAACCATCAACAGTAAACCACCAGTATAACAGATTGTTCTTACGCCTAGCCATGAGTAAACAAATAAAGGTTATTACTGTGTGTGTTTGAGGACTGAGGTGCTTCCTCGTCTCTTACTGGCAGTAGCGTATGAAAAGTTTTCCACTGAGGCAGCACCGGTGCTGCCTGCTGTCCAAACACTCAACTGTGGACTAAGACATTCATAATGCAACCTCACAATGTGTGTGAGCTGTCAATGTTTACCATCAGTTGAGAATGAAAACAATAACCACCGATTCAAAACGCCCAGAAAGGAGTGGACCGAATGAAGTCTCTCCCAGCTAATCACAACAGGATGGACACGTTCTGTTAGTAAATAAAAACCTTCTTCAATTACTGTCATGGCACAAGTAACACATGGAATGGATGAAACAGTGATTGGTTGTTCACTGATGTCCTCTTTACAACATTTAATGGGTTTTTTTGTGGCTGATTGATCAGTGCATCCCTAATTTTAAAAAAGTGGCGCAAATGTGTTATGTCGTAAATTAATCGTTTAAAACAGGGGTTCCCAACCCCCGGGCTGCAGACCTGGTACCAGGCCTGTGAAGCGTCTGCTGCTGGTCCGTGGCTTGACTACTTAAAATAAATAAATAAATAAATAAATAAATAATAATAATAATTTGATTTAAATGTGGCAAGGCAAACAGGCAAAACAAGCCCAGGGATCTCACTGACAGCTGATGTCAGTAAGTCATCATTTTTACAAATAGTCTGTAATAACAGGCTAACTATACATTTAATATACATTTTGAAAATGATAGGCTGATTGTGTACAGATGTGCATATTAATGTGGTGTAACGTTAAAGGGTAAACGGTGATTTCTGATTACAGTAAAAGCGCTCTATGTCCTGATCGACATATTTCTTATCAAATAATATACATTTTCTAAAATTAGCCTTCTGTTGCCACCTGCTGGCGCATATAGCTATATATGCTAGTCAATCTAAATGTTGATATTGTCAACCATACATTAAAAATTCTCAATAATTGACTCCTCCGGTCCACCAAAAATTTGTAATTATATGCGCCGGTCCGTAGTACAAAAAAGGGTTTAAAATATGACAGATTTTGTGTGACTGTTTCTCCGGCAGGGTGAGGACCCTTATAACAAATGCCCAATCACCCTTTTTAGCCTGAACCTCTGAATGGCCAGGAGGGCCCTAACTTAAAAGTTCATAGTTTTTTTTCACCTTTCCAAAATTTGGTACGGTGCTAAACTCTTGAGCTATCACCAAAAGGACGCTTGTTCTTTAAGGACTAAAACTGCCCGAGTGTCTGGGAGCATGAGTAATTGGATGAGTGGAGTCTGCTGGCGAGAGAGAGAGAGCCTGTCGGTAAACTCACCACGGGGATGACGTGGGTGACACCGTCGCCGCTGTCAATGACGGTGCCTGTCAGTGTCCTCTCTCCCACCTGTCTGGACGTCCAGGAGGCTGCCAGAGCCAGCACAGCCTGAGGGGGGAGGGTGACACACACACACACACACACACACACACACACACACACACACACACACACACACACACACACACACACACACACACACACACACACACACACACACACACACACACACACACACACACACACACACACACACACACACACACACACACACACACACACACACACACACACACACACACACACGAGTATTGGTCAGATTAGCTAGAAGTAAATTCTTAGATGACACATTTAAAACCGGCCTATCAGAACGCAGCGGAGGACAACAGAGTTTTTTCAGGGTCATGCACAACGTGGACGAAATGTCCCAGTTTACAAGAACCAACCTGCACTGCGATGTACAGTCCCGGCACATTGAAGGACTCAAACATGATCTCAGCCGTGTACTCTCGGTTTTCTGGTGTGTTCAGCGGGGGCTCTGTCTGCAAGGAGGGAACACAACACACACACACACACATTCAGACTTAACGGTTAGGTCTGCTTAACATCCAGAATAAAAGGTTTTTGCCTCTCATTTAAAAAGAGAGTGAGCTTTAAATTAAACCTATAAATCTGCTCGTCTCCTTACTGAGTGCTTCCCACAGTACCGGATTCTGTACTCAACACAGCATGGAAAATGGGTAGGATGACATATTTCTATGAAAAATGCATGTAGATTATTTTATGTGGTAAAAAGTATTCTTAGCCATTGTACGTTCATTTCAGACACTGCCTGGGGCGGGGGAGGAAGAAGCAGGCCACTGAGCATGTCCATCAAGAACCAGGAAGTGAGCTATGGGAAGTGGACTGGCCACACTTTCCATGACGCTTACCAGGAGGAAGTAGTGGTCCTCAGGCTCCGCCCTCAGGTACTTGAAGATGACCTGCTCCATGAAGCGCTCCATCAGGTCCCAGTCCTCCACAATACCATGACGGATTGGCCACTGTTGGTGGAAAGGGGTCAAAAGGACACCATCAGAACACACATGGGATATCAGAGCAAATAAGACAGCAGATATGTTGTACAATGTGGGTGTAGAGGAAAACTTGGTAGTGAGGCACTTTTGTTCTCCATTATAGTCAATGTTTCTCCTGCGTATTATGCTGCACGTTTTCAGCTCTACTTGTGTCTTCTCCTAGGTGCATGAGCTCCAGCTCTGACGTCATCTTGTGGAGAGTTTCTGAAAGGATTCAACCTCAACTTTCTGTGTGCTTTAAAAAGTTTTCAACGCCACTCAAAAAACACAACTTCTTTGGCAATGTTACCACGGAGGTTTGGTGACGGGACGTTTGGGAATTACGATCATCACTAACAGAACAGACTATTGTGCAATGTCATTTCTGTCAGCTTCAACAAGCAGCGCATGTATAAAATGAAGTTTTTTAAAGAAAGAGAGAGCAAAAGAATACTGAACAAAGCTTTGGGGGAACGATGGGAGGGAAATTAGCCATCTCACTCAGTCCGTTAATAAATAATGACATCTGACAAAGCGTCCAGCAGCACAGGCCAGGTTCCTTTCTGCATGCAGGTAATGCACTGCAACAACAACAACATTTGTTATGCCAGACGCAGCGGGAAGAGTAGAATCCCATCAGCCAACACCTCTTGGGAATGGAGGTAGTTCAATAGAGTGAAATGTATTGAAGCATCTGCTCCAGTCTTGCTTATTCACTCGTTCTCCCTCGGGGATGGAGTTTGTTTGGGAGGACGAAAGGTTCAGAACAGTGAAATGTAGTCACACCAAAGATCCTTCCAGGTATGAAGTGACTGTCAGAAAGTTTCCAGTGGTTATCGAAACTTTCTCGTCTGTGTGACAAACCCTACCCACCTGGTACTCTGTGCAGATTAAAAATAAGGTAGGCCAGTCAGTTCAATTCTCTGGGGTATTGATCAAAAATGTTGTCAATCAGTGTTCATTAAGGAGGGAGATATGACTATGATAAATATAAGTGGTCATTTTATCCTATTTCCATGTTTTATTCACAATGCAGAGAATTGTGGAAGATCTCACTTCATTTCCCACACCAGAATTTTGACTTGAAACCATTTGAAAACCATCACGCAATGAGTTACCACACTTGACTTGGACCAGAACTTTATAATTGTTTTGCCAGTAGTTTTTCCAAAAGTGAGTCAGGCTCTGGTACCTTTGTGGCGTATGTGGGCTTGTCTATTGCCTCATCTCCGATGTAGAAATCCAAGTCGTCCACCCCCTTCATCATCCTCCGCTGGGCCTGGTCCCCGACCTTGGCAGACTCTTTGATGGCAATACCTGACAAGGAAAGTAGAACAGCATGTTCTGTCAATGGAGAGCTTAACTAGTATTACACTATAACTAGCTATAACTTTGGTAAAAAAAAAATTACAATGCTCAAGATTTACTAAAAGGTTTTTTAAATGATGGTTCAACTGTAAATGAAACAGACTCATGTTTTTAGCCTCTCGATGGTAGCATTCTTTATGTTTTTAACCAGCAGGGCTAAGCTAAGCTAACGTTTCACCTTGCCTTCCTATCCATCTGCTGACTGACTTGTAATTTATCCTGTAATTTAGACCTGATGACTTTTGCCTGTAATAACTATCATTTATGATCTAGTTTGCTTTTATTATGCTCGTGAGAACTTGTTCAGCCTATGGCCACTCAGGCAAAGGAAACTAACATGTTTTCTTTTTGATAAGGATGTTATCATGGATGCAAATGAAAAAGAGAAAAAGTGTTGCTGGCTTGCTTGGCTGACGTGAGGAGAGTTCAACGCACGGTTAAATACTTACATGATGGAACGATGAACTGTGGCTCTGTGTTCCCTGCATACCCCAGCTTAGTGTAACTGCAAGAGAAAAGTAGTAGCACATTTCAAGAAGCTGCGTGGTCTGGCTGGCCAGACAACGCCAAGCATCCGCTGGGTTACTGCCGTTGCATTTGTATGCATGAAAGTTTACTTCTGTCAAGAATATATTTGGCTGCTATCTCCTATGCTATCGTTGAGATCAATACCGTCACTGTCTTTCAGCGGCTTGGTCGGGTGCCAAAAGCAGCAGCAGCTCTGCCGTTTGCTAATGGGAGGCCATTCAAAAGGACCATTCATGTCACATTGGGAAACTGAGGACTATTCATATTTCTCAGAATAAAAAAAATCACTTCTGTATAATCTGAGCCTCCTTAATATAGACTAGCCCTGACCTCAGTACTGCCTGTGTTCTTTATTGGTCAATTTTCTGTGTGATGACAATTCAGAGCAAGGCCTAAACGAAAGAGAAAAGCACATGAAAAACACTAATGAAAAGCTCCTAAGAATCGGGTGTGCCAACACAACAGCAACATTTGCCACTTTTTGATTGGCACCAATTAAAATAAAGCTAAATTTAGCGTTCCACCCCGTCATGCTTAGACAACAGTGACTGAACGACACGGAGCTTATCCATTCAATTTAGCCACCACAGACGCTGGGAGCATACTTTCAGTGTTAGCATCAAAGACTTGGGATTTTACAGCCTCTTCCATGTCTCTATGAATGGTGTTTTGCTGGGCACATGCTAACCAGATGTAAAGCTTGGCCCAGACAGGACTCCCATGCTTCCTGCACAGAGCCCAGGGGACTGATAGAGGACGCTGCAGAGGACTGCCAAAGCACTGTGGGCATAATAGGCTACATCCTGGTCATAATAGTGGCTCCTTTGAATCTGGGTTTATAAAAAAAAAAAAAAAGCATGAAGGGACATATCAGCAGTCTTTAAAAGATCTGATCTGGGAATGTTATGAACACCCTGAGGTCTCAGAAATATCAACCCAACGCAAATGCATGAAAGGAAATGATAGTTTGTCTGCCTTTCACACACAGAAAGTGTTTTAAATGAGATTGTAATGATTTGAACATTTAGCATAGAACACCATGCATAATATGTGTGTTCAAGTATTTTTTAGAAACGCGTGGATGATGGATTGACTTGTGTAGAGAATATGGCTTTACTTACTTTGCAGGGTAAATATTTACAGTCCTGCACAAACCCTGAGAATGACCAGTGTGAGTCGCTTTCAATAAGGATATCACATCTGGATTAACAGGCCTACAATATACAAACAATAAGACATCATAGACTATAATCTAACTTAATAACTGGGTTTGACCTACATATTGCTTTATATACTGATATTAGCCTTTCATTAAAAATCAGACATTGGGCAGTCAGTGTTGTCCACCTCTGATAGATGTACATGATTACATATTTATTGTATAATTGATCAATACTACACCGGTTGTCAATTCCTGTGCAACATATATATTATTGATATTGTTATGGTTATTATTATCCTGAATATTATCATTATAATGGGTTTCAATGGACAGTTTTTGTGAAATGATGGTTCAGAGGAGGAATTTGGGGGAAACGCTGAACGCTTTTACTGAATTTGTTGGCATGAAAATGCTCAAATTTAAATATATTGGCAGTGGCCAAAAAATATCAGTTATCTGCAAAAATATTAGTATTGCTATCGACCTTTAAAAACCCATATCAGTCGAGCCATACTTAATAACAGAGGACAATGTCATTACAATAACAACAAGTACCCGGCGAGTGTAGCAGTTGTACTGAACGTCAAAACACAATGCTTCATTCCACAGAACAGTCCTAGCTTGTCTGGAGCAGCCGCCTGCCTCGACAAGCCTACCGCACCACCCTAACAGTGGACATCACCTGCACCGGAGAGTTGGAGCTGCACACCACAGCCAGCCAAACCATCAACAAAACATTGGCTGGCTACTTGGTTGCAGAATGAATCCCCATTCGGTGAATGATAATAGCCTGCAGCCTATAACTTTATCCCATGACTTATAATTTAGATCCACGCTGAGACTGATTACCGACTGTAGCCTTGAGGTATGAAATTTCAACTGCTTGCCTAGGACAGATAAAGAATGACTCCACCCCAGCTCTTTGGTTGGCCAACACTTAGCTGCAACACCTGAACTTGTGCTTTCTACATCATAATCTGTTGTGCAGATTCATCACCAAATCTGGAAGTAGATGCTGTTCTTAGTTCTATTCCAATAATAGACCACTTGTAATGAGGAAAGAGAGGAAGTGGTGTTGTCACATTTTGGCCATCGTGAGGATGACTCATAGACTTGAGCTGTGTGAGATGTTCAGTTTCTGGCCACAGCTGTTTGACCTTCTCAGCACGTCAGAACATCTGCAGCTGGTCTGTACTCTCCGGCCAAGCTGCAAAAGCTGGAACTAGTCCCAACCTTAACCCTGACCTTAACCTAAATGGAGATCTTATGCCGACCCACAGTAGATACAAATAACTCTTGTGGTCATCAGTATTGGAAGACGCAGTGATTCATGACTTCAGGGCCAGAAAGTAAAAACCATCTGCTCCAGAAAGAAGCTAGCAGAAGCTAACCTAATTCTCGGCTGCACTTT
Organism: Hoplostethus mediterraneus; assembly: GCA_034670385.1. Lineage (NCBI taxonomy): Eukaryota > Metazoa > Chordata > Actinopteri > Trachichthyiformes > Trachichthyidae > Hoplostethus > Hoplostethus mediterraneus. The sequence continues at coordinate 5,364,069 of JAXDDW010000014.1, forward strand.
CCTTTGCTCTCTCTCCCAGTGCAGACCAGAGGCACTAGACTAGTTAATAGCCTGGAGGGAGGAGGAGGGTAAGTGGAGAGGTATGCAATGTGAGGAGTGAAGAGTTCAAGTCTCTACATGCAAGCAATGCAAACCATTTTTAGCCCCCCAAACCAAACTGAGCATTACTATCATGCCTAAGTATTGTTACTAGGCCAAGTCTATATGTTGGTTAAAAGAAACCCGTCCCTCTTTGCCAGAGCAATAGCTGATTCATTCATAGAAAATGGTACCGGTCATAATGAAAACACATCTACAAATGTCTTACATGCTTTAGTCCCTCGTTTCGAGAAAGAAAACTAAGGCATCCCCACAGTATGAAGAAGTCAAAATCTAAATGGTGTCAGGAAACAGGAAAGGCAAGTATGCACAGCGGATCATTGCAAACTGTGCCGCAGCACGAGCTAGGTCACATCTTGCTGAGTAACGTTATCATTTTGTCATTTCAACGTCCATTTGCTCTCAAGGTAAACGCTGATTATGTCATTACAGTTGTGGCAAATTAGCTAGGTGAAGAATCGGCCGCCCCAGCAAGAGCAGAAATTAGAGAACTTAATCAAAAAAACATGCTCGGATGCCGAGAAACGACCATATATGGTCTAAAAAGCGTGAATGAGGAAGTGTCGACTGTGTAGGAAGTCGCTGTGCGCCTGCTCAAATCCAGAGTACGGTGCAAAAGGGATTTATGAATTGCAATACCTAAAGTCACAATTCTCTCTGCGAGGTATAGATTGGTGCAGAAAATCTGATTTAAAAATATGTTATGTCACAAAAAAACGATAACAGTTTGCTAACTCCAAATGAATGAGACGAATTAGAAAACCTTCATAAACCAGGTCGATCTTGCCACAGCATAGGTTCTTGCAATGAAATCCTCTCGACAGGAAGAAAACAATTTCTGATGATGAAAGCAGACGGCTAGCCAGCTAATAATGTAGCTACCTAGCTAGATAACGAATAACAAAACAAAATAAACAACGACCGTACACTCCGGACAAACCGAAATAATCTGACTGGGGTTATCTCGCAATGAATGGGCGGAAAATATATGTAGCTGATCGTTAGCATGCTAGCCTTGCTAACTAGCTAGCTGTCTGAGTACACACACACACCCAGTCGCTGCTGCTGCTGCTGACACTGACAGTCCTTAACATTACGAATCTACTCCGTGACAACCAAAAAAACCTCTGTGCTTTCTGCATGGCGGTCTGGTTTGAACGTCTTACCCTGTACCGCAGTCGACAACACACGCCGGTAACCGTCCTGCCATCTCTCCTCGGCTTTCTGGTAATCACAAATGTTTGATTTTTTGATGGATAACAGACTGTGTCGGCTGGACGATCTGGCAAGCCGTCCACAGGCGGAACCCTGAACCCGCACAGTGCCGTTTCCACTTCCGCACTCGGCTTCAGGCAGGCAGGGAGAGGCAAGATGGCGGACACCGGGTAGCGACGCAGGCAGGGCTCTTCAGCTGTCAATCACAGAGGCCTTGACAACAGACAGAGGGCAGACTGGCACATCACTGATTTATCCTATATACAGACACATTCTGTTCATTTAATCTCAACGGTCTTTATTGTTTTTTAAATTATATTATTATTAAGTCTTCCCCGCAGTAATAATAATACTATTTAATAATAATAATTTCTTCATATGCTCATATTTTTCACATTTGTTATATATTGCATATATCTTAATATATCTATACTTTTTTACCTATTTGATACTGCATGACTACTTTTTTTTTCCTTTTCTTTTTTTTTTTTTTTACATATTTTCATAGCATACATTTTTAAATTAATTTATCTTTGAATACACTCCACTTATTTTGCACAATCCCATTATTCTGTAATTCATGTTTACATTATTTTCATAATTTCGTACTTTTCATTAATGAATTTCTACTTCATGTGTTCTTGACACATTGCAGTTTTCGGTTGCATTACCCCCCATTAGCTATATTCTATTTTGTATTCAACTTTTCTGTATCCTATTACTGTTTCGCTGCTGCTGGAGGGGGAATCAGGAAGGAAGAGAATGCCTTTAGAGAATGCCATTAAGGCTGGGTCATCCAGGTTTAAGCAGTACTCTTCTCTTGATTAATAAGCGTAGTGATGGAAGGTGTGATGATTGCGGTGAGGAAGATACAGTAAATCATTGTATATCTAAATGCAACAGAGAAAAAGAGAGAAAAAAAGCTATTAAATGTAAGATTTTTTTTACAGCCCCATAGCACAAACTTGCCATAATTTGATGATCAGTACCAATGACTCAACGATTACTTCGCTAAATGCTGAGATTTCTGGCCTGTACTCTGTTTTGACTCCCCATCCATTTTAAACTACTCAATGATGGAGGAGGGTGCTCTGACCAGGCGACCTGCGTCTACTCTCGCTATCAAGCCAAAAAAGTTGTGTGTGGTTTTGTTTTTGCATCGTCATGGACTCGTCTGGGAGTCTATGTGTGATAAAGAAACTTTACAAAGTCAGTATGGTACGTGACCATTGAAAATTAACTAGGAAAAAATATTTTTGGGGGGGCAGGGCTGCAGTACCGCGACTGAACGCTTGGTTTCCGCGTTCGAACGTCACGTGCCCTCCTGGGTTTATCAGTGTTGTTGCAATACACCCTGGTCGCCATTAGAGGTCATAGATCGCCATAGATTACTTAATGCCTGTTTAAGATCTAGTCTGCCAGAGGTGGGTGAAAAAACTTGATGTAAACATGATTCTGAAACTATCACCAGCAGATAAATGTATTAAACGTCTGTTAGAGCATTTAAGAACAGGCCTAACTTTGAGTTTTTCACTTAGACGTTGTAAATCCCCAGTCCGACTCCACATCGATGGGTGGCGGTAATACGCCCTTTAATTTGTTTCCCAATCTACCAAGAAATAGCAGAAGAAGAAGAAGACCAAGCAGGAAACGTAATCCAGAGAACAAATCCTAGCGATCAACCGCTGAACTAACAAACAAAACGATGTTTTGACGCGTAACCTAACCTTACTCTTACTATGACACATTTCCGTGGCCAGATACGCGGGCCGCACTGGGGCCCTATGATGGACAACATGCTGATAGACTTCTGGAGCAAACACGAATGTCTTTTTAATTCCTCGTCCCAGTCTTACTACGACAAGGACTTGAAGACGAAGCTGTGGTCATCGTTCGCGTCGTCCATTAGAAAGCCCGGTAAGGAGCCCGCTTGGTAGAGGAATGGTAAGATGGAAAAGCTCGAAACACATCTGCCAACAACACGTTATGGATCACTACTGGGCACCACACGTTACAGTCCTGGGGTGTAATAGAGCTAGCTACTTGTAAGTTTACTAAACTTTCTATTTGTGGAGTAGAGTTCACCCACTTTTCAGTCTGTAATGAGGTAAATTGACAGTATATTTGTATTGATCACTGACTGAAGGGTATAGATTACCCACTACATCACTGCTGTTAACTCATCTCTTGCATGTTTTACCAGTGCACAATTTAACCAGGGCACTACTTTTCCACATGTTCCCCTCAGTATGTGATGTTGAGCGAAGGTCAAGATCTCTTCGTACTCAGTATGGCCGGGTGCTGTGGAATCCGGACAGGGTCAGCACCTTCCAGCAAAGGATGCTGAAGGAGAAACTTGATTTCTTGAGGCCTTACATAGTTCGCAGGAGAACTGATGCATCTCTGGTAAGTTGTCAAGCTAATGTGTGTGTATGTGTGTGGACTGTTTGTGTCGAAACCAAAACAAGGAATCGATTGCATGGTGCAGCTTCTATTTTCTCTTGCTTATTCTTCTGCAGGAAGAGAAGTATGACGATAAGGAAGAGGACGATGAAGAGCTGGAGACAGAAGGCAGTATTGACCAGGATACGGGGAGCATCTTGGGCAGCCCACTAGACACCGATATGTCTGGTCCAGATCCCACTTACGAGCCCCCGTCTGCTGCCTCCACTCCACATCCTGCTACCCTGCACTGTCCACCGTCACAACCTCAGATAACAGAGGTCATGTCTTTGAGTTGTGACAGTCAGAATGATGAGAGTCCTCCTGATCTACCCGATCGAACGGCAGCCGTACCACTAGTACCTAACAAACACAATCTACTAAACCAGTTTGCAGACGTGATGTTGGCAGATATGCGGCAAATTAAAGATCCTATGGTGCTCATGAGACTTCGCCGCGATATCACTGACCTGGTGTTCAAAGCAGTGGAAGACGACATGCAAAGACGATGTGGCCGACCATGGTCCATCCCCACACTGGGTGAGAGTGCACGTTTACACAACTGCACTAGGCCCCACAAAGGGGCATTGCCACAGATGAACCTTTCTTGGAAGCAGAGATACTTGAAGAGAAGAAACAAAGGCTCCCAGCTTGGAAGGAGGAAGCAGAGACGGGAAGAGATGCAACACATGAGGAGGCTGTCCAGGAGTCAAGGGATGCAGCTTGTCAGACAAGGGGAAGAGCTGGGGAGAATGAGCGGAGCCACTCAGACTGTGATTCAGCCGTCCGAGGTCAAAACAGAGACAGAAACACACATGGTTAAGATCGAGGAGGAGCCACTTCCAGTGAATTGAAATGTTAGATACCCGGTTCCCACTGTTTCCTAGATCTGGAAAAGTTGCAAGAAATGTATATCCAAAATGTTTTGGAAATTTAAATTTGTACACAAGTCTTTTCTTTTAGCTGGTCAAGTTCTTCATTCCCGGTTCACCTGCTGGTAATTTCTTTTCTTTTTTTTTACCTTTTGAAAGAATAAGAAACCTAATGAGCATTTACCTGATTACTGAGTCTCAAACACAAGATCTGGAAAAATCAGTTATTTAGAAAAATGTTGGTCTTGGAAATTGCACTCTGTCATGGAGAAGTCATGAGAAGTCATGATTTGCAAAGTGACGTTTCTCCCTTTATCTCCATTATATATGTCCATTGACTCCAAAATGACTGAATCTGATTGCCACTTGGTATTGGCTGGTACTATCAGTACATCGCTAGTTCCAGCTGCAGCTGCATGTTGACTAAACCTGGGAAAAGATTACAAGCCAATGAAAAATCCTAAGACTGAAAACTGAAAACAGAAGTCATTCCTTGCACTGTAAAATCCTGTACTTGCGTCCTTTCTTTCACTGAGCAGTTTCTTGTTGTGGCACTTGGCTGACGAGGCCTGGCTGGGGGTGATGGGCATACAGACCCTTACCCTCTTATTACTGTGGAATGACAATGAGGTCAAATTACAGGCTGTCAGCTTTAATTTGAGAGTATTTTCATGTCAAACAGTAAAACAGTTTGTTTTGTACATGCCATATTACCAATCCTGTTCCACTTAAGGGTTTGGCAGCTGTGGTTGCTATGGCTACCAATTGGTTGGTAAATAACTGGTAATTCAAACAGTGGCAGGTTGCTTCCATGCCTTCCCATGTGGAAAGAAATGGCACCAGAAGAACTCACAACATTGAATCAAACGTGGTGTCTTCCACCTCCCGACTGTACCCAGGCTAGTGACTATAATGAGCCTTGGTTAAGGCCAAGGCAGTAGAGCTTGTGTGACCCTAACACAAGGAGAAGGCACTCTGGATATTTGTCTTCCCATCCTTAAACTAAACAAGAAAAGTCATTGTTTATACTCTTGCAAATTTGTTACAAACCTATGTACTTCTGCCCACTGTGTGTGTGTGTGGGGGGGGGGGGTTACTTGAGTAAATGTCCAATAAACAAAGTTGTTTTCTTTTAATCGTGTCTGTAGGCCTCTCTCTGTACTGTACAATATTTAGGAGCAAAATATTGCGAGTATCCGCTACTGACCGGTAGATGGCAGTGTGGCCCTTCTCTCTCGGTGACTCCTGCGTTAAACACCAGCGAACGAAGTTGCCTCTAGTATACAATGCGGAAATGCCTGCCAGTAACTGAGGTAGGTAGCTTCATTTAAATCCAGATGTTGTGTGTTATTGGACCACCGGCTTAGGTCGTTATGGCATCGATGGATCAAACCGACCGCGACTGGAGGAATGAAATAGACCAGAAACTGATAGAGTTCTGGAGAGAGCACGAATGTCTGTTCGACTCATCAAAGGCATGTTACCACAATAAAAAGTTGAAAACTCAGCTGTGGGCTGAATTCGCGTTGTCCATGGGACTGAAGGGTAAGCAACTGCTTCAGTTAAGCCTCGGTGAATTTGTTTTTATTATCAAACAAACTTATTGTCCCCGGATGTTTGATGATAATATTTCTCCATACAACTGAAAGTATTCCATGTATTCTAACTGTTTAAAAAATGTACCCAAATAAAATATTTCCGTTTTATATAGTACATTTTATTGAAGCTTAATATTATTATTTTTTGCCTATTTTGATGATTGATTTGGAATGTAATCAGAGTACTACTATTTCAACTCTCACTGAGGAGATCAGGACAGTGATGATGTCCTACTTCATAGCTTAGATATTTTCTACCTACACAGCAGGGAACTCAACATCTCTCTCATTCACCTCTTAGCATCCGATGTTGAAAGAAGATCCAGGTCTCTGCGCACTCAGTATGGGAGGTTGATAGGACACCCGGAAAAGGTCACGACTAAGAAGAAACGAATGCTGAAGCAGCAACTTAGTTTCCTGAGGCCTTACATTGTCCCGCGGAGAGTTACGGATGCTCAGGTAAGTCCTCATGGAGCGAGACGTGTCTTGTGACAGCAGACTGGAAAAGACGGTGTTCAAACCATCTTTCTTTCTTGTTCACAGGATGAGAACTACGAGGAGGAGGACGGTGATGAAGATGAAGATGAGAGGAGGACGACGAGGAAACTGAAGGCAGTATAGAGACGGGGAGCATTTTTGGCAGCCCACTACACACTGTTGCGTTTGGTCCGGATCCCACTCGCGAGCCCCGGTCTGTTGCCTCGACTCCCAGGGCTGCGACCCCCCACTGCCCCCCGCCACAGCCTCACGTTACAAGGATCATGTCTTTGAGTTGTAACTGTCAGCAGGATGAGAGTCATCCCGAGCAAATGGGAGATGGACCAAAACACGACATACTGAGCCAGTTTGTAAAGGTTATCCTGTCAGATATGCACCAGATTAAAGACGCTATGGTACTCATGAGACTCCGCAGGGATATCACTGACTTGGTGTTCAAAGCGGTGGAAGAGGATGTGCAACGACGACGGGTTTGACCATTTTCTATTGGAAGAGATTCGTGCCCGCAGAGATTGTATAGATTTTATTTTGTCGTGGTCGTATTGAACCATTGGATTAAAAAAATGTTGCCTTTTCAAAATAAATGGAAATAAATTCAGAAATGGAATTTGTAAGGCACAGCTTCACAGTTTGCTCAATTCAGATTGAGCTCTCTGAGACACACAGTGGGACAACCAAACAACATTGAAGAGCATATTGGTTTTCACCAGCTAGTTGAGGTTTTTGTCCTTGTCTCATTTCTGCACTTTCACTAGCTACCTTTCATCAACAAATATCCGCCAAACACTAGAAGCCACATCAGAGATTGTATGTCCAAAATTGACCACAGTGGCTCCTGACAACTAGCAGTAGTAGTAATAGTAGTAGTAGTAGTAGTATTACCATGCTTTCCGGTGACCTCAATTGAGAACTACATTTTGAAATAGTTAAAAGCTAAATTCAGTAATAATCATTTAATTTCAAGCTGTTGCATTCACTTTGCAATTGTGCTTTACAAATTAAATCTTTTAATTTATTAAATCTTTATTTGAATTCAGTAGTTCAATATGACAAATTAAAGTCTATGCAGGTGAAATACAATCTCTTTTGGCGCATCTCTTTCTGTAATCTTACATCACCAACAGGGGGCAGAGTGTCCAGACCAATATTGACCATATTGGGTCACATGGGGGAATGTCGACTGGGTGTCCTCCATCATGCAGGGACGCTTCAGGGAGACAAACCTAGCCTCACCTACCTCACACAGAGATACATTGTGAGGAAAAACAAGGAGCCAGTGATTGGAAGAAGGTAGATATGGGAAGAAATGCAAAATGTGAGGACAATGACCAGGAGTCAGATGATGCAGCCTGTCCAACAAGGAGCTCTAGAGGCAGAAATAAGGAATGAGACAGTTTCAATGGTTGTGACTGAGATGAAAACAGACGGGGGACCAGAGAAGGTGACACTCGATGCACTGTGTGCTATCACCAGTGTTGTCATTTAGGACCCACCAGACGTAGACTTGTGACCCATTTTTAGTTCTGAACCATAACTGAAGAAAGCAGTTTATGGTGTTGGGCTTAGTCATGGTTATCATAGTTATTACTGAATATTTTGAAATTGAAATTTTGAAATATCATTTACTTCATCCATCCACATCAGTTAGTTCCTCTAGACTAGACTACTGTAATGTTTTACTGCAATTATTCTTGACTCCAGTGTCCCAACTCTAGGCGACCATTGGTGATAAAAAAAAAAAGACTATAAATTAATTGAATATCACAGACATACTGTAAATCCCTAGAGGAAAATTATTCGTCAGGGAACCAATACAAAAACAAAACCGAGTGGCCACTACTAGCCTCACTACCCTGGTTTCCGCTGTCCTGTACATTAGCCTACAAAACAGATTTAATCTCTGAGCAAAATTTACAGCGGACCTATCTTCACATGTAAGGACGACAAATATTACTATTCCTACTGACAAATACAAATTATAATCGTTGCTTTCAGCGTGGCATTAGGAACGACACCTAGACGGGGGTCCTTTGGATTTTCATTCAGGCGATGCAGAGTAGTACCCAGTGGGGGTCCTGACTGCCACACGTGTACGCGAGCGTGCCACAGCTGGAACCATGGCGGACCTACAGATGAAACTTCTGCGGAAGAAAATTCAGAAAAGAAATGACAAGAACAAAGAGCGCAAACTACTCAATGTACAGAAACAGGACGAAGATGCTGGTATGTGTTGTAATAGATGATGTCCACTCGGTTATTGCTGCATGTTATAATATTTCTGAAACGGTGATTAGCTACAAACCCCCAACACATGCTAACACATCAAAGCGTGGCTTCATGTACTACAAGTCTTGTCCGTCAAAAGACCGATCGTGGCTTTAACACGCAGACACGGATGATTAATCTATAATCGACTATTTGGTCGAACCATAATCCCGGTGGTGGCTCCTTCAGTAATCATACCGTAAACTGTCCTTTAGCTAGCTTAGTTAATGTTAGCTAACATTACCTCGTTGCCTTCAAAGCTCGGTTGGCGTCTAACGCCAACTGAAATCAGACCTGTGAATCTCTTTTGAGTTATTTCATATTGATGTTACCTAGCTCATTGGCTAGTTGTGCCAGTGAAAGCTAACGGTATGGTAAAGGAGTGTGTTGATGCAGTTGACAATGTTTTAAATCCCAGTAGTCGTAGCCAGACAACTGCTACTGGTCTTGGGAGATATTTTTCACTTGGCTAGCTCAGTAGCTAATGGTGTGTTTTGTTGTGATGTGTATCCCTGTAGAGGAATGTTGTGAGGAAACAGCAGTCACATCTCAGACAGACACCAAGCCTAAGAAGAAACAGGTGAAGCAGAAGGTCTTACCTGTGAAAGAAGAAACCACAGAAGGAATTCCTTTGAAGAAAAAGAAAAGGAAGCTCGCTAACGCCACTGAATCACTAGGTAATGGTTTGTGAACCCGGTGTCATTTCTCAAACTGGAATTGACCAACTATATTTCTGTGGTTGCTAATAGTGGCCTTGCTAATAATCCTCATTTTAGGAGGGAAGAAGGCCAAAACAAATGAAGCAGCAGAAGAAGAAGAGGAGGAGGAAGAAGGAGTAAAGGTGGCAGATGACGAAGATGCTGAACAGGCCACTGACAAACCAGAGGAAATTGCAGATGATGAGGAGGAGGAGGAGGAGGATGATGAGGAGGATGATAAGGCAGAGGAAACAGGAGAAGAAGAAGGGGATGACGAAGAGGAGGATGGACCTGAATTACCAACCGGCCTGACAGGTATTAAACGGCTAGATGTCTACTTCTTCTCGGCCCTTTTACTTTTAAGGACCCCCATTAGCTGAAGCAGTAGGATATAGGGATTAGGATACAGCTAAGAATAAGACAACAGAGTGCTGAAGATAATACAACAAATACTCACATCAGCTGAACAAATTTAAAATAAAGATATAGCGTCTTCACTGACTTACAGGTTGAGGCAGATGTGCATGTGTACATTGTTAGTTATTCCCGTAATGGAAGATCAAATATGCAGAATTGTGTCTATGCATGTAGATACAGTTGTAGTTATTCACACTGTCACATTTATTTAACAAATGTGCAGAAATATGTCCAGAGCAGATCTTCGTTGATATCGATCAAGTGGCATATGTGCAGAGATGTGCTCAGGAATATGTAGACACAGGTCAGATGTCCAGGAACAGAATTCAGACATTTTGAAAGAGGAATGTATTTTGCCTTTAAGTGTTGCCCGTTCAGTGTCTCCATAGTGAATGGGGTGTCAACTAAGGCATACAGTGACTCCTGTGGTTGTCTGTGGGAGGAGTCATCAGTGATTCCTCTCTTTGCAAATAACTGCAAGGACATGTCAGTTTTAAGATCTCTCCATAATACAGTGCTTTGCCAGTAGCTCTGGCCCTGACGAGGTTCCATGGTTGATTCTCTTGTACTCTTCAGACATAGAAAAGAATATAGTTCTTTTTTTTCATCCATTTGTCCGTGGCCTGTGTCTTCCAGGAAACTATTTATTCCATCTATTTTTAACATTCTTGCATCTCAGGAGCATTTGAGGACACCTCGTTTGCCTCTCTTGCTGACTTGGTGAGTGACCTCACGCTGAAGGGAGTGAAGGAGATGGGCTTCGAACACATGACTGAGATCCAGCACAAAAGTATTAGACCCCTGCTGCAGGGAAGGTAAGCCACAGTTCTCCTGGTCTGGTTGTAAATTAGGAATTAATGTACCATAGATGTAAACTGGGATCTTTTGGCACCTGATCCATAGTCAGTTGAATTGCTGTAAGGTATTGGCAAATGCAGAGATGTTAAGGAAACTCAAACCAAGTTCTCATCTAATCGATAGTAATTGATCACATCCATAGCAGAATCAAAGTCTGGCTGACAAAACCCCTGTCTCTTCGGTTTGATCTCTCTAGGGATGTCCTGGCTGCTGCTAAGACGGGCAGCGGTAAAACCTTGGCCTTCCTCATCCCGTCCATAGAGCTCATCTACAAACTCAAGTTCATGCCCAGGAACGGTAAGGCTTCCAGTTGATTTGTCCTTTTCCCCAATGGTCTATGGCATTGGTGCTTTCGGGAACTGCTGAGGGGGGAAAATATTTCTTATACCCCCGTGTCTGGTCCGTGAAGTGTACGCCAACAAATCAGAGCTGTAAATGAAGCGTTGTAAAATGTGACATGGTCCTAAATTGAATTTCTTACCACTCCTGCTCTTCCCAGGCACTGGTGTTGTGATCCTGTCTCCCACGCGCGAGTTGGCAATGCAGACTTATGGTGTGATGAAAGAGCTGATGACACACCATGTGCACACCTACGGCCTGATCATGGGCGGCAGCAACCGCTCAGCTGAGGCCCAGAAACTAGCCAACGGTGTCAACATCCTGGTGGCCACGCCTGGCCGCCTGTTGGACCACCTACAGGTGAGCTGTGATTCCTCCCCCGCGTGTTTTTGTTGGAACCATAACCCATTTTTCAGACACCCATGGTAGAATGGAATAAAAATACAATAAAAAATGCTCAATGATAATTTAAAAAATGGTCTATAGAACATAGGCAGTGATAGAGCTGTTTTTTGTTTTTGTGTCCAGGTGGAAACATATTAGTAATTGTGTGTTTCCCTCTGCCTTCAGAACACCCCTGGGTTCATGTTCAAGAACCTGCAGTGCTTGATCATTGACGAGGCCGACCGCATCTTAGAGGTGGGCTTTGAGGAGGAACTCAAGCAGATCATCAAGCTGCTGCCAAGTATGTATCTGTACTGCTGCCAAGTTTAAAATCTGTAGGTGTACACCCGGCCTGCCCTCCCTAAATTACTGTTGGTTAACATTTATGCCCTTGTGTGTGTCAGAGAAGAGACAGACCATGCTGTTCTCGGCCACTCAGACCCGTAAGGTGGAGGACCTCGCCCGAGTCTCTCTGAAGAAGGAGCCGCTTTACGTTGGGGTGGACGACAACAAGGACAACGCCACCGTAGACGGCCTGGAGCAGGTACTACCAACAACATGTCTTCTGTAACTTAGTTTGGGATGTATCAGCAGTGCTAGGCCAGGTGGAGGTAGAGTCACAGTATACTGATCCTCCTCTGTTGGATCAGTATACTGTGACTCCAACCAACCAAAGGTCCTTATTACAAGAAGCTGATTTAAGGCGGGGTTTCTCTCATCCTCCAGGGCTATGTGGTGTGTCCATCAGAGAAGCGCTTCCTGTTGCTCTTCACCTTCCTGAAGAAGAACCGCAAGAAGAAGCTGATGGTCTTCTTCTCCTCCTGTATGTCGGTCAAATTCCATTATGAGCTGCTCAACTACATCGACCTGCCTGTCATGGCCATACATGTAAGACCCGCGGCTCAGCTATCATCCATAAATGGTTTAGGATATTTAGCTATCATAGTCACAACCTCCGAGTTTACGTACAGTTGTGTAAAACATGTTGCTGTATGCTGTTCCTTCTCCCAGGGCAAGCAGAAGCAGACCAAACGTACCACCACCTTCTTCCAGTTCTGCAACGCTGACTCAGGCATCCTGCTGTGTACGGATGTGGCAGCCAGAGGACTGGACATCCCTGAGGTGGACTGGATCGTCCAGTACGACCCCCCAGATGACCCCAAGGTACCCTGACAACATCTGGTCACCCTTAAATAGGGTGAAAGAGATGAAATCACTTGAAGTCTTGAATGTTGGTGTCTCTTGATAACTGTGACTTAGACTAGGAGAGTTGACGGAGTAGTGCTTATTTACGCGTTGTTTCATGTCCGTAGGAGTACATCCACAGGGTGGGCAGAACGGCCCGTGGCATCAACGGCCGAGGCCACGCCCTCCTGATCCTCCGGCCTGAGGAGCTTGGCTTCTTACGCTTCCTCAAACAGGCCAAGGTAACCAGTCAAAGCTTCTGCTACTTCCTGTTTCAACTATAGATACACAAGGAGGGGGGGTGGCTAACTCACTAGCCATGCTACCAGTCTGTCTTAGCCTGTCAAATGCTAATGTAACACTACCGACAACAGAGAGTGGTGTCGTTGTGTCTTTAACTGGACTCTCCTCCATTCACACGGCTCTCATCTTGTCCAGGTCCCATTGAGTGAGTTTGAATTTTCCTGGACTAAAATCTCTGATATCCAGTCCCAGGTAAGAAATTCCCATCTTAAAGAGTTTAAGGATAGCTTTAACTTCTAGTTGGGTGAAATAGTTGGAAGAAGGAAGAATACTGGCTTAAGTCTAATTCTACAACTTGCTTCTGTTCCTCAGCTGGACAAGCTCATTGAGAAGAACTATTACCTCCACAAGTCAGCCCAGGAGGCCTACAAGTCTTACGTGAGGGCTTACGACTCGCACTCGCTCAAACAGATCTACAGCGTCGGCACCCTCAACCTCCCCATGGTGGCGCAATCCTTTGGCTTCAAGGTTCCCCCCTACGTCGACCTCAGTATCCTTTTGTGGTTTTACAAAGACCGTAGATCCCAATTCATCACTGCATGCCCTAATTGTTGTGTGTATATTTTTATAGGAGTTTAGAAAACAAAAAGCAGGGAAAACAGTGCAGCAGATCCTTGTTCCACAGGCTGATCTCACTCTTCCCCCAGCTATTCATTTGGCTTCAAATGAAAACACCAATAATAATCAATCAACCGTTTTCAAAGTTGTCAAATCTGAAGCACAACTGCAACAAAAAACAACTTGGGTGAAAACTGTCCAGTGTTTCCCTTAACCCACCTCTTCCCCCCAGACGTCCACAGCAGTAGAGGAGTAAAGATGCAGAAGCGAGGTGGCGGCGGCGGCTTCGGCTACCAAAAGTCCAACGTGCACAAGTCCAAGATCTTCAAGCACGTCAACAAGGGCAGGAGTGACAAGAGGCAGTTCTCTCGCTAAACGACATGGCTTCCTGGATTCTTTCCTCTTCTGTCCCTACATGATTACATGATCCTGGTGTATATATGATGGAGCCTTGGGGTGTACAGGGCATGTTTCTCTGATCCAGCTGTCTCCCTGGGTTCCAGCTTTCCATTTTTATTCCTGAGTTGTCCAACAGGTATTTTGTAAACTTGACTGTGGTCTCTGCATTCCTCTCGTGCTGCCATGGACTTTCTGATTAACACAGTTGTACACTTGGCTAACGTCAATGTGAGTATATTAAACTGAGTCATATTGTGGAAGTGTGAAGGCTTTGTCACTAATGTGGGACTTTGCAATTAATCCATTAGGAGCAAATCACGTTAGGCATTGAGGTACTGTGTCATTACACAAGTGAGGGTTTCATTGTTTATTACAATATCTACACGCAGCAGAGCTGACTGACTCTTGCGACAAATAAATTACAAATAATGTACAAAACATTACAAAGCTTAACTTCATTTTGAAGTCACTCACTGGCAAAGACTGCCATACACACAGCAGGACCCATTAAGTGAACTTTCCCTTTCAAAGACAGGGAACTGGATTCATACAAACGGTAAAAATTCAACCTCATTTAAGATGTGCATCAGTGGACTTGTGATAGCTAGGAGCTGTAGGACGGTTAAACTGATATCTACAGGATGGGGGCTTTAGCAGCGTCTCAGCTAGCACTGACCATGATTAATTGAATGTTTTCATAAAAACATCTTGATTAAAACCAATCCCTTTATAAAAACAGGTTATGGTTCCATATCATGCTCTCCATAAACAATACATCAATCAAGTACATTATCAAGTGCTGTACCGAGCCTGCAAAGGATGGGATTTGAGCTGTTGGGTGTTTTCACATCCCAGCAACAAAACTAATAACCACATCTGAAGCTTCAATATCAGACTGCTGGTAGAGCTACAGTATAGGAATAACCTCACTTCTGAGGGAATGATTTTTCAACATTCGTTCAACAGTGTTGTCACATCTAGTACAGAATGGTAAAAAAATAAAAAGTACCAACTAAAACAAAATGCATGGAACAGATGATAAAACAGGACAGTATTCATTTGCTACAATTATCAGGCACAATAGACGGTTTCACCTGAAACTAGAACAGCTGATTTGAAACACACCATGATCTGGGCTACCAGGAGCAGAAGATGGCAAATTCATAGTTTTAAGTGATGCTTCACAAGGACATTTATCCTTTTCCCCACAAAAGTGAATGAATTCTTCTTCCATTACTTCAGTAAGCACCAGGTCCTGTTACTCTCATTCCAGACGGCGCTTGCGGTCACTTGCAGCAAGTATCCTCTGCCAGTCTCGCCCCATAATAATCCTCCATGTTTCCACAATTATCTTGTGCCAGTGTTATGTTGTTGCTGCTGATCTGTAAGGTGCAAAAGAGACGTTTAGTTCAGACTGGTGTATGAAGAGGGATGCTGTCACTTAATGCTTTCATGTATGCAGCACAATGCATGAAACGTTTAGACGATATTGGCTGAAACCCTTTACTGCTTCATAATCTAGACTATCAGTACATTATCTACTATTCTGAGGAATAGTGGACCTTATCAGGTGATATGGAGGGTTACAGTAATCAAAATATTTTATGAGACTGTTCACCAGAATAACAAGATTTTTATGATGGCACTTAGCCTCATTATTGAATGGTTTACATTACCATGGAACCACAGAGACACTCAAGACAATTGTTTCCCTACTATTGACTAGGTGTGATGGGTCACCCTGCTTTAACGAGCTGCCAACCCCTAAAACAATCCTTGGTTTCAATGGAGAGTTTCAGGTGGTCTACACAGCCCAAAACACTGATCATCAGTCAGTCAGTCAGTCAGTCAGTCAGTCAGTCAGTCTATTAGCATCAGCCTTCATCACCCTATATGGGTCAAACCCTACAACACACCATGCTAGTGATGCCCATGCATGTCATCATGCCATCCAGTCACAACCAAGGAAGTTTGTGTAATAGCATTTCCAATTCACACGAGCATGCAGCAGCGTGTCTCGGACCTTAGGGGTCAACTCTTGAGGGGGGCGGGGAGGGAGGGACCCCCCAGGGGGCGCCGTTCACCTTCTTCCCTAGTCCTGTTGTCAGTAAAGGAGAGAGCGTCCACAGACGGGTCAGAGTCCAGCACCTGCTCAATAACCACTCACGGTTGAGGACAACATACTCAACATTAAGTCAGTGGAGATTGAACATAACCACCCTGTACCTTACATGTTATTTTAACAGAACTGATGGAATTATTTCTTACATTTCTTGTATATTTGCTATCATGACTGATGAAGACAAAAGGGCAGTAGCATACCGTTGCAGCAAGGCTCCGTGGTCTCCCAGTTCATGGCTTTCTGGACGGCCTTCTTCCAACGAGCAAAGCGGAACTCGCTCTCTGTTTGGGAGGAGGACAGTCAGTCAGGTCCAGTGGTACAGGTGGGTTCTAGCCTCCACTACACCCCTGCTTAGGTCAGTCAGTCACTTTCATATCAGTATGGGTTATCACGGCGGCTGAACAAAAAGCAGGATTTGTAGATAAACAGTGTAATGGCAGCATGGTCCACTAGGTGGCAGCTGCTAAAACAGATGAACTGTTGATCTCTGACTTGAACAAGTTGGCTGTTGTCTACATTTTGAACCTTTTTTATTAAAAGTAACAAAAACACTTGAGCTATCTCCAACAAGTAGTTGAAACTATCCAGACATGTTTTTGTTTTCCTACCATCCGAGTTAATCTGGGGCTGGTACTTCTCAGATATGATGTCCGGTAGGTGACCAGGGCTCAAGCTCCACACCTCCACCCCCTCCGCTGCCCCCGCTGCCATGGCCACACCCAGCGCCGTGGTCTCTGACATGGTGGGTCGTACTGGACAACATGACAAACACACAGACGTAATTAGTTTCTACAATTCAAAAAGGTGTATTAAGGGTGTATATGTGTGAGTAAGACTATGAGAAGAAGTGGTGGTGCATGATGAGAGTCCACTCACCCACGGGCATGCAGAGTATGTCGGCCTGCAGCTGCATCAGTAACCTGTTGGAGGTCATGCCTCCATCCACCTGCAGGTGGGTCAGAGGGATGCCGCTGTCCTGGTTCATCGCATCAAGGATCTGAAACACACAACACGCCCTTCAGTTAAAAACAATTCAAAGTTAAAAACCCTGAATGTGTGAAACCGATGGAAACCGAGATTAATGTCTTTGGCCAGTGTTGTGGCTGATGCTGACTAATCAGCCCGTCATTGTTTATGATTTGAATGCCATGGTGAAACAGCATTAATAACAAGTAGGCTGACAATTCTAGGAAAAATGTATTAATTATTTTGGTTGGTACATTTTCTCGGCAGGTAATCAATAATCATAATGTTGTACTTTATCCTTGGCAGATGAGCCAAAAAGTTATTTCTCAGACACGGTCAAGGGATACAGGTGGCCAATAGCACTTTACTATATACTTATACGTGGTCGTGTCCTATATCGCTGCATTACTTGCAATAATGTGAGAATTCATTGATCCTTGTAGGGACAGTATGTTTTGTCTTGCCCCCCGCCAGAGAGAGGAGAGGGAGAGGTCGACGTCAGCGACAGAACAGCTGCTGCAGCTGGTAGGAGATGTCAGCAGGGTGGATGCTTGACGATCAACAAGCTTGTCGGCCGAGAGGCTGAATTTTTTGCAGTCATCAGCCAATCAGATTGGTTGGTGTGTGTGTGTGTGTGTGTGTGTGTGTGTGTGTGTGTGTGTGTGTGTGTGTGTGTGTGTGTGTGTGTGTGTGTGTGTGTGTGTGTGTGTGTATAGAGTAGAAGTAGAAGTAGATAGGAGATAGGAGATGTTGCTCACTTCTCTGGTCTGGAAGCAGACGGCCTCCAGGGCCGCAAAAGCCAAGTGGTTCCTGTTGGTGAACTGAGTGAGTCCACAGATGATTCTACAAAAACACACAGAAGAAACTGATTAGATCAGAAAACTGTCATGCAGCCAATCAATATTTTTTCAGAGCGCGTCAATATGGCCGGGGAAATGGCAAGATCAGAGCCACAGTGTATCCATACACCCCATGAAAGCAAACAGTCGCCCTGCTCCAGTGTCTTTGAACAAGAAACTGAATCTCTACAAGCAACAAAAGAGACATTTCCTCACCCTCTTGCGCTGGGCTCCCAGTAGGGGGCGTACAGCCCAGAGAAGGCCGGCACAAAGTAACAGCCGTAAGACGAGCCTGCTGCAGCGGCCAGTTTCTCTGAAAGAAGAGAGGATGGGGAAAGATGGAAGGCTGTTATTTAAAAGGAATAATCTGTCACACGTTCATATCACCAAATGTCTCCATTGTATTATTATAATATAACAATAGTGACTGCACCTTGAGATATGAACCCTACTTGAATTATTGCCCATTTTAGAACCCGGTTTATTAATAGATGTGTGGATGGGTAATGGATATATCGCACTAGGGAAACAAAGCCTTCCAAACGAGTATGAGCTGATGCATCAGGTGATAAGTACCGATCTCCGCGGTGGACTGGACAATGCCCATGTTATCCCTCAGCCACCGTACCACTGCCCCCGCTATGGCCACCGAACCCTGGGTGGGAGACACACGGGAACCAATCACATTTTAGATCACAATTCATCCATTACCTGCATACTGTACTGTTGCACATGCAGACAGGCTTCAATTGAGTCTAGAGCAGTCAACACCAATGAGCCTGATCTACCAAGAGCAGACACACACACACACACACACACACACACACACACACACACACACACACACACACACACACACACACACACACACACACACACACACACACACACACACACACACACACACACACACACACACACACACACACACACACACACACACACACACACACACACACACACACACACACACACACACACACACACCTCTAGTGCATAGTAGGCAGGCTGGTCTTTCCCCATTTTGTAAGCAACTGTGGTGAGCAGGCCATGGTCCGACATCACAGGCTAGGAGAATCGGAAGAAAATAATCAGTGAAATTTAAAAATAAATAAGAGTTTGACTAAGATGTATGGAGGGTTTGCGGGTGTGTCTTAGCACCTCCTCTTACCTTGGCCCCTGTGTTTCTGAGCAGGAAGCAACCGGTCCCATACCTTTACATAACAAGAACAATGATGCAATGAGTAGAAAGGCTAGAAAAAGGTGATAACACCGATAAGCACAACACAAAAAAACTTATCGTTGACAGTTTTCCCCTCACACCATCACACACACAAACAGTATAGATGAAAGTAAAACAGATGTAGGTAAAATAAAGAAGTTTGACAAACTGCTCATTTTGCTTATCCTGTAGAAACTGCAGATAAAACGGCCGAGAGAGACGGTGAGGGGTCTTACGTGTTTTTGGCGTGGCCGTCCTTGAAGCACATCTGACCAACCAAGGCAGCTGACTGGTCCCCTAGACACTGTGACACAAGACGTTGCTGTCAGTCACGCATTTTGACAAAGTAATGACAACTAATGCCTGACTGACACACACACACGTACACACGCGCACACACACACACGCACGTACACGCACGCACGCACGCACGCACGCACGAAATTCCTTACCCCAGAGATTGGCACCCCTGCAAGAGAGCTGGATTTCTGGTAGGGAGACAAAAGAAACAGAAGAGAAAAGCATTCAGATTCAGGCTGAATGAACACAGACAGAGGATAATAGTGGCCGGTGGTGAAAACCCAAGTGGAAACGCTGAGAACGTTTCCCTTTAAAACATTTGGCTGAAGCGGTTATCCAGCAGGTAGCGGTGCAGTGTCTTGCTCAAGGACACTGGAGTACTCAACAGGAAGCACAAGGATTTAAGATAGATTGACAGATTTAAGATTTATTTCGGTCATTGTATTGAAATGAAGAGAGAACAATAGATTTGTGATTGTAATTGTGAGAAAAACAACATGGGGTCGCATCAGGCCATATGGTCAAGGTTCAAGGTTCAAGGTTCAAGGTTTTTTATTGTCATATGCACAACATTCACAAGAAAGCAGAAGTTGCCAATGAAATTCTTATGTCTCTCCGACACCTTACGCTAATGCTATGGACAAATATTAACAGACATCATTTAAGAAACACAAGAGATATAATAGAAAAAGTACAAAGTTATAAAGTACAAAGTTATAAGTACAAAGTTTTAAATTATAAAGTTATAAAAGTACAAAAGTTATAAAGTGTAGCGGAGTGTAAGGTGACCTCGAAGTAAAGTGGCCTGTTGTGCGTGGGGGGCCACTACGTCTAACGTTACAGCCTCATGAGTACAATCACAGCTGGGTTGTCAGCGGCAACGTAAGACAACATTTCCAAATTATTCTAGCAGTTTCAGCTCGTATGGTTTGATGGAAGAGCGTTTATTTGTCGTGGAAATTGCTTGTAAGCACTCAGAACTCTTGAAATAATACACAAAACATTGACAGGTTGAAGTATAAAAATATATTGTGTACAGATATATTGGGTCACACAGTCTCTCTATGCCCTCTCTTTCTGAAAATCAGCTAACTACAATCTTTATAGTTCCTTTGGGAACAGAGAAGTCTCTCATGATGTTCACTTATGCTTAGATAACATGTTTAACATGGTTCACCCTGCAGGCTCTCTCCACATAGCAGTGGTCTGGTCAAGGTCAGATTCATGACTTCCTTGTAGGGCCTCACTAGCTTACTCTGCAACACTCATGACACACATACCACATGTCTGTGGCAACCCAGCATCAGTACTACAGATCACAGAAATGATAAATTATAAATTCTAGCATTCTGTGCTAATTTACTTTCACATATTCCTCAAAGCATTGGAGGACAAATGCAACATGCTGGATACTGTATTGTACCGTTCATGTTTCCCTCCAATGTGATTGCCTTTCAGTGGAAACGCTTAAATGATATTTACTTCCTTTACTGCTTCATAATCTAGAGTGTATCAGTACATTATCTGCTCTTCTGAGGAACAACACTGGACCTTATCAGGTGATATTCTGGTGAACGGTCTCATAAAATATTTTACCATGGAACCACACCCACCCACCATCTGAACTTACCAAGTAACCGTATACTTCAGAGGAGCTTCTGACTTTGGGGAGAATTTCCATTGGGACGTCAAAGTACCTAGAACCAGCACAATAACACATTTATATATTAAAAAAAAAAGAATTCAAACGTGTTCATGTGCTCAATTCAAATGGTTACTAGTGTGTTTGCGTGCATGTGAGCCTTTACCTGCAGAGTTCAGGGTCCCAGTCCATGGTGTGGATGTTGAAGAGCATGGTGCGACTGGCGTTGGAGACGTCTGTACAGTGGACCCCTCCATTCCTACCGCCTGTCAGGCACTGAGGAGAAATACAAGTATATCTATACAATGACACTCAACTAATGAATGAAGGAAGGAAGCAAGCAACACAATGGTCTAGATTAAAGAGACCTCCAGCAGCTGGTTTTACTAATGGAAACTTAACTCATTTATCCTCCACATAGATTTTAAAGAAACCTCAGCCCAACACAAAGTATCTCCATTTAGCTACAGTCGCTGCAAATAATTCAAGTGTACCAAACAAACTGACTAGTGCTGCCATAGTTGGGAGAATGTACAAATTTAACACCTAGTGGCAAAAGATGTTCCCCTAGATTTCTTTCTGTGCACCCATTTGTTTTGTTTTTTTAAATTGGGAGCCCCTATGAATTTCTTTTTCTGTCGAGCCCCGTGTTGAGATGGCCAAGTCACCTGAAAGCACTCTACACACAAATACTATTTAACCCAGGTCTGGTGCACAGGCCCTGAGAGAGCTGTATCAGGCTTCGGCGGCTCCCTACC
Source organism: Hoplostethus mediterraneus (assembly GCA_034670385.1). NCBI lineage: Eukaryota > Metazoa > Chordata > Actinopteri > Trachichthyiformes > Trachichthyidae > Hoplostethus > Hoplostethus mediterraneus. The sequence continues at coordinate 5,386,048 of JAXDDW010000014.1, forward strand.
CAGATGATCCAGGAGTCCACGGTGCCGAACATGGCGCGCTCACTCAGCACCGCCTGCCGCACCTCCTCCACGTTGTCCAGCAGCCAGCGCAGCTTCACCGCACTGAAGTAGGTACTGATGGGAAGGCCCGTCTTGTGCTGGAGAGATGAGATGAGGGGAAGCACACAGATGAGCTGACAGTGGAGGGTGATATCTATCATTTGGAAATAGCGACACATAGCCTTTCATATTAACACCGACTGACAGAATTCAATAAGGATTCAGACCCAGTTCATAAAAGCTTTTCCATTGGCTGTTCTAAACATCTGTTGTCAGGTAAGGCTTTGCTGGGAAAAATCCTCCAGTGCACAGGAAGTGATGCGCTTTATATTTCCAACAGCAACAGCAGTTCGTTTGTAATAAATAGGAGAAGTGGGTAGTCAGTTACCGATAGCCACCATACAGAGAACAGAGAAAGACGAGAGCACCGTCTACAAAACTTCATCAACAGAAACTCCCAGGAAAAGATGTTCCAGTACTGACCACACTGCTGTTATTGACAAGTGACCTCTGGGAAATGCAGTGCCCCAAAGATGTCACCAGAATTTTTTTTTCAAATAAACAAGAAACGCTCAGATATATATATTGCATTTTGGAATGAAACCCTGCAATTTCTATCCATGTCAAGAGTTTTCTTGTCCATCATCTCCCCTCACCTTGAGATGGTTCTTGTCTCTGCCCGGGGCCTTGTTGATGAGCCTCTCCACGGTCGACTGAGTGCGCAGGTCCAGCCAAACTAGACACACCAGAGGGGGCAGGATTACACAAGGAAAACCAAAATGCCAATACTACTTCCTGAGATTACTCTCTCAATCCATTTTCTTTGCTGATTGTATGGTTTAAGACTTGATGTAGATGAAAATCACCCTACAGTACATATCGCTACAGGGCTAATAAGAACCAGTAGGACCAGTCCTGAAGAGAATCAACTACGGGACACAAATACACATAGAAACAGCCAATGATTCCCTTGAAATCCCCTCGAGTACCCTGAGGGGTTAACAAGCCACCAGCAACATACCAGTCACATTCCAGTTGAATAGTGACCAAGAGGTTTCAGCAAGTTAAATGTTTTTTTAATGCCATTAAGAATGCAATTTACTACCAATTTTGTGACAAAAATGAATGCAAAAAAACAAAAGAGTAGTATTTGACAGTATGCGACAGCTGTTTTATGTTTTCCACTCTGCATATGCGATTCCAAAGCTTCAAACTCTGATCGGGGCAGGAAAGTTGCACATAAATCACTACACATTTTGCATCAAAAGGCAACATACTAAATTTTTAAGACCTCTGAAAAATATGTAAGACTTTACAACAACAAAAAGGACAATTTAAGAAAAATTTTTTAGATAACTGAATGTAAGACTTTTTAAAAGGAAGTGCAGAACCCTGGGCAGTCTTAACAACGGGCAGTTAAACCAGTGGGCCAGGCCAAGACACTAAAGACACTACCCTGGGGAGACAGTAATAGTACCACTGGAGTCATAGGCCTTGAGTAACACCTGCCTGTAAGTCATGAGTGGGGTGTGCACACAGTTCAACATGATGCAATCTAGTCATGTGCTGTGCAGTTTCCCAGATGACATAACCTCCTCATTTGCTCCACTATCTAAGTGACAACAAAGGTATAAAGGGGCAAAGTTGATATGGCACAAGTTCTTCCCTGGTGGGGAAAAGGAATTCCCAAGGATAGTTTAAGAGATACTGAAGGCCTGGTTTCACACGCATCGATTGAGGGCAAGGCCCTTTCTATGGAATCTATCCCCAATGATTCGACTTCAATCCGTTGCTTTTTCTTTCAGATAACTTCCATTAATTTTGGACATTATAATGTTTTGTTTGAGAAAACTACTTGCCAGATGCCAAGATTGGTTTTCCCCATGGAACTCAAGAAAAGGATAAATACAAGAAAACATTTAATGCACGAGCCTTTTACCCACCGATGGCGTTGTAGAGTGGCTCCCCTGTGTCTTTGTCCCAAACCACAGTTGTCTCTCTCTGATTGGTCACTCCCACGGCTGAGAAAACAACAACAGAAATGTAAACAAAACCCGCCTTTATCCACCCCTCTCAGCTAGGTGTGGCTAGAACCGAATATCAGGCACCCTCATCCACAGCGAGGCGTGGTTAACACTTGATCTTGGGTATCAGTGCACACACAGACAGTAACACACCTTTTATATTGGAGAGATCGATGTTGAGCTGGCAGAGTTTCTCACAAGTCCTCTCCATGCACTCATAGACTGACCGCATGATCTCCATGGGGTCCTCCTCCACCCAGCTGATGAAACACACAAACATATCAACAAAATTGTGCAAAATAAAAGATTTAACTTCATATCGTTGCTGCTGCTATAGAACATCTATAAAGAGGAAAACATCACAGATTTAGACGTTCCCTTTGTCTCTGGTACACAAATACAGCAATTTGAACTACAACTAGAAACTAGAACACACATCAATGAAAATGGTGCACATTGTAAGATGTTTCATCAGCTAATCTGAATCTATTTCATTTCCTCAGCACAGACTAGGACAGTCTTCGAGTTGGGCTGCAATAAGCTTTGCCAAACCAGTTGGCCTCTTGTGCTTGGTGTCAGTGGAGTCACATCAGAACATCCCGATTATGCTTTTTATTTCTTTCTGAGTGCATATAATAAAATAAGAGCTGGACCTTGGACTCAATCATGTTGTGCATCAAATAAAATGAGTGAATCACCTAAATGCAGTTAAACTGTAACCTCCATAGGCCACGTGAAAACACAGTTTGTTGCCATAATTGGAAATGTTTTTCTCAGTGAACCAGCAGTGATGAGTATGTAGTGCAGTGATAAATACTGAATGTCAAAGACACATTTTGGATTCAAATATAGTTTCCCACCCTGTTTGGACATTTCAGTGAACTAAGGAAGATTATGAAGGGAGTGAATTTCCAAGCAGGAAAGAGTTGGGTGGGTCATAATTATTGACCTAATTCCTCCTCATGACTGATTGAGTAGTTTGGTGTTTACTGAGCAGATTGTGTCATGGAGGTCAAGTGAACTCACCCCTCTTTGGGGAAACTCTGGTTGATCTCCACTTGGTGGTGACTGATCCGCTCTGCTGTTTTAGCATTGAACACCTGCAGAGAGAGAGAGATGGGAAAATGAAAGGCTGGTTAGATTTTGAGTTTATAAGGAGGCCAGTACAATATAAAAAAAAACTAAAACTGGAACTGAAACGGAAGTAAGACACCCACTCCTGTGTAGTCTCTCACTGTGTTCCTGAATGTGCACATTAATATGAAACAGTGAACCGAACTTCTTTCAAAATGCATTTAGATTACACAGCTGTTGATGCCATATTTTTGCCCTATTTGCCCAAAATAAATTATTGCGCAGGAAGAAAAGTATAGTTGCAGGAGATGCAGGAGTCAAATGCAGTCAGCAGACTGCCTGAATTGCATCACTGCCTTTATCTGAGATGTGAACAATGGTTTAATCATAACCTACTGCTATGACTAAACATGTTTTGGCCTAGTGCACTTTTGGCTCTTCCGATGAGCCTCAAACAACCTACCACATTGCAATTGAACTTTTGGTCAAAGTTACCGCTTATGTCCCATGTCTGAGTTGAGCATTCACCCAGGAGCCTCGACAGGGGGTCAAAGTCCCCTTGAAATGAACTGTGACACACATTTATAAAACATCCTGTGGTAAAGTCATGGCAACAGCTTGATGTTTTTAATGTTTTCAAGCACCAGCCAAACAAAGATGCAATTAGATTCACAAAAACACTTTACCATGTTCATTCATGTCTATCAAATATCTCTTCCCTAACTACCTTTTGGCCATCCAACAGCAAATTGTATTGAAGCTGTATCAAGCTGCTATGCCTACGCCATGGCTAGCCTGTCTACACAAAGACTGAATCTTCTGGCTGACCCACTTCAGGCAGCCACATTTTCACCACTATGGCTCAATAAACAGATAAGCCTATTCAATCAAAACAAGGAGTCAAATATTAAATTGCCCTTCTTGTCAACAAAGACAAAGCAAACCCCTCGAGTTGTTGGATGAAGATACAGCTCAGAACAGAGAGAATGTTTACCTAAGGAAAGTACTATCAACAAAGAAAAACCTGACATGACACTCCTTCAGGGGTTAGTCTACCTTAGAGAGAGATGTTGGTTGTTGTTGAAAGTTAAGGAGATGTATCTCTTGTTGGCAGAAAGTATGGAATTAAGTGAAACAAGAGTGTATGGCCAAAAGAAACTTGGTTCAACATCAATTCAGCAATTAATTCACCAGTTGGTGGGAAACTGATTTAAGTGTTTCAGAGAAGCCTCAATATCTAGGGGTTGGACGACCTCTGCCCTTTGCAGTGTACTGGATAAACCTGCAGGGGCGCATTCTGGAAATGCGTTCCATCGGATTCAACGAAATATTCCCTTATTTGTAGTTTACAAAATAAATATGACAAAATAAAGAGTTTTCACTTACGAAAAAGTAGGCAAGCATATCACATATAAATGTGCTCTTTTTATTTAAACGGCCATGGGAAGGGGAGAGAAACACAAAATAAGGACACGAATCCTCGAATTCCAACGGCTAAAATTTGAAGTTAACGTTATAAAGGTTGCGTGGCTCACCAGAAACCTCGTCGAGCTCGTGCCCTGGTCAATGGCAGCGACCAACGGATCCATCGTCGTGGTTTTCGCTGTTGTCGTTTTAACACTCAGAAGACTCGATGTGTACCTACAGCTGCTGTCTGGCTACTTGGGTATGGCTTTAAACCATCCACGTTTACCCGTGATATGTAAGAAAACCGGGAGATATGCGTGCTGACGTAAAAGCATGTACCGGAACCGGCCCCCTCCCCCCCAGAGTAGAAGGAACGCCCCTGATTGGCTACTCTTTAGAAGGCGTTGGCCACGTCCTGTCCAATCACGTTCGGGGGCACGTCCAACAAAAAGGCTGGCGTGCGGGTGCTTCCATGTCATCAGCTGGAGGACAAGCTTTAGCCATTGTTGAATACTCTTGTGAACCTCATCACTTTATTAGGGAAGTATCATTTACTATATCTAAATTTCTAAAATCTAAACCAGATTTTGAGGTACTTTTATTTTACAATGCGTATTTGTATATCTTAGTTGTATAGGTTGTATAAATTAATTTCCTTTTATTATCCTGAAGCAACACTGTGCACTGTTTATTTTTACATGTGAGTTGAATTTGTTCTGAATGTCTACAAGATATTCAATAAAAAAAACCAATGACATTATTCAGGAAAAATGCCAAAAATACATACATAAAACATGAAACAATAGGTCACTGCTACCAGGCAGGGTTTAGTGTATAGTAGCAGACAAATTAGGGTTCGACCAATATCCATTAAGTATGACATCTTAGACTGAACCTGACACTATTTTGTGTAGATATCTTTAAATTTGTGGTAATTTTTGTGGTAATTATTTTTTTTTGTTTTCAATAAAAAAAACTGACATTATTCAGGAAAAATGCAAAAAACACATACATCTACCCTCTCACACACACAACACTTCTCTCTCATATGCACATACACACTTCTTGAACACATTATCTCTCTAGCTCAACCTACTCTCTCCCCCCACACTCACACCATACAACAGCTGTTGCAGCAGTGTTAAACAGTGTCTACCCTTCTCTTCTTTCAGTCAGTCTGGTGATATTAAGGGCAATCAGGGCCTAAAAATACCACAGAGCTTTATTTGGCTTCATCAGGAATCACTTCACTGGGCTGTGGAGGCAGACTGACATGATTGACTCACTGTAAATCCAGTGATGTACTTCTTCAAGACATCTTATGTAGTCCAATCAGGGTTATAAGGCTGTAGAGTGGCAGTACACCTTTAGCTAACTTTCCAATAGTTTGTTGATTACCTTTTCACCTATTTGTTTTTCTGACATGCCATATTTTCAACATTTTGTAGGCTTTCAATAATTATATAGGTAGGTAGATGGATACTTTATTTATCGCAGGGGCCAATTCAAGACTATGATTGGTGGGGTTGAACGGCACTGATGCCTGTGAGAAAATGTAATGAGCAAGAAAACATTTGCTGTGAAAGTGATAAATCTACAATTACATGCAGAAAACACTCACATCTTCCCTATTACCTATCCCAAATGATTGAGTGGTGATCTGTGGCACAACTTTTTAAGCCCTTTGAACAAGCCAACATGCCTCATCATGTCTCAACTTGTATTGCTGGCTTAAAAGAGACTAACTTTCAGGTGGTTAGGCTGTTTAACACCAACCCCCCAACAGCAACACCATTTATCCCTGAAAACTTCCCTTGTCTCCAAGAGGAATTTGGAGGGGTGTGGTGGAAACAAAGGAATGCAACTCAATGACAAACTGATGTCAGCTCTGCCACGAGTCATCACCCATGGTTGTGAGTCAGACCAGTCTCTGTCTTCACTCTCACTCAAGTTGTGAGGTGAGAACGAATTCAACTGTGTAAATATGTATTATTAAATTCAAACACTCATAGTATACTGTAGGCATTTATCAGTACACATAATTAATATCCAGTGATTTCCAAACTCAAAATTAATCTCAATAATAATAGTTTAATGGCATGACCTTCTTAGTGGAAATGGCCCGCTCAGCAGTTCAGAAACTGCATTGTAACATGAAACAGTTGGTCACTCAGAGGTCACTGATCCAGGCAGGGTTTAGTCTATAGTAGCAGACAGATTAGGGTTCAACCAATATCTTTTAAGGATGATATTAATATCTTAGATTGAACCTGACACTATTTTGTATAGATATCTTTAAATTTGACCATTTTTGTGCCAATTATTATTTTTAAAATCGTAGTTTTCAGCATTTCCTACACTTAGCAGGATGGTAACGCCTCTGAAACAGCATTTAGTCCATAAGACACTAAAATTATACACTGAAACCCAGTATAATAAAAATAAATAGTAATAATTATACTTAATAATAATAGTTGATTAGTTTTTAATGAATAACACATTTTAGCTCAGTATATCAGTCTAGCTCCAGTAGAGATATTTCTAAAGTCTCAATCTTTCTACTAATGGGATATTTGTTATCCAATCTCAACCTTTTTAAGAGTCCTTGTTGTCAGTGATATGGGGTGACAGTCAGATGGCATATCCAATATAACAGGACCTCTGCTGACACCTAGAGTCAGATAGTGTGTGTTACACCTTTTGACAAACACCGCTAATGGAACATACTTTTCTGTACTTTGCACCAATGGTCAGTCAAGATTACAAAAAAAGTCCAGTTATAAGTAGTGAATGTGTTTGTTTCAGTGATAGTGATTTGTTGTTGTTTGGTATGAACTGCCAAGCAATTGAATTATTAGATTAGATAAAAAATCCCCACAGGGAAACTGGGTCACAGCAGTAGGAAAGAATGATCCAATTATTATTAGTAGTAGCAGTAGTAGTAAAAATGACACGCATCATGATTTTTCATGAAGTTTGGTGAGTTTCTCCCTGATGAAGACCACAGCATGTCCACAACGCATCAGAGTTGTTTATAACGTTCTTCTGTAGCTATGAAATAAAGGCTACTTGACCTTGTGGCAGTTCCTGTTACATTTTGTCCTCAAGTGCCATGTAACTCTTTTTTCACTAAACAACTACCCCCGGCCAAAAAGCACCTTCACACCCCAAACCCTGTTAAAACACTCTCTGTCCTCACTTTTTTTGAATGACATGGATCATACTCATTGAATGTGAAGTGAAATTCTGACTTTTATTGTGCTACAATTATGAAAACAACAATAAGTCAGTTCTGTCTTCTTCTGTCGTGGCAGCTGATACAGGTCAGGGTGAATGCTGGATCCAGGGGCTTTCTGGAGGTGGATGATCCATAAACCAGGGTCTATTCTGTGGGTTCCAAACTTCTAGTGCTGAAGCAGGTCAGTTCGCTGATGTGAGGAAGGATGCTCATCCCTCTAAGGTGAGACTCAGCCAATCACAACAGTCACAGAATAGACATGCAAGTCGTCCAGCAGAAGGTAAAAGATTCAGATAAAATGATCATTCACAATCAAACATCTTATAAAGATCACATCGAACGACAATACATTGGAGAGACCGGTAACAATTCCTGACAAGGATATACAAACAGTCGGTCACCTGTTAAGACAAAAATATGCAGTTTGATTACAAATATGAATGTATCATGAGATGAAATGAGATTGCTGAATAAGATCCCTGAAAAATACGACAGATACTTTTGTCGTTAAATGATGGAAATACAGCTGGATCATGCAATAGCCAGTTTAAAAAACAGACAACAAAATCAAAATGCTATAAACAAGATCATTCAGTTACACGTGTTTAAGATGGTATTAAACAATGGATAACTCAATTACTTACTGCACTGTACAACATTTGGTTTTCCGTTGATGAAGATAGACAGGTTAGTGACAAATCAAAGGATATGAGTAAAAGTCGCTGGCATCAATGCTCGTCAATGGATCACTGCTCATCACTGGATCACTGCTCATCACTGGATCACTTGGGAAGGAGCCTCAGGATCACAGATGATAGAAGAGAAACAACAAAACAAACCCTGTGGACCGATTTGGGAGACTTACGACTGAATACCAGAGAAGGCAGGGTGGTCTACTGGTTGGAGAGACCGGTTCAACCCAGGGAAGAGCTCAGGTGTCCAACAACAGCCATCACTACTGAAGTGTCTGTGACCAAAACACTGAGCCCCTGCACTCTGGATAAGAGCATCTACAGGTCTAAAACAGGAAGATAAAAAACTAGAAAAGGATACAGTGATACCAACAGAAAAGGAAACACTGGTTATCCAGATCATCCTGCAGAAGGTAAAAGATTCAGATAAAATGATCATTCACAATCAAACATCTTATGAAGATCACATCGAACGATGCAAACGCATAGGAGAGAACGCTAACAATTCCTGACAAGAATATACAAACAGTCGGTCACCTGTTAAGACAGAAATATGCAGTTTGATTACAAATATGAATGTATCATGAGATGAAATGAGATTGCTGCATAAGATACCTGAAAAATACAAGATACTTTTGTTGTTAAATGATAGAAACACAGCTGGATCATGCAATAGCCACTTTAAAAAAAAGACAACAAAATTAAATAGCTATAAACAAGATTGTAGGAGCTATTTGTAAAGTTTAGTCTTTGTTTTTAGTTTTAGTTGTAAATTGAATTTGCTAATTATGAGCAACTTTGTTTGATTAACTTAAGTGTTTTGATAATATTCTTTGTTGGTTATTTGTTTAGGATATTTAGATTTGCATAGTTAATATTTTTGTTTATTTTTTGGTAATTGGGTCACACTGTGGGCACCTGAGGTTATTTAGGTAGGTAGGCACCTTGAGGACCAGCATGCACCTGGGTGGGCCTATGGTTTTTTACCAGTGCAAAGGAGGCACCAGCAGCCATGATTTTCTTTGTTCTTTTGTTTGTTTTATTAATTTGGAAATAAATCATAACAGAACGCAAGATCTGGTATGGACATTTATCTTCTTTTGCCTGCATTAAACCACATCCCCATGGTGCATCAGTGGCCTTTTGATTATGTTTGGTTTAAAGTTTAATTTGTTTTTTCTGGACAAATGGCCACTACATCAAGTAAAAAACCTGCCCTTGAACTCAAAGGAAGGATCCTTCATCATTGGACAGATGATCAGCATGGATTGTTTTATTCAACACCTTTTGTAATATCATCGACATCAGCAGACACTGCCTGCGGCTCAGATGAACAAAAGTGCTCAGCCTTCTCACAAGAAACTGGTATGTAATGCTACTGCTGTATTGGCCAAACGAGTGGAGTTTGAAAGTCAGTATTTCATATCAAATCGGAAAATTTGGATGAATCAATAAAATGTCTGATGATACGGCGAAAGAGGCTGAAATGTTGTCAACTAAAAGGAATATTAAACTCACTCCTAAAGGATTGTGCTTCTATATAGAAATGAGCCAGGAAAAAAGGAGTGTAAAATGCAAACAAGCAAAAACGTCTGTGGAAAAAATCACTGCGTTAATGGAATCAAATGAAAATGTCAATTCAGTGAATTTGGAGCTTGCAAATCTTATCCAGTGTTGTCAAGACGCAAATGAACTGCATGAATCTTTAATAAACTTACCTTTGCCACAAGATGAAATTAAAAGACAATGTGAATACTTCGAGGCAAAGATGATAAAGTTGAATGATTTCACTGAAACGGTAAAACACTGGCTTTCCAAACTGGGTCATCCATATGTGTATCAAAATATTGAATCTCCTGATGATCAAGGTGTCACTGATGAAATAAATCCTGACGATAGCGCTTCCAATGTGTCAAGTGTAAAGGCAAACTCTGTAAAACCATACTCCCAGTTATCACGGACCTCCTCGACCGCATCAGCGCGCATTAAAGCCCAGGCCGAAAAGGCAGCACTGATGCAGCGCGTTGCTGCGCTAAAAAGGAAACATTTAATCGAAGCTAAAGAGGAAAAGCTAAGGAGAGAAAAGGAACAACTGGAACTTGAAACTAAACTGGCTGCAACAAATGCAAAACTTAATGTTCTGGAGATTAATTCATCTGAGTGTGGCTCAAAACGTTCAGACGGGATGAACTCTTATTTTGAAAGGAACATTTCTCAAAGAGCAAATGTATTGAATCCTGATGCTGACATGTTTGTACCAGTAACCTTGGATGAAAAGGTGAATGTTACTGATGTGCCTGTGATACCTCAACCACAAGTTGTTAGGCCTAAACAAAGCCAAGAAACACGAAAGGATGAGATGTTTTTGGATGTTGGTGAACCAGTTCAATTTGCATCGGCTGCTGATCAAAATCAAGCAGGACTGGTACACCCTCAATATCATGCTCTGACAAATGGCTCTCAGGATGAGATTGTAAACATTATGCAGAAACAAAATGACATCGCTGCTCTGCTGGTTCAACAAAATCTAAGCTCTGTCCTTCCATCAAGAAATATCCCTGTGTTCGATGGAGACCCTCTTCACTACAGGTCTTTCATCAGAGCTTTTGAAAATGGAGTGGAGGAGAAAACATCTAATTGGAGTGACCGTTTACATTTTCTTGAACAATACACCAGGGGGGAACCAAGGAACTTAGTGCACAGTTGTCAACACTTGCCTTCAGAGCTGGGATACAATAAGGCCAAAATTCTTCTAGCAGAGCATTTTGGAAATGAATACAAAATTGCAAGTGCTTATATGGAAAAGATTCTTAACTGGACACCTGTTAAAAGTGAGGATGTTAAATCATTACAGTCATTCTCTCTATTTCTGCGAGGATGTTCAAATTTAACAGAGCAAATGACACAAATGAAAGAGCTGGACTTACTATCTAACATGAGAAGCATCATCATGAAACTTCCTTACAAGTTAAGGGAAAGATGGAGGAATGTTGCTTGTGATCGACTTGAGAAAAATGGTCGGAGAGCGCAATTTGTTGATCTTGTTACCTTTATTGAAAAGCAAGTCAAAATAGCCTCAGATCTTTTTGGCAACATTCAAGACTCACCACCCACCAAATCCAAATCCTCCAAGACCAGCCATTTCATACAAAGGAAAAAGGAAAGCAGTTTTGCTACTAATGTCATCACGATAAAGGAAGGAGACATGACTCAATGTACAGGAAATAAAAGCAAGCCCTCCTCAATTCAAAGTTGTCTGTTTTGTTCACAAAGTAGTCACTCACTGGATAAGTGCTCTCAGTTTAGAATGAAATTACATCGGGATAAGATTAATTTCATTAAGGAAAAAGGAATATGTTTTGGTTGCCTGAAAGTAGGCCACATGAGCAAAGACTGTAGGAGTCGTTTGGATTGCAACGTGTGTAACCAAAAGCACCCAGGAATCCTTCATATCGAGCGGCAGGATAAAGGCACATCCTACAAACAATCACAACAGACTGTGAGCCCTCCAAGTGTTTCTACTGTAATGTCACAGACCTGTGGCCATATTGGGGCCGGCGCTGAAGATGATTCTATCTTTTCTGTTGTTGCAGTTAAAGTTAGGAGCCACAAGAATAACAAAAGACTGAAATGTCCAGAGATGTCAAGTTTATGAATGTTGTAAGCAGCACAGCAAAAATGATTGAAGGTCATTATTGTATTGACTTACCTTTCCGACAGGAGGATTGTGTCCTGCCAAATAATCGCTGTGTTGCAGAGCAGCGCCTCCAAAGCCTGAAAAGAAAATTTAACAGGAACAACACATTTAAGGAGGACTACACTGCATTCTTAAATGACATGATTGCTCAAGGATATGCTGACGTGGTGCCTGCTGACCAACTAAAACAAAGTAATGGAAAGGTGTGGTATATTCCCCATCATGGAGTTTATCATCCCAGAAAAGGCAAGCTGAGAGTTGTTTTTGACTGTGGAGCAACATATAAAAGGGACATCGCTGAACTGCCAACTCTTGCAGGGACCTGATCTGACCAACACTCTCATTGGAGTCCTCATTCGATTTAGGCAAGAATCTGTAGCAGTAATGGCAGACATCAAAGCCATGTTTCACCAAGTACATGTCCCAGAAAAGCACATCAACTTTCTCCGCTTCCTCTGGTGGCCAGATGGTGATACTGCACAGCCTCCACTGGAACATCGCATGAGAGTTCATCTGTTTGGTGCTGTATCCTCACCAAGTTGTGCAAATTATGCTCTGAGGAGAACAGCAGAAGACAATGCACAGCATTTCCAATTTGAAGTGATCAATACAGTGAAACATCATTTTTATGTGGATGACTGCCTGAAAGCCATGGCTTCAGAGGAAGAAGCTGTACAAATGATTAAGGATTTGACTGCTCTCTGTGAGAAAGGAGGATTTACTCTTTCAAAATGGATCAGCAACAACCGTACAGTGCTGCTGTCAGTCACGGAGGAAAGGAGAGCAAATAAAATGATGGAGCTGGATTTGGATGCAGATCAATTTCCAACAGAGCGAGCACTTGGGCTACAGTGGTGCATCGGAACTGACATGTTTCAGTTCAGGACTTCAGTTCGAGAACAACCACAGACCAGAAGAGGCATTCTTTCAGTGGTCAGCTCTCTTTATGACCCTTTGGGATTTTTGGCCCCATTCAGCATTCCAGCCAAATTGTTGCTGCAGGAGCTCTGTAGGAGAAACCTGAAGTGGGATGAAGTCATTCCCCATGCCTTCTCTAAACAATGGTCTGAATGGCTCCAGGATCTACAAAAAATGGCTGAGTTCAAAGTGGAACGCTGTATTAAACCCAGAGACTTTGGAGCCCCAGTTTCAGCACAACTTCACCACTTTTCTGATGCCAGTCAAGTTGGATATGGAACTGTGAAAAAGCCTCACTCCTGGAGACATTGTTCTTGTCGCAGATGCCTCAGCTCCAAGAGGATCTTGGATCATGGGGAAAGTTTTGGACATCAGACCAGATGCAAAGGGCCTGGTACGCACTGTGCGTCTTCAAACTAGGACCAGTATTCTGGAGAGACCTGTGACGAAGCTCTGTCTACTACTGGAAGCAGCAGTCTAACATCATGACTCTCTCTTTCTCTACCTCTATTTTTTCTTTCTTTTTCTCCAATTAACCTGTGTTTTATTTTGCAGATTCATCAAGAAAACAGTTTATTAAAGGCTACTATGACACATAGAATAGGTCTGTTTCATAGTTGTAGCTCCAGAAGTAGCTCCTTTTTTGAAGATAACTGTAATTGTGATATTATGCACAATTAGGGGCCGGAGTGTAGGAGCTATTTGTAAAGTTTAGTCTTTGTTTTTAGTTTTAGTTGTAAATTTAATTTGCTAATTATGAGTAACTTTGTTTGATTAACTTAAGTGTTTTGATAATATTCTTTGTTGGTTATTTGTTTAGGATATTTAGATTTGCATAGTTAATATTTTTGTTTATTTTTTGGTAATTGGGTCACACTGTGGGCACCTGAGGTTATTTAGGTAGGTAGGCACCTTGAGGACCAGCATGCACCTGGGTGGGCCTATGGTTTTTTACCAGTGCAAAGGAGGCACCAGCAGCCATGATTTTCTTTGTTCTTTTGTTTGTTTTATTAATTTGGAAATAAATCATAACAGAACGCAAGATCTGGTATGGACATTTATCTTCTTTTGCCTGCATTAAACCACATCCCCATGGTGCATCAGTGGCCTTTTGATTATGTTTGGTTTAAAGTTTAATTTGTTTTTTCTGGACAAATGGCCACTACAAAGATCATTCAAAGTTACACATGTTTAAGATCATATTAAACAATGGATAACTCAATTACTTACTGCACTGTACACCGTTTGGTTTTCTGTTGATGAAGATAGACAGGTTAGTGACAAATCAAAGGATATGAGTAAAAGTCGCTGGCATCAATGCTCGTCAATGGATCACTGCTCATCACTGGATCACTTGGGAAGGAGCCTCAGGGCCACATATGATAGAAAAGAAACAACAAAACAAACCCTGTGGACCGATTTGGGAGACTTATGACTGAATACTAGAGAAGGTAGGGTGGCCTACTTGTTGGAGAGACCGGTTCAACCCAAGGAAGAGCTCAGGTGTCCATCAAGAGCCATCACTACTGAAGTGTCTGTGACCAAAACACTGAGCCCCTGCACTCTGGATAAGAGCATCTACAGGTCTAAAACAGGAAGATAAAAAAGTAGAAAAGGATACAGTGATACTAACAGAAAAGGAAACACTGGTTATCCAGATCATCCTGCAAAAGGTAAAAGATTCCGATAAAATGATCATTCACAATCAAACACCTTATGAAGATCACATCGAACGACAACGCATTGGAGAGAACGCTAACAATTCCTGACAAGGATATACAGACAGTTGGTCACCTGTTAAGACAAAAATATATAGTTTGATTACAAATATGAATGTATCATGAGATGAAATGAGATTGCTGCATAAGATACCTGAAAAATACAACAGATACTTTTGTTGTTAAATGATAGAAACACAGCTGGATCATGCAATAGCCACTTTAAAAAAAAGGCAAACAAAATTAAATAGCTATAAACAAGATCATTCAAAGTTACACATGTTTAAGATCGTATTAAACAATGGATAACTCAATTACTTACTGCACTGTACACCGTTTGGTTTTCTGTTGATGAAGATAGACAGGTTAGTGACAAATCAAAGGATATGAGTAAAAGTCGCTGGCATCAATGCTCGTCAATGGATCACTGCTCATCACTGGATCACTTGGGAAGGAGCCTCAGGGCCACATATGATAGAAAAGAAACAACAAAACAAACCCTGTGGACCGATTTGGGAGACTTATGACTGAATACTAGAGAAGGTAGGGTGGCCTACTTGTTGGAGAGACCGGTTCAACCCAAGGAAGAGCTCAGGTGTCCATCAAGAGCCATCACTACTGAAGTGTCTGTGACCAAAACACTGAGCCCCTGCACTCTGGATAAGAGCATCTACAGGTCTAAAACAGGAAGATAAAAAAGTAGAAAAGGATACAGTGATACTAACAGAAAAGGAAACACTGGTTATCCAGATCATCCTGCAAAAGGTAAAAGATTCCGATAAAATGATCATTCGCAATCAAACCCCTTATGAAGATCACATCGAACGACAACGCATTGGAGAGAACGCTAACAATTCCTGACAAGGATATACAGACAGTTGGTCACCTGTTAAGACAAAAATATATAGTTTGATTACAAATATGAATGTATCATGAGATGAAATGAGATTGCTGCATAAGATACCTGAAAAATACAACAGATACTTTTGTTGTTAAATGAGAGAAACACAGCTGGATCATGCAATAGCCACTTTAAAAAAAAGGCAAACAAAATGAAATAGCTATAAACAAGATCATTCAAAGTTACACATGTTTAAGATCGTATTAAACAATGGATAACTCAATTACTTACTGCACTGTACACCGTTTGGTTTTCTGTTGATGAAGATAGACAGGTTAGTGACAAATCAAAGGATATGAGTAAAAGTCGCTGGCATCAATGCTCGTCAATGGATCACTGCTCATCACTGGATCACTTGGGAAGGAGCCTCAGGGCCACATATGATAGAAAAGAAACAACAAAACAAACCCTGTGGACCGATTTGGGAGACTTATGACTGAATACTAGAGAAGGTAGGGTGGCCTACTTGTTGGAGAGACCGGTTCAACCCAAGGAAGAGCTCAGGTGTCCATCAAGAGCCATCACTACTGAAGTGTCTGTGACCAAAACACTGAGCCCCTGCACTCTGGATAAGAGCATCTACAGGTCTAAAACAGGAAGATAAAAAAGTAGAAAAGGATACAGTGATACTAACAGAAAAGGAAACACTGGTTATCCAGATCATCCTGCAAAAGGTAAAAGATTCCGATAAAATGATCATTCGCAATCAAACCCCTTATGAAGATCACATCGAACGACAACGCATTGGAGAGAACGCTAACAATTCCTGACAAGGATATACAGACAGTTGGTCACCTGTTAAGACAAAAATATATAGTTTGATTACAAATATGAATGTATCATGAGATGAAATGAGATTGCTGCATAAGATACCTGAAAAATACAACAGATACTTTTGTTGTTAAATGAGAGAAACACAGCTGGATCATGCAATAGCCACTTTAAAAAAAAGGCAAACAAAATTAAATAGCTATAAACAAGGTCATTCAAAGTTACACATGTTTAAGATCGTATTAAACAATGGATAACTCAATTACTTACTGCACTGTACACCGTTTGGTTTTCTGTTGATGAAGATAGACAGGTTAGTGACAAATCAAAGGATATGAGTAAAAGTCGCTGGCATCAATGCTCGTCAATGGATCACTGCTCATCACTGGATCACTTGGGAAGGAGCCTCAGGGCCACATATGATAGAAAAGAAACAACAAAACAAACCCTGTGGACCGATTTGGGAGACTTATGACTGAATACTAGAGAAGGTAGGGTGGCCTACTTGTTGGAGAGACCGGTTCAACCCAAGGAAGAGCTCAGGTGTCCATCAAGAGCCATCACTACTGAAGTGTCTGTGACCAAAACACTGAGCCCCTGCACTCTGGATAAGAGCATCTACAGGTCTAAAACAGGAAGATAAAAAAGTAGAAAAGGATACAGTGATACTAACAGAAAAGG
The DNA here is from genome assembly GCA_034670385.1 of Hoplostethus mediterraneus. Taxonomy (NCBI): domain Eukaryota; kingdom Metazoa; phylum Chordata; class Actinopteri; order Trachichthyiformes; family Trachichthyidae; genus Hoplostethus; species Hoplostethus mediterraneus. The sequence goes on from JAXDDW010000014.1 coordinate 5,403,208, forward strand.
AAACACTGGTTATCCAGATCATCCTGCAAAAGGTAAAAGATTCCGATAAAATGATCATTCGCAATCAAACCCCTTATGAAGATCACATCGAACGACAACGCATTGGAGAGAACGCTAACAATTCCTGACAAGGATATACAGACAGTTGGTCACCTGTTAAGACAAAAATATATAGTTTGATTACAAATATGAATGTATCATGAGATGAAATGAGATTGCTGCATAAGATACCTGAAAAATACAACAGATACTTTTGTTGTTAAATGAGAGAAACACAGCTGGATCATGCAATAGCCACTTTAAAAAAAAGGCAAACAAAATTAAATAGCTATAAACAAGGTCATTCAAAGTTACACATGTTTAAGATCGTATTAAACAATGGATAACTCAATTACTTACTGCACTGTACACCGTTTGGTTTTCTGTTGATGAAGATAGACAGGTTAGTGACAAATCAAAGGATATGAGTAAAAGTCGCTGGCATCAATGCTCGTCAATGGATCACTGCTCATCACTGGATCACTTGGGAAGGAGCCTCAGGGCCACATATGATAGAAAAGAAACAACAAAACAAACCCTGTGGACCGATTTGGGAGACTTATGACTGAATACTAGAGAAGGTAGGGTGGCCTACTTGTTGGAGAGACCGGTTCAACCCAAGGAAGAGCTCAGGTGTCCATCAAGAGCCATCACTACTGAAGTGTCTGTGACCAAAACACTGAGCCCCTGCACTCTGGATAAGAGCATCTACAGGTCTAAAACAGGAAGATAAAAAAGTAGAAAAGGATACAGTGATACTAACAGAAAAGGAAACACTGGTTATCCAGATCATCCTGCAAAAGGTAAAAGATTCCGATAAAATGATCATTCGCAATCAAACCCCTTATGAAGATCACATCGAACGACAACGCATTGGAGAGAACGCTAACAATTCCTGACAAGGATATACAGACAGTTGGTCACCTGTTAAGACAAAAATATATAGTTTGATTACAAATATGAATGTATCATGAGATGAAATGAGATTGCTGCATAAGATACCTGAAAAATACAACAGATACTTTTGTTGTTAAATGAGAGAAACACAGCTGGATCATGCAATAGCCACTTTAAAAAAAAGGCAAACAAAATGAAATAGCTATAAACAAGATCATTCAAAGTTACACATGTTTAAGATCGTATTAAACAATGGATAACTCAATTACTTACTGCACTGTACACCGTTTGGTTTTCTGTTGATGAAGATAGACAGGTTAGTGACAAATCAAAGGATATGAGTAAAAGTCGCTGGCATCAATGCTCGTCAATGGATCACTGCTCATCACTGGATCACTTGGGAAGGAGCCTCAGGGCCACATATGATAGAAAAGAAACAACAAAACAAACCCTGTGGACCGATTTGGGAGACTTATGACTGAATACTAGAGAAGGTAGGGTGGCCTACTTGTTGGAGAGACCGGTTCAACCCAAGGAAGAGCTCAGGTGTCCATCAAGAGCCATCACTACTGAAGTGTCTGTGACCAAAACACTGAGCCCCTGCACTCTGGATAAGAGCATCTACAGGTCTAAAACAGGAAGATAAAAAAGTAGAAAAGGATACAGTGATACTAACAGAAAAGGAAACACTGGTTATCCAGATCATCCTGCAAAAGGTAAAAGATTCCGATAAAATGATCATTCACAATCAAACACCTTATGAAGATCACATCGAACGACAACGCATTGGAGAGAACGCTAACAATTCCTGACAAGGATATACAGACAGTTGGTCACCTGTTAAGACAAAAATATATAGTTTGATTACAAATATGAATGTATCATGAGATGAAATGAGATTGCTGCATAAGATACCTGAAAAATACAACAGATACTTTTGTTGTTAAATGATAGAAACACAGCTGGATCATGCAATAGCCACTTTAAAAAAAAGGCAAACAAAATTAAATAGCTATAAACAAGATCATTCAAAGTTACACATGTTTAAGATCGTATTAAACAATGGATAACTCAATTACTTACTGCACTGTACACCGTTTGGTTTTCTGTTGATGAAGATAGACAGGTTAGTGACAAATCAAAGGATATGAGTAAAAGTCGCTGGCATCAATGCTCGTCAATGGATCACTGCTCATCACTGGATCACTTGGGAAGGAGCCTCAGGGCCACATATGATAGAAAAGAAACAACAAAACAAACCCTGTGGACCGATTTGGGAGACTTATGACTGAATACTAGAGAAGGTAGGGCGGCCTACTTGTTGGAGAGACCGGTTCAACCCAGGGAAGAGCTCAGGTGTCCATCAAGAGCCATCACTACTGAAGTGTCTGTGACCAAAACACTGAGCCCCTGCACTCTGGATGAGAGCATCTACAGGTCTAAAACAGGAAGATAAAAAAGTAGAAAAGGATACAGTGATACTAACAGAAAAGGAAACACTGGTTATCCAGATCATCCTGCAAAAGGTAAAAGATTCCGATAAAATGATCATTCACAATCAAACACCTTATGAAGATCACATCGAACGACAACGCATTGGAGAGAACGCTAACAATTCCTGACAAGGATATACAGACAGTTGGTCACCTGTTAAGACAAAAATATATAGTTTGATTACAAATATGAATGTATCATGAGATGAAATGAGATTGCTGCATAAGATACCTGAAAAATACAACAGATACTTTTGTTGTTAAATGAGAGAAACACAGCTGGATCATGCAATAGCCACTTTAAAAAAAAGGCAAACAAAATGAAATAGCTATAAACAAGATCATTCAAAGTTACACATGTTTAAGATCGTATTAAACAATGGATAACTCAATTACTTACTGCACTGTACACCGTTTGGTTTTCTGTTGATGAAGATAGACAGGTTAGTGACAAATCAAAGGATATGAGTAAAAGTCGCTGGCATCAATGCTCGTCAATGGATCACTGCTCATCACTGGATCACTTGGGAAGGAGCCTCAGGGCCACATATGATAGAAAAGAAACAACAAAACAAACCCTGTGGACCGATTTGGGAGACTTATGACTGAATACTAGAGAAGGTAGGGTGGCCTACTTGTTGGAGAGACCGGTTCAACCCAAGGAAGAGCTCAGGTGTCCATCAAGAGCCATCACTACTGAAGTGTCTGTGACCAAAACACTGAGCCCCTGCACTCTGGATAAGAGCATCTACAGGTCTAAAACAGGAAGATAAAAAAGTAGAAAAGGATACAGTGATACTAACAGAAAAGGAAACACTGGTTATCCAGATCATCCTGCAAAAGGTAAAAGATTCCGATAAAATGATCATTCACAATCAAACACCTTATGAAGATCACATCGAACGACAACGCATTGGAGAGAACGCTAACAATTCCTGACAAGGATATACAGACAGTTGGTCACCTGTTAAGACAAAAATATATAGTTTGATTACAAATATGAATGTATCATGAGATGAAATGAGATTGCTGCATAAGATACCTGAAAAATACAACAGATACTTTTGTTGTTAAATGATGGAAACACAGCTGGATCATGCAATAGCCACTTTTAAAAAATGACAACAAAATTAAATAGCTATAAACAGAGGGAGAACAAAACAAACAATTTGGACTAGATTTTGATGGTCTAGTAGTTGGACAGCAGTAATCAATGTCACTGACACCTGAAAATATATCACCTTCTAAAATTAGTTGGTATCCCAGTAAGAATATATAGGTAATTTGAATGTGTAAAATGTGGCACTTAATGAGTTGAACTTTAAGTTGCTTTTGTCCTCCACTGAAGTCAAAATATAGCTCAACAGTGTAATGTCAACCAAACTAGACGCTTAATATAAAGTGGAAGTGCTAACAAGATTATATACGTTAATACAGTTTAGCATGGAAAGCTTGGTAAACAGTTGACCAAGTCACAACGATAAAACAAAACAGCAATTAGCAGGTGCACTGGCTGAAAAACAAAACCCTCGTAAAGTATTGATGAACTTAAATGGTCTGTTTCCTTTCGAACTTTCTAAAAATTCAAAATATTAGCCGTTTCTTTTCACTACGGTTAGCATGAAGGTAAATAACGTTACTCCTGACTTACAGTGAAATCGGTCCTTATCCCTTCCAATTTGGTGATTATTTGTTGCCACGAAAATGCCTTCACGTTTTCCCTTCCCCAGGGGAATACGGTGACATTTTAAATCTTACTGCTATTTTTCTTCACTAACTACTTGTGACATTTTGGGGAAAGTTTCGTTTGTCTTTCCATATCTTGAAAACAGCTTGATAGCATCGTTAGCATTCCTAAAAAGTAACAGTAGCGGCAACTGTAAGCTAACAACCTAGTTTATTGCTAGGTTTTAGCTTTTAGCACTACCGAATGATTTGAAGGAGGAATACCACAAATGCTAAAATAACGTTTAAATAAATGTACCTCTGTAACATCAACTTTCCCCATACTGATTTCTTACCTTTTGGAGAAGGCTGACGATTTTCCAACTCCTACCTGACGTGAAGACGAAGTTCAGTTGAAAACGCCGCAGCTGCTCCACGTCAAGCCGTTTTCAGTCCATTTTACTGTTACAGTTTGAACAATATTGTTCAAACTGTAACAGTATAATTTGACATTAACTATTGCTTACATAGATTAACATTTTTGACAATTTGAAGTCTTATTCTGGCCATCATAAATTGATAACGTCAAGCAACAAAAATCCTAACCTTCACCTTGATGTTACCATATGTAAATTAGGCTGAACTTGGCACAATAAATGAAAGTTTATATAAACGTTTATATAAAAGTGTTCTTGGATAGACTTAACAGTGATTAACAATGTCAAATCACTATATTACATAACGAAAAACCTTTGGTGGATGCCAGGTTGTCTTCATAAACTTCACGTTGCCATGACAATGACCACTATGAAAGAAGTGTGGCATGTCTTTGTGACGTCATCATGAAAGAAGTTTTCTTTTTACCATAATGTATTGTATTTGATATCAATATAATATAATATATAATAGCAATATCTCCTATATAGGCCTGCAGGGATACTGTGTCATGTGATCTATCTCTCACATCTTTATAAATCTTTATAAGTTGATAATAGAAAAAGTTCCTGTGGTACTTGGAAATGTTCTTGTGTTTTTCCTATGGTATGTGATTTGGGCAGCCTATCACATGACCAAATTCTGTGATATGTCCTATTGTAATGTACCACAGGCCTGAACGGCAGACCTTACCACGTTAAAACCACACCAGGAATGCAATAATGGTTATGGCAGTGCCCGAAGATAGTTGAGTGATTAAGTCCCCATCTCTTGAAACACATATGTGCTCTCACTAGTGCAGGAACAAATCTCTCTAGAGCTTTTTCTCATGTGTCTTCCCCACTCTGTTGCTACCCTTGCTACCTTCCCCGTCTAAATTTAGAATCAATTTACTCCAGGTCAGTGGACTAGTTTTTGTCCCAAAAAACAGAGCACAGTACCACATTGTAAGTATCACAGGAACAGTGATTACCAAACTGAAGTACCACAGCATCTGTTTATTTTAGAATCATAGGTACAGGTGGTAGTTAACAGTATGGGAATCAGCTGACATAGTATAGCTGCTGATGCGACCAACCAACTTGGTAGTGCTGCAGACCCTGTGCACTTTGTGTTTATTTATTCCAAAACAGTCATTCAACAAAGGAGAAATTCCAAGAGGAAATAGAGATTTGCCTGAACTGAATAGGCGATACCCTGGCATCAGACTAATGACACATTATGTTAAATGTGTGGCCCAGCAATGTAATACAGTCTTTCAGTTTCAAAGTATGATACAATCCAACTGGAATAATCAGTATTTTGGAACCAGCCGTTTAAGATATGAATTTTATTTTTGTTCCACCCAAAATGCAATAGGCTGTCTGTCTTACAGCACACTAACAACGTTATCGGACTATCCAACAGAATTATAAACTAGAAGCTAGGTTCCAAAATACCAAAGACTCTGACTGGATTACATCAGATTACACTCCAAAACTACACACAAACCTAAGAACGAACTTCTGCTGAGCTCAATAAATAAACAAATAAACAGAAAAAGTACAAATAGAATCATGTAGATGAACCAAATACATCTAAATCAGTCTTCACATAAACTGGCTACAATATGTTCATTTCACACAGTCTCAGCTTTTGCAGTTCATAGCTGTGCTCGCCACCAAAGTTCACTGTGAGGCTGCTTTCTAGGCATCAAGTCCAGCGTCTGTTTGGCTGTCAGTTGTGCTCTGTGTGTCCAGAGGCATCTCCTTGCTCTTGGCTGCTTTCTCACTCTGAGCCCGGTTCTGTTTCTCCCTCTCCAGTGCTTTCTCCATCTCTGTGTAGTAGTCAAGAGCCTTTCGTACTGGGTCAATGATGTGTTGCTGCAGAATTAAAGGAAAATTCCACACTCGGATACTCTTACACTGTTAGGTATCATCACTTTGTGACAGTGAATGCATTCCAGGAGTTTTTTATTTTATGAAGTGTCATGTATATATATAAAATAGAAATATAATTCTATTATTTTTTGGTGTACTCACTTTCCCTCAACCTACTTCTACTTCAGTTAGTGATTTGCTGATGTTTACTGTTGATTAGATTGTTGAAAATGTCACATCATCTATTTTATCCACAGGAATAAACCATGTTTAAAACCAATGTTTTTATTATGGATTTTCCTTTACACCTGAAAACAGCTGAAAACAGCAGACATGTTTATGGTCATGTTAGTATATAGTATATGTTTAAAAATGTTATTTAATGTTTGTATCTTTTATATGGCAAGCAGAGATGAAAGCTGAAGAGATGAAGACTGAGATGAAAACCACAGCATATGCTCCTCAGGGAAATATACTGTACACAAAGGAACAAACTAATTGCACTGTGTGTAATACAATAATTGAGTTCTCTAAATTTCTGAAATTCTCAAATAAATTACCTCCAGACAGGGGAAGAGATTGGCCAGCTCGATGAAGAGGGGGAAGAGGACAAATCGGATGAAGCCCGTCTGAGATGAAGGCTTGGTCACCTTGTCCCGGTCCATGAAGGGGGTGACTGGAAGGCCCTCCAGCTTCTCCATATCACTCTGAGGACAGATAGACAACAAGAAAAGACCAGATGGGAAGCAATCTTTAGGGCTGGCTTGTGCTATCTTTTGTCAATCTATTAAATGCTTTGCAACAGCCATTGCAGGAATTGTATTTGAATTGCATCGAAGATGGCTGCCCTCCAGTGCCTTGTGCCCAGATGTGTGTTCAATCTGAATTAAGAAAACTGAATTTGACTTAAAATATTATTCAATTCAGTTTCAAGTAATTTCATTCAAATTGTGCCTCACAAATTCAAGTTTTGAATTAATTAATTCATTTGAATTCAACAGTTTAATGTGAGCAAGACAAATATTATTTCTACAGGCACTAATCTCTTTCCATACGGCTGTCACTCACTAGGAGAGAAAAACACAAACACTTAAAACAGCAACACAATCCACTAGAGGGAGCTGTTTTAAACTGGTCAGTTACCTGGTTGTAGAACTCCTGCAGAAGGCAGTCCAGCCAGGGCTCAGCCACCTCCATGGGCCGCGCCTCATTGGATATGTCACTCACCTTGATCAGAATCATCATCAGCTGCAGATATAGCGGGATAAAACCAAACAGGCAGTGGGAAGCTTACATGAATTATGAGAAAGGTTCGACCGATATTTGTTTTTGAAGGCCGATACCAACGGTGATGTTTTTTGGATTGAAGTTGCAGATAGCTGATATTTTGTGCCAATACTCAATAGCTTTAATTTCCATGCCAGAAATGCAGAAATTAACAAAAGACTAAAATTATTCAGTGTTTCCCACAGAATTGTATTCTTGGCGGGGTGGAAAAGCCTCTGAAACAGCATCTAGACCATGGGGAAATAAAACTCTGCTACCACTCCTACTACTATTATTTTTTTTATTTAATGTTTTATTTTCACAGGGACAACACACATTGATCATTATTACTGTAAATGTGCCTTTTGTACTTCCATTCCTGGTTCCTTGTGACACTACTGTCAAATCTAAATTCTCAGTTGAGACCCCAGACAAGAGAAATACCTCACGCATCAACAACTCTGTCACTGCTCTCAGTGCATCTGCTGTTTTCTTACCACATCTCTGTGGTCCTTGTTGTTGAAGTCAAAAACAGGCAGGATGGACTTGAACTTATTGAGGATCTCATTGTGCCTTGTCATGTCAGTGGCCAGGATGCATCTGCAGTGAAGAGAGAATAAACAATATTGGATGGAGCTGGCAAGTATTGTGTTATAGTCAGTACTGATCTACACTAGAAGAAAATGACAGAGATCATCTCACTTTATGATTCCCTCCCTTATCCGTTTGTACTGATCCATGGTCAGATTTCTGAAGATGTTGTTCTCTGTCTGCAAGAGAGAAATATGTCTGTTCATTGTCAAGACAGCTCCACAACCTCCTCATACCTCAACAGAAGATGAAAAGTCAGATTGTTTAATTGATATCTGTTCGTAGCAATGGCAATAACTCCTGATCTTGTGCAGTATAGTGTAATAATACCAGAATTCCGGGTTAAATTCTCCATACTAAAAATGTGTGCATTCATGCTATTGTAAGGCACGTTTGATGAAAGAGTCCAGCAAACAGCATGTGTGATCTCACTGACCAAGCCTCACCTTCTCCAGTATCTCAAACGCTACGGCACAGTGGTGGTTCTCAAGTGGAGAGATGTCATTATAGCGAAGAGCAAGTTCAGTGCGAGCATTTATCTGAAAGATGATGCTTTGTTTTATTTACTCTAGTTTATCCAAATAACAGTGTTAAATACATTTCAATCTGCAATACTGGAATGGGGAGTTACGATTGGGGAGTAACATAACTCTTATTAGCAGTTCGGTATGTAGTCTTAGAGAAATAGAACATGGCACTAAAGAAATAGTGTATCATAGGTATATAACATCCAGGTTTAAATGTTTTTATTGATAGGGAAGCCTAGTATGTGTACCTACCTGATAGGCATTGTTGTATCCTGTGTGGTCAAGGTCGTGGCAGACTGCAGAGGTCAACATGATCAGCAGGTCGATGCTGTCTATTTTACTCCTCAGGTCAGTCAGCCAGATCAAACCGTACATCTGCTCAGAGATAAAGAGGCAGTAAAATACTCAGTGGTGAGGAGGGTTATGGTTTTGAAGAAGATACAGAGTTTTATTCCAAAATGAGACAACCACCATTTGAAAAAAGCGGGATCTTCTCTTACAAAATAATTGAAAACACAAAATCACAGTAAATTCTGTTTCTTTTTAAAGGATAGCAGGTCACTTAAATTGTTGACTGACAAAATGATGAAAACTGGATTGGATTGAGTTATTAAATGATGAACTTCAGTTAATGATTTTTTTCACCAAAATGGATATAGGCAACCAATCACTACAGTCGCTGGTTTCACTGATTAGTCCCTCCTCTCTGGCTGAAGATGTGCTAATCAGTGAAATCAAGTCTCTGGTTAGACTCTCAGCTCTCCGTAGCACATGGTCACCTGTCCCTGATGTATACAGGATAGAAATAACTCTTCACATCACAGCAACACATTCATGTCTAAATTAAAGGGACAGATTTAAAATTTCATCAGTTGTCACAGTTTGAGAAAAATGAAAACCCTAGAACTGCCTTGTTAGCAGAGTTAGCATTCCTCATTGAAGCACACCACACTCTCTCATCTGGACAGCCGGAAGGGGGGCTATGTGAGATTGCTGTTCACTGACTATAGTTCAGCTTTCAACACCATAGTCCCCTCCAGACTGGCTGGCAAGTTGATTGAGCTGGGACTGAACACCCCCCTGTGTGCCTGGATCCTGGACTTCCTGACTGCCAGGCCCCAGGTGGTCAGGGTGGGCAGACGCACCTCCAACCCCCTCACCCTGAACACAGGATCCCCCCAGGGTTGCGTCCTCAGCCCCCTATTGTACTCCCTGTACACACACGATTGTGTGGCCAGGTTCAGCTCCAACTCCATCGTAAAGTTTGCGGATGACACAGTGGTGGTGGGCCTGATCTCTGACAACGACGAGAAGGCCTACCTGGAGGAAGTTGCTGATCTGTCACTCCGGTGCCAGGACAACAGCCTCCTCTTGAATGTCACCAAAACTAAGGAGCTGATTGTGGACTTTAGGAGGACACAACAGAGGACGTACTCACCACTGTGGATAAATGGGACTACTGTGGAGAGGGTGAGCAGGTATAAATACCTGGGAGTCCACATCTCCGAGGATCTGACATGGACTACATACACGGACACTCTGGTGAGGAAGGCGAGGCAGTGCCTTTACCATCTCAGGCAACTGAGGAAATTTAAGGTCTCCCGGAGGATCCTTCAGTCCTTCTACTCTGGAGCTGTAGAGAGCATCCTGACAGGAAGCATCACTGCCTGGTTTGGCAACAGCTCTGCTCAGGACAGGAAGGCTCTGCAGAGAGTAGTGCGTTCGGCTGAACACACTATTGGATCTACACTCCCCACCCTGCAGGACTTGTACAGCAGGAGGTGCAGAACCAGAGCCTGCAGGATCATGAAGGATCCTCACCACCCCAACAACGGACTGTTGTAGCTGCTGCAGTCAGGCAAGCGCCTCCGCAGTCACGCTGCCAAAACAGAGAGACTAAGACGGAGTTTCTATCCTCAGGCCATCAGGACTGTGAACTCCGACCTCACCAGGGCCCCCACCAAGACCCACACACTGCCCCTCTTATACACGCACGCACGCACGCACACACACACACACACACACACACACACACACACACACACACACACACACACACACACACACACACACACACACACTTAGGTAACGACTACACTATTTATAGCTCATTACATTCATATGATTTCCCCCATCTACCTCTTATTTTATAGTTTATATTTCATTTCAAAAGTGCTCTTACTGTATAAATTATTTTGTTTTATATAAGAGCTCTAACTGTAATTATTGTAATTTATTTTTTTTCATACTGTAAATATTGTGTTGGTTTTTTACTGTAAATACTATGTATACTGCCCTCTTGCACATTCCCGTGAGCATTGCCACTTTTCATTTCACTACATGTATGTGTATGTGACAAATAAAGTTCTTGGGGCGGATCTACTAAGATCCCAAATAAAGGGTACTAATTTGCGTGTGCATTCTAAAAGTTTGCGCGTGTGGTTGATGGACGTTTTGCGGGTGATTTACTAAGAATGATTGCGTAAATGACAACAGGTGCAAACGTGGTGGAGACAGCAGTATTTAAATGAGGGTTTTGCGTGTTTAATGTTTTGCACCATGGAGAGGTTGGATGGGCAACAGAACCGCAAGCGCAAAATGAAATTTGAGCCTATAGAATTAGAGGTGTTAGTGGAAGAGGCAAATAAACATTTGGATGAGCTACAGCAAAAAAATCTGAATATGACAAAAAAGAACACTATATGGGAGATCATCTGTGAGAAAGTAAATGCCGTTGGTAAAACAAGAAGAACAACGGATGAAATTAAGAGAAGATGGCAAGATATAAGACGAAGAACAAAAGAAAAATTGGCTTATAATAAAACCTCAGCAAAGAAAACAGGTGATTCCAAAAATGTTCACAGGAGGGGGGGGAAATAAGTTCTCTACGTCTTCGTTCATCGTTTCTATGTCTCCTTCTCGCTACAATAACGGCAGCCATTCGTGCACAATTACGCATGCAGGGCGTTTGCACCTTCCCTTGAAACGTATTAAATACAGACGCAGTCTCCATCAACGAAATTGCGTTCAGGTTTGATAGATCACAGTGCGTGTGCTACATTAATCTATTTACATTTTCTCCTCCCAGTATTTTGCTAAATAGCGTGTAAACGCCCCATCTTGCATATTCATTGAGGCAAAAGTACTAACTGGATAAGGCGTGTTATTTTGCACATTTGCAAGACGCAGTCCTCAGTGCGCACTGTTAGTAGATCAGTTTGTACATTTATTTGTGCGTGCTATGAGTTTGCACACATTTTTACACACGCAAACCTTTAGTAGATCCGGCCCCTTGACTTGACTTGACTTGGATACCTAGGCTAAACAAACAGCAACCAATGCTTTGACTGACTTTAAGAAACATACAGACTAAAATAACAATTGTTCTCTTTCAATGATGTGTTGAGGGGAAGCCTGACCTTCAGTGATTTGAGTCACCTCTCTAACAGTCCTTCACCGAGTGACCATCAAGGTAATGGCATAATTGCATGATTTGATGATTATAGAGGTAACAGGGGCCTCTCCATGATTTGCCCTGATAAAAACCTTCTATCTAATGCACACACTCACCATCTGGGTGACACAGAAGCAGTGTTTGAAGTTGTGGAAAGGGATGTTGTTGTATCGCCGGTAGACTTCAAACAGGAACTGCTGCAGCACCTCTGGCTCAATGTTGAAGGGTGCTATGAAATCCAAGTCTGTGTACATGACCTGCAGGAGCACCATGATCTCTGCATCCTCCCACTGCCTGCACACACACAAACACACAAGGCCATGGGGAAAAGTTTGTGTGTTTGACTGGACAGCTGCTGGTTTGACTCCCCAGAGCAGCCGAAGAAATCTGCTCATGGAAGGGTTAGGGGTTAGTTGGGTTCATTCAGTTTCATCATTTAACCATGAAGACGTTTAAAACAAAGTCAGAACGGTATTACAGGTGCTGTGTGAAGTAACGGATAGAGCACATAGATAGATCCACCGACACGGGTAGCAAACATTTTTGAGTGTATACCAGAATTGTCATTTTTACACAGAGTTAAAGAGAATTTCATTTAAAACACCCTGTGCCTACACAGCAGGAATTACCAGGCAGCACCAAAGCATATTATATAAAGGTTTCAAAGGAATCCTTTTATTTAATGTAATGTTACGCTCAAAGCTTCTCTTCTTTTTTCTTAGCTTATGCATAACCTCGCATTTGAAAGACATCCTGTCCATCCTGTTCCATTTGCTTAGAAAGCTCAGGGATGAATGAAATAACCGAAACCTGACTGAAAGTAATGTGCACTTCCTCCTCCCATAAGGCCCACTTCAAACACGGTGTGTTAATTAGGTCTGCCACGAAGACCTTCTTTTGATTCGTAAGCCCGTAGCGGGCCTATTCATATTGAGATGAGTGTGTCGGTCAGATGAAAAGGGTGAGCAACGCTAACCTCTTCAGAAATGCATCAGAGGTGCCTGTCGTATGCGACTGTTGCAAGCTGACCCGCTTCTTTCCGCCTGTCTATTGAAGAAGCAGGTGTAGCCGTTGTTTATGCATGAACACACATGCACACAAACAGCCCGTGCTTCAATACACCATGTTGAACACTGATGCAGTGGCTGCTTTTATGAAACACCTCCAGTGTTAGATTCATACAGTCCATATAAGAATCAGAACTCACCAGTTATCGAAGGTTGGGGTCTTCAGGTACTGTCTCACTTCCTCTGATACCTCCAGGGAGCTGTGAAGGGAGCAAAGGGAGCACTCTGAAAGCGCACAGGTACAAGACCATTATTGGGACCAAAACTGACCTCATTTTCTGCCTATGACAAGATTTCTATTCTCTGTGAGTGTTGCGTGTGCACGTGCCTCATATGCATGAACTTTTCCCGTACGTGTTCGCACTCCTCCCTGGTTTTACGCAGCGTTCTCTTGTGGTAGAATGGGGAGGGCTTGTGCGAGCCCTCTGACAGCTCCTTGAACAGCCCCAACCAGCTCAGATGCTCCACACTCTGTAGGGATACGGAATCAATCCATCAACTCGTCAGTCTGAATCCCCAGACTGCCTGCCTGGAAATTAGGCAAGACAAGGGTAACACTCTCCCTTTCCTCAGTAAATATCATCAAGGTGTCTTTGAGCAAGCCTGGTCTGAAAAATAAAACTGCAAAATGTAATTTGGGGAAATTTCTAACCAGTGATGGGTCCAAAATTTAGACTCCTAAGATGGAAATTGGATCCACAAAACAAAATCCATGTTTTTTGCTAATAGGATAGAAAACAATTCAAAACCACAGGATGCTTGGACTGTACCTCTAGTTTCTCCCGAAATGAATCCACCTGTTTCTTCATCTCATACACGACTGCAGGAGTCTCCCCAACCTCGATCAGGATCTTCTTCTCCAGGCCCTGCAGTCTGGGGACACAGAGTGTTCCTATAGTGATGTTGTGGATACCTTCAGACTTTGTTGTAAAAGGTCCTCAAATCTTAACCTTGCACTGCCTATTCCCAGGTTGATGCAGACTGCTCCCAGAACAAACTGATGATTGTATAATCTCAATCGCTTTCACCACATTAAGTGTTAAATGTTAAACAAGCCTCTGGTTATTCTCCCTTCTTCCTCTTAGTGTGTGTGGATTCTCTTCTCGCCCGTCCTTCCTACCTTTTCTCCATGGATGAGAGGTCAAATCCTAGTGCCACAGCAAGCTCCACACCTGAAATGAAGAAGACATTAGGGGGGGTTGTCAGAAATTTTGGAAAAAAAGCTACGATGGATGGTTTCCCATGGTACCAAGGCAAAGATACCTAACGGCTCACTGTTGCAGTCGGCAGCCACCACCTCCAGCTTGTAGCAAGAGTTTGGGCTGTTGGGCTCCAGGCGGGGGGAGATGTTGATGATGTTGCCTTTGGGGTTGTACAGCTTCAGGATGTCGTGGGGTCCCGCCTCGGCTGCAGAGCGGAAAAGGTCTGGAAAGAGATGGCACAGGCAGAAGTACAATTGTTAGCCTACATGTAAGTACACAGCAAAACCGTTAACTCTGAGAGTGTAAAATAACTCTGAGTGTGTAAGCCCACATCCATTAGAGTTAATTTAACACGTCTAGATAGTTTTGAATAGCCGCTCCAGAGCATAAAAGCTCTATGAGTGGAAACAACTCTCAAATCAACAAATAATTATCACTGAAAAATCAACACTCACACTTAATGTGTGAGTATGCACATATGCACTGAAACACACACACGCTTAGATTCTGGCACTCTAGAGCAACACACACACACTCTGATACAACAAATGCTGATTACTATTTATGAGCTGCATTCATCTCCTAAAAATATAAAGTGTCTTGATTTTGTTCATTCAAACAATTATCGGAGACCTTCACCACTTAAAACACATTTGCGGCCAATGTTTGACATAGCCTTGAACCGATGCCAGAAGTGAAGAGCTGTCAGTGGCAGCTGCATCACGCTGTAGCTCAGACAACCTCCATACCTCCTGCAGAAACACGCTACCTCTTCTGCCTGTGGCGTGACCGAGCCATGCATTTTGTTTGTGTTCATATCAGGGTTTGGTTTGCTTTTCACATTGTTTACATGAAAGCTCTTATAATACTGTCGATGAACTCTCTGACCTGGTGTTGTCCATTTAGTTTGTAATTACAGATCAGACTTTCACATTAGGATCAACATCCTTGGACAATATGAAACATTTGGGATTTTGGGAGACTTGGGTAAATTTATGATAAAAAATTGTTAAGTATTACTCAGAGAAGCAGATGCCACTCCTTACCTAATACACCAATGACATAGTATCATTTTGCACATGTGCATGTATGTGTGCACTCTTACACACACACCATAAAATATATTGTTATACATAAAGTATGAACTAAATGTAATATTATATTTTGCTTCACCAACCTTTGATATCCTGGGCAGGGCAATCCACTGGGAACTCGGCCTGCTCTGGTCTCCCATTCACTGTAAAGTAGATGATTTTTGTTGCCATATCAGGGATTTAGAGCCACTGATGTTGCTGTGTTCAGTGTTGTTCTGAATCCAGTGTCTGTGTCACTTCGTGATTTTACTGGAGCTACACTCCTCCCCCTCTTTTTCCCCCCCCACCTCTTCCTCTGCTCCTCCTTCTCCTCCTCCCTAGTTACTGTAACATGTATCTTATATTTATATATGAAAGAAAAAATGAATGTGTTCAAAGTAATCGCTGTCTGATTGTTGTTTGTTGTGCTGTTGTGCCCTTTATAGACCATTTTATGTTCAGTTATTGTTAGGCAGTTAATGTTAATTCTATTATACGCTATGATGCTGCTGTTGGGCCTCCAATACGGTAGATGGCGCTGTTCAGAGCGCACGACTACAGTTAGTGTTCAGGCAGACGTTGCTTTTACAATTCCTTGTCTGTCACCACATTGACAACCGGATGAGAAGATCAACGTGGTTTCAGAGTTAGTCCATTGCCTCTCGATTGTTTTACTTTGGTCGTAGATCTCACTATTTAATTGCGATGACCGAAGGTAAAGCAGCGGCTGCAAAGCCAGCCAAAGAGCTGCTGGCGTTGAACCCAAAGGAAGAGGCCGACTTCAGGAAAAAGGTCCAGGAGGTGAAGAAGAGACCCAACAAGGTTGGTCTTCCGCGGGGCAAGATGCGTAGCAGGGCCCGAAACAAGCATGTCTCTGGTGCTTATTTCGATTTTGGCTCACGTCTATTAGCTGCGTTGTTCTAGAGAGTCGTCGCCCATAAGTTATTTATCTCTTCGTTTCCGTTTCATTTATTTATACCGTGAAAAAAAAAGGTGAAAACATCATCCGTGGTATTGAAAACACTTTGGGCCTTACTCGGCAAAACTGATGGTTTACCGAGAGTTTGTGTCCTGCCGTAGCGAAAGAAAACAAGGGGACAATATATATGAAGAAACAAGCGATTATTGAGAAAGTAACATAATAAATTACAAATTATTCTGGTTCCGTGTTAGGAGGCAATCCAAGATACTACCTGGCTACACTACGAAGATAGACCTGACCCTTCAGTAGGAGATCGGATTAAGTTTATTGGTTGTCATATAAGTGAAATGTCACTGTTAAAACTCTGTCTTCTTCTCTAGCAGGGAACCCGCTTAAATCCAGGAGTGATTTATGTCGGCCACCTGCCCGTTGGACTTTTTGAGACTCAGCTCAAATCGTACTTTGAACAGTTTGGAAAGGTCCTGAGGCTGCGGCTGGCCAGGAGTAAAAAGGTACCGATCTAATACCTGACTACACAAAGCTGCCTTAGTCATACTGCTAAAGTTAGCCCTTGGAAATGGATGATTGCGCTGTGTTTTAGGATGGCTTGCTTTCCAAGTAAAGGGTGAAACATGGGATGAAGATAGTCGCATAGCTCTATGTTTCCTTTTGACTGGCTAGGTGATGCTTTACATCCTTTGGTAAAGAGCTTATTTAGAGTCTGGCCTGTTAGCCATTTCACATCCTATCCAATGCAAAGCAATCAATAGAGAACACAGATACTAACATGGTTGTCACCAGTTAAGCAATGGCTGCAATTTCAAGCATGGCTAACTCTGGTGGTGCTAACTCATTTTGTGAAAAGGAAGGGGTAGGTGGGGGATTAGAGGTATTTATCCTTCCTCAATAATACTTGTGGCACAGACTGAAAATGGCCTCAGGTGTACCAGTGATCTGGGGTCAGATATATGTGCCTAAAGTAATGTGGTGCGTTAAGCTTATCGCCTGCCCCTCCTATTGGCAGTGTGATAAAACCCATGTGCCAACATGAGGAATACTGGGGATTAACACACATAGTGGAACATCACTACTTATACTTTATTCGAAATAAGTTTAAAACCTCATTCCAAGGTTGGATTAATCTAAAACAGGTGCAGATGCCAAGTAGGAAACAATTTACTTACATGATATTTGACTCTTTTTTTTTTCTCCATCTGTTCTTTTCTCTCATGTCTCTTTCCAGACAGGTGGCAGTAAAGGCTATGCGTTTGTAGAGTTTGACTGTGATGAAGTGGCCAAGATTGTTGCCGAGACCATGAACAATTACCTCATGGGAGAAAGACTGATCAAATGTGAGTGTTCTGCAAATTCACATGATTGCTTTTAACATCCAGCATGATGCCTGTTTTCCTGCACATAACCGCTTCACTTGGTACATGGGTCATAGGAAACTACACCCAAAGGATAGGGGGGGTGGGTCCTGGTCTGGTGGCTCAGGGGTCTAAGGCGCATACCACACATGGTTTGAATCCGTCCCAGGACTTATGTCGCATGTCATCCCTTCTCTCACCCAATCTTTCCTGTCTCTCTCTACTGCTAACTATTGAATAAAGGCTAAAAATGCCCCCAAAAAAAACTACTGAAGGATGAACTCAAATTCTTTCAGTGCCAACACTATAATGTGGACCGACTTTATTTACAGAATTAAAGCTAACTAAATATGTTTGCTCAGTTTACCAGTTTTACTACAACAAAATGAGATTTTATCCTTGATTTGTGTTTTTTTTAAATTTTATTTCTTTTTTATTTTCTATTTTGTCAGCCCTTGCACTTTTTTTTTAACACTTGGCCTCTTGCCATGACAGCGATTTGCAACAGTCTTAAGTCGCTCTACTTAAGAGCAGCAGCTCAGCGCCTCAATGTAAATCCCTCACCTCTTGCCATTCCCCAGGCCACGTGATGCCCCCAGAGAAGGTGCACGCGGAGCTGTTTGTTGGCTCCCAGAGGGAGTTCCTGAAACCCAAATGTCCTGCTGTAGCACGCTACAACAAAAAACACACGCCAGAGGAGGTGGCCAAGATGACCGGCAAGCTCCTGCGCAAAGAGTCGAAGCTCCGCAAGAGGTTGGCGGCGTACGGGATCGAGTACGACTTTCCCGGATTTGTAAGTGTTAGCATTTGGAATAGTACTCCCTTTTTTATTTACCTGATTTAAACAAAGGGTGAATCGACTGCTGATTGCTTGTGATGTTGATGATTCAGGAATCTAAACTTGGACCGATTTCACGCAGCAATACCAGGGTTTACGTGGGTGATGAAACACAGGTCATTCCTGTTGGACCCTTTCAGACCACACTATTGTCCCGGGTTTATCCCAGGTCGTCGGCCATTCAGACCAGACCACACAAGACCCGTGTCACCATATTCATAGGAAGGGGAGGGGGCCGGGGCGTGTGGATTACAGAGGTGTATATATATCATATCATTCCTCAATAATACTTGTGGCACATACTGAAAATGACCTCAGGTGTACCAGTGGTCTGGGGTCAGATATATGTGCCTAAAGTAATGTGGTGCGTTAAGCTTATCACCTGCTCCTCCTGGCAGTGTGATAAAACCCATGTGCCAACAAAGTTTAAAACTGAACTAGTCAAAACGGGTGCAGATGTCAAGTAGGAAACTATTTATTTACATGATATTTGACTTTTTTCCTCCATGTCTTTTTGACTGTCTTTCAATAATTCTGTAAAACCTGCAACGACACCTGCTTCACTCCGCCTTAAGGAGCTGCTAACCCACCTGTTAGTGAGGGTTTCAATGGAGACTTTTAGTGTCTTATGGTTGAAATGCTGTTTCAGAGGCTTTCCCACCCCGCAAAGAATACAGTTCTAGGGGGGAAATGGTTAGCTTAACATAAACAGAAATGGGCACAAAATAATGGCTCCTGGCAGCTTAAATCCAAAGGTATCGGTGTCAGCCTTCAAAAACCCACATCAGTTGAACCCTAATAAATTCAATACCCCCTAAAAATGTATTTTAGGCTTATGATATTTTAGCGCAAGTTTCTTTCTCGTGATGGCATCATGCTAATATTTTTCAAACCTGTGCTTTTATTTTCTACAGGCTGCCCAGGTGCCCCCGAAGAAAAAGTCCTCAGATGTCATGAATGCCTCAACGTGTAGCGATGTAAGGCCAATACAATATTTTGTCTTACAGTGGATGAGAAGTATGGACATTTTGTCAGGGCACAGACTGAAAATGGCCTCAGGTGTACCAGTGGTCTGGGGTCAGATATATGTGCCTAAAGTAATGTGGTGCGTTAAGCTTATCGCCTGCTTCTCCTGGCAGTGTGATAAAACCCATGTGCCAACATATCGACTGGGAGGAAAGTGGTGAAGCTGGAAATGGATATATTCTTGTATTTGTATTCCTTAGGCACTCGTCACGTTGGGGGACAAACTTTGGGGTTCTTCTCAACCTGCCTTGTTAGTGTTGAGTGACCTTCTCTTTGAAAGCAGTGGGTAGATGGCCACTAGCCGTACACTAGCCTGTTCCTTTTTTTTTTTTTTTTTTTGACCACTGTGACAGGTGCCTAGTGGAGATAAACAAGAGTAATACAATTCATAATGCTATCAAAGTATACCATAGACAGCCCTTGTCCTCTAGTGCACTATTCCCCTGAAACTAAGGAATGCTTTAGGAATCTATTCTTTTTAACTGCAAATGAAAAGTAAATGTTGCCCTACTGTATTATATCCATTTAGGAAGACAGTCATTTCCTAAAGTTCATATATATGTGCATGTTTTCATTTTGTGTTATCAATCAAAATTCATTGAAATTGTTTGAGCGTGCCTTCTGTGCCTAACTGGCCCTGTTTTGTTAACATCAGGACACCACGCCAGTCTGCACCCCATCCGTCCTGGAGAGGAGGAAGTCCATGGCAATCAATGAAGACGACGTAGATGACGAGGTTGTCGTTAAGATGCCAGCTCCAAAGACGAAAGGAGCGGAAGATGAAGAGTGTTCCTCAGAGGAGGAGGAGGGTGAGGAAGAAGAAGAAGAAGAGGAGGAAGAAGAAGAAGAAGAGGAGGAGGAAGATGACGACAACTCGGAGAGTGACGACCCCTCCGAAGGAGACGAGGCTGCCACAGAGGATGCAGAGGCGTAGTGAAAGTCTCAATTATTATGGACTTGGTTCTCTCACTGCCAGAGTAGAGATGCGTACATCACGGTCATGTATGGTCTTAGAAATGCTATGGGAGTGACAGGACGACTTAGCTTTGAACTGTGTTCAGAAATTTGTGTGTGTGTGTTTGATTTGTGGAAATTGCATCACAAGACGTAATATTTGTCCTTCAAATAGGCTCTAGGAAAACCCTCCCTAATTGTGGTTGTTGTAATAGTGAGTACCATGGATGGTGCTTGAGCTAGCATCCCAGTGGAGCTTGATTCTTAGGCCTCAGTTGTGCCTGGGCTGAATTTTGACAGTGGCAGATTTCCATTTTAGTCGTCGACCTGGCTGTGTTCAGCATACACAGGCTGTAGTATTGCTGAAAGCCATGCTCTTGTCCTTCTGTAACATGATAACCTTTATTATTATACCTGTTTAAAATGCTTGGTCAAATTCACACGGATGCTGTGATCTTTAATAATAAATCATATCAATCTATTGTTGTACAATCCTTTCAAGCCGCTAGTTGTTTGTTTTTTGTTTCCATGAAGAAGAAAGAAGCAAATTGATTTTGTGTCCGGGTTCAAGTCTCCGCCCTGCTGAAGTGTCCTTGTGCAAGATCCCTACCAGCTCCAATGGTGCTGTTCTGTAGCTGGGTCTATGCTCTGGGGTGGGGGCGGTTCCTATGGGGTGTAATCAAGTATTACAACATGAATGTTATTATGATTTGCTGCCAAAGTACACTTTGGTGAAAACCATTTCAAACTCCATGCCAAATTGCTGACGGTAATTTTCAAATGTTACCCAAGGCGTTATACGGTCACAGCTACTGGAAGACCACAATCAGCCTAAATTGCACTAACTTGTATGAAAAGGTAAAGTTGAATGAGTAACAACAGGAAGACCTAAATGTTATTTACCCTGATATTGACTTCATCCAGTGAAGCAGGGTGGCTTAGTAGTAGGCTTATCCCTGCAACAGTCATTTGTCCTGTGAAAGTGTACTTGAGCAACACACTGAACCTTTATCTGTCCATGGTAAGTTTCTCCGGATAACAAGAAAATGCACAAAAATGTACATTTGAGTGGTACGAATTTATATACTGTAGTAGTGCACACGAGTCAGACTCCATATATCCACAAGGTGTCGCTGCACGGGGCATGTATGCATGCGACAGTTTTCCAAGTGCCAACATCATCCCTGTTTGGTCTGCGCATGCCCACAGCGATCCCATTCTTGTCCTGCAAACAGCATTCCGGGGTGGAGAGAGAGAGGAGCCTCGATGCCACAGACCCAAGCCGACAGTATATTTCCAAAACCTAATACAAGCTATATGTTTAAACCAGCCGCGGCGTTTGAATAGGATATGGTGAGTAAATACATGAATGATATGACTACCCCTCCTTGGCTCCCTGTCATATTTTCTTCTCTTTGTGCTGTTGCCTGTCTGCCTGCCTGGCTGTGAACTGACATTTCAATGAAAGGAAGGGCTCTGCTAGGGGCTAGCCTAGCTATTATTCACACACACTTACACTGTCTGGTACAGTAGAAACCTTAGCCAGCTGTTTAGGAAAAAAAAAGATATCCCGTGGTTATGAGAGTTTAACACAGGGGGAGCTTTTATTTAGTGTAAAGGCTGTCCAATACCTGTCAAGGTAATGTTGTATTTGTGTGAATGGAGGGTTTTGTGGTCTGCTCTGACGGTTTTAGCTACCCTGATTGGCGATGCTAGCAGCGATGGTCAGGCTCACAGCTAACAAGAGCTTAGCTAACGTTGCACAAAAGCAGAGAACACTGTGTGGCAGCCTAGATAGCAAGCAGGTCTACCTGACAGGCAAGAGGGGCCTGTCAAAAGATGACAGCAGGCCTTTTTTAACTGAATAAAGTGGCAAGCTAACTTACAGTCAATTTTAGATTAGTGTAATATTAATATTATGATTTATTATATTATTCTATTCTATTCTGTTGTGTCTCTTTTCTATCATTACTAATGTTTCCTATTTAATTGCCATTGTTTACATTTTATTTGCTGGTAAAATCACCAACTGTTTCCTCAACATAGCTCAAGTAGCCCCATAGTAATATATTTATTATACTTTTATTGAACCATTGCAGCTTCTCTATCATTAGTAAATAGAAATTATTACTCTGTTTTCAATGCGTAAAAGTGAAAATGAAATGCTCTGAGATTAAACCACGTGGCTGCACTGATAGAGCAAAAGTAATTCACACAGAGCAATTTGTTTTACTTTTATGACATGGTCCCACTCTTGTGGCCCATATCTAGTTTGCACATTCTGCCGGTTTTATTTGCCTTTCTCAGAACAAAGTCTCACATCTGATAGAAGTTACTTAAACAATCCTTTCCTGCTGATTAGGTTTTTGAAGGGATGAATCATGTGATAGAGCTGTTTTGAAGTGGTGCAAATGAACACTGCAGTGATGTATGACATATTGACATATTATCATTAACTTGATACTACATAAAACATAATTTGATTCAGTTTTTTATTTCCTCAAAGTTAATTTGTTCCAAAGGAGCATTGACCAAATCTCTGTTCACTGGCTGGAATTGTGTTGCTTAGCAACATTAGCTATTCAACATTCTATCAGGAAGTACTCTGAACGGTTGGGGAACTGCTTATTTTGATGGGATGACCTTTCTCTAGATAAAATACTGTATTACTGTCTATCACTGTATTACTTAGCAATTTGAAATTCTTTTGCAAAAAAGTCACTTTTTTGGGGGTCAGTCATTGAGGGAAGTTCTTGCCTAAAGTATATGATGGGATTTGATAAAGAATTTGACCCATGTGTGTTGTCTATCCTCTGTTTTGTTCCCCTAGGGATCTCCAGGGCAGACCCCGGGACAAGACATGGAGCTCTGAGCTAGCCCTCTACCATCCATCTCCATTTGCTGCCTTGCCCACTTCTCTCCAAACCACCGCCTCGACTCCTGCTATAGCGGTTTGCCTCAGACTCCTCCCAGAGAAGAAGGAAAAAAAGAAAGTGGGAGGGAGTAGTAAACCCTCTCCAGCTGCTGTCCAGACACACACATGCTGCATTGCTGCCATTCCCCAAGCCCTGCTCCATCCATCCCTAGGGCACGGCCACTAGCTCACTAGCTAGCTAGCACTTGGCACGGAGAAGGCCAGTCCTCAGGGATAAAAATACAACTACACAGTGTACACTCGCCTCTTTCTTTCTTCTCCCAAAACACTTGTACGCACCAAGCAGGGCTAATTTTGTTTAGCTGTCATTCCCGCTGCTTTGAGCAGTGGAGGATAGTTAGTAGCAGGTCAGTCAGTCAGTCAGCCAGCCAGCAGACTGAGGAAGGTGAAGGGAGTGATCATTTGAGGCCAGGATGGAGCCCAGCATGGAGAACTGCCTGGCCCAGGTCCTGCAGAAGGACCTGGGCCGGCGACTGCAGGTGGGCCAGGAGATCATTGATTACATCTCGGACAAGGACAAGTCCCACGACCTCGAGCAGGATCAGACAGCGCTGGACAAGATGGTCGATGGCATCGCCAGCTCCTGGGTCAACTCCAGCAACTTCAAGGTAAACACATGTAAAGAAGCAGGAAACATTGGGGATTGACAGCCGACACAGGACAGTATCGGCTCACGGGCAGCTTTTTCAAACGCCCTCACAAGTTAAGCCCTTTGCTACTCCCAGAAAGCATGTGTGATTCTCTATTCGGAGACTTCTTTTCACTTTGGGAAAGTAAATTTGTGCAACCAGGCATCTGTGTTTCCTGTATGTTGGAAATTATTTTCCTGATGATGCCAGCCGTTTATCCTTCAGTATTCGTTGTAATGATTTTATTTTCCAGAAAACAGCTGAGAGATGGAGAGAATGCAAAAACCCACTCTTGGAAATGCTCAGAATCAATATTGAATTGCCTCCTCTGTCATCACAGCAACTGGAAGTGTTTAGTATAACCTCACTTAGTATAAACTCACTGAAAAGCCTTATTTTGCCCTCAGTCTATTGCAAAATCTCTATCATAGCTCATATGAAACAGAAATTCAACCTTGAGTTAAGCAGCTGTGGGCAGAGGAAGCATTTTATCAAATGAGTGGGCTCAGTAACTTTATGGTTTGAATCTATGATTTCTAACTATATCAATAAGGCCTGTGTTTTCTGATGTCTAAACAGGGCTAGGCATTGAAAGCCATGCTTGGACGTTAACACAGTTATTACTGGCCCATGAGTCTAATAGGGCAACTGGAAAAACACAACTGTGCTACAAGATTGTGGCAGAATCAGTTTCAGTTTGTTTTCTAAGTTATAACTGCACTTCCATTGTTTATTATATAATGGTCCTTTACTCTTTTGTTTAGAGTAGAATTGCCAGTTTTTCCTGAACGTTTTTGCTGTGCAGCAAGGCACAG
Source organism: Hoplostethus mediterraneus (assembly GCA_034670385.1). Taxonomy (NCBI): domain Eukaryota; kingdom Metazoa; phylum Chordata; class Actinopteri; order Trachichthyiformes; family Trachichthyidae; genus Hoplostethus; species Hoplostethus mediterraneus. The sequence goes on from JAXDDW010000014.1 coordinate 5,428,265, forward strand.
TGTTCTCAGGAGGGCAAAGGCACATAGCCTTATTGCTTTGTTTTACCATGGCGCTGACCCATATTCTCGTACTGTGATTGATTGTGCTGTATTTTGGAATTTGATCTGGGGCACCATTTTAAGTTTATCTGACCCCGAATGGTGATTACATCAGCAGTCTTGTCAGTGCACAGCCATTGGTTGCTTTCTTTTGGACGCCAACATTTCATGTTAGGATATGCTGCTTTTGTTTTATGCAGGTCTGAACATTTCAGGAAAATGTCAGAGATCTGTATCTGAACAAAGCCAAGCTTGCTCCCAATGCCCTACATAGCCCAGAGAGGATTGGTGATTTTTTTTGTTTGTTTTTTGGCATTTTCCTCTAAGTGTTTCTGTGGTCTCAGTGCAGAGCTGCTGTGTTGGTGTAATGGGCCTAGTAGTGAATGATCGCCTGTGTGTACTGCTCACTACCAGAACTGTTGGACCTCTGTGTTTGCTCTCAGATGAAGTGGTCAGACTGTAGAACATGACACATGCATGAGGTGGGAGGGAGATGGAGAAAGAGAGTTTAAAGAAGTGAGATTGGATGAGTGAGCAAGAGAGCTTAATTGGACCTGGCCTGGTTACAGCTCAGATGAAGGGGGACTGGGAGGCCAGAGCAGGGCAGATATCAGGCTCCACAGGGCTTGACAGAGGAGCCTCACACATTTGGACTGGACTGCATGGTACCAAAGTAAATGATTCGTTAAGCCTAAGGGACGTGCTGTTTTAAAACCTATATTCAGTAAGAACAGTGAGCTGGTTAGCTTGAAAGGGGTTGTTTTGTTGCTGTGCAAATATTGAAAATCCATTCAAATGTTGGGCATATTAGCTTTTTCTTCCCCCTGCAGCGTTTCTGTAACAATCCACAGTTCCTGTGCTGTACTTAAAAATGTGTCTTTTCCATTCTAAGCCCAGTCTTAAAGAGAGAACAGAGGCACTATATCTATATAGAACATATCTCTTCCTCCCTCCCTCCCTCCCTCCCTCTCTGGGTGCCAGAAAGCTCCGCAAGGCCTCCATCAGTCAGTCACAGCAGGCGACGATGTTGCCTCCTTTCAAGGTCAGAAGGCGCTGCAAGGGCAGTTGACTTGGACAGGAAAAAAAAACAACATACCCTTACTTTTTCTGCGACTTGACTCGCTCTGCTAGCCCGACAGAGAGGCAATAGCCCTCGGAGCATCGGAGCATGCCAGGACGCAGACTGCAGCTGATCACCAGGCAACTAATGTGGAAACTATTTCGTGAGAGAGAGAGAGAGAGAGAGAGAGAGAGAGAGAGAGAGAGAGAGAGAGAGAGAGAGAGAGAGAGAGAGAGAGAGAGAGAGAGAGAGAGAGAGAGAGAGAGAGAGAGAGAGAGAGAGAGAGAGAGAGAGAGAGAGAGAGAGAGAGAGAGAGAGAGAGAGAGAGAGAGAGAGAGAGAGAGAGAGAGAAAATCATACTCCATAAACGGAGATTTGGGGAGATGCCTGTAACAGCAAGCGAGTGTTTAAGGACAAAGCTTTAGAGGCTTTTACAGCTCATTCCCCAATAACCTGTCCTGCATGCGTTCAGTCATTCCAACAGTGTAGAGAGCAGTCGGCGTCTACTTCCTAGTCTTGTTTTCTGTGACGCGCATACCTTTTGTGTTTACAGAGCAAACATTAGATTGTTCTGCCACCATACTGGTTAGTTGACAAGTCAAGTGTAGAGGAAGACAACTGAGTTACAGTGGATGTCATGTCATGTCTGTCATGCTGCCCAGCTAACAAGACAATTGAGTGTGAAACTGAGTTCACAATATAGGATAGATGGATTGAAAGATACTCAATTTATCCTGCAGGGAAATTCAGTTCGCACAGCAGCAACACACACTTGACACAAACTACACAATGTTACAAAAGGATATAATATCCCCAATAAAAAAATAAAACCGCTATATTTTCCCTCTTGCACAATCACCCCACAAGTATATCGGTTCCATGCCTCACAAATCAACAATGAAGGAGCTCCTTTTTTAATATGAAGAAATGCTGTAAAATGGATAAGGAGGATGTTATTTTATTACTTTGGCATTAAATTGTGATATTGAGTTGGTAGTTTGAGGCTTTAACCTTCATTTGTGATGACTCAGCAAACTGTTGCTCTAGCACAATATATTAGTATATCAACTGGCTGTATGCTGGAGAACTGTGCTGGGCTCAGGGATGCACCCTGTCACACTACCTGTCACTGCAGTGCCAAGCTGTTAATGCAGTACAATGCACTACAAGACGTTACTACTGTATTTAATCCATCATGTGGCTGACTGGCCCACCCACACGTAGCTGGCTAGCAAGTGCTCTACAACACAGACACACATTGACAACATAGTACAAAAACAGCATCTCACATGTAGCATGAAGACAAATTGAGCATTTTGAAGATCTCTTCTGAGAGCAGCATTCCTATGATCCTCCTTGGAGCGAGCTGAGAATACAGTGTGCTACCACCATACCGTAGTTTCTACCTGACATGGCACTAATGCACGCAAATTACAATGATGGGAGGCTGAAATTGAGTAGACCTCTATTATTGCGCAATTTGATTAGCAATGCCCAGGAAATGTCTTCTGTAATAATTTCCTAAAAAGAGCAGAGACCCTGAACGCAACGTGGCTGGCGTAGTGCTCGTCCCTGACTGGCGTGATTTCAATGATTCATTCACATACAATGTAAAACCAGGGTTCACCGTGTGTGGTGGACGCTCAACACAGTTGTCTTTTTCCCCTCTTATGTGTTCCATTCATGTGAGGGTGTGTCAAGTCAGCAGGCGCTTCCCAGCTCCAGTTTCAGTTGCTAAATCAACTCGAAACAAGTCTGCCTCAGCTTAATGACGGCTAATTGCAGAGGCGTGTCCGTCCACAAGAGGAGAGAGAAAGGAGCGGTATGTTTATCACAGGCACATTGCAGTTATTATGGTGTTATAGATAATCTGCTGTCTTCCCTAGGCAAGACTAGACATCGCCTCGTCTTTGTTTGTGTTTGCGTATGTGTGTGTGTGTGTGAGTGTGTGTATATGTGTGTGTGAGTGTCTGCAAATACACACAATAGACACATTAAGTGTTGCCTTTAGCAGCCATGATTGCGGTTTCTTCCTGCAGTGTGCCAGGCTGTTACCACACCCACGTTTTTAAACTGGGTTTACCCTCGAGTCATGTGAGGTGTTTTTGTTACATTTACCTTTACATTGACATTTTAGGACATTTTTGCTGACCTTATCTAAAGGTTATATACATTTAAAATGAGTGCAACAGTAAAATGAGCTAAAATTCCCAAATCACCTGTTTTTGGTGCAGCTAAAGGAGTGCAAGGGTCAGAGGCATGGTGTCCTGACAGAAGAGGTTCCTTTGACCGTTGACAGAGAAGTGCTGGGAAAATAAATAACATGTAAGGGGAAAGGTAGCAAGCAGGGATGCACCGATGTCGCAGGTTTTCTGGGGTCAATAGCACAACAAGCATAAATAGTAAAAGTCCAATATAGCACTGTGTTTAACAGATTGACATAGCTGCCTATCCATGTGTAAATAAATCATAGTTTTTATCCAAACATAGTAATGACGTGTTCATGTGTGCTTGATGACTGAGGTGCTTAGTCAGATGTCGCCTGAAGAGTTTTTCATTGAAGCAGCATAGGCTGTAATTGGGCCCTGTCTTTCGGCGGCTGTTCAATAACTCCAACAAAAACAAACCGCCTGCTCTACCTCCTCTCTGCTGCCACTACCTCTCACCCACATTCAGGTTCATGATTAGACCGTTCACAGAGTACGTAGCCTCATATAAGGTTCAGAGTAAAAAAAGACTGTGCAAGAAGGAACATATGCCATTTGGGGGATGCTTTTATCCAATGCACCTTACACAAGCGTATAGTTTTTAGCATCAGTGGCCCCAGTGGGAAGTAACCCTGACAGTTTTGTGCTATCTCAAGGACCGCAACACAAAAACAGACAACACACACATGTGATGAAGTACCTCACTGCTCATTCCAGACCCCATTTCCCCCCCACACATTTCCTGCCTCAGAAACAGGTTAGGGTCTCGTCATTCACCATCCATCACCATCACCTCTCCCCTCTCGTCTCTTTTTGCTTCTGCCTCTCGCTCCGCGGAGCTGAGCTGGCTCGCTGAAATCAATGAAGACCGGCAGGACCGCTCTCTGGGTTGACGAGCCCTGAAGTGATCGCTCAGACAGCCTGGTGCCAACCTGTGATGCTGCTCAGCCATGTCTGGGGCCGAGTGGTGAATATGGCTGACCGCAGGGGAGGCATTTACAGGAGCCATTCTGCTGTGGACAGACGCCACCCCCTGTCTTTTTTGGGTGGATTTTGTGTAAATGTTAACCACTTTTCTTTTCAATGTATTTCCCAGTTTTGTAGATAAATATAAATAAAGTTTATTTTTAATATCATTAAGGCAGCAGGGTGGTGTCCTTCAACCAGAGGGCCCGGGTTCAAGACACTGGATCCCTGTCATGTCCAGGGGTGCTGTTTTGTAGCTGACCCTGATCTCCGACCCACACATTGTCTGACACACCTTTGAGCTGGCAATAAGGCTAGATGATAAATTCTCATTGTGACACTGGGTATGGTATGCTGTCAAGCAGGTTTCATCGAGTGTATGTGAAATGATGTAGCTGCTCGCCAAGTAAAGTCATTCATATCCAGTCTGCACGCTCATTCCCCTTTCTGCCTCAGCCCTCTCTCTCTTCAGATCCAGAGGCACCGTAGGAAACTATCTTAGCCATGCCTGCCTCTCCTACATTGTGCCAGGCCCCTCCTGCGGTCGCTGTCAGCCTGGCTCTAAGTGTTTGTGAAACACGTCTAAGCTGGTGTTTCTCAAACCCACGGCAGGGGGCTGGTGTTAGTCCTTGGGGAGCCGCTGAGTGGTCCCTGGGTATATTTTCTGCTGTTTGTTTCCATTTAAATGGGTGTTTGTTTTTACACAAGTGGCCTCTGACGATACGATTGCATTACTTTTCAGTTCCCAAAACAAAAGACAGCTGGACACAAGGGTTGAGGGACACGGGTATCTGCCCCCTTGTGCACCATGACATTGAGCCGTTCTAGCAGCAGAATTATCAAACTCCACTTCACGTTACACAGGAAGTGTGTTGCTGCGTAGGGGGGCGGGGCTAATACAGGATCCAGGCTGTGTCGCTTGTGTACTTGCTTGCGTGCTCCTCTCTCATGCGATCATGGCGGAAGACGAGGGAGGAGAGGATGAGGATGCATAGATGTGGTATGAAGAGAAGGCTTGCTTATAGGCTGTCGCAGTAGTGTGTGTGTGTGTGTGTGTGTGTGTGTGTGTGTGTGTGTGTGTGTGTGTGTGTGTGTGTGTGTGTGTGTGTGTGTGTGTGTGTGTGTGTGTGTGTGTGTGTGTGTGTGTGTGTGTGTGTGGATATAAGGATTGGGAGGGTGGACAAGTTGACATCACCAAAGACGGGGAAGAGGATTGGTTGGAGGATGCTGAAACACTCATGTAGCTAAATGCTCAGCGATGCTCTTTGTAGGGAAGAACGGTGATGTGGATGTTGTACAACAAATGACAATATCTTGCTAGTGGCCTATTTAGGCAATATAACCACTTCTCATTTTGACCACTTAGGGTAACTGAAATCTCAGTAGAAAAGACGTCTAGATGAGAGATGGCCATCTGAGGCGAGTAGGAGTGATCTGACGGTCCAGTACAGCCCCAAAGGACGTTTAACACTGAAAACCTCATGTTGAAGGGTTCACTCCAGCCTCTCTCTCTCTCTCTCTCTCTCTCTTTCTCTACTTCTCTTTGTTTTTCCGTCTCTTCCTCTCTCTCGCTCTTTCAAAAGATACATGTATAAATCAGCCTGTAGGCGCAAACCATTTAGACACTGTGTGTTATTGTTTCCTTCTTCCTCCGTCTCGATTTCTCTGTCACTCTCCCTCCATGTTCTGATCGATGGCGTTTCTTTCATTTACGACATCCGGTCTTCCTGGGGGTGATAAAGTCTGTGGCGCGTGTGTGTGTGTGTGTGTGTGTGTGTGTGTGTGTGTGTGTGTGTGTGTGTGTGTGTGTGTGTGTGTGTGTGTGTGTGTGTCAGTCATCAAGGCGGTTTGAATGACAGTGGCAAAACCGATAGACAACCTTTGTCCAAAGCCTGCACTAATACTTGGGGTTTAATGGACCTTGAACAGTCGTTGGCTCTCTACTCTGCAATACGATGCAGAGCGTTGGAACACCGATTTAAGTTATCTCAAATCTTGGGAAAGTGACATATTCACCATGTCCTGTGTGTGTGTGCGTGTGCTTGTGTGTTCATGCCAGGTAAGCCTCGGGGGTCATTTCAACGGAGGACTTTGCACCCCTGGCGTAGTCCCACGTTAAATGTTAATCCTAACAACATGCTAGTATTTTGGCCCCGGGTGTGGAGCGGAGATTTGTCCATAGCTCAGTGAAAAAGCTTCACCACACAGAGCTCTGCTGTACGGCTGACGGAAAGCCTTCACGATGACACAGGGCCTCGGTGTTCGGCCCCTGCGGCGGTGCTGCTGGGTGGATTCAGTCAGTGTAAACACATGTAAAAGATGTGTATGTATATATAATATTTGATGGGGGGGGGTGCTTATGGGTGTCTGTGTGTTTAATGAAGGGCACATTGTGTGTTATGGGTTAGGGAGGGAGATGCTCACCAGATGCTTGTCGGTGTGTGTGTTATGGGGGTTTTGCTGCTTTGTGTGTGTGTGTAGGTGGTGTGTTAGGGAGCACTTGGTTCCAGTTTGGGATTACAGGATGGCCTGAGACCTTTACCTGACATTTGCTGTAGTCAGACTATTGCCAAAATCAAGTTAAGCTGCAAAATTCAAGGTAGAGCCGCACAACATTCTTGTTTCAACCTGATCAGGATTCCTGCTCATTTGTTCCCTTTATACGGCCGGGTTACTAACCTGACGAAGACTGGTTATTGGTGGAAATCACATTACTTACATCAAACCACGAAAACGCTTCAGTCAATCTCTGAGATCAGTCTGTGTTAAGTCCTACGAGGTTATTGAAATGCACTGCCTGACAGCCATGTTCCAACAACGACATTTACCAGCTACCTTTCTACCAAAATAGTTCTTGAGAGCACAAAAACATTCTTTCTACCATATCATACTTTGCACTTTCTTCATGTGGTAGGATTACATTTCCCTTGATTTTGAGAACTCATAAAAGAATAGCAACCTGGAAGTGTTTATTAGCTAGTGGAGGCTAGAAACAGGACTGGATCTACAACCATATCTGCCTGCAGGGCTCCTCATCTGCTTCCTGAGCACACCGGGCAGTGCACGTTTACTGTGATGTTATGTGTGTTTGAGGGCAGCGTGCAGTGAGCCTCCCTGCCTCTGGTGGGGGTGTGTGTGCTGTGCCGGTCCATCAGAGCAGAGGCGTAGAGTATAGCGCTGTCTGTGTGTGTGTGTGTCTGTATGTCCAACGACGGCAGAGCCAGCTTGGCAACAGGGCTGCGCCATGATGGAAATGACGCATGGGGGTTAGAGAGGAAGAGGCAGGGAGAGGAGAGGAGGAGGGGCTGAGAGGAGGAGGAGGAGAAGGATGAGGAGGGGGAGGGATGATGAAGCTGGGGAGCCAGTGTTCAGGCACTCGTCTCGTGGATTCCTGCCAGATGGTTTCTGTCTCTGTCTGCCTCTCCTTTGCCTTCCTTGTCTGTTCCTTTTATCTTGTTTGATTTTTACTCTCGTTCGTTTGTTCGTTCATTCATCTCCTGGACGCCTGCCAGCTGTTTGCCGGTTTCTGTCCTCCTCTCTGTGCTCCCTCACTTTTTTCTTTCTCTGTTTCTATTATCTGTCTCTCTCTCGTTTGTTACTTAGTCTTATCCATTGATTTACTTTGACATATAAAGTGCGCTGCCTCAATTCTCCTCTCTCTCTCTCTCTCTCTCTCTCTCTCTCTCTCAATCAATGCAGTCTATGCAAACACCACCTCTCTCTTTTAGCATATAGAGAGTGAATTTGCCGTTTATCTACCAATCCACCAATGTCAACATCATTCCATAATTCCTCATGTCCTGACGCCCCCCTCCCCACCACCACCACCACCATCACCATCACCACCACCATGCCAGCACTGCCTCCAGTAGAAATCTACCCTGTGATTGGACCCCCTGTGGCCCCGCCCCCATAGACATAATCTGCTCCTTTATTTAATCTGCTCAGCTCCAGTTTTTAAGCTAGCAGGTTTCTGTGTCTCCACCCCCCCATGCTGTCAGGATGATGTAACATGTAAGGTGCTTGTTTCTTTAATTCATCATTTATCTTCCTTATTCTTTTCATTTGTTATCAATTGACATTTTGATACATTTTCAACAAAACACTGGCATTTGATTCCCAGTGTGTTATGGCACAGGGTGGGGGCTTTCCCGTATTATTCCTCTCTAACACTATCAAAGGAAATTGAATTTGAAATCCTATTCCACCGTAATCGTTTTGCAATTAATGAGCAGATCTGTCTGGCCAATGTGTCTGGCAGATAGAGAGATAGAGAGGAGATAGTCTACTGGGTCTGTTAGGGGTGGGCCTGTCTGCCCCCCTCCCCATTCATTCCTATTGAGAGACCAGTCCGGGGCAGATTAGTCATATCAGCGCTACGCTGTGGCTGCAACAGACAGACCAGTGTGATATCCCGAGGTGATGGATGAGACAATATGAGTCAGTCGGTAGAAGGAGGGATAGACCCTTACAGCCCTCAAAGGCTTGTTGTAATGCATGTATGAGTGATGGGAGTGTGTGTGTCTGCCTCGGCCTGCTCTTGCAACAATTACAGCTGAAACAACTGTGGAGAAAAGTGTGTGTGTGTGTGTGTGTGTGTGTGTGTGTGTGTGTGTGTGTGTGTGTGTGTGTGTGTGTGTGTGTGTGTGTGTGTGTGTGTGTGTGTGTGTGTGTGGGTGGGTGGGTGGGTGGGTGGGTGGGTGGGTGGGTGGGTGGGTGGGTGGGTGGGTGTGTGTGTGTGGGATGGATCTCTAAATCCAAACAGTACTAGGTGACTCAGCCTGATCCGGATGAGTCCTCTCCGTTCCCTCCTATCTGCATCTATCACCTAATATTATCCCAGCCAGGGAGGAAACGATAAGCGAGTTTACTTTTTATTACAATATTAAATCACTTAAAGTGCCATTTTACACATAGTATGGGACTTTGAACTTCACACCACCACCACCATCACACCAAGGGTGTGTTCACAACAAACATGTTTGGAGTGGTTTATTTGAACTCTTGGGTTCATTTAGCCATGTGAGAACGATGCCATTCAAACTCAGGTGGCATCAAATGGACTGGACTCTTCCAAGTGAACTGTGGTGCGGTCCGTTTGGAGTAAGAATGTATTCTGAACCAACTACAAGAAACAAAACAACAAAACGCAAGGGTTTATGGGTATAAGCAGAGGGATGTTGACATCTGATAGCCAGCGTAACAACTGATGCTTCTATTCAGCTATTGCTTTATGTGATCTGAATCGGTATGAATACCAACAAAAGTAAATTACAGCAAGTCCATCATGCTCTGCTGAAGTTACAGGGATTTGAAGTAGAAAAGGATTTGTTTTGACTCTAGACTCCCAAAATCTCCAACCTCCTGGGATGACTGGTTACCACAACTCTCCCCAATAAACAAGCTACTGCTGAGTCTGTGTGACTTTTGTTTACACACCCTTGTTCTCTTGTAGTTGGGCAGTGTGAACCTAAACAGACCAAATACAAAAATGCAATAATGTGAATGTTTATGGTTCAAACCAAAGAAAACCAACGTTAGGTGTGATTGAACCAGTAGGTGATGTGATGTGCATATGAAGGCCTCCTGTCTCCGTCAGCCTGCCCCTCCCCAACCTCCACCCTCCAGCTCCCTCTGAGGGGAGTTTAACACCACATTACAGCTTGGAGAATAGAAACCTTTGTAGAATGGATGCCTCAGACTTGTTCTTGGTGTGTGTGTGTGTGTGTGTGTGTGTGTGTGTGTGTGTGTGTGTGTGTGTGTGTGTGTGTGTGTGTGTGTGTGTGTGTGTGTGTGTGTGTGTGTGTGTGTGTGTGTGTGTGTGTGTGTGTGTGCCAGCCTGCCTGCAGAGAACCTACAGGCATTGATCATCTGAGCATCAGTGTATGTGATGTTCTCATCTGAACACTGGGCTGTGTGTGTGTGTGTGTGTGTCAGCTAAACACATATTGCCAAACATCGCAACATCTTATGTAAGTTTTTTTACATTCCTCAGTGTTCAACACATGTATGCATACAGACACACACACACAGGGCCCAGTGTTCAGATACATAGACCCCTTCTGACAGCCATGTAAGTAAACATTGCTGTCTCAAATGTGCTTCCGAACACACACATACACACACACGCACACTCTTTGTGTCCTTGTGTTGAACTCTCTTACCGCTAAGCCTTTCCACTGCCTGTGCAGTGCCATTCTGTCTAGATGGTGAATCCTTCTCACCTTGAACATAACTTATACACCATTAATTGCAAGATAACAAACCACTGATAACTTGGTCCATTGTTCTCTGAAAATGGTGCTGGCATGGAAAACAAGCAAAAGAGAGAATCCTTGGTGTCACCGCAAGAAGCAAATCTGAGACCAAAATGGGGACGGATATGGAAGTAACCCCAACAAACACTGTTGTAAACCATATGGGAGAACAGCTCCATCCTGATATCTGTATCCAAGCAGCCCCCGGTCTGTCTGAGCAACCTGTCAGTCAACCTAGTATTTGTTGTTACTGTTGTCACTGCTTCCTCTCTTCTGATGTTGTACAATGTATTGTACAGCGTAACACAATAGCTCCCTTGTGTTGCAACCAGGCATACGTCGTTCTCCTGGACGGGGGCCTTTATGGCACACAACACCGCAGCCTCTCCTTAAGCAAATGGGTTACACCGTGAGCAGCACAGTGCCGTGGTCCTGCCGTGTCCTATCAGGGGCAACGCTGATGTCCCCTCCTTGAGCGCTGAAGAGCACAAGTGGCTATCAACTCAAGACTGACTAAACTGAGCTAGTTGATGCCTCCTTTCCTGCCGGGCGTGAAACCTGTAATCTGTAGTTTACGTTTGTTTAAATAAAAAGTAGCTAGCTAACTTATTGCTCTTTTACCTCAACACTGGTTCTGCTCTTAGTTGCTTGTTTAGGAAGGAGATGCACTTACGATTTCTGGTGACTAGTAGTTCTCTACCTACCCATGTTGAATGCACTTATTGTAAGAGGTTTGGATAAAAGCGTCTAAAATGCCTGCAATTTAATGTAAAATCACTTCATCAGTGACCAGGGCTCTTTTTGTGTTCAGTCACATCCCATTCCAAGTATGTGATTAACTGAAGCAAGCATCCTGATGACGACGGGAACTGTGGCAAGCAGGGTGACCCGGTGGTTAGAAAGACCATGCTGTGAAGCCTAGGTCAGACCACAAGACTGTTCAAATCTTGACCAATGAGAACCCTTCAGACTAAACCACTGGTCTTGAGTAAATGCTAGTTTTGTCATCAGAAAGGTGTTAATGTTGTGCGATGGGGCGGAGAAGGGGCACCACAAACAAGGAACAAGGGATCGCACACTAGTCCAGAACAGAAGTTCAGAAGTTTTTTATTGTTCCTTGCTCCATGGTAGAGAAGCTACAGTTTACATTTACATTACAAGGATGATGAATCATTTTGTATGTGGTCTAGTCAGACTTTTTGGTTGCTCATGTTCTCTGTTCCCTGCACACATGCACATACTGTATGTGTCAGAGGGATTATTTGAAGAGACAAATTGTCAATTACACTGGGTATAATACACAGATTATGTCCAGTGAGTCGTCGTTTTGATCTGCTCTCCTCCATGTAATTTTCCATGTCAGCCCACTGCAGCATGATACACCCGTATCATGTTATCAGTTGGCCATTTGTTCTACCCAGTCAGCAGAGCCCAGGAAGGAAGAGTGGCTGCTGCAGCTAATGTGCTCTGTCATGGAGCGAAAGTAAGTGCTGCAGAAGTGTGCTGTGTCACGGACGAAAGTGGAGTGTACTGCATTCATATTATAGAGAAATGCGCTGCGTCACAGAAGGAAGTGTCCTGTATAAAGAAATGTGCTGTGTCATGGTCGTGTTTGTACGGTGGCACCACAGTGTCACAGTGTTGTGTGTTTTGGCCTCCATGATGCGTTTGATGTCATATTTAATGGTTTGATTCCAAAACAAAGGAACTCAAGGGCATCTTGAAAGATTCATTGCAAGAATGATGCATCACGTCCACAAATCACTATAGTACAAAGTTGGTTGAAACAGCTGGAAAAGGATCACCTGTACGTCTTTATCTCAAACACACAGCCCATCAAAAAAGATTCATTCTCTGTTCTCGCTTTCTTGAAGGTTCAATACCCACAACCGTCGGCGTCCATCCTTGTAAAACGTCAAAAAACGTCTGAGCAGGACACTGACACCCTCCCCTACCTCTGCTGTGACCCCTCTGGTGATATGTATACATTTATATATGTGGTTATGGGAAGTTCCTAATTACACGGTCTGTAATCAGACACACTGAAGTTACCCACCAAAATGTGAGGCTAGGTTACATCTATGGTATTGGTGAATACAGACACAACCAGCTGGTCATGGCTGCTGCTTACCAGTTTAGGGAACAAAAGACATGCAAGAAACCACGCTGAACCATGATGAAAACACAAGAAGAAAATAAATGTGTTCCTCAAATCAACATTGTAGTACAGTCCTGTGGGATTGCATCATTAAATGTCAATGGAGGAAAGATAAGGGCCTAATTCAGATTCAACCCCTGCTTGCTTCTGTCACAATCAAGCGACGCAGGTCTATTGATCTGGCCTGGATCACATAACACCTGGATTAGCGTTAAACACTCTGGGAAGCCCGTCGGTTTGATACTGCAGTCTGCTGATTGGTGGATCATAAGAGAGCGATTGAGGTTACGTGAAACTTGTCTTGTCGTCACATACAACCTGCTCCTTCATGCACCGGACACGAGTGAAAGTGGAAGAAAAGGGCAAGAGGGGTTATTTGGGGAAACAGAGAGACATTGGTGACCTTTAACCTCATCTGTTTGGGAAGCTCATGGCTGACCTCCTAGCTCCTTCCCATCCTCCTCATGCCCAGACCACACACAAGGTAGACACACACTGTAGAAGTAGTTGATGCTATTTTTACTGACTGTTGGCTGACGATTTCATGTAGAGTTTAATTTATTTCATATCTTAGTATGAGTGCTTCATTTTGAGGATTTGAGTCCATAGTTAGTATTTATTCTTGATAGGAAATTGTAGCTGTTTGTTTTTTCTCATAAAATAACTTATTTGACTTTTTTCATTTTTTTCATTTTTACTTATTTTGAGCCAGGTTTCATTGTGTTCAAAAAGGCCACTGAAGCTAAAAAAGTAAATGACAACTACCTTTTCTCACACAACCCGCTGCCATCTTGTTTCTCTGTGACCTTCACCAGTCCTGACCACACCACCACCCCCGGTTCTGTCTTGTCATGTGTCAGCGATGTCACTGTGACATCCTGACTCAGCTGATCTATCTGTACGTCCGGTTGGTTTTGGTAGCTACGCTAGTTTGCTTTCACTTTCACTAAGACAGGCAGTCTGACTGGGTGAGTGATGCGCTCCCCTATACCGCCTGACAGGTGCTGTGGCAGCACACGTATGTACGGCACCCTTGGGTGCGTTCACAAACTTTAGAGGCTTCAATAATCCAAGATAATACAAAAACGTACTGTTCAGTCTCATGTAGTAGCAGGTAGCTAGAATGAGTATTAAATGCCCTTAAACCGTAATGAATTGCTATATATAAACAATTGTTGTCGTTTTTGTGTGTGTGTGTGTGTGTGTGTGTGTGTGTGTGTGTGTGTGTGTGTGTGTGTGTGTGTGTGTGTGTGTGTGTGTGTGTGTGTGTGTGTGTGTGTGTGTGTGTGTGTGTGTGTGTTTAAGAAAGTGAGGGAAATGCGTGCAGTCAACAGCGGTCACTGTGTCCTCTGTCCTAGGTGCCCCAGCTTCTGCCCTGTTGATATAAGTGTGTGTGTGTGTGTGTGTGTGTGTGTGTGTGTGTGTGTGTGTGTGTGTGTGTGTGTGTGTGTGCGCGCGCGCCATGCGCGTGCGTGCGTGTGTGTGTGTCAGTCAAGCCTCTGCTTGCACAAGGAGAGGTCAAACCCTGAACCTGCTGAGTAAAACATTTGCTGTGTGTGTGTCATGCACATGTCCGTTCGCGTGTGTGTAAGAGGTTTTTTCCAACCTTTGTACACATCCACGCTTTACTGGACATCACACCAGTTGTCAGCGGCCTTGCAGAGCTCAGAGTACTGAGCTATCTAACACATACTAAAGGGCACAACAACAACAATGTTTGTATGGCGCTTTTATCAACACATTTACAAAGAGCTGACTTCATCGAATGCTCAGTTGATGCCTGGTTATCTGCTGCTTGCTGCTGTTGTTGGTTATCTGCCCGTGGCTAACAGGACTCATGAGCACCTCAACTCGCGTCACTGCCAGTCCCATGGTCGTCACATCTCTACCTCTAGGACACTGTTGGAGTCAGCGGCACCGAGACCGTGTTTCAAAATAAACCGCCGCTGAAATAAGAAGATTTTCAGCTCCACAGTTCACTCCGGGGCAGGAAGCCTTCGGGGGGGGGGCATGTAGCCAACAATTATCTAGACAAGCAAGTTGACTAGGAACACGTTCTTATTTAAAGCAACAGCTTGGGGTGTCAGGGTTTCTCCTCCTTAACTAAACAGGTTTGTCACAGCAACAAACAACACAAATAACAAGCGGATAGAAGTATGATGATGGTGTGTGTGTGTGTGTTTTTTAAACAGCTGCAGTAGTGTTGAACAGACTCGTGCAGAGGTGAGGCTTACCAAAGCACCTACAGGGCTCTGCAGGTAAACATAGACACACCCTCACAGAGTTAGCACGCCCGTAAACACAGCGCTATCACCAGCTCCGTCCTATAAGAGTCGTAAACATAAATACCTCCGCTATCGGAAATACTGAACACAGGGAGACGAGCAGAGGAGGAGACGAGAGGAGAAAGTAGCTGAAGGGGAGGAAAATCAGTACTAATGTTCGGTCTGTGAAGAGAGGTAGAGAAAGTAAGGCAGGTGGAAAGAGAAACAACACGTATTCAGCAAGACCTAACATAAGCTAACCTCTTCAAGCTAACCGAGAGCATTTGTTTACAATCAGTCAGTAGATGATACTCAATGCACCTTGATGTCTTTCTTGTCTGAAGGATGATGACTTTCTTGTCATTGTTTGGGTGCATAGATCTCAAATGGTGCGAGTATACTAGTCGTGGGCCACACACATGGAATCACAAAAAATATGTGCTAAAGCTCCATTTTTATTCTTTGGTGCAAAAGTGCATAGAGTGCAATGTGCAGTGTAGCTTACCTGCACATGAGTAATAGTTTCCCAACGTCTATGTGTAGTGTCAACATTTTTTGCTGCTCGCCCAAAGTGTTTGCTGTCTTAGAAAAATGTCTTATTCAAGTTGGAAGGGAAACAAAGTGAAAGGGGTTGGAAAAGGAGGGCAAGAGAAGAGGAAATAACAAAAGGGGAAATGAAAAGAGAAAGGAGAGACAGAGAGAGGGAGGCAGAGAGAGAGAGATGTCCTAGTATCAGTGGCAGCATGGCTGGAGGACAATGCTCCCGTTTCAGTGTTTTCACTCCAGCAAGTCAAGCGTGAAGCGTCGTCTCTGGAGGATGTGGGCTGGGAGGACTGATGTGTGTGTGTGTGTGTCTGTAGGATTGTCTATCTGAGTGTGTGTGTGTGTCTGTGTGTAGTATTTGTTTCTGTGTGTGCGTTACACTCTTTTCTGTATCTGTCTGGTAAGATGCGTAGACCTATCTCTTCGTTTTCTCTCACTTCGGTACACGCTCTGTGAGCATCGTTGTTTCTCCTCCTTATCTCGAGTGTTTACTGCATTTTCCTGCTCCTCTTTGCGACCACGTCAGGGGTCCAGAGTACCGCTGCATGAGGCTGAGTCACTGCATGGCCACTGCTGGCTAATTACACATCCAGAATATGATATCACCATCACCGCTGCCCCCAAGTGCTGGCGTAACATCAGGATTACTCATCCCATTACTGTACATTAGGAATTGTCTGGTAATACCCAGGGCCCCCCGGCCAGTTTGCCGGTAGGCCTAGACCAACCAACTCAGTGGCCAACAGCAGAAGGCTGTGGTTGAACTGGTTAGCTCCCAAGTGTGAATGTGTGGGACTGAATTCATTTAAAACAGGGTGCTGCTGGGAAAAAAACACTCGGCAAATCTGTCCTAAGGAATGAACATGTGATTGGAAGGGTGATGGTTCGAATCCACAGACTCTCTGGGAGTGTCTGGGTGGGGACAATGACTAGTAATTGAAAGTAGATGCTGCAAACAATTTGGTTGATGTGAATAGAGAAGATCTGATCTGTATAGTGGTCTTTTGCAGCTTTAAAAGTTAGCACCGCTAGCTAGCAAGCACTAGTTAGGTATCATAAACGGAGACAACTCAATAGTGCAGTCTTTTAAAAGTTGTAGAGAAGTGGGAACTTTCAATGGCTGTAATCAACTTTTCACACGTGCCAGGTGGAACTATTGTTCATGATCACATTGACACGGAAATAAGGAAGTGTGAAAATCCGATTGGTTCACCCGAGGCCAACTTTTCTCCTCTGACAAGCTTGTTGACCTTGACTCAGCCAGGTTTCCCTGGTTGCTCAGCTCAATAGGAAATGAACAGACTTCCCGTGACTTCTTTTGATTGTGTTGCATGCCGTGTTGGAGCAAGGCAACTCCCTCCCCTCCTTCGACAACTACTGTCAGTGAACCCTCAGGCAAGAGACTCAACGCCCAAATGCCAAAACCTGAATGAAGGAGGGCATTGCAGGAAAAGAGCGTGCATACTCACTGTCCATGCTTCCCCTAGATAAATAAAGCTTTAGAACAAACCGGACGGGACTGTTTCAGCGGGACTGTTGATTTGAATAAGTGATGGTAAACCCGGGAAAGGCATCGCCTCGTACGATTGGCTACTGAGGCATTAGTCTTGTTATGCGGTCTAGCTGGAGGCTGTGTGTAGTAGTGAGGGAGGCCCAGGCATGCTGCATGATCACAAGGGACTCTGCAGTAAACTACCACTTTCTGTGTGTGTGTGTGTGTGTGTGTGTGTGTGGATGTGTGTGGATGTGTGTGGATGTGTGTATTCTCCTCTCCCTGTGGAAACAGACAGAGTGCCCAGCTGTTCTCTTGACTTGACTGCAAAGATGGTGTCTGTGTATGCATGTGTGTTTGCCGTGTGTGTGTGCGTGTGTGTGTGTGTGTGTGTGTGTGTGTGTGTCCATTAATCAGATGACAGGCTCAATAGCTATGGAGAAGTCCTTGATTGAATTTAAAGGCTCCACGTCGGCCAGACAGGACCATGTCTTGGTCTACTGGTTTTTCCAGCAGCTCTGGGTGAATAGGCAGACATGTTTTAGTGAATGGGGATGTATGTCAAACAGATGGAGAGGAAACCTTCCCTCTGTTCAGAGATTTATGTGAGAAACCTGGACAAGCAAGGGTTGAGCTTTTTGAAATCTGTGGTGGTTATATGCACAGTAGGAAAATACCTTTTTGTCCACTGGTCACAGCAGCTGGGATATTCCCCAAATTCACCATCCACTTTCACTCTTTTACCAGCCAACTGGGGTTTTATCATGATAGAGCCTTTAAATGATCATTGGTTATCAGCCAACTAGCTTACCTGCCACTAGACAAATTTGCCAACATTATATTGATATTAATCCCAATGATGAAGGTTGCAAGGCTGAAACATTTGTGCTTTTTTATTGGAACTGCTGCAAGTGGGAGACTGGGACTCACCGTCACTCTTGCTTCTTAGGCTGTTGCCATGTCTCTGATTGAAGGCTGCACCTCTTTGCAAGTTGTCAGCACATGGAGGGACAGATGCACATGGACAGACGGGACTAAGCCAGAGAAACATGCTAGCGCTTGCATACAGGATGGGACATTACGGCCGAATGCAGGCAGATTTTGTCTGTGGCTACCAAGTTTGTCTACTGTTGGGATATTTTCTTCAATTCTATATCCTAGTTAGCTAGTAAATTAATGGACGTCACCAGAGAAGTTTGGAATGTAACAGCACTTTTTTTTAAATTTTATGCTAGGCTCATGCTTTCCCATCCAAGCCATGTATTTTAGACGTTTGCCTCACATGATGTTCCCTGCGTTCACTTTTAACCGCTTATCTCGTTCTGCTGTCGACAGACTGTAAAGTGGTTTGAAAACCTGAGTAACTTTGTGATGCTAACAGGCATAGAGAAAGGAGGCTGGTGCCAATAACGTCTTAGCTGTACCTGGCAAGAACATGGATGCTCTCTAGACAGATGCCTTTATTTATACTCATCCACACAAAATCTGTTGTGCACCTTTCACGTGTTTATCGCCTCTATTTTTCAAATGCTATGTGTTTATAGCCAGGTGCACAACTAACTGGGTTAAAGATCCCTCGGGAACTGATCGGCTTATTACTCTATATTTCACAGCATTGGGGTATAGATGTACAGCTCTATACGGTAGGGCTGTAGATAATATGATTGTGGTGAAATTGTCATCTGCTGTAGTGGACAAAACTAGATGAAAGGTAAAGATGGAGCATGGTGGTTAGGAGGAGTGAAGGAGGGAGGGATGACTCCTGCTAGATTTGGGTCGGAAAAAAAAGAGAGAGACAGCCATCTGTCTGTCTGTAAGGAGGAGTGCCTGTCTGTCTTTATCCCTTCACGCTCTCTTTCTCTATGTGTGTCTCTGCTGCTGTTGACCTCAAAGAC
Organism: Hoplostethus mediterraneus; assembly: GCA_034670385.1. Classification (NCBI taxonomy): domain Eukaryota; kingdom Metazoa; phylum Chordata; class Actinopteri; order Trachichthyiformes; family Trachichthyidae; genus Hoplostethus; species Hoplostethus mediterraneus. The sequence goes on from JAXDDW010000014.1 coordinate 5,447,146, forward strand.
GTTACACACACACACACACACACACACACACACACACACCGTTGCAGCCACAGTCCCTTGACCCCGTGACTCAACCTCCCAGAGCGTCACTGACCCGTGTATGAAAATTACCACTGTCTGTGATCTCAAGCTGAGAGGGAGACCTCCCACCTTTCCCTTAGGTGCTGAACTAAATGGAGAAACGGAGTTTGCCTCGTCGCTCTGCTCTGCCGATCCCTCTCAGCGCTCTCTCTCTCTGAGCCTTTGTTTGGGCACTGTCATCAGTCTAATTACTGTAATTCCCTCTCGTCTGAGAACAAAGGGACTGATCTGAGGATTAGGCCTGCAGACATCAGGCCTTCTGCCTGCAGGGGGACCTCACTATCTGGTCTTCCATTCAGTGAAACACATTTGGAGAAAGAGAGAAAATATAGATTGGCGTTAAGCAGAATGACATGGACAAGAATAGAGTTTAACAGGGTGGCATGGAAAAGAATTGAAGCTGATGTGTCTCTGCAAGGGGGGAGTTTGTTGTTGGCTTCACCCAGGGCAGAAAAAAGAAAAATCAGAAGATGCCACATAATACACACAACAATCAGAAGTACATCTTAAGGTACTTTAGGTTAATTCACTATAATAGACAGCCAGTAGATGGCAGTGCAGCAGTAAGGTACATAAGATGAAAGTAATGCTTTCCTTGAACATATTTAGGGTTTCCAAAAATTGCACCATGATCCAGACAGAAGTCCAGGTGATGCTTATGTGTCGTTATGGTGCTAGCAGGGCCACTCTCACTATTCGTTCACTGAGCAGCTCTCTCACCCCATGACAAGGAAGGTTGATTAGGCAGAGGGCAGTCTATGTATCTGTCTATAGTGTTGTGGTTTACACTCGTGGTGCCGCAGTGTAAATTCATTTTCTGTGGGATTCTAGTCATAAAAGCTTTCTAGTTCGATGCTGTGAAGATTGCAGGAGGCTGGTGTCATCCACAAGAACAGCAGAAGCTTACAAACGTGCAAAAATGCATTACCCATAATCCTTTGCAAACTGAATTTGAATACAGCTTTGAACTGGGGCATGTTCAAGAGCAGCGAGCGGTGGCGTGGTTTCTTTTATTAATGTGTGATTAGAAATGATCTACAAGGATGTTGAGATGTTTTTTTATGTGATTTTATTGAGCTGAAATATTTTGAAATGTCATTTATCAGCTTTTTCTCTGTGTCTCCACCAGGTGGCTCTGCTCGGGTTGGACCTCTTATCTGCCTTAGTGACAAGGTTGCAGGACCGATTTAGGGCCCACGTGGGAACAGGTAAGATTGAGTTGTTTCGTCATTTGAGTGGTATCGATCTTGGGATATCCAACAGCATCATAGCTAACTTAGGTTTTCAGACTTAATGTCTTACTGGAGTCAAACGCCCCTTGCCCCACCTTTTGTCAGGTCGGGTTTTTAGAGCCGTTCACACCTCGGTATCACCTTCCTGATAGCCGCTGTCACCCTTTGCTGATATCAGTGACTGATCTATTTGAATGGATCAAAGACTCTTCACTTTTTAGGGATTTTAAGATGAATAAACAACCACAATTCAGACTCTTCCTCCTGTCATGGCTGCCCAAACCAGGGCCTGCAGGTCCATTTTGTAACAGAATTATATTAAACAAGTGATTTTAAGTTAACATGGTGATTACAAGCCATATTTACAAACCCCAAGATGACACAAGACCTTTAGACGCTAATGCCTACTTGTTTGATTGTTAAATAACCAATGGCTGTTATCTGTTTGGACCTGCCCTGGTTTAAAGGTTTCCTTCTGTTCTCCTTCCTCCAGTTCTGCCGAGCCTGATCGACAGATTGGGAGATGCCAAAGACCAAGTGCGAGACCAAGACCAAACCCTGCTGCTAAAGATCATGGAACAGGCTGCAACCCCACAGGTACCAGCGCATGCTCTCTCACACAAACATGCTTTTATTAGGGATGTCATCCATGTTTCTAGTTTTTACACCCACAAACCCAATTCTATGATGATTAATTTCCACTTGGACATTATTTTTTCCTCCTTTCTTGAGTTGCTTCACAACCCTATTCTCCAGAATAGGTGCAACTACACAAGTCCAATTAAATTGCTGATTGAAAACGCCTCACTCATTGAATTGTACCTTATTTGTATGGGCTATTGCTTCTACTATACATTTGACTCCCACACCTTTTGTTACTGTGATGAAAGACAGCCCAGTCTTTCTTCTCATATTATTAGCCGATATCCCATTCCTAAGTTGTCTGTGTGAACTCTTTTATCTTTTAAGGAATGGCCTTAATCTCAACCATAGAACTGGCATCAGTAGATCTTAACACATAGATTGATTCAATCCTTTGTATTTGACCTCAATCATCTACTGTATGGTAATCAATGCAAGACAGACACCAGCTACATGGAAAGTGTGCTATCAGGGTAGGAAACTTTTTCTTTCCATCTGCTGGTCAAGGTGTGTGGTCCATCCTGGGATTGTCTCTTCACTTATTTTACCAGTCAAAAAGATAGAAATTATCCTAAAAAGACGAATAGTTTCCTGGCAAAGTGGCTGGTTGAGTAGACAAACAGCCACTGTCAGTATTTACCATCTGGCTAATGGCTCGTTGTTCATTTCCAACCCTATACCCTACTGCTGTAATCCACGACAAATACAATAAGGCTTGTGTACACATTGTTTTGTTGTGTGTGTGTGTGTGTGTGTTTGTGTGTGTGTGTCTTCTTACAGTACGTGTGGGACAGAATGCTGGGAGGCTTCAAACACAAGAACAACAGGACCCGAGAGGGAGTGTGCCTTTGCCTCATCACCACCCTTAACACGTAAGCTAGTTTCACTCTGCTTTCACTCCATTTTGTGTAGTAGTAGTCGTAGTAGTAGTAGTAGTTGTAGTAGTAGTAGTCATAGTAGTAGTCGTAGTAGTAGTAGTCATGGTAGTAGTGGTGTTAGTAGTAGCACTAGTGGTAAAGATAGTAGAAAGCCTTTGTCATAATGTCTTTTCAGTTATTTCTTTTAACAGTTTTTTCCCATCCGTGTGATTTTCATTCAGTATTTCTAAAATATAGAATCTAGTCAAGGTAAAGGTGTTATCATTTTGTCAACCAAAGATTTAAGTTACCTACTACCCTTTAAAAATTGATATAATTCGATGTAATTCTCAACAGTCATTTGGTAAGAGTGTCACTTTTTCAAATAGTGTATATTTCACTTTCACAACAACCTATTCATCTCTTGTCTTTGCCCGTAGGGGTGTACTGCTACTATTCAGTTGATCTATTCATTCAGTGGATTTGGCTTGGTTCTTGTCTTCCAGGTATGGTGCTCAAGGCCTCACCCTCAGTAAAATCGTCCCCCACATATGTAACCTCTTGGGGGACCCCACCAGTCAGGTATGCTCTCCCCTGTGCTGTTGTGAAACGTGTTTTGTAGTTAAATGTAATAACCTCAAAATAATATTATATTGGGAATTAAGGGAATTTAGTGAAATTATATAAAAGTTGCATCCAGCATTTTAACAGCACTGAGCCTTTGATGAGGAGAGATGAGGAGTTTTCTCTTTTTAGTCTGTAAGTTGGTGAATAATATAAATTGCTTGAATTGGTGGTTTGTGGTGTAAACAAGTCCCTGTGGCTGTCTGCTGTCTCGTGGAGGAAGACCCCCGACTTCTTGTTCAGACACAAAGCAGCAGCAGACCACAACACTCTGTCCGTGGAGTGGGGCTCCCCCTAGTGGCAGCTCGGAGTAGTGTAGCTTAACCACACTGCCATCTGCCGGGGGGTGTTCAACGCTTCTTACTGTGCAAGCTGAGCATTGTGTATGAGTGAATGGGTTTATTTACATCTCTCAGGACCAGTTTCACAGATGCTCAGAGTGATAATGGTATTTAAAAAGCCACATTGTGATTGACAGAGTGTAACGTTCGGCCGAGCCCAGACTTGAAGGGGCAGGACCAAGATGTGAGATTTAAAAGCCTGCTACTTTAAGACCCACTTGCTACCTTTAGGAAATTACGGGATATCCAAGAGATTTTAAATCAGCTCTTCGTCTCTCTTTTTTTCAAGTGACACATGGCAAAGAAAGCAGTGTCATAACAAACATTAAAGTTACAGTACAGTGCTGTACATCAGCAAAAGTACAATTAAAATCACATTATAGGTAAATGCAAGTTCAGTATTCACAAAATGAGCTCTCAAAAGGCTCTCCATGAGCTCTCCAACAGTGGTCCAGTAGGATCAAGGGCCAGGCCGAGATAGATCTTGGTTAAAAAGCGTAGACAGCTCCTCGTCTCAGCATATCAAAATCTCTTCCAGCTCTTTCAGTTGTAAATCATTGTGTGTTGTGGTCATCAGGTGCGCGATGGGGCCATGAGCTGCCTTGTCGCGATCTACAGACACGTCGGTGAGAGGGTGAGGATGGATCTCAGCAAGAAGGGCCTGCCGCAGTCACGGTACGACGACGGGACGCTGGCTGTCTGGCTGTCTGTCTCAGTCTGTCTAGCTGTCTGTGTAATTATCTGTCTGTCTCTCTCGTTTTTTTGCATGTACCCATTTCTCACTCACTTGTGCTCACACACACCTGTACACACACACACACCACTGTACCTGCTGTAAATGGGTGAGGTGGGTTATCTACTGGAGCAGTGGCTTTCCCCACGAGTGTCTTGTGATGGTGGGACAGAGCCATGAAGTGTGTGTGTGTGTGTTTGATCACATGCACAGGCATGTCTGTGACACATCTTTTTCCCTCCTGCCCTTAGTTGTCTCTTGTACTGTGGGGGTGCTCAGCAAGCAGAATAATGGACCAGTGCAAAGCTGTCTGGTGTCATTAAAAGAAAAAAGAATAGCATTCAAATCTGTTTTTATCTGACTGGGACAGACCATCTGAGGCTCTGCAGGAAAGGCATGTCCCTGTCAGCAGTGGTTCTCAGCTTTTTCCCCCAAAAAACACAAAAATGAAGCGATGCGTCCTCACTTTCCCCTTTCAGGCTGTATTAGTCCATTAATCATTGGGAAAAGCCTAGATGGTGCAAGAAAAGAAAGACACAGAGGATCCCCATTTTGGAATGGATCTCTCCAGATATACCCACATGTTGTAGATCTGTTGATGCAACGTGTCAGTTTGGTCAACTGCCCCTTTAACACTGAGGCAGACAGACAATGTAGAGAATGAGCAAGACGCCAAAATGCCTATGTGTATGTGAGGGTAAACACACACACACACACACACACACACACACACGCACACACACACAGATGCTGAGGTTAATGGCAACATCTGTTGGTAGCAGCCTTACCGGAGGGCTTCTGTCTCTCTGATCGTCCCCTTCTTTAAAGATTTTTACTGCCATAGCCACAGGCCGCCAAGCGCAAAGCACTCTGGGACAACCTACAGGAAGTTTTTCTTCCTGCTGAATGTCTCCTTTCATCCCCATTCTCATTTGCTCACCCACCTTTTCACTGTCATCCACCCCTATAGGCCTGCTGTCTGCTGTAGGTGACGATATCATTGACTGCGTTTACATGGACTGCAATAATTTGACTATTTTAAATCAGACAATATTTCTATTAAGCTGTTTACATTTGTTGCTTATAGAACTATTTTATTTATATTCACCTTTGCATGCTATGGAGCATCGCCCGATCAATGATGCCCCCTCCACAAGTGGAACAAGCAGCTTGATTGCTGTATGTGTCGCAAAATGTCGCAGAAACTCTGATAGACAGTCGGTTAATGTCGGAGCTGCAGTCCATGTAAATGTAATCATCAAATCATTACTTTCACAGAGAACAGCTGGATTGTTCTGAGGACAGCTCAGCTCTTTTCTGAGGGTTTGGGGACGTTAGATTGATGCTTATAGCAGCCAGAGGGTCGGAGGGTTGGACAGCCTCCAGGTGTGAATGTCTGTAACAGGGCATTACTGAAAAAGAGCATGCATGCTCAGAAAATCTTCTGGGTAAACCAAGGTTGGAAAAAAGGATTTTGTGGCTTTGGGAAACAATACTCCTGCTGGAGGGATCATATTGTGCGTTGGGTTTATGGGAAATTCTGTACAGTGGTGCTGCAATTCCACAAGATAGTTTAGCACCACTGTTACACAAGGGGGGGGGGGGTGTTATTGAGGTGTGTCCCACTTGACGTCCCAAAACAATATCAGCCAAGCGCACCACAAACTGATTCCCTGTTAACATAAACATCTTGTGTTTTTGTGGACATGTCTTTTCCACTACTGGCACTGTGTTTTTAACCTTAACTTATCCAGAAAATGTTGACAGAGCAAGCATGCTCTTTTTCCGCATCCTGCTGAAAACCGCCCAAACCAAACATCACGTCCTCCTGCTGGCCACTGAGCAGCTCCACTTGAGCAGTTGGGGCTTAAATGCCTTGCTCAAGGGCAGATCAATAGTAGTTGCTGAGGGGAAAGCATTTCACAGGTCCATCACAGGGCTAGCAGATAGATGGACAAACAAGAGAGACAGACAACCACTCGTTTTGAGAGTCACCACCAACAAGGGGAGAAGATGCTAACTCCATACATACCTCTGTGCTGTGAGGCGACAGTGCTAACCACTGAGCCACCATGCTGCCCACCTGTGCCTGCCATCTGTGGATGCTCATACTCCTACTCCAGTTAACCTGATAGATTAACGAGAAATTACTTCCTCACATCCATTTAAGCTGCAGTGTTTTGGTGTCTCGTGAAAGAAGCCGACTGGCATTTTGGAGATCCGACGCTTTGAATAGATGGAATAGATGGAGGCGTTTGGATGTTGTTCTCTTGCAGAGCCAAACTCCCATGCAAGCGCTCTGAGCCAACCCTGCCCCGTATAGCGCTACATCATATTCCTGTTTGCAGCCACGTGTAAAAACATTTCAGTTCCCGTTAACTGGCTAAGTACTGTTTACAAGTCAGCGTGACAGCGTAGAACCAATGGCACGACGGCAGGGGGAGTTTTACTCAAGGATGAAGTCTGTACAGCAACTTCTCAATGCCAGTGGATTTTCCTCTCTGTGCAAGTTTAATACAGAGGGGGATGACGTGCAACGAAGGTCCCAGGCCGAACCCAAACCCAGGACGTCTCAGACCACCAAGTTTTATGCTGTTTTTTTAAATTTTTTATTGCTGATGAGATTTTTGATGTAGGCACTAGACAATATACAACAGACTCCTTTTGAGTCACACCATCTCTTCACAAACATCGACTCGGATTTATAAATCACCTCCATTGTTTGAGGGTGAATCAGAGTCATTTTGTTGCTGTATTTCTTTATTTATTACACCTGATCAAACATATGCAGGCCTATACTTTAACAACACTCCATCCTGTCTGACCTTCTTTTTACACTTGCCCATATTTCTCAGCACCGTAGCTTCTCATTCGGGCCCTGGTGCCACTTAGTCATCTGGCTATTTTGGTCTTGGCTGTCTCTGTTGCCGGAGCAGAGGGAGAGCATCTCTCAGCAGGTCCCTCTCTCCATCCTCTTCGCTGTACATCACTTTCTCTTTACGCTCCATTCATTTTTTTTGTCCTCTCAAACGGTTTGGCGCCTTTCTTAGATATTTTACTCATTCTCTTTTCATCTCCCATCCCCTCTGTAGGTTGAATGTAATCTTCAGCAAATTTGATGAAGTCCAAAGATCCGGGAACATGATCTCATCCTCTGGCTCAGGTGAGTGTCGCTCCTACATGCACTGTTTTGCAGTTCGCTGTTCCGGGTTCTCTTCTCTTTTGACTTGAAGTCTATCCTTTGTTTTTCATATGGTATCCAGGTTACTCTTTGACTTCTGAGTAGAAGAAGAAACAGGTGAAACTGGAATACATGACTTACAGTGGTGGCCAAAATTATTAGAACACTTGGCATACATTTAAGAGGTTTCAGTTGTTTTTGTTCAATTGGCCATTAAAATACCCATAAAACGAATGAAATATATACAAAGTCATCATTATGCTCTATAAACCATAGAATAGAGCCATCATGAGGAGATTTACGTCATTTTCCTTACAAAAACAAGCTAGGCCTATTTCACTGTCAATGTCACACAATCATGTTCCTTCACAGAAGAAACCAAATTACTTGTGTAATCATTGTCAGGTGTGATCGTGGTTAAATTGATGGTGATGCAAGAGTCTTAGGACACAGCTGTGTGATTCTTTTGAATTGCTGCAAAAGGTGGACATACCAAATATTAAAGTTAAAAGTGGATAAAAACAGTAGGACTCACTTCATCTGATATTTGTTGTGCTCAGAGCAACCATCTGCATGTTTCATGAACATTATGAAATGAAATCATGTTTTGGAGGCAAGAAAAGGTCAATATTTTCAGATCTGTCAGGTGTTCTAATAATCTTGGCCACCACTGTACTTAACTGTACTGTACCTAACATATTTCACCACATTAGACATTGTGCAAAACCTAAGAGGATCACTTAGCTCAAAATCAACCATTACTGTTGATGTGAAGTCATTTGAAAACATGTTTTTTTATGACGGTGAAGAGAAACGGAAAAGATGTGACAGTGCAGCGTGAGCTCAGATTTAAGGTGGAGGTAAGAGCCACCAGGATGCCAGAGTGCATCTCGTTTCTTTTTTAACTGGCAGTTATATATCATATCTGATTGTTTTGCTTCCCGTAAACATCCAGAACCACTTTGAAATGAAGAAAATAGACCAAAGTGAGATGCGGTGTAAATATGAAATGGCGTGAAAGGGGACAGTGGGAAATGAAATAGATGGCTTGCAGCTTGTTTTTTGTTTGTTGGTTGGTTGGAGTGAAATTCAGAGTCGTCTGTGACAACAAAGCTATTGTGTAATGAGGAAAGTAGGAATCTTCTCTGTTCAGGCATTTATTTCCATCTCTATATTGTTATTTCCAACCGGCCATTTCTCTCCTGTCTCCTGTTTTCAAACGTCACACTCTCCCCCGGTGTTTTGGCCTCTTGGTCTATCCCTCCTGTGCTGTCAGCTCTGTTTGTGTTTGGCTGTGTGCTCCTTTATGAGTGTGGATGTGGGTGGACAAGGGAGGGGCGTGGCAGGCCAGACGGATGGCCTGGGGCTAGTCTGGATGAGTTTTCCCCACAGGAGGTGGCCATCCACTGAGCCTCTCAGATGTCCTGTCCCCTCAGTGGAGCCAGAGACCAGACTGCCAGAGGGGTCGCTCTAATCCGTAGTGTGTTTTTATGAGGGAGGCAGAAAAAAAGAGCGACAGAGAAAATGCAATGTGAGACAGAGAGACAAGTGCGTCCTGTGTTTGTTGAATCTGAGTGTGTTAGCGGAGCCGGGATCTCTGACCACATCCACTGTTAAAAAGAGAGAGAATGGCTGAGCCCAGGAGAACACAGTCGCTAACGGCTCAGCATTTCGAAACGGTCTGCATCGGCCCCTCCCAGCGATACTGCTCAAGGACAGTTCCTGTGGAGTTCATTGGCCAAAACAACTTAATTACTCGTGCCAATCACTACACACACACACACACACACACACAGAAACACATCGTCACGCAGGATGAGCTTGTTGACCAGGCAGTGTAAGCTGATAGTTGGTAAATAAATAGTTCTGTCTTTCCATGCTTTAGTGCCTGTACCACATAAACAAGAACTTTCATGTTGTTTTTATCAATAGCCTGTGTGATATTTGATGTATGCTCTAGTCTAGATAATACACACTACACTTATTTCAATCACACCAGCATGACGTAATGACGCCTACACACACACACACACACACACACACACACACACACACACACACACACACACACACACACACACACACTGCAACAACAGTAAAAACTGCCCATCCATGTCCGTCTTAATCAGAAATCTAATCTAGTATTGTCTTATTTTTCTTAAAACAAGTGACAGAATCTGCCAACAGGGAGAGATAGATTCACTTCTTTCCAATGCAAGTCATTGTCTTGATGCTAGTGGAGCGATCCTCCTGATTCTGCTTTGTTTGAAGCTGTTGACACTTCGTTTCAAGATGTTGTGGAAGCTGCGCTGGAAACAACAGCAGCTGTCTCACTTCAATGGTAGAATATCTCATATTTGTAAGACTGAATATGAGTCTAAATGACTTGTTATGAAGGACTTGTCTTGCAGTGCACCCCCCCCCCATCCTCCCAACCCTTTTTCATTCTGTCCAGCGCTGAAAGTTGAATTGGAAAAGTAAGAGGAAGATGTCAAGATGATTCATTTCTGGCGGTTATTTGACGATTCATCATCATCTTCATCACGATCAGCTGCTTGGCTCACGGAATCAGTTTCCCTCTTTCACAGTTGAACTCAAATTGACTTTGTGAACACCGATGACAACTCGTTTTACTTTTAATCCTTTTGCCTCAGAGTTTGGACGGAGCTCCGATTGTAATGTGGAAAAAGAAAACAAGCTGCAGCGCCGCCCATCCTGAGCTTCAGCTTAGTCCTCCCAAAAGACAGTAGACAGAGATAATGAATATGGGAGAGAAAGGAGGGGGATTACATGCAATAGAGGTCATGAGTGGGATTTGAACATATGTGCCACAATCCCATGAGCCTCCAGGATGCCCTGTCCAGTAAAATGTTGAGTGGTAGCAGTGGCAACCTTAGCCTGAGGAGGATGCCCTACTCTTTCAGGGTGAAGCAGAAGTCACATGCAAAGAAAAAACATTTAATATTTTGAGATAAAAAGGTTTCCTTCAGGTGATCAGAAAAAAACCCCACTTTGATGGGCTACCTAAACATTTATGACGCTGGGGAAATGCAGGATCATGGGAGATGGACTGACCGGGCACGGGCAGCAGTCTTACATCAGCAATCAAGTTTGATAAATGAGGTATATTGTCTGCAAATGTGAAATCACATCTAGATTCCAGCTCCAGACTTACTAAGATCACATTGCAATGGGAATCTGTACACATATTTTTCGCGCCCCAGTTGCTTGAGCTGAGAGTTTTCATTTTATTTTTGCAGAAATTGATGCAAAACAAGACCACTCCCAGTCTGTCTGATGGTTGTGTCTGGCCCGTGCATGTAAAACGCAAGATGCCTTTATGTCGTCTTTCAAAAGATCTGGTTTGGGCTGCAGCGATTTGGGTGTAAGTAAGCTGATATCATGCTGCGTTTCAGGTCCCCGGTGCTGTCTAGCTTCTCCTCCACAGTTTTTCACCTTTACTTCAAAGTCGCTACATGGCTACAGATCTAGTTATATGAGAGAGACGGAGAGGGGGAGTCTTTCCTGCGGGGCTGTCACAAGGCAAGGAGGGAAAGGGAAGGGAGGGGAGGAAGAGAGTGAAACAGAAACAGAGGGAGAGAGAGAGGTAGGGTAGCGACAAGAGAGATTGCAGAGGGAAGGCTGGAAGAGAGGGAGGGGAGAGCGAACCAAACAAAGCATCCATTTCTGTAGCACGATTTGAGAAGTAAACAGTGGGAGAGATCCAGAGAGGAAGTGAGAGCAGAGCCAGGTCTCAGTCTCCTCTCTCGCCTCGCTGCTGAAGGAAGGCTTCGCACCATGACAGCCGGAGAAGGTAAGATTAGGAAGAGAAAGGACGGATCACACTCTCACCGCACAGGTTTTAAAGGCAAATGGTTAGATAGCACTGTCCGATAGCTCTCCTTTCTCATGTAGAAGAGGTGCTTGTGTGTGTGTGTGTGTGTGTGCGCATGTTGAGGGACGACAGCAAAAACGGTTTTAACACTCAATGGCATTTTTCCCTTTTTAGTTGCAAACCCTGTTTTGTCTCAGTCAAGTAATGGAGCTGTGGCGCTGCTCCGACGGTTGTTAGTGGCTTCTGTACTTTCTGGTCGGCACCTCAAGCCATTGGAGGCCAGAGCTCAGCACCCTGTGTCGGTCTCAAGTGAATTGGGTGCATTGTTGTTGTGTCTGCACGGCAAAAAAACCTCTCGCCTACGCTCTGCCTTCAGCGTCACGAGCGACAGCTTGCCTGAAGCATCTTCACACTCGTTACAGGCCAAGAGGACGAGTGTTAAAAATGACTTTGTATCTGTTTATAATATAATTAGTTATGTAATCAGTTGAATTACCCTTTCAGCAGTATGTAATCTGATTACTATTGGATTACTTTTACTGACTGTAATGTCAATAGCATTAATTACTGCTTGGTACTGCTGGTACTGCTTGGTTGTGTAAGATATTGTTTGTGTCACTACTCTCATGATTACCTTCAAATCTCCTTCAAACACGCTTCGGATTAAGCTGATAAGTATGACCTGTTTTTTAAAACCCCATATTTGACTGACTTCTTCTGTAACCGATGCTGATCTTGGTATTATACTTGGTGTTGTGCAACCCAACGTGTAGAGCATGGCACTCAAGGTGAGGGGTTCCACTGCCAGTACTGGGTAAAAAACACCCACTCATGGCACTGTAACGCACTTGGGATAAAAGCCTGCACCAATTCACATTCCTATCATCTCCATGTTTGTGGAACTGAGTCCTCTGTGTAGAGCAGAGACAAGGGTGCTTTTGTTTCTCGATGCCAAACAGAATCAAACATTTATCTTTGAATTGATTGGGTTCATTAAATGTCAATTCAGAGGAGTCGCTCTCAGTCTTTGACTATCCACAGCTCAATAGAGATATCTCACTCTGACAAATATGCCTCATTTAGTCCCGTCCCTTTAAAAACTGAACTGTGATTGTTGTTTCTAACTGAGCTCTTTCTCTTTTTATACGTGGAGCTATCAGTGTTGTAAGGTTTCTGTGGAAGATTTTGCATCTGTATGGGCCCATTTATAGCAGATGTATGCATAATGCAAACTGGGGCTTCAAATAGAGGCAGTATTTATAACTGAGGAGGAGCAGGAGGTGGCGGCCAGCGGCCATGTCTTAAGACACAGAGAAAACTGAATATGGCTGGATTGTTGTGGCTGTATCATCCAGTGGGTTCTTGGTTCCTTCAACGCAATCAGAAAGCTTCTTTGTAATTGGCTCAATCCCTGAGGCTCTTGTGTGTGTGTGTGTGTGTGTGTGTGTGTGTGTGTGTGTGGACTCTTCTGCGCCCTCAATTCTCCTGCTTTGCTGTTACATAAAAGTTGCAGATGTTGCAGGTCTTCCTCTTGCCCAGTGTTCAGCTCTGATGAACATTAAACTGAGAGCAGAGCTGCATCGGTCACACATTGGTGTTAACCTGGGTGATACTCAGTCAGATAGTCAGACAAGGTGATAAACTGACTTCCATATAGTCTAAACTCTCTGGCACAGTCTGATACTGGATGCAGGTTAATAACAATCGGTATGGATTACTTGCAGATGCTTTTTGACTTACCATGTGAAGATTGATTGACTAGTAGCCTAAAGCCCAATCGATGATGCGTACCTGAAGTGTCAGGTTTCACCAGCCAGGCTTGCTAGTCACATGGATTTAGGATGACACCGGTGACATTGTGTGTGTGGGTGTCGGGTTTTGTGTGTGTGTGTGTGTGTGTGTGTATGAGTTGTACCATATAGGAGATGATTAACTCGAGTGGGTGAGTAGGAGAAAGGAGGAGAAGGAATGCAGATTCAAAGAAAGCTGTTTAATCGCTACATACACACACACACACACACACAGAGCGAATGCACAGCTTTGCAACGAGCTTAACGTGTGTTTCCTTGAGTGTGTGTGGCTCCTGTGTGGGTGTGTGTGTGCGTGCTTGTGCATGTGCTCTTTATCTGCTGTCACTGGCAGCCGCACAATGTGGAGGAGGCTCTTCTTCTGCAGCCGTGAAGGAAGGCCTTGCTATATTTGGTATGTTTTTTACTGTCGGCGTGCTCGCGTTGTATACAGAGTTGCTTGTCAAGTGAATAGTTGGAAACTGGCAGGTCCAAGTATTCTGTACCGTTAGTGTCCGTTGTGTTTGTTTGTGTAGGTGAGTGTGTGTGTGTGTGTGTCTCGGAGAAGACTGAACAATGTATGGTGAGTGCACCTCTTCTCATGCTCTCCCAAGAACTATACTATAAATTGCCTTTAGAAAAATCTTGCTTACATGAGGGTTTATGCCAAAATGTGTTATCAATAACATCATGGTATAATTTAGGTCATCTTGACTAATTAAAGAAAATATTTTGGACTATTGTCAAAGCCATATGTTTCATGGAGAGTTGGTGTTATGTCAACAGTGTGGTGTGACCTGCCCACAGCACACACAGCCCACTCACCCGATATTGGATATCTGAGGCATTCCTGTTATTTGAACACATTGTTCTCATTGAATTCCTCAGAGAGTATTTGTGTGAGACAGAGACAGGAAAGATGGGAGAGCGAGAGAGTGGGTATGAGGACCAGAGCGTAAACTGCGGCCCACCTTCTGAATGATGCTATTGTCCTTCTCACGCTCTGCCAAGTAAAATGGGCCAATACCCCCTCTGCCCACGTGACTCTGGGGATAACAGGGAGTCTTTGAAAGCCACAATAGCCAAAAAAAAGAGACTGCCGTAGCAGTGGCCCCTGCCAGGGTGCCAGGCTAGGGCTCCCTACGCCAGCACTGCACTGAATATCTGCCTCTGTGTCGACTCAGTACTAAAAAAAACATCCGTAGTGGCTGAGAGTGGAGTTGAGGAGGCTTAATGGAAAACTCCTATCTAGTTTGTGCACAGTCACTTCAGTGCTGCACTGTAGTGACTGTGCACAAACTAGATGGGAGTTTTTTTTTTAGATGAAACGGTTTTGTAGATTGATGCAGGTCTGCAAAACCTCCCTGTTACTGCCTCCCTCTCTCTTTTCTCTCTCTACATTTCCATCCAACTGTCAGGCGAATTTTACACAAATCTTTGAAATGTGCGTGTTTTCATCCGCTGGCTTCCTGAGTGTAAAAAAAAAAAGCATTTCCGTGAGAAAAGAGAGTCTTTGAAGAATTGATTGTTCTTTCATGTCAGCTGATGTTGGGCCATATTGAATGCTTTCAATTCAATGCAATGCACAAACTAACGGTCATACAGCCACGATGGGCACCTTATACATGGGAGCGACAATGGGTGTGGCATTTCTGGGAGGTGGGCAGAGATTTTCAGGATGTCCAAGGCCACTATTGAGCTGTTGGGCAATGAGACTGAACTATTTATTGGGCCAAAAGTTTGATGTTTCCATTCAGCATTTTTAATTCAATCCATTATAGTCCACAGAAAATACTCTGATGGAAACCCATCCTCTGTTTCTTGTCTGCCTTGCTGCCTGTCAGTCTTACTGTCCATCATCTGTCTGACTCTCTCTCTTTCCACTCTGTCTCTGTCTGTCTCTCTCAGCTCTTAGAGAGGGGTGAATGAACCGTTCTCCTGTCTGTCTGCTTGTCTTGCTGTCTTTTCTGTCCATCTTTCTCTCGCCGCTCAGCTCTCATCAGCGTAGAGTTGCTGGAGGAGAGAAGCGTGGCCAATAAACTCCCCTTCATTCCCACTCTTGTTTCTCTCTCTCTCTGTCTGGGTTCGCTGCCTCTATATTGTCTCCTCACCCATCAGAAACGAATGAGGCCCAGAGACAGTAATAAAGAGGCTGTCGATGTGCCATTCGATTCACACAGTTGCCTGCGAGCAGCACTAACAGGCCGGAGGATAATAGTCTGTAATGGAATGGAAATGATTAATGTGGTAAAAAAATAAAATTGTTCTAGGGGCTGGTTAGTCTCCATACTGTCTAATCATAATATAGTGTAATATCAGGGCCATCTTGTTTGACACAGGTATTTGTAATAAAATGGTGATCACAGACAATGAGCCACACTGGGAGATAGTAATGCAACATTATGACAAGTCTGTCAGTAACATACTGCTTTGTTCTGCAGTTGAAATATTGATATTGCTGCTACAGACAAAGCTGTCTCAGTGCCTTTACTGTAGGGTAGGCAAGCTTCTTTTCAAAGCACATTTCATTTTTTTAAATGATAAGCTAGGCAAGAGTTATATGTAAAAATACATCCATCACATCAGCCTAAATCACAAAGTGAGGCTGCAACAGAGAAGAGACGTTGTAGATTCACCCCATTTGTCCAAATGGTGTCAGGTATGGACACTTCTTCACCCACAGGAAGTGACAAATTGAAACTCTAGAGTCTCTAAACAGCAGAGTCCAGAGAAAGCTGGACTCCCCAACCTTAGATATTTTGCCTTTCTCGTCCCTTAAGTATCCTTTGGTATAAAGCAGTCATAGCCCAGCCAGCTTGGTAATCATGAGTTACTGGTGATGGGTTACATGATTTCTGGGTATTGAAGTTCAAATTTTCAAACAGTTACCACTTGCTGCCATTTGGAGCCGCCACTAGGTGAAGCTGCCTAGTTCAGCTTTAAGGGTTCATACACGTCTAGGAGTTCATCAACGGTCAGCTGCCAATGTTGGCCACTCTGAGGTCCTGCAGTCGGCACCACTAGTCCAACACATCCACATATAAGGAAAAGTAGACCTAGGTGATATTTGGACCCTGTTGGCAGTTATTCATTTTGAGAGCTAAGAAGAAAATCCTAAATATGGTGACAGCAGATCAAATATTTGAGGAGGACTACTCCTGAACCTGCATGGAGGAGTGTGCATACTGAAAGGTGAAATTGGTTATGGGATTTTTGTGATTCATGGATGAAGGAAAGTGAAAACAAAACCAAGTGATTGGGGCAGGATCCAGGCTAGTAAAGGAGAGTCGTAATGAGGTGCATACATCGAATAGTACTGGCCGAGGAATCAGGAAGTCACTTCTGTGCTGCTGTTCATTTCTTCAGCCGACAATGAAGTCTGACTGGGACAGCCGGCTCTTTGTGCTCACCACAGTGTGTTCCTATTCTGCCTGTCTGCTGTGATAACATTGCTCCCAGAGAGAAGGGCCTTTGTTATCAGGTATTTGTTTTCCTCTGTTGGAGATCGTTGTCCAGGTTTCTCATACCAGGGAGAAGCCACTGTAGGGTAAGATTATGGAGGAACGCTGACTCTGGTCCTGGTAATAGTCCTCCATAATCTGTCTCAACAGGGCGGCTGAGGGCTTCACCTGGGTCAGTAATGGAAATAAGAACTTGGATGGGGAGTTGTAAGTGTCCCAGTGGCAATGCTCCAGACCATCCTGTTATGGTGTCTGCACTGTGGCTTTTATTCGTTAACACTACTTCCTGTTCATTCTCAGATTGTCTGGAGGTAGGTTGTCAGCTAGTACCAAGTTGTCAACTAGTACCAAGGTGGCCACACTACAAGCTCCATATATGTATGGACATGCTGACTGAGTGTTGACTCCTTCTGCTCGTCTTTCTGTCTTGTCCTTGTTTTTGGTTTTCCTCATTCCTTTCTCAGTATCTCAGCAAACACGTCAGGCCAATCAGCAAAGGCGCTGAGGTATTACACATCTCACTGGTATGGAGGCTCTGCAGGGACATTTCCCCCGTGGACAATGTTCTTGCCTTGTCGGCTGTCTCATTTCCAGCCCAGCTGATATGCTGCGTTTTAATTAGTGGGGCCTTTGAAGCAGCAGAAAAACGTTTATCAGAGCAGGACGAACTTTAACTCAGAGAAGTAGGGAGAGATAATCAAAGGAATCTGACAACTTTATTTTTTGGAGTGTTTTGTTGTTTGACAATTTTCCTCACAGCAATCAATAAAGTATCACATCATTACATTGAACAGCATGGACAGCTCTCTCCTGAAAGACGGAAACCTAAGAATCAAGAGTCAAACTTGATGTCATCAGGTACAAAGTCAGGAAAAACATGGCATAAATGACATATGACATAAATGACAAACCTCAACTTCATCACCTACAGTACATATATACATATATATATACTACAGTATATAACCACAGCTTCCCTGTGGGGGAACCTCTGGATTAGACTGAGGTAGAGGCAGGTTTTCAGAAAAAAAGACATTGTATGGTTAAGTCGGTGCAATGGGAGTTCATGCGAGAGGATAAAGAAAGATAGAAGAAGATCAAGGAGAGAAAAAGCAAGATTGGAAAGAGAATCTGACTGAGTGAATGAGTAAGGGAGAGAGAGGAAGAGAGGGAAGATGAGGGTTGAAGCCATTGATTTTATTGTTTTGAGTTGGTCTTCTGTACCAGCCACTTTGGCAGGTAATCCACCATCATTGCGATCTCCTATATGCTTCTAAAAATCATCCTTGTCTGGTAAAATACTCTGTGGCTGGGATTTACAGACCCATGTGACCCGCAGACAAAAAGGTTTCGTGCCGTGCCAGCAGCTTCTCTGGTTTGTCAGCAGAACAAGACATCTTTATGATGACGTAACGCCGATCACCAGTTCATCTGTCCCTTATGTAACTCCACAGGCTTCTGGCTGAAGCACAATCTGTGACAGATCAGGCCTGGAGCGAGCAGAGAGGCAATCATGCAAGCCCCGTAAGTCTCTCCATGGTTGGTTAAAGAAGGGAGAGAGAGGTAGAGAATGTGTGAGAGAGAAAGAGAGCAAGAGAAAAGAAAGGGGGAGGTAAATGAACAGAGGCAGGAAGGGGGAGAGAGATGCAGGGAGGAGGTAAGCGAGGATGGAGAAGATGAAAAAGGGGGAGGAGTTGAGAGAGGGGAAGAGGAAGATAAAGAGAGGGAGATGGAGCGGTACAGAACATTACAAGGTCTCTTGCTCGGCCTGTCGAGGAACTTTCCTTTCCAGAAGTTTATCTAAATCCCTCACGCCATGGAGCATTTATTCTCCCTCTGCTGAGTACAGCCATTATTATATAAAGCTGTGGTTCAGGGACGGATTATTGGTAACAGTGCTGATGGTGATGCTGCTTCAGCAACACTGCTGAAAGCTGAGTATATAAATGTGTTGTCTTTTGCAGTTTGCAGTGTACTCTGACACCTAGTGGACGTGTTAGGTAGCGCACCCTTGATTCCCAAAGCAGACCTGACCAAGGACACACTCAAATGTAGTTTTGAACTGCTTCAGGGTCACTTGGTTTCTCTTACCAGGCCATGTAATATTAGTAATAATAATAAATATTTGACTTTTTATTTATGTAAAACTTACAGTCACCCAAAATAATGACTTTATCTGAGATGATCTGACCACAGTCCTGCCCTGCTTGGCTGTGTGTCATGAAAAGATATCATTGGATCTTTTCCCCCTAGAGGATCCAATTCAGCCTCGCATTTATTCATTTTGTTTGGTTGTCTGTTTCTTCAGTTGTTTTGCTTTAGAAACTCATTCACTCAGAATGGGTTGAGTTTCCTGTATGGGTGCTGTAGCCTAGAGGTCAGGAAAGTGGGCCTGCTGGTTCAAATCCCCTGACTGGCAGGGAAATTCTTGGCTGGAGAAAGTGAATGTTAAACACTCTTCTCTCACGCAGTAGCTACCAGACACAGGAACGGCATAGAGCATCCAGTCAATTTCAAAATAAAACAAATTTCAAAATAAAACAAAACAAATAAAATAATCGTTCATTAATCGTAATCGACGTAAAAGTTTGAAATAATCACAATATTGATTTTTAGTCATATCGCCCACCCCTATTCCAGGAGTTATTTTGCAATGAATTGTGGTAATTGACCTTTTTATTGTATCCACTGTCCCTTGACCTTCCTCGTCTACTTCTTCTTCAGGTAGTGATTTCCTACATTTCCCAGGAAGACTTTTGACAACCCCCAGAGAACGGACTCTTCTCTTTCCCCTTCTCTATTCTCTCCCTTTGTCTCCCTTGTCTGTCCTGTCCTTCTTTATGGCGACATCCATTCATCCTGTGTGTGTGTGGGTGTATAGAACGCCCCAATCTTCACGAGGAGGTTTGGTTGGTTCACCACCATGCTCCACACCCTGCACAGTTATATCTTCATGGAAAAATCATACAAGCTATTAACAGGACATATTCATTCACACATGCCCTCCGTGATGATGTCTGGAGACCTGTGGGATTACTGGCTGCTGTCACCACTAGCTCCACCCTCCACCCCTCTAGTATTAATGACCTGCCTCAGGTTGCATCATGTCTGCATTGTGTATACATGTGTGTGTGTGTGTGTGTGTGTGTGTTTGTGTGTGTCCGTGGTCAAATTGCTCATCGCATGTTCCACGCGGCGGTAATTGCTCCCCCGAAACATACATAAATCACCTCGACATTTGTGTCAGCGTTTGAGCGTACAGCCACTTTGACCGCTGTAATCAATACTCTGCTAAATGCGTGACGGGGCGCTAAGCTTGCTCTGAAGGTGTTCCACTAATGGCCTTCGTTTAGAGGTGGGGGTTCGGCGGCGAGAGCTCATACGTCTCTCTTTTTTGGAGCCTTTTCTAGGTCTAGAACTTCTCCTTCTCCTTAAACTTCACTAAGTATTTGTGTCATGTAGAAAACGAGGAACGTCCCAAGTGTACATGAGGTATTTCTTGGTAATCGGAGTCACATTGCAGTCCACTCCAATGATGCTGTACTGTGATGGGGAGTAAAAACAAGGCTCCTCATGCTCCTTATGTGGATGAAGCTAATATTAAAGAGGGGTTTCATATCCTGTAGTTTCTCCACTGACTCTCTATTGCAATAATATTACTATCGTCACTATTGTGCTGATAGGGTTGTTCTCATAAATAACCAATAGCACACATGAAAGGTAGAGCGCTAGATGAACCATAACACTCTGCCATCCCAGAGCGTCCATACTCAATAACTTTCTTATATGGATTTAAAACTGTTCTAGCTGTACTCTATGGAAAAATCAATATCCTTAGCCAAGGGTTCCCAACCTTTTTAAAACGTCCTGTGACACCCCCTACATTTTTGCTCTGCCAAATCTTTTGGTAACAAGGGAGCTAGTTTGCGATTTTTATTGCTTTCTCATTTTCTATTGTTATATACATGTATTATTTGGGGAAAAACTACTGTTGTACCCATAATCATAGTACAGAATGCCCTTTTGGGTATTATTGCTATAATAACAATCTAAATTGAAATGAAATCATTTTAGTTTGTTTAGATATTTTCCAAGGGAGCCCATTTTCATATATGAACCGAGGTTAAGAAAGCTTACACTCAGCAATGACAGTGAAAGGTTTTCAGACTCCCTGGCCTCGACGACTGTTTTTCTCCGTTTGTGTTCTGTCTGTTGCTTCGTCGCTTTTGATCAAGCGCGCAGCCATAACAGTGAGACTCCAGAAGCAGATATCATTTTCCAGCCTCGTGTCTGACACCGAGGCCAAGCAGCCGATGGTGTTTGTATTGAAAACCACAAAGTGTTCCTATGCTTCACTGGCACATCCACTGCTGCCTTAGCACTGTAGGTTTCCCTGAAGGGAGAAGAGAGACGTGATGGTGAGGTTGTATTATATTGACTATTGAATGTAGATGCATTATACTGTATGTAGAGATATGCTGCCTGTTGTTCTAAGTCTTGCACTGTCCCTTTGCACTTTATGAGAGGTCCATCCATTTCTTAGTCTCATTAAAGTCTCTTCTTAGTCTCCTCTGAAACTTATAATAATGATAACCTATAATATAATAATATAGTAATAAGATAGTGGAGAGCTATACCTACTAATGCAGTGTAAGACACAGTGATAATTGTATTGTTGCAGTCTAAGACAGTGATAAAATATTGTTGCTGTTGTTGCTGCTGTTGTTGTTGGTGGTGTTGTATGGGAAATGTGAGGTGATCTCACAACAATAGGCCCCTCCCCTGTTTGGCCACGAGAGTCTCTACGGGCCAACCGCATCATGATGGCACTGTGACACACACACTCACACACACACACACACACACACACACACACACACACACACACACACATATACACTCACACATGCATACCCGTTTGACAGCTGAACTCGGGAGAGAAAGGCTTAAGGGGTGGTTAGTCTGGCACTCTGTCAGAGCACAGTGTGTCATAGAGACACACACACACACACACACACACACACACACACACACACACACACACCCTGTCGACAGAGGTGCCTGGTGAAAGAGAGAGAGCGTATTAGAGAGTTCAACAGAGACATGCTGAGGAAGCTGGTGTGCAAGAGGATCTGCGCTCGTAAGAATGATGCCTTCCATCTCTCCCTCTCTTTCTGTCCCGGCTGGTTTTACTCCTCTCTTTCCTCCTCCTTTTCCTCTTTTTCTCTCGTCTCTCGCTGAGCTTATTTCTCTTTTATTTACGCTTTTTCTTCCCTCCCTTTCGCCATCTTTCCCCTCTCTTGTCCCATGTTTTATCTCTCTCTCTCTCTTTCTGTGTCTCTGGTAGATGCGTTGTCATGGTGATGATAGTCTTTGCAACAGGGGGATGTAGGGAGTTGGTCTGTGTGTGTGTGTGTGTGTGTGTGTGTGTGTTGCTTTGTCGTCTTATTTCATCCTGATCATTGTTCGAGGGTTGTTTGACTTCTGGTCTGGTTGATGTGTTGTTGCTCCATCGATGAAAGGACATTTTGCGTCCAGGTAGGAGAGCTAGGCTGCTTTCTAAAACAATACATTTGAGGGTTACAAGTACAACAGGGTTTTGTAAATTCACCTCCAGTTGAAAATCACTTTTACGATTTGTATTTCTCTTCAAGTCCTCACAAATGGACTTGGATTATCTATACTGCGAATGTTCCCGTTGTGCCCATGCCAACCGTCCAGGACCGTCATATCTGCCCTGGGCTAATCCGTCATGTGAACGGTCACGTTGGAGAGGTGACAGGACGCCATGTATCTGTGCATGGCTGTCAATCCGGATTAAAGTCAGATGGATGGATGGATGGATGGATGGAGGAGGTCAAGCACGCACACAAACTGACAGGCTGTCTTAGTTGCACTGTTCCCTGAAGGAGGCAAAGGTCACACAATGACTCAGGTGGAGTAAAGAGGAGGATGATGAATACAGTGTGAAAAACACTGAGGAACTCTCTGAACCCTGAGAGGAGCGATGTCTCTCTGAATGATGAGTGAATAATGATTAATTGATCCTTACCGGAAAGTTGTCTTGTTCAGTCATCGAGCCCTAAAGTGAACAGCCTACAAAGAGCTTGACTCGCACATGCCATCAAGAAAGCGCCGACTACAGCAGAGCTCCTCAAATCCAGAATAGAAAACCAGCAGGACTCTGGACCCCCAGGACCACTGGACTACAGGCTCGCTAAATTCCCCCCTCCCTTCTTCTTTGTGTGTTTCAGATAAGAACTTCGAGGATGAGGATTCCATGGATGGAGGCCGGTCCTCCTCCTCCTCCTCCAAAGCGCCCCCCAGTGGCAGGAGGACTGTAATGAGCTCCGTCAGGAGACCCAGCTCGGCCACCCCGGCCAAGGTCACAGGTGAAGGAAGTGGTCCACGCAGCACCACCAACCAAGACTCAACCACAGCAAATTAACAACATTCAATAAGACATTGCTCCTTTTAGTAGATCTTATTTTGCAGAGATTATTTTGTACTAAAATTTAATATTAATAATAATAATAATATGACTGCTACTACTACTAATACTAATAATAATGATAACACTAAAATAATACTAATCATATTTTGACCATGTGCTCACATTTTCACACAAACGATGATCCCTATCTTCTTATGTTACTGAGGTCATTCTGTAGAAGTGATGTTGCATGCCAGCTAAATATCTTGTCATCTGTTTGTCCAGCTAAAGAAGCAGCCGCCGGTGCTGTGGATGAAGAGGATTTCATGAAGGCCTTTGAGGATGCCCCCTCGGTCCAGGTATGTTGAGCCCAATAAACTGAAACACACAGAAACTGAGACAATAAAATGGCGATCCTGCTGCACCAAATGGATAAAATGGACGACCTGCAAAAAACAAGTGCTTACCATTATGTGCTTACCATTATGTCCTTTCATAAGACATAGCTGACACAGCTGCCTGTGTCTTCTCCTCGGTGCCATAAGTGTTTTTTTATTACTTTATTACTTTAACTTTAATTTTACTTAACTTAATACTTACTTCTACTTACTCCTTTACTTATTTTGTGGTATTTTGGTTTTATTGGATTGCATACCGTGGAGTGAGACCAGAAAGATAGAGACCGAGGG
This sequence comes from Hoplostethus mediterraneus, assembly GCA_034670385.1. Lineage (NCBI taxonomy): Eukaryota > Metazoa > Chordata > Actinopteri > Trachichthyiformes > Trachichthyidae > Hoplostethus > Hoplostethus mediterraneus. The sequence goes on from JAXDDW010000014.1 coordinate 5,471,042, forward strand.
TGTGCAACAAATGTATTGTGAGCTGGATTTCAAACACAATGTTGGAAGTATTGGGATGTACTTTAGCCTGCTGAGTCACTGTGATGCCCCAGAAAAATACTTTGTTAAAAAAAAGAACAAGGTATGGTGTAGACTGTTACTGGTGTTTTGTCAAATTCTCTAATTTTGTTTAATGGGAAATCAATATCAACCCCTTGGTTCTGAGTCCTGTCACAGTGTCATTAAAAACTGATCCTGGTGTGATGAGTGATGACCTCTCCTGTCTCCCCCCGATCTAGATCCACTCCAACAGAGACATGGAGGACCACCTGACCAAGATCAGAGAGGTGCTGTCTGATGACAAACATGACTGGGAGCACAGAGTGGTCGCGGTAAGAGTAAAAACCTGTGCATACACACACACACACACACACACACACACACACACACACACACACACACACACACACACACACACACACACAGATACATGTTATATACAGATATACAGATGCTTTGTTGAATCAGGACCACAACACCTCCTGAAGACTCACCAGTAAATACATACAGATAGCTTCAGCTGATCATCATTTTGGTAGTCAACTAATCCATTGACTTTGTTCTGTTCAGTTTAATAAAAAAAGAAATGTCAAAAAAAAAAAAATCAAATGTTCAAATGTAAAGCTTTATTGAGCTCTCATGCCACTATCTGTCAAGACCTGCTAACTGAGGTGTGCATCTGTCTTTGTTACTAGGCAAGGGAAGAAAACATTTGTATCATAATTGTATATTACACTAGAATAATAGTGTATCTTGTGTGTTGATAATATAAAAGTCATGCCACACAGCCTCTCTCAACATGCATCACACCTGTATTCAACCTACACTACCCTTATGAACGTACATAATGTGTTATGAAGAGCTTCCTCTCCTCTCCGCCTGCAGCTGAAGAAGGTGCGTTCAATCATGTTGGCCGGGGCTGCAGAGTACGAGGGTTTCCCCCAGCAGCTGCGCCTCCTGGAGGTCCCCCTCAAGCTGTCAGCTAAAGACCTGCGGTCCCAGGTGGTCCGCGAGGCCTGCATCACGCTCGGGTAAGACCCTCCGGCAAGGACACGCTACTTTCTTCAAGTGTTTTTTTTGGACGCAGCATGTGATGGATCATTCGTCCCATCCGAGGGGAAGCAGTTCATCAGTAGGTAATCATTTGCTTTTTCTTTGGAGGGCAGTTCTCTTTTCATTTACAGAACAACTTAAGCTGTCCTGCCAAGACGAGACTTGAGATGTCAACTTGATCCTGTAACTCACTATGCCATGCCGAGGAAATGATCCATTCAGATATTTTCTTTCCATATACGTGAGCTAATGAGAAAACAAACCCTGCCTCGGGCGTGAAACGAGTGAGTGTGCTCTCCACCCAGAAACATTAATCCTATCTGTCGCCCGTCCTAATAAAACCCTGATGAAGTGGAACAGAGCAGAGACACACTGAAAGAGCAGTAGGCTGATGGATAGATGGCGGTTAGATGGGCCTCCTCTTCCTCGGTCAAGTCGCCATCACACCAGTTGCTTTTCTCTGCAGCATCGGCTCTCAGTCCGTAACAACTGTTCCCAGGCTGAGAGAGATGGCAGACGGTGTTTTGCCTCAGGATGGGATTGATATTGATTTTGCTGCGTCCCTCTGTTTTTAATTTCTTCTCACATCTGTAATTGCATCTCTCTGTCTCTCTCTCTTTCTCTGTCTCTCTCTCTTTTGAAAAAAACGAGACCCCTACTATTTTAATATTTTCTTCTTCTTCTTCTTTAAAAACTTCTACTCTCATTTTATGATGTCCGGCATGAAAGTTAACCTCGTTATGGATTATTATTGAAGTTGTTAGCAACTTTAAGACCTTTTGCTTGCAAAACAGAAACATTTTACATGATAGAATTGGCATTTCTGAAATATTGACTCATGAACATCACGGAAGTTTTTGTTTTCCCCCAAATGGATATAACACATGGAATGAAACCTTTCTTTTTCCTCCACCATGATCATCAAGAGACACATTCACATCAGTCAGCGGTGAGACGACGTGTCTGCAATCAATCTTTGTTACCGTTTACAGTACAAATCATCTGTTCTTTATCGAGCATCATTGTGAAAAAGAAACTTCACACACCTCCCACAAGCTTCTTTGCTTAGTCACAACTATACGGCATCCCCACGAGTGCAGCATGGGACTGGACACTTGTTCTGTCTCAGACTCCTTTAACAAACTGTCTCTCCCTCTTTCTCCCTCTGTCAGACATTTGTCTGCTTTGCTGGGTAACAAGTTCGACCACGGAGCGGAGAGTGTCATGCCCAGTCTACTCAACCTGGTGCCCAACAGCGCCAAAGTCATGGCCACGTCCGGGGTGGCCACTATCCGCCTCATCCTCAGGGTGAGGACTATAAAGACTGCCGCACTTTAGTAATTTAGGCTGATAAGACAGATGTATTTTCACACAAAATCTTACCTAGTGCAGCTTTAAACACACACTGACACACTGACATGCATGCTGTGAGGACGACATGACCTGTACAGTGCAAAGGGACAGTACAAGACATTTTTGATTCTGTAGCCGTGTGCATTTGAGCAGAACAGCATACAGTATAGTTGCATGCCAAGCACACGTTTATGTCTTGGCACAATGAATTCACAATAAATACGAGTCAGGCATAAAGCAGCAATTCACAATAAAAACATCAAGTCAGGATTATCACACAGTTTTGACACATAATGACAGAATCTTATTGTTGGACTGGTAGGAGGAGCTGGGAAATGTTCTCAGTGTGTTTTCTCTTTCAGCACACACACTACCCACGTCTCATACCCATCATCACCAGTAACTGCACCTCCAAATCAGTAGCAGTCCGAAGGTAAGATGAGCTCACTTAGATGGATATGATATAATATACAATATAAGAGTTTGGAAAACAGTTTTTCAACTATTAGTTCTTCTGAGATTTTTGCTCACCAAACCATGTCACCCCAGAGGGAGAAAAATATATGAAATATTTTTGTAACAGTGAACATCAAGTATCAGTTTGTTTACATATATATTTGGAATAAAACCACTTCCACTTCCTTAGTTTTTACCTATTTAATTTGTATTTGTAAGTTGTATTTACCTGGTTTACTCTTCTGTATTCCTGCTTTAAAATCATATCTGGCCTTTTTCTCATTTGTGTTACTAGTTTTTATTTATTGTGTTCCTTAGGTTATAGGTTCTTCTTCTTGTTATTGTTGTTATTGCTACTGTTATTCTAAGTATTAAGTATTATAGTCAGTCTCTGATGTATGAGTCCTGGTGCTTCCTTTGTCTCCAGGCGCTGCTACGAGTTCTTAGACCTCATGCTACAAGAGTGGCACACTAACACACTGGAAAGGTAAGCTGAATCTCTGCAGTAGAAAGCTTACAGCTGTGTCTGCACTTCATTTTCTTCTGTCCAAATCATCATGGAAAAGATTACTTGGTTACATTTTTGTATTTAGTTTGTTTAGGTTCACCCTGCCCAATTCCAAGTGAACCAGGGCTTGTAAACAAAAGTCTCACGGCCTCACAAATATCTCATTTATTGGACAGAGTTTCCGTAACCTGTCGTCCCGCCAGGTTGGAGATTTTGGCGACGATTTGGGGAGTCAAAACAAATCTGATTCCAGTCCCTGTACCTTTGAACTAAGCATGATGGACTTTCCTGTATTTTACCTTCCCTGGAGTTCATACCCGTTAAGAACACATGAAGAAATATCTGAACATGAGCTTCAGTCCAGACTGCGGGTTGCCCTTGCATCGTTTTTGTCACGCTAGGCTTTCCAAGCATGAGTAACTGCTGGTTATCAGATGTCAGCATCTCCTTCTACCCATAAAACTTTGCATTTTGGGGTCATTTCCTGTAGCTGGTTCAGATTACATCCTCACTCCTAACGAACTGTACCACAGTTTGCTTGGAAAAGAACTGAGACACACATTTTCAGGCATCTTGGTGCGGTTATATGAGCAACCATAAGGCGTGTGCAGTGTGAGTGTGTGTGTGTGTGTGTGTTAAAGGAGCGAGGTGTGTGTGTGTGTGTACAATAGTCTGTTTATGTGTTATGTATAATGGAGGTGTATTGGGTGGATAGGGTGCTCCCTCTCCTCCCTCCTCTCACATGGTGGCATTTGAGTTAGCTAAGCATTGGCTGGGTGCGCAACTGATGAGACCGGTTAAATTGATGAGCCCGGAGTGATCCGCCATCCGGCGACGAGGTGGCATCTCGCCTCTGTAACCATGACAACGTCAGCAGAGAGTTTAAAAAGCACATGAAAGCCCCGGTGGGTTGCCACATTCCCCGAGGATCGCCAGAGGATATGATAGGAAGAGATAGACGAGAAGAAAGAAGCATTGTGGGAGTTGCATCCTGTGTCAGCGAGGGTTGAAGTCTCAGTGCAGTGAAGTCTTTCAGTCTGTGTCCTCTGACTGGGTGCGTTTGGTTTCCATCTCCTTCAAGCTGCTTCTCCACTCATCATGTACCCTTACTATCCCAGGCACGTGGCTGTCCTGACCGAGACCATCAAGAAAGGCATCCACGACGCCGACTCTGAGGCCAGATCCATTGCTAGAAAGTAAGTGATCGTCTGCTCTCGGTCTTGGTGATGGTGGAGGACAGTGATGTATTTGCTTGTCATAATACCAAGAGATGATTACCACCTTTAATGTTTCATTTCTGTTGCATTATGCCATGCTGCATGCCTGACTTAAGTTATCCCATGCCAATTTAGATGTTTTGTGTTTGTTGTCAAAATGTTAGTGGGACTCGAAACATGACATATGCAGCCATGCTCGCTCATCCTTACTCTGGCTATATGTCTTATCTGCCTTTGTCCCACTTTCTCCCTTCCCCTGCCCTTCGCCCACAGGTGCTATTGGGGTTTCCATGGCCACTATAGCCGGGAGGCGGAGCATCTGTTTCAGGCGCTGGAGTCCACCTATCAGAAGGCCCTCCAGTCTCACCTGAAGAGCTCTGACAGCATCGTGTCGCTCCCCCAGTCGGACCGCTCCTCCTCGTCCTCCCAGGAGAGCCTCAAGTAAGAACCGAATCATTTGTCGAGTTGTCTTTCCTCACTCAGTTCCCTCCTTCTGTCCTCCCCCCTACTTCATTTTATCCATCCTAATTTCCTTCCTCCCTCCCTTCCTTCCTATGTCCCAGTCCCTTCCTTCATGCATTCCTTCCTTTCCTTCTTCTTTCCTGCTTGCCTGTCTACCCACCTTCCTTCCTTCATTCCCTCCCTCTGTCCTCCTTCCCTCCTTCTTTTCCCCCCTCCCCTCCATCTGTTTGTCTTTTTTCCACACTCTTTTGCTTCTGCACTTCTATCTACAGTAATTGATTGGAGGAAGCCACGAATGCACCTGCCTCATTGAATGTGATTGTAAAAACATTGGTGATTATTGTCAGGTGGGCGGTGCACAGGCAAGCACAACCACATGCACACGCTCAGATCGATTGCCTTCATTTATCCAGTTTATAGACCCACCCCCCCATGGAGCATGCTGGTTAATGATCTCATACCCAATCCATCAGGACTGCATCTGCCGGTGTGTGTGTGTGTGTGTGTGTGTGTGTGTGTGTGTGTGTGTGTGTGTGTGTGTGTGTGTGTGTGTGTGTGTGTGTGTGTGTGTGTGTGTGTGTGTGTGTGTGTGTGTGTGTGTGTGTGTGTGCGTGTTTAGAGGGTGAGCTCATCTTCCTCCTGAGGTTTCCATTCTGGTGGTATTGTTATTACCCATTGACCTATACAGAGAATTGGAGAATTGGACCCTGAATCATTGTGGTCATCGACCCATTCAGCTATACAGGACTATACATTTTTTATCCAAAGTGCCTGACAAATAATGTAAACAAAAAAAACTAAATAAATTCTCATGTTTTGAACACAAAGCTTCAAGTTGGTGTTTTCAGTGCTGCGACTGTTAAAGGACTCGATCGCTGTGAAGAGTATTCTGGTTTCTGGTGCTTAGTGAGGCCTAGGTACGAGTGTAGATGAAGTCTGCACATTTTTGGTAATCATCTCATTTGCTGTGTCTCTCCCTTTTCTCCTCAGCCGGCCACTGTCTGTGAAGAGTGTCATTGGAGGGAGCATAACAAGGAGTAAGCTACTTCCTACTCTCTTAGTCTCAGTCTTACCCAGTCTTACCCAGAAAGTAGAGTTTCCCTACTGGGATCGTCAACGTGTCACACCGATGTTTCGTGGTGGCATTTTAAGTACAGTGGCTGATTTCCACTCCCACTCTCTCTCTGCCGTCCCAGGTAAGCTGGTGAGCAGCAGGGTGTCGACCACGCCGGGTTCCCTCCAGCGCTCCCGCAGCGACATCGACGTCAACGCCGCCGCCAGCGCCAAGTCCCGCCTGACCACCGTCCCCGCCGCCTCCCCCTTCAGCTCCGCCGCTGCCCTTCCCCCGGGCTCCTACGCCTCACTAGGTAAGCCATCGACCGTCGTCCTCTAACCCCCCAAAAAAACAGGAAAAAGAAATTCTGGATGGCAATGTCACTACAGCAGATTCATCTCTAAGATCAGAGAATTTCAGAGAAAGAACACAAAACCCCTCTAGTCATATTATTGGGATTGAACTCTTAGTCCTGTGTGTATCACAGTATTTGATTGTACATTCAAGTCTAGCCCAACACTGATCTGTCTCTTCGACTATACTCAGTATCATGCAGCAAAAGAATACAGATACTGTATTTCATCACATGTTTGCCCTTCATGAGTCTGGCACACTAAAAAAGTCATGCCTGCAAATGGTCATCCTTCAAAGTCTCCTCATCTTAATGAAATGTTTAGACGTTTTCTCCTGAATTCACTGGCTTTTATGGACCTGACTGGGCTTATTAATAACTGCTGGAGGTGTCATTAGACGGTTCTGTCAACAGGAACCGCGAGTTTAAACTCCTGTGTCTCCTCCTGACACTTGACAAATGGCTTCGATAAGGCCAAGTAGGCTCCCAGCGTAGTGACAAACATCTTTTAAGGAGGTTTTCACTAACACTTAAAGCTAACGAGGGATGATCAAGCCGCCCGCTGCTAGATGTGAAAGTCACTGAAATCTTTTTGCCATGCAGACATGTCTTTCCCCCCGTGTTCTTCTCCAACGGGTCCCTGTGGCTCAGTAATGGCCCTTACTAATGATGAGGCCCGTTGCTCACCCACGCACCCACTCACTCTCTTTTTCCTGCTTAAATTGCTACTAATGTCTTCCTCTATACCTCTCCTCCCACTTGCTGCTCCAACGCCTTTCTTAAATGCCCAAAAAGATGGCACGCCTGGTAAAACCGATGGTAAGATCTGTGTCTGTGTGTGTATGTGCAATTGCACAGTAACAAGAAAGTGAAGGTGTATTGTGTGTTTTTGTCATCTGTCAGGGGCTACAACCTCTTCTGCAACCTCTCTCCTTCTTTTATCTCTTCGTTTGTGTCCTCTGGAAGTATGCATGGACTGTCTGCATGGATTTCCTCCTTTCCTACCTGTAACCCTAACAACTGTACCGACCATCTTCTCTCTGTTACTCACGCAACAAACAAGTCCGCTATCTTCTAGGGTTATTCCTTTGCCGTACGAATAAAAGGGTTGGTTTTTTTTTTATCAGGGAAAAAGTTGTTTCTTTTCTATTTTCTTTTTTCTTTCCTTTCCTGTCTTTCTTGCTTTCAGGAGTTGATGTGCGGTTGGAAGGGTGGATGCACTCTGCAAGATTTCTTAAACCAGTTCGGTGACAATTTTGCCGTCCTAACCAAGCACTGTATAAAACCTGCTGTATTTGTTTTTGTGTGGGATAGCGTAATGCGTGCTGACTCTAAGTCTTGGACTGTGCATCCACCCTATACTGTATGGTGTTCACCATTTATTTGGCATGGAAGTCAAAGTGAATCCTAAAATCTATTCTGTGGTATCCTGTAAGGTGTTGTACGACTGTACTGATATCATCCTCTTTATTGTTAGCCACATCCAACTATATGTTTGTCAAAATTTATAAATGTGTACCCCTGAGATTTTATAAAGAGAGTAGCAATCATTGAGAGAGATTTTCTACCACTTCAGGCTGTGTGTTGTTTTCACGCTCCACTTTTCTCTCCCAGAAAAAACACCACCCGGTCATAGGCTCCCATGAATCACCTACGGTGGCCTACGGGGGACAGTAGTCGCAATTACATGTGGATTTTAGACAATTCAATTGATAAAATTGGAACAGGGTGAAATGCAGACAAGCATACGCCTCATTGGTTGATTGCTATGTGATCCCTGCTCCCTTTGAAGTCTCACGACTGGTCTGGGGCAACCCTTCCTCTGCAGCTGGAGGAGATCCAGCAAGGAGTTCTCAGCCTCTATTTTTAGAGTCCCATATCACTCTTGTTATCGCTGTCCATGTTTCACAGGGGCATGCTTAGATATTGGTCCTGTGTTGTGGTAGGCGTTACATAATAAGCCAGCCTGGGTTTTCTGGGTAAGATGACCTTTGGCCCACCTTATCATCCAATCCTCCAATGGAATTTAGGTGAAAGCGCTTCAGCCCACATTTTATCACAGCCCTCTGGAAAACGAGGTGGGAAAAGCATATTTTTGGCCAAGGTGTTTGTAACGCCTGGCTTGTGTGTGTATGTGTTTGTGTCTACACTTGAGTAAATGTGCGTCTCTTGGTCCATAATGAGTGTTGGATTCAGCAAAGATGCCATTTGCGCTTGACTAGACACTTGAGAACCAGCTCGTGATATGAGTTGTCGCCAGGGGTGGTAAAAAGTAGAAAGTAAAGCTTCAGAAAGTAGAAATCCTAACCACGTATTTGCTCCAACCTGGCTTTTACCAAGATGAAGAGTTGTGCTAATTAGAATCACCTGGTATATGGGATGGGTGGAGGAAAAACATGGTCAGTACTTTCTACTTCTACTGCATGATCAGTGGAGCGATACCGCGACATGCTGAATTCTGGTGTCGTACGTCTTCACTAGACGCTAGCTAGCCTTTTAGCTTGCCACCAGCAGTACCTGTTGGTTTGAATTGGGAAAGCTAACAATGCTAACAAATTGTTTTTATCAGCTATAAGTTCCAATACAGAATATTTTTGTAACAAGTGTTTAATGAAGAGAAATACCAGAACCAAATTCAGAGTGTCATGGTATTCCCGAAGGTCACGGGGTCTTCCTCTAGCGTAGTGCTGTGCTGTAGGCGAATGCAAAGGATATCCAGTGTTTGTCTATCTGTCTCTTTCCAGACCTGGGTCACGTAGTATTTTCAAATACCTCTCATGGTTTTGCTCTAGCCTATTTAGGTGCCAAATAAGTGGCATTATCTGGGTCGTCCGGGCATTGGCACGCCCCATCCACCTCTTACTCCACGCAGGTTGAAACAAATGCTGAGAATTATTTGTGAATACTGGTGGATCCAGGTCTGTCGGTGTCTCCCTCTGTGTTCCCAGGGGTCTCTCTCCCCTCATCCAGGTCTTCTTCTTCATCATTCTGTCTCCCCAAATCTTCTCCAGCATCTCTTGTCTAGGGTTGGGGTGAACAGTGTCGAGCAGTGCGAGCGGACTCAACTCACTCTCTGTGTTTCTTTGTCTCTGTATTTGTCTCTCTCTCTCTCTCTCTCTCTCCTTCACCTCCCCATCTCTTTTCTTCCTGTCCTCTCTCGCTTGTTTCCTCGTTTCTCCAGGTCGCGTTCGCACCCGGAGGCAAAGCTCAGGCAGCGTGGGGGCCAATACCACAGTGGTGGACAGTAGGGGGCGCAGCCGAGCCAAAGTGGTCTCCCAGTCCCAACGTAAGCACACACACTTACTCATACAGTAAAATCATGTTAATGTACAGGAACTCGATACACACTTGGTGCAAAGATAAGATGTCAGTCTACATATGAACATTCAGCATTATGTAGCTGTGAGTGTGCATCTGTCACTCTCATATTGCAGTATGATCTTTAACCATGTCAGATCATACTAGATGTCTTCAAGCGTCTCTTGTATGTGTGTGTGATGTTTCCCATGCAACGCTGAGGCACCCTGAAGAAGCTCCAGCCACTCGCAAATCTCGCGTGTTTGTGCGTGCGTGCCTACATGCATGCATGCGTGTGCGTTTGTGTGTGTGTGTGTGCTGATAAGAGCCGTCAGTGACTAAAATGTTCACAGCGGGGCCAGGTTGCATGCTGGGTAAAAAAAAAAGAAAGAAATAAACATAACACTTCCTGTCCCATTTTGACCGTTCTTGATCTCCACCTGTCCTGCCGCTTGCTTCCATCACCCAGGATCCAGATCAGCCAATCCCATCAGTGGTAAGGCCCAGCTTCATCCAATCACAAGCCAGATCGCCTCATTCCTTTGCGCAGCCTCCCTAGCACACAAGAGCTTTGCACGTCATATCATACTTTTTATCCTCCTCTCATGATCCATAATGGCATGCTCCATTCATCTCATTCAAGTGCCCATTTGTTTTAATTTCTGGTTACTTTTTCCTCCACAGTCTGAGAAGCTGTTTGGAGTCAGAAGCCATTTTGTTGTTGTTGTTTTGGATGTCCCCACTGGTGTTTCAGTATATGTCTCCCTACCTAGCTAGAACCTGGATTCGACTCCCCACCCTGTCTGTGTCCAACATAAAGTATACGTCTGTATCTTCATTCAAACCTGTAATCCCGTCTCTGTGTCATCTTGAAATTTTCCGTTGCCTCCCACGTCTCTGGTGTCAATCTGTACTACACACTGAGCTTGTTCCATTGCCAATGCAGTATCCCCCAAATCCACAGATCTTTATGTAAAGGAATTCAACTTTGTCAGAACCGTCCAAGCATGCGGTCTGAGGGTGTACCACTCCCTGACCCTTATCCCAACCATCCTCTTGGTCTTGATCATTCTCTATGATACTTATTTTGTTTGTGTTTGTGTCTGTGGGTCTCTCAACAGCCGGCAGTCGCTCCAGCTCCCCAGGCAAGCTGCTGGGCCACTATGGCCGGATCCCTCGAGTCACCGCGTCGTCGGCCTCCAGCACGCCAGCTGACAAGCGCAGCAGGATCCCTCGCAGTCAGGGCTGCAGCCGCGAGACCAGCCCCAGCCGGATGGGCCTCGGTAAGGCCGGGCTCTGAGATGCACTGCTCACTCAAGTCTCTCTCTCTTCCTCTCTCTCTCTCAGGTCACAAATCCCAGTGGTTGTGCAGTGCTGTTGTTTATGTGTTATATGTTGGATGTACGTGGACCTCGCTCCTCAGAAGTCCTCAGACTTCATGTGCCACTGCAGAGCCCTTTTTTTTCCACTTCAGTTGCCTCCACTGGTAAAGGAAAATAAGAAGGTGAAATGCAGCATGTCACAGTGTTCCTTTATGAACAAGCCTGTGGCAGGACTAAGCTAGGCATGGAGCACTGACCATCATGTGCATCACTCCCCACACAGGCTCATGTCAGAAACACGGCCATATGCACTCCCCTATCTTAACTTCCTGATAAAGAGATAAACTTGTGTAGCATGTTTCTGTTTTGTCCTTTGAAACGTTGCGGCACATACCCCTGGATCCAGGTTGTAAACATGGTACGAATTCCATTAGTCTTGTCATCAAACATCTAAAACCTTGTTGGGTTGATCAATGTCAGGCTAAAAAAAACAACTAAATTGAACAAAACATTTAGAAATTGGTTAGTTGGCACAATAACACGTCTTCAGAGAAGATTAACGACTAGATCTGTATGATGTCTAGAATCTCGGTGTACTGTAACATTGAACATGGAAGAATGGGATCATGCACAAGGGATGGTTACGTTAGATTGGAAAGTATTAAGTGTATTGGTAAAAGATTCAAGGTTTTCCAAAAATCAATCAATTAATAAATCTATTGAAGTGTAATTAAGTTCAGTTCATATAGTATAGATTCAATTAATTTATTATAGAGTTTCACATATAGTCAAATCTTAAATGTACTGCTGTTTTACAAGGAATAAACAATCCCTAATAAGCCAGGCGTAGTCTTGCTTTAGGAGGCGTTATCTCATTTGTGATATAGGCTAGTATCACATACTGTAGAGCTGGAATGTCACCTGGTAATCCTAAAGTCAACAAAGTGCCCTAAGTATGTTGACCATTCATTGGTTTCAAAAGCTGGGTTCAAAAGCCGATTTGTTCAGCCGGTCCTAGAATACACCACAGATGATAGATGAATTAAATGCATTTGCATTTTGAAATGTGAGAAAAACGTGAAAATTCAAAGGCAAGACTGTGTACCTTAGTCTAGAAATGGACTACAAGATTGTACATTTTTGTGCCACAATGCAGGTCAACTTCTAGTCTCATGGAGGAAGCCAGACAGTTGGACAGGTCGACAATGTTCAGATTTATAATGATTTTTGCTTCTGCTAACCCTTTTTCCATCATCCGTGTAGTAAGACACTAGGGCTCTTAGCGAACACATTGTTATATACCACACAGTTTGTGCCTGTAGCTGGAGATCAGGTGCTGCGTAGTAGGGCGCAGATCTCTTCTGATCGTTTGATTGGTCGACAGATAACATTTTCTCTTATGGGTATTGTAGTAGTTGGCACAGAAACATCTATACATGACGGTGACAAAGCTGATTCCTCAGAGGTTGAAACATTCATAATCAATGACAGTTACAGTCACACGATGATAGGTGGCGACTCCCAGCATGCATCACTAATAATAGACTAATAACAGAACGCTGTTAGTGGCTAACAGAAGGAACAACCTCTTCCTGAACCCCAGCACCACGTGACTTTCCAGCTAGCTAGATCTTGATAGAGAGTCATACCATTCCTGTCAGTCTGAGTCACCAGCCGCTCCCCTGGCCACTCATTCGTTTCCATCTTGGCTTCTTGTCGGTGTGCAAAACATCATATTCATTTGTTTGTGTGTTGGAAGGGCTGCTTTTATATATCTGTCCCATTGATATCAACATTACAGTACCTTATTTACACTGAAGCCAAGTGTCATTACTGAGTAGTTAGAGTGTAAAATGGATGTTTCTGATGACTTAGAGAGGATCCTTCATTCTTGTTCTCACTTTGTCTCTGATGAAAACAACTGATTAGCCAACATAACATCAGTAATATTTGCAGGGGGTTTTGACCAGGGTTGCCTTTCATTTTCCTTTGTTATTAACAACATTATTTAACGTTTCGAACCCAATAATCCCTTTTATATGTATGACATGGATATGTGTATATAATCTTTGTCATGAATTAACAGTTATGTGAAACCAGAAGCTTCAGAGTTGCTCCAGAGTGTCTAACTTTCACCAGCTGCTCAACCCCTGCACTCCCTCATTTTCTCTTCTCTCTTCTTTCTTTCTCTCACTTTCTATCTCTTCTTTGTCTCTCCGTCCCTCTTTCTCTCCCCTTCTCTCTTTCGAATCTCTCTGACTCTCACCCCTACTTTGACCCATGAATGTCCACTAACCCCTCCCCCTGTTGTCCTGACAGCCAGGCTGTGTGGTAAAGCTCTTCTTCCTGCCGCTCTTCCCTACCGCACGCTAGCCCGGAGCCGCATCCCCCGCCCCAGCATGAGTCAAGGTTGCAGCCGCGACACCAGTCGCGAGAGCAGCCGCGACACCAGCCCCGCTCGGGGCTTCACTCCTCTGGGTGAGTACCGCCGAGCTCCAAGCCGCCCCGGCCAGCGCAGAGTGTCCCGGCCAAGATATCCATACAAGACGCATACTGAAGCTCCCCTCTATTTGCACACCTCTGTCTAAGTTCTCTCTATTCTTGGTATTCAAGAGAATCTCTTTCACACAAGCTTCAGTCCAGCCCTTCCTCTGCCTATCCCCCTCTTTGCAAGCACTAACTGTGTCTTTCTGGGATTAAGGGAGTGTCCTGTCTGGTGGATTCAAGTTTGTTTAAAGTTTTTTTTTTCTTTTAAGATGGCATGTATGACAAAGTACTGTACCATCTTAAGTTGAACTGTGTACCTTCTTTGTTTTTGACTTGTCTTTGAATGAACCTGCCTACCTAAGTGGTGATTTAAAGTGTTTTAAGTATACACACCGTGATGAAAGGTTCAGACAACTTGTGTACTAAACCCAGGTGAAGCAATAGAGAAAAAAGGCAGCAGCAAGCAATGTATGTACAAATCATTGCAATGTCCATAGCCGGTTCCCCTGCAACTTTACAATGTGCAGTAGCTGCTACTTCCTGTGCTGTGAGCTCACAGGAAGTGATATCATAACTCAGCATTCATGGCTTTATCATCAAGGAATCTATGAAGCAGGAGTGGACAGATACGTCAGTGTGTGGCATGAGCGTACACTGGAGCCAAACCTAAAAGCACTTAGCTTTGTTTCTCACAGACGACCTCGATGGAGTTGTTGGCAATTTGTTATGTGGCTCACAAACAAAGTTTTCTTAGTACATGTTATTTGATGGCTATTTAAATTCTTAATTTAGTTTAATTTTTTTGCTCTGCTGTCTTTGAAATGTAATGAAGAATTGCCGCTTTAAAACTACATGAGTTTTCAGTTTGGCTCCAAGGTAAGCTCCAGTGTGCTGCACCGTGACATGTCGTCCCCTCCTTCGTTGCAGATTCCCTGTTGGTCATATGGGACAAAGGGTGGAATGTGATGTGGGTACAGGGTTTGCATGTTGGCCTACCCCCTACCCTATGTCTAAATGTGATTGGCCACTCAAATAACTTGTTTTTAATAATAAAAATACTCCTGTTGTGGGTGTTGGTCCGCTCAGCCGTGTGATAAAGGCCCCTTACCTTGAAGGACGGTGTTTAACCTGTAGTGTGTGCGTCACTAACCCCCTGGTCCGGGGTGTTGCCCACCCCTCCTGTCCCCTGCAGCCTCCCGGCGTCACTCCCGCTCCACCAGTGCTCTCTCCACGGCCGACCCCCATGGCCAGTCAGGTGACCTGCATGCCCAGACCGCCCAACCCCCTTATTCCCCATCTTAGAGGCCATAACATGCCAGCATGGTTCATTGGTACTGTTAAGCAAAATCCATCATTCCATGACTTTAGTATTTAAGCAAACAGGCGAGGTAAGACTAGATGAGGCCTATTCATTTAGCATGTAAAGGGGTGTTTTGTACTCATCTGCTCGCCCGTCAATTGTGGTGTTACATTTTCAGTGTCTTATATGTATATATATATATATATATATTCATTTCATTAGCTGTGATTCGTGCTGGAATTGTGATCTGCTGGCTATGATGTGTTCAGCCCAGCTTCATTTTTTGTTGTTGTCATCTGCCTTTTGTATCATATCTTATTTGGGAGCCTGCGATATGTCTGGTTGCAAAACATTCGCATTTAAAAGTTTTGTTGTTGTTCAGCCTGTCAGACCATGTTATGTTTTTATCTGTGCTGTCATCCGGTTTTGTCATCCATTGAACCTTTTGAAGTCTGCCTCTATTTATTTTGCACCCAAGCAAATTTGTGGTTTCTCCTCTTTGGTGTATCATCTATGCACTCTATGCTTTATTTCCCAAGGGCTTAATCTTCCCTCTCATCCTCTATTTGGGTTTTTCTGTTCTTGTCTATTTCCTTGGGATTTTGCTTTTGAGGGTTCAGGTCTTATCTCTAGCGTTCTTTTCCTCCATCCATTTACATTATGTTGTTTTAAAATGTGTTAAAGAAAGGAGTGGTACATCCCTCTATACGGTTGCCACTGTAAGAAGAGCATACTTTGTGTTTGCCTCTTAAGGTAAGTTACTGTGGTCACCTTTACTTTGTCACTGAACTCGGCTCACCTCCTTCCTCCACCTTTTTTTCCACCCTGCTGTTTAGATCGGTATGGTTTGATCCACCAGGCTAGAATTTCTGCGTCAGTCAATGCCATGAGGGTGCTCAACACTGGTACAGAGGTGGAGGCCGCCGTCGCTGATGCTCTGGTAAGTTGCTGTGGAGCTTGATGGTGAAGGATTAATGTTAAGGCTGCACTAGGCAAGATTTTGATGCTAATATATTCCCATCCTATCAGTCTAAATCACAAAGTCGGGCAGCAAGGACGTCCCAACCCCCCTAATTGAGACCCCAGAGAGTTGCTTTATTTGCCCAAATGAAATTCTGGTGTTGGGTATGTTCACTTCTGCACCAACAAGCAGTGAAGAATCAAAACAAACTGGGATCAACAGGGAGCGAGCACCCTGTGGAGAGAAAGCTGGACTCACCGATGTTAGATATTTTGCCTCTCTCATCCCTTTGGTATTGTCTTTGGTATGAAGTGACCACAGACTGGCCAGGGCAGTAAACATGAGTGTGCCGTGTGCAGTTTACTGACAGCACATTGTATGATTTCTGAGCGAACAGTTACCTCCTGCTGCTATCTGCAACATATGAGGTTGCCTAGTGCAGCTTTAATGAGGAATACTGCACAATTTAACAATCTACATCAACTGACGTCCCAGTCTTAATCTCTGATCTTTGGGAGAGAGTTGATCATGTTCATAAGTATTGATTGGACTGTCGTAAACTATTGGAATAGAACATGTGAATTTACGATTGATTCTTTTCATTCTTAGTACTCCTTCAGGATCTGTGTCTTTTCCTACCAAATTCATCTCCTGTCTGTTTTTTTTACTGACAGAAACAGGAAACAAGTTTGAGTGTGGTATGGATTGGAACAGCCTGAGTATGATCAAGATCAAGAGATACATGCCAAGATTTCAGATTGTATTTTAGAGATGGGTCATCTGTTCCAGATTTGAAGCGTCGGCTCACATAATCTGAAATGTTGTGTCCTCTTTTAGACTACACTCGTTCTTTGTTCCCCCTTTAAACCTTCCCTCTCTCCTCTTTCCCTCTTGGTTGTCTGTTAACATCTCAGCTATTAGGAGACTCCAGGAATAAGGTAGTTGTTCATTTTGCCTACCGTTTCTATATCCATGCTGTCCTGCACTAATCAAGATCAAAAACGATTGTCGCTGCAGCTCGGCTCATTAAATTGACTGGCAGCTTCCGAACGCTCATGAAGTCCCCCCCGCCCCCTTCTTTTGTTTTACCTTGAATGTTGTTTATGTCCATCACATCCCCATTGTGCTTATCTAAGTTCCCCCAACAGTGATTTCTTTTTAATTTTGTGATATTATTGTGTTGAACCTCAATGTTGTGATTCATAATTGTGTTTATTTCTTCAAAAGTCCATCATGAGTTGAAATGTGTTCTATTTTTCTCACCCATGTCGTTACATTCATAGTCAAGACCTTTGCTTGACTGGCTTTTGATGTTCAATTCAAAAAAGACCTTTGAGCAAAAACATTTTTCTTTGTCCAATGTATTTGAGAAATTGCCTACCATTTTCTTAACTCAGTGTACAAAGCCTTCAGTTAAAGCCTTGAAGTTAAAAGTAACATCCACAGAACAAAGGGAACTATAGTACGCAAATTAATAGAGAAAACTGCATGGCTACCTGATGCAACTGGCGACCTCCTAGAGAATTTTGCATGGTAGCCCATCAATTCTTACCTCATGGCTGAGTTCATGTGCCGAAGCACTTTGCCCTGCAGAGGTCTTTTTCTCGCTTGGTAAACCTTCTGTCATCACAGTGCACCGCTGGCATCAACCCTACATTCCTTTAAGGTTCTCCTTCCCTCCGCAGAGGAAGCCGTTGAGGCGAAGGTACGAGTCGCCGGGGATGTACTCCGACGACGACGCCAACAGCGACGCGTCCAGCGCCTGCTCAGAGCGCTCTTACGGCTCAAGGAACGGAGGCATCCCCCACTACCTGCGCCAGACCGAGGACGTGGCCGAGGTCCTGAACCACTGCGCCAGCTCCAACTGGTCAGAGAGGAAGGAGGGCCTGCTGGGCCTGCAGAACCTTCTCAAGAGCCAAAGAATACTCAGGTGTGATTGGGATTGGTGCAGAGCAAATGCAGGCCTGGAGATTTGAGCTCGGTTCTCCTTTTCTGCTGTTTAATGAGTGGAATGCGTTAAAGCTTGACCTGAACACTTGAATCCACATCAGCCCTTTCTGTCCAAACCCAAACTAAGCTCGAGGGGTATATCTTTTTCTGAGCCCAAACTTAACAACAGCCTGAAATTGCCAACAGTCCGAAATAGTATTTTTCTAATGATACAATGCCAATAAGAAGATTTTCCAGCAATACTTTGTACCAGAGCCAAGCACAAATCCTAGCATCTAAGTAATAAATTCAACCCGACCCACCCAAGCCCTTCAGGCTCAGTCAGATTCAGTTTGCACATAAATGGCCTTTAGCACAAGATTGATGTGAGGCAGTTTGGAGGATGCTTCCCTGATTTCACGTTTTATGCCTTTTGTTTGCTGCAGCCGAGTTGAGCTGAAGAGACTTTGTGAGATCTTCACAAGGATGTTTGCAGATCCGCATAGCAAGGTATGGCACTGATGGGATGAATAACTTGTATTTACTAAACCAATAGTTACAACTAATTATGACTTTAGTGTAATGGTAATATCAAAAGGCATGGTATCCAAAACACAGTATTAAGTGACTGATAAAATGGTAGCGGGTTTCAAATGATGCCCAGAGCCCAAAATACTGCAGTGACTTGTTTGAAACTAACGGAGTGTCTCTTGTTGCATGGTCTGCCTTGGTCTGGATTTAACTACAGAGAGTAAGTGTGTTTTTCAATATTAAGTCCTTATTCTACCAACGGCATTAACCCAAATGTGAACATTTGAACCACATTTCATTCAAATGTCTGCATGTGTGTTCTCAGGTGTTCAGCATGTTCCTGGAGACCCTGGTGGACTTCGTCACGGTGCACAGGGAGGACTTGCAGGACTGGCTGTTTGTCCTGCTCACCCAACTACTGAAGAAGATGGGGGCTGACCTGCTGGGCTCAGTCCAGGCCAAAGTCCAGAAGGCCCTAGACATCACAAGGTCTGGAAGGAAAGCCAAACATGGCAAACAGGGGAATGCAAGGATTATTGTTTGGGGTTGGGGCATTTCAAAAGGATAGGGGGGTGTTTCATGACATTGGAATGGAATTGATCATTTTAATTGATCTGTTTAGTGAGCATAGAATGTAAATCTCACTAATTGGCTGAAACCCTGATCAAGGTTGTGTGTATCGTTAAAGTAAACCAACCAGTCTTCCTTCGGTAACATTCCTGTCAAGAACTTTTGTGGCCAACCGTATCAGCGAGCCAGATAGAATAATGCACAGTGATGTGGCGTACATCTGTTTTCTTTCTTTCACTTCCTTCTGCCATCTTCTTTAGGGAGTCCTTCCCATTTGACCAACAGTTCAACATCCTGATGAGGTTTATCGTGGATCAGACTCAGACTCCCAACCTCAAGGTATGTTAAAATGAAAAAGATTGCTAGTCCATGGGCAAAGTGGTTTTGATCATAGAAATACGCTGTCTGGTGCTATTAACCCTGAGCTATGTGGCTGAATGCTTTTTGTCTGTTTAGGTTAAGGTGGCCATTCTGAAGTACATCGAGTCCCTGGCTCGGCAGATGGACCCCACAGACTTTGTCAACTCCAGTGAGACGCGCCTGGCCGTATCACGCATCATCACCTGGACCACTGAACCCAAAAGCTCTGATGTTAGGAAGGTAGGCTAGCTCTCAGGATCGACATCTCAGGGAAAGCCCACCACGTACGTGTTTTGATTAGAGAAGACCTTAAATGTGAGATCTTCACCCTGGTCTTCAGAATTTGTGTGGGACTGTTTATTTGGATGGATAGATACTTGGAATCTTGGAAATTAAGGAAATTGATGAGTCAGCGCTTACATTTTTTAATACATTCATACTTGATTTATTGGAGATATATTTTCCATAAATGTAACATTTTGGTGTTTATCATTGGAGTGATCAGAAAATGTTTATCAAACTCATTTTAAGATGGTGTAATACTATACAATAGGTGCGTTAGTCCTTATGGAGCAGTTTTACTGAACTAAGCCATCATAATACTAAAAGTGGGTGAGCAAGCTTACTGCAAAACTAAATGCATAGTGACTGAAAGTTACATAAAGTAATGTAGGAAATATGGAAGTAAATTGTCCATGCTTTGCTTTTGTCCATTGACATTTAATCAACATATACACTCCACAGTCAGTGCTTCCTTTTGTATCTCCAGTGTTTTTTTGTCCTCATTTGAAATCATCAGGCTGTGGTGTTTGTTTAGCAGTAGTTATAAATTATATATAGCCCCACTCCACTATGGATGGTCTTGGGTCGCTGGCCCATTATCTTCCCCTTGTCTGATGCACGTCATATGTTCTCCCAACTGTCCTCATTTGTTTGTTTTTCCACTGCTGTCCACACAAAAGTACACACAAAAATAAATCAGGACTTGACCTCCAGGCAGTTAAAACAATTGTACATGGTAATAGGAACTTCCCTTGTTTGAAAGGTTGGTACGTGCTACATTGGTCTGTGGCAGATTGTTTTGAAAGATGGGTATCTCATCCAAAGTGTGACGGAGGAGGACATGTAACATGCTGTAATGCCCATTCTGCCTTGCCACTGTACCCCAGACCCTTCAAAACTGGGTGAGCGAGGAGCTAGCTGGCAGGTCCAGTACTGCAGCCTTACTGTCCACCGAGGGCAACCAGGAAGAAAGGTGTAAGCAGGTAGAGCCCCCTCCCAACAGCCATTCGCCATACGCCAAGCACGCAATACCCCCGCCCGCCCGCCAAGCCTGTCCAGTGCCTGTCCAGTAACTACCACCTCAAGACTGAAAACTCGAGTGTGGCATCTCTCACTCACCTCTGCCTTTTACGCTCTAGCTGTTTTGCTGTAATAACCTGGGTATTAGTGTATGCCTTGCAAATTGATCACTCACCAAATGGATTAGTCTGTTATGCAACTGGCCAGAAAAGATTTAGGATAACCATGATATTATTCTGAAAAACAGGAATGACTTGTTGCTTTGTATGAATGGAATTGTAGGCCAATGTCATGGCTCAACTTAGACATGAATGCTGTTTTTCTACTACTGAGTGCCTAACACATTTTGTCTGTTTTGACTCACCTTAACAGCCTCTCATCCACTTGCATGTTAACATTTTAGCTTTCTTGAAATCAGTCATAAAGGCTCCAGTTTGTATAAAACCTGTACAAATAGTAGTTTAACCCAGGCGTATGAGACTATATAACATAAAGTCACATAATGCAGCTTTAAACCTGCACTATGTAACTTTCTGTAATTTAGTCGGTGGCGGCCCCAAGTGGCAGCGAGCGGTAACTTTGTATTTTTGAAGACATCGACGCCCCTAGCTTTCTGAAGCGATAGCCAAGGCGCTAGCTCGCTCACTGCTGTTTCGTAGCTGTGTGTGTTCGCCACTTCCTGTGCTCGGAGGAAACCTTCCCACCAGTGTAAGTTACTTAATGCAGCTTTCATTACAGCACCCCCCTCAGGCCAATCGGTGTAACTGTTTAAACCCCAGAACACAGTGCCAAAATGCATCAGCCCTGCAAGTATGGTCTGTCCTCACTTGCATGTTGCAAGTACAATATAGCAGTGATCTCGTTGAGTAGTTCTGTATTGTCTTTCACTGACTGCACCTTTGAACACTTTTATCCTAACAGTTTCTTTCTACGAGCTAGTGCCCGCAATCTACTGTACATAAGGCTACAGTGAGAGAAGTCACATGGTTGCAGAAGTACTTTGACCATCCCTCCAGTTGGAACTATTTTGACCATTCATTTGTGGTACATAGATTTTTAGCATAGGCTTGGTTCAGTGTGGTTTTACACATTTACTTGGTGATGAAATTTACCAAGCAATACAAATGGCCAGGTGGCATGTAACTGCATTTTTTTAAAAAGTCAAAAGGCAACAACAATTCTTCATTCAGTAATGTACTTATTTTTTTATTTTTTTTACAAATGTGATTCCACTTACTTCGACCACGCTTGAAACGATGTTGAACCCAGTCCACAGTGAAATCGTTATGAAATAAAGTTCCGAAATAAATGGTCAAAGTACTTCTGGAAGCAGGGAAACCACGTGAGCCTGTCCACTCTGTGGCATCCTCCATCCTAATCGGGTGTGTCCTCCAGGCGGCTCAGGTGGTGCTGATCTCCCTGTTTGAGCTCAACACCCCGGAGTTCACCATGCTGCTGGGAGCTCTGCCCAAGACTTTCCAGGACGGAGCCACCAAACTGCTGCACAACCACCTCAAGAACTCCAGCAACACCAGCAGCGGTGTGGTAAGCAGCATGATACCCTGTTATCTTTTCATTTGCTTTTCAGTCAAATCAAGTTTTCAATTGACTTGTGATGTATTGTAGTAAAAAAAAAAAAACCCAGAATGCTCAGTATGGCCTTGGGGTGCATTTTACAGATGCTGGAGGTTCAATGTCAACTATTATTATAGTATTATTGCACTGTAAAACATGTCATATCTAAACAACATCGTCCCAACAACTACATGGAGCCTTCATATCAAGATCTTTAGTGTCAAAATGTCTTCTGGGTAGCCTTGACCTAGAGGGGTTCAGGCAAGCTGCTGTAGTCATCTGTTTTTGTTAATTTGCTGCAGCAATCCTCATCATTATTTCCTTGCCTTCCAGGGCTCTCCGAGCAACACCATTGGCCGGACGCCGCCACGCCACACCCCCAGCAGGACCAGCCCCCTCACCTCTCCTACCAATTGTTCCCATGGAGGACTGTCTCCAAGGTAACCCACCTGTCTCACACTGTAATTGTGCAGCTCGGCTCAATGTCCTAACGCATGGCTTGTGGTCTAACCTGATGGATACTGCTGCTGTCATGATCGGTGATTTGTAGTACAACTAACCAAATACCTGAACTGACTGTAAGTAACAGACTGACTGGTTGGAGTGTGGTAGTGAGTGAGCTGCTCAGAGTTCAGAGGGTACTGATAGTCCAGTACATCCTTTATCCAAGCACTTTTGGGAGTAATTGACACTTAAGGCTATCAAATCAAATGAAAGGAAAGAGATTTTTTCCTCTTCAGTTGTCCCGGTGCTGGTCTATTTAGGCCAGAAATGACAGAATTTGATGGTCCCATATGGTCTTTATTGCTATTGCTGTTCCTATCATATCATTTAATGCTCTCTGAGTGAGCAGCTCATTCAACTGATGCAGAAACAAGTATATTTAACATCCTGGCTAAAACATGAGGGAGGAGGCCCCACCCCCCTATGGGTGGGAAATAAAGAAATACATGTAAGGCTAACTAATGCTCTCCTCTGAATTAACACCTCACCTCAAAGCTCAGGCTAGTTTCTTTTTGTGTTTTCTTCTTCCGCATACTTCTTTTTTTCTCTTTTTCTTCTCCTGTCTGTCTGTCTGTCTGTCTGTGATCTTCTCGTGTTGTTGTCGCCCCGTTCTCTCACTTCTGTCTGCCCGTCATTCCCTCCCGGCCGTGCTGTGGCAACAGTCGGTTATGGGGTTGGGGTGTCGATGGGCTGTCAAAGCACCCCCCTGCCCCTCCTCCTCCTCCACCTCACTCCACCCCTGCTGCCCCCTCCCTAAGGGTCCTGCGCAGAGCGTACTCACCCAGGTAAAGAGGAGGGCTGGGACACACCGGAGATCATGCCCTCAAGGAAGCCACACCTCCTACCTTTTCCTTATCCACACTTCCCAAACCAGAGTCCTGTTTAGTTTTGTAGTGTATTGATTTCTCTCTGGATATGTATCGCTGCAGCATCTCTGATAAAATAGAAAAAGTCATTTAGTCACATGAAAGATGTGAGTAATGCTGTGCTGAGCATCATATCCATCATAAGCAAGAGGAATTGGGTTAAGCCTCACCTCATCCTGAAACCCCTTCGCTTCGTAAAAAGCTGATCTGCTTGGATTTCAGAAGCAATGCTAAAACGCTTCGCATGGTGGCAAAACAAATATGTGGTTGTGTATTTTCCCTTCTTCAGGTCTGCTTCTCATACATATCCTGTGTGTTCTGTCTGTGCGTCTGTTGTTATGTCTGGGCAGCATGATGGAGTACGACACAGAGAACATGAACTCGGAGGAGATCTACAGCTCGCTGCGCGGTGTCACCGAGGCCATCCAGAGCTTCAGCTACCGCAGCCAGGAGGACCTCAACGAACCAATCAGACGGGAGGGCAAGAGGGATGATGCAGTGAGTCATGACCACTCGCTTCTGTAGCATTTTCTCTGTAGCATCTTAAAGTTAAAATGTGGAAGTCTGTGGAAGAGGTGGAAGTCTAAATTTAAAAACATTAAAAACCTTACTATTAATCACCCCCCCACACCCCCCAAGGCCGGGAGAGAAGGAGTGGCATCCTCCCCTAGCTCTGATGCCCGCCTGGGCCTGGACATGGTGGAGGGGGGCCGCACCGCCCTGGACAACAAGACCTCCCTGCTGAACACCCCGTCACCGCGCTCCTTCTCCGGGCCTCGGAGTCGAGAGTTCGCCCCCTACGGCTACGGGGAAACCATCAGCACCTACGACAAGAGTGCCCTGAAGGAGGCGGTGTTCGACGACGACGTGGAGCAGTTCCGTGACTGTGAGTCCATGAGATACCTGGTGTGTCGTATGTTGCCCACGTTGCTGCACAGTGGGCACATTTCTCCATATGAGGTGCCGTATGAGACCTAATTCAAACTTACACACATTGTACCTCTCACATATATGACGGTTTCAAGCCCTCTGGCGTACAATATTGAGTACAAGTTTGGATTGTGTCCCATGCGACACCTCATATCTCTGTGCTGGTGTTGCAAACTGATTCAGGGCTATGAAGGGTAATAAAGGGAAGTGTATTTGTTATCTTCACGTCCTGATCGAAAAGATTGGGTGAAAATATCTACATGCAGCTGAAGAGGAGATGGTCTGTGACATCTTGACATTTCCCTCTATCATCCCGTCAACCCATTTGTTGACCACCATTGCCCCATGTCATCATGCCGTGTCGTTTTGGCAACACAGAAGAATAGTTGGCTTCTGCGAACGTTACGGTTAAATGATGTTGAAACATGAAACGAATAGTCCCAAGTGTTTTCTGTCTAGTTGGGTAAACAATGTGAAGAAGAGCGACTCTAAACAAACTGAAGACTTGTGAGTCTGCTATAAGAGGTGAAATGTTCTCTGCAGTGTTTTCAGTACACACACTCCCACGTGTTTGAGTCCACAGCTCTTTTGTTGTTAGACACAAGACAGCCTGCATGTGTCAGTTGTTGTCGTCATTACATCCTCTGCTATGCGCCCTCTGTCTCCTCTCCCTCCCTCCTGTCCTCCCCATCCTCCCCTTCCATCCCCCTCAACCCTCCTCCCTCTCCAGGCCGTCGCCAGGAATGTGGTGAAAACAAGATGGCGCTCCCCAAGGTCTTTGCTCCTGGTAAAGACGCACCCTTCCTCCCCCGACCGACCGAACGACTGACAGACATATTGAGTGTTCCCTCCAGTCACTATCATCTGTTTTAGATGGATTTGACTTCTTCCATGTCCATTTTTCCATTGTCTTTTATCTAACTCCACCTGTGTCTTTGGCTAACTCAAACTTAACTGCTACTTACTGTCACGCTAGCGAGCTGAATTAGTGCTTTTGTTAAAGGCTTTGACATCCTCCTCTTTGAACTGTTTGGGAGACTGTCAGGACTGTGTCAGGTCTCCAGAGGTCTAGTGTTTTTATGGCATCATATAGAATATGTTATTCTTGACAATTGAAAACCTAGATAACTGTAGACTGTAGAAAATGCCTGAAATAAGTTGCATTGAAATTGAAATGCAAGTGAAATTATCTCAGCTCATTTGCATATTTCTTTCAGTTGCTTTAAGACTGATGTTAGATTAAATAGATGACGTTAAGATGGATATGTTTTGTAGCACGGCAAGATGTTGATTGGAATATCCCTTTAACCACGCACCCCTTTCCCCTGTAAGCACTCGGTAAGGACCACTCAGATCTGGTGCCTGACCTGCTGAAGGAGCTGTCCAACCACAACGAGCGCGCCGAGGAGCGCAAGGGCGCCTTGGTGGAGCTGCTGAAGATCACACGGGAAGACAGTATGGCCGTGTGGGACGAGCACTTTAAAACCATCCTCCTCCTCCTGCTGGAGACCCTGGGTGATAAAGATGTATGCACTCTGGGAGCTCTGTGTGTAGTAGGGGTGTGAAGATTATTATTATGAAACTCTTTAATTGACTGCCTATGCCGTTGTTTGCAGCATACCATCCGGGCTCTGGCCCTGCGCGTGCTGAAGGAGATTCTGAGGAACCAACCGGCCCGCTTCAAAAACTACGCTGAGCTCACCATCATGAAGACCCTGGAGGCTCACAAAGACTCCCACAAGGAGGTACGTAGCTCCCACCACACTCCAAGACACCAATAGGCTTTTCACACTTGAACATGTTATAATAGCCCTGGGTTAACTTAACTTAACTCACGTTTCACACTAGTTTTCTTTAACCCTGGGCTAACAATTGACCCCAGGTATTCAGTGTTCAGGATTTCACACTGTAAGCTTGTAGCCCCTGGGTTAACGTTTAATGCTAATGTTTAACTCGCTGTTACATTGTAACCTGTTACATTGTAACCCGTTACATTCTAACCCGTTACATTCTAACCCTATTACATTCTAACCCCTGTTACATTCTAACCTGTTACATTCTAACCCCTTGTTACATTCTAACCCCTCGTTACATTCTAACCCCTATTACATTCTAACCCGTTACATTCTAACCCTGTTACATTCTAACCCTGTTACATTCTAACCCCTGTTCCATTCTAACACCTGTTACATTCTAAGCCCTGTTACATTCTAACCTCTGTTACATTCCAACCCCACAACGTTTCACACTATTGTTCTTAGCACCGCATTTCGGGGATAGCACCACAAAAGTGGTGCTAACCCTGCTTCGTAGCAGGGTTTGTTAACCCTCTTTCAAAAATGCAAGTGTGAAACGCTGCTTAGCCCGGGGTTAAATGCATCTTTAACCCAGGGTTAAGAAAGATGTTAGCCCGGGGTTAAGTGTACTGTGAAAAGCATACAAGACAGGAACAAAACACTGAGAAACAAAGACATTCAATAAATGGGGGAAACACTATTTATAGTGTTTGTTGTAGATTCTCCAGATTGTAGATTCCATGTCTAAATTATTAGACTTTTCCTTAGTTTATCAATAATAATACATTTTAAAAAATTTAAAAATAGAGCTCAAGAGAAATATTATGAAAACAGTTGAAAAAAGATTGCATTTGCCTTAAAAATGAAAAAAATCCTACTGAACATAAATCCAATCAGGTCAGGCTCAAAGAAAGCACAAAGTGCATTTCAGGCTGTTCAACCGAAGTGCCACGTTAAAGATCTTTGATTTGTTATTATATTTAGGTCATTAATACACAAATAAGCTTGACAGTATATTATATTATTACTTTTATGATTTAGGTGTAAGTCTTAGTGTAGATAAATACACTTCTGGGATGGCAGAACTTTCTGTTGAGCCTACTGGAAGTGTGGGAGGCCTAAATACAAAATAAATAATAAATACTGTGATGGGAGGTCCCCACTAACATACCTGTTCTGCCATGAAGAAGCTCTTATTGCTCCTTTTCTTGGTATATATTGATCTAGTATATTGTGTACGTGTAGGTGGTACGTGCAGCCGAGGAAGCGGCGTCTACCCTCGCGGGTTCCATCCACCCGGAGCAGTGCATCAAGGTGCTGTGCCCCATCGTGCAGACGGCCGACTACCCCATTAATCTGGCCGCCATCAAGATGCAGACCAAGGTCATTGAACGCATCGCCAAGGACTCCCTGCTCCAGCTGCTGCCCGACATCATCCCAGGACTCCTGCAGGTCCGTGTTTAAAGACTTTACAGAGTTTAGACAGAAAAATAGATTTGTATTATTGTATTTCTATATTTTGTGTGTGTTCGATTTGATCAGATCATGCAGGTATATCATCAAGAAAGGAAGGAAGGAGAAAGGAAAACAGGAATGAAAGAAGTTGCATATCCTTGATGAGTGCTTGATTTTATCTTGCCAGACTTAACAGCCTCAAAAGTGGACAAATCTCTTGCAAAACATGATGAATCAAACAAATGTATTTGGCTGTTTTTTCATTAATGATTTAATTCCCCTAAATTTACTAAATGTACTTGATTTTCACATGAAGACATTGCATGAACGTTGTTTTACCAGACAACAGCACCCAATGCCACTTGTAGTTGGTGCAGTCTCAATAATATGACCTTGCTAACAGCATGGGATTCGGGGAGGGCCACGCTGTCCGTATCAAAAAGGCATATTTGGACAACATGTTCATATTTGGACAGTGGGAACAATTTGCCTTATTTGTACCTGGAAATGTTTGCGTGTACTTTGCCCCCTCCACCCTCAACTCTGTCACTCCTTCCACGTTCTTCATGACCCCCTTTTTGTGTGTGCGTGTGTGCGTGTGTGCGTGTGCACGTTGGCCACTGTGGTGCCTGACGCCTTGTCTCTCTCCAGGGCTATGACAACACAGAGAGCAGCGTTCGCAAGGCCAGCGTGTTCTGCCTGGTGGCTATCTACTCCGTGATTGGCGAAGAGCTCAAACCCCACCTGGCACAGCTCACGGGCAGCAAGGTACCACCCCGCCGCTTCCTTCCACGTACACATACACGCGCATGCACACACAGTGTGTGAGGCTGTTGCTGCTGAGTGTGTCGGCTGCTTTGGCGGGTCACCAACCATCAGCCGGTGGTTCTGGTTGTATTTTAAAAGTTAGTTTAGCTGGTAGTGAATGTGGCCCAAGTGTTGAGATATGCGTGCAGACACACTGCCCATGCAAAACCTTACAAACACACACACATAC
The DNA here is from genome assembly GCA_034670385.1 of Hoplostethus mediterraneus. NCBI lineage: Eukaryota > Metazoa > Chordata > Actinopteri > Trachichthyiformes > Trachichthyidae > Hoplostethus > Hoplostethus mediterraneus. The sequence continues at coordinate 5,499,718 of JAXDDW010000014.1, forward strand.
ACACACACACACACACTTCCCAAAACTACCCCAGCAGATACAGAACCTTATCGTCTTCCCATATTGTCATTTTCCCAGCTGGTTTCAGCCGGTTTTCCAGTTGTGAGGCGCAGGGTTATATTTGCCCTACTTTCACTACAGTCATGTGTCCTTGGGTTACATAAGGGGTCCCAGAGCTAGGTTAACGCGGGAATCTCTCCACCACCACCACCACCACCACCACCCCTCTACATGCTCCGGTCGCCTGGCAGGGACCTGTTACATATCGACTTGGCATGGTTGAGTAAGCAGGGCCTCATTCCCAAGTTGTCCCAAGTGTAAACTCTGTGCAAAGGAGAAGAGGATGCTCAGTAAGCGCAATTGTAAGCCGGTGGATCATTGTTAAAAGCTTTGATATTACTGCAGCAGTTCTGGCAAAACATTAAATGGTCACTGAGTGTGGAGTTTAGGACGTCCTGAATCATTTTCCATCAATACTTCCTTTAAAGTTCTCTCTAGTGACACTGACACGCTGTGGCAGTTCTCCAGAAAATACAAACAATTCCTCCTTTCCTTTAGCTCTTGTCTCTCTTAGTCCTTTTCCTCCAAGTCTAGACTGGGATCCTCCTTACTATTGGTTGCTTGTTAGAAAATGGTGATCTACAAACTGAGGCTTATTCCACTATTGGCTTTGTTGTATGTTGCTTAGGATAAAAGCGTCTGCTAACATCACACATGTAACATGCACAAGTAAAATCATAACATGACATACTGTAGTCCCATGAAGCTTTTTGTCAACTCTTAATGACAAATGATAGACTCTATCCCTTGGCTCCAGTGTGAACCTTTTATCGCTAGCCTTTGTGGAAATACTTTTTTTACGGATTACGGTTATGCTTTATTGAGATTTTCATTATTTTTTTCTTGCTTCATGGTCCAGTTTAACACGCCATGATTAAGACTGCTCCTACTGTCTCTCAATGGATATCTTCCTAGAATGTAAACCTCCACATCTGTAAATGGTCCCAGAAGTCCTGCTGCTCTTCAATCTGCTGTAAATACACCGTTGTGAAAAAAACCCAAACCAAAATGTGTGTCATGTCCACGCCTGTTTGCAGATGAAGTTACTGAACCTCTACATCAAGAGGGCCCAGACGACCAACAGCAATAGCAGCAGCTCCTCAGACGTCTCCTCTCACAGTTAATGGAGGGAGGATTCGGTTTGGAAACCCTGCGGGCGGCCGTCATGACTGAGCGCCACATCCGTCCGCGACGTAGCCGTGCCTCTTCCAGACTCCTCCGTCTCTGAGCTTCACCACCCCCGCCTCCATCCCCATCGCTCCTCAGCATCATAACTCAAGCTCCTCGGCGCTGTCCTTCTCTGTAGGCGAGCCGCTGACAGTCATTTAGTTCCTTCCCCCTCCTTTACTCCACAATGTTTTGAATGTAACTGAGGTTTGGTTTTAGATGGCGGGGGGAGGGGGGGCTAGCATTTGGACTTTTCTGTTGTCTTTAAACAAGAGCTGCATTTTCTTCCTCCTTGGATCCCAACACCTGCACCCATCCTCATTTGTGCCACCATATTTTGTTAAAGGAAGCCTGTTGTTCTCTGAGCCCCGAGACAAGGAGCCCCCCTGCTGAGTCCAGACATGATGCCCTGAAATTTACAAATTTGAGGAAGTGCAATTGTACAAGGAATTTCTGTCAAAATGATTTCAGTTAGGGATGAAATATCATTTGGCTGGCCCAGTGATTTGAGGTAACGTCTGGTTTGGGGAACATGAAAACCAAATATTCTAAGATTAAAAAGTAATTTAAAAAAAACTCCTATGTGAGGCAACGATGTGACAGAAAAATAGAAAGTACTGTATTTTTAGTTTACATTTTAAGTTTGTCAATCGTTGTAAAGGGTCGTGGAAACCAATGCACGAGTGTTTTTTTAAAATTAAATCCTGATTGTTTGAACCGTTTTAATGAAAGGGCGATTTCCTGAAGAATCATTTTTCAACAACAAAATTGACAATCTTTGGAAATATTTGTTGTAGATCTTTATTTTGAGGTACAGAAGTTAAGATGAAGTCATTGTCAACTTTACAGTGAAATCATTCTCAAAGTTCCCAATTGAATTTGATGAAGCCACAACTAGCAAACGGGCTGAAGTCGAGCCCGACCCTCTGTTATCATTGTGTTGACACTGAACGACCTGCATTAAATGGCGAGTCGTGTTATCGGTCAAAACATTGTACAAGTACAAAGTATCCGGTTGTTTTACTTCATCCTGCTCTCATACACAAAACACCCCCCCTTTTGGTTGCGTGGCCAATACATGACATCTTACCTGTAAATCTGTGATGCTGCTGCTCAGTGGAAGTGTGACTTTGTCCGAAGAGGAAGTCTGATTTTGTAAATACTGCGAAATGTTTCCCGGCTCGGTGTCGGGAGCGAGCCCAGCGATCCGAGGACAGTCGGAAGACGTTACCAGGCCTTATTCATCTTACACACCAATGTTTCCTGACCGGGACCTGCGGAGAGTGAATGGGATGTACAGCACTGTAGCTCCTGGCTCTGGAAAATGTGAAACCACATAGTTTTAACAGGAAAACGGACCCCAGCAGGTGTTCTTGACCCCGTGATGATGTGAATACAGTGTTAGTTGTTTCACAGCGTCACTCCGCCACTCACTTTCCCCTTCACGTAACTACAGCTTCTGCAATAACCTGCAAAAAAAAAACCAAATCTAAAGTATTTTGTACATAAACTTTTTTGGTCACTGCTTCGCAAATTTTACATGAGGACAAAAAAAGGAAAGAGAGAAGGTTGACTATCTCACTTTTTTGCATGTTAGCTAAATAGCTTGCATGTAATCGGCAGCACATGATCAACTTTGTGCTGTTTTGATGGGCCCGGTTTTTTGGCTGTTAAAGTGCACTTGTAACACCATCAGATTACTCACCTCTGATTTATTGTTTCGGTACTGGAGGTAGCCATATGAGCCACGATCATGTGTGAAAGGTACAGTGTGGAGCACCGACTGTCAGAAATACGCCATTCTCAGAAGGTCAGGTAGCCACGGCATCGTCTCCGGGCTGGGTATTGAAAAACCTTGAGTGATTTTGGGATCAATCAAGTTTCAAAAAGTACCAAATTGTGTTGAGAAAACAATGTAAATGCTGCATTCCTGCAATGACACCTTTCTTCAAGTTCATGGGTTCCCATACTCACATCAGGGACCCCTTAACAGAAATGTTTTCAGCCCTGTTTGATGTTGGATATGATTTGGTAGGTAGTTTATATCTTAGATGGGGAGAGTGGAAGTGAAACCTGTGATCAGAGTAATTTCATTGTCTGTTCTGATTGCGATTACTTCTAGTAAATAAAATAAAGTAATAACAAAATTGAAGTATTTCTTATTTTACTTGGGGGACCCCCTGGAGCTCTCTCAAGGACCCCTGGGTGTCCCTGGTCCCTACTTTGGGAACCACTGCTCTAGCTGACGGGTGTTTTTATTGAGTATGGGCTGATTCTGTTTAGAAAAGTAAATTAATGTACAAAGGTTACACATTTTCTCTCTGGCTTAACTAATTATGCTTTCATTCATCAAGGAAAGGTGTCGAAAAAATGCTTCATTGTAGAACTGGTATAAGATTTGGAGTATCAGAAACAGATTTCCACCAATACCCAGCGCTATCCTCTGTAACATGCCTGTCTGTGCTCTACCTGACTCTCTTCCTCCATCCCTTTAACAGTTTCAAATCAGATTTGTTCTCAAACGGGGCCACTCTCCATGCAAATCTGTCGTTGGTGTAAGGGGAAAGTTTACCGGTTTCATTCTGCCGGTAGCAAAATCGTCCTGCAGATGATCTGTCGACGCGTTGCTGGTCGCTATAAAGAAATAAGATGGTATTCCTTACAAACTGTTCACTATGCATGTTATGATTTGTCTTTCTTTTGTCTCGTTGGGTCTTGTAATATTCACATCTGTATTTATATATTTGTTTTATTTTATTTTATTTTATTGTTTTTCATGAAAAACTGTACAGAAGGGTTTTGTTAACATCCACCTGTGATAGATTTGCAACAATGTAAAAAAAAAAAAAAAAAAAAAAAAAAGTTTGCTCTAGAAATAAACAGACATGAGTTGACCTGGCGGGTTTCTGGTTATTCAGTCTTAAGATATCAGCGTTCTGCTTCTGTCTACTGGGACCAGTTCATAAAGACCTGGACATCTTTACACTTAAATAACGTATTGCTTGTTTCTTTTTTCAGATGTGAAAATGCACATTTCAATACAGGGGAAGGGAATAATGACACTTATAGTAATTGGTTTGCTTTAAAATCCTGCTAAAGTAAGAATTGTGTTTCATTATTTGAGATAAAAACAATGAACAATGTGGTATATTAGTCAACACTACATGTAAGAAATGAATTTCAGTTTCAATCCAACATTTTTCAAGAACTCATGAAATACAGTAAATGCAAAGTATCTGATAAGTTTTTACCTTGACAAAAAAGAAAAAACTTACAACAAGTGAAGCTGCATTGGAAACACATGAAAATATTTCACCCCATTGGCATTTTCTTTCTTTTCAAAAAAGAATAGTTTAAAAGTGAGTGGCAGATTGTAAAGGAGGTTTTCTTCACAGTGCAGGTTAGGCCTTGTTTCATTTTGCCGTTGGCGGCATCGCTATGTAATATTGTCCTCCTTTTGTTTACTGTGTTGAGGCGAGTGAGTGCTGAGGTGTGCTTAGCTGCTCCGTATAAACATTAACCTGATCAGACTTTGAGTTGACCCTCTCCTTCATCCGTCACCTATTGCCTTGTGGGGGTCAGCGGTCAGTTTTCAATTAAATGTGCAACCTGGGACCAAACGTTCTTTCTTCTTCCACTCTCACTTGATCTTTTGAAATATGTCAAAAATGTCCATGCATGACTTTTTCTCATATATTAGAGTTTCAAAATCCCCCAAGGAGACAGAAGCTTGCTGGCCTTTCCAGTGTTCGGCTCACCTCCAAACGTCATTACCCTAAGTGAGTTTAAAGTCTAGCTTTAGTGCCATATTGTTGGCAGTGTCAACAACTGGTCAAGTGAAGCTGCTATTAGTGCATCAGTCCAGCTGGACGTCGGCAGTGGGAGGTGTGTCCGGTCCCTCCGCCTCTCAAAGGTCATCCAAGGTATGTCAGAATATAAGACCAGTCAATGGTGTTTGGCAGCAAACCTCTCCGACTTCCACACCCGAGGAAGCCAGCCGGCGTGAAAACGTTTTTTCTCCCCTGCGATCCCGGGATACAAGCAGACGCCGCACTGGAAAACATGCTGTTCTGCCACTCGCAGCCTGAATCCTACCACCAGCACTCTGCTAGCTATATCAGGTAAGGCAAGCTGGGTCGTGTTTCAGAAACCTGTGGATTTCAGGTGATCACTCATTAAAACTACACTTCAGTGTGAAGCATTAACTTTCTCTTGCACGGGGATTGTGGGTGAAGATTTAGACCCAGCAGGTGGTCAGATGTAAAAATGACACCTTCATTTTAAACTGCTGATTTTGATTGAATTGTGTTTTTGCAGTAATATTGCCTCTAATAACTCATAAATTCAAACTGTCCATTTGTCATTCCAATGGTTCATTTATAAAGGGGCAATGCATTCAAACCTGGAGACCACATATGTTCTGTCTTTACTATGTTTTGGTCACTGCTGCTTCAGCTTTGCAGAAAACAATGATCTTGTTGCACCTTTGCTCCCGAGTCTAAAATGATTAGATAAAAGGACCAGCGCAGGGCAGTCACCTCCTCTTCTGTGTTCCCCCCAACAAACCCTCCAGTGCATCAACTCCTTTTCGCTGCTTCTCGTCTCTTTCAGAGAGGCCTTGGCGCCTTTCCTGAAAAATGAAGAAGCGCGGCACATGGCGGACAGCGACGCCAAAAGGACCCCGTTCCAGTACGTCCTCTGTGCAGCCACCTCACCGGCTGTGAAACAGCAGGAGGAGACTCTCACCTATCTCAACCAAGGTAGCTATCTGTCCTCCTAGCCTGCTGTCTACGTTGTCTAAATGGACTGGAGCTCATTTTGTTGCACGTCGGCCCAACACCAAATCAAACGAAATCCAAGACTCTTTACATCACAACCCTAAGGTTCAGACTGAGTCTGATGATAAACGTGTTTCTATATTTGAAGGGGAATAACCCAAACAATCGATATATTCCTGTGGCTTGGTTTGGGGGCCCACAGTTGATAATACCAACGCTCTCTCAAAGTCAGAAACTAGAGAGCAACGATTCAAACCTACGATGACATCAAGATGTAAAATCTGGAGTTGTTCAAGAGTCGGTTAATAAGAGACAGATTTTTGGAGGATGCTTGTGTTTTTAATCTGTGTTGTCAGTTCTGAAGTCTCGAAAACAGAAAACCCACGTCAATAATTTGCAGAGATTCCCACCTTTGATGCTCGTACAGTTGTTTCCTATGAAGCAGCTCCACATTCTATATTTTGATGACATCAGAGGTTCACGTGTTAGATCTCTGGTTTCTGTCTTAGTGTTGTTACTGGTCACAGATATGGGCTGGACTGTCCTGGACCTATAGGAAGGCTTTATTGGCTCAGTGGTTTTCCCCTGTAAGCCTTTGCTATGACAGTATGTCCAGCATTGGTCGGTCAGTGCAACATGAGCTCTTCCATGGGTGTCAATGTGTCTGACTTTTATCTTCTCGTCTAATTTTTCCCTCCTTTTTTCCCCTCCTTCTTTCCTATTTGAACTTTCTTCTTCCATTTCACCTTATTATTAACCACTGGATTGAATTGCTTTTGTCTCTATTGTTAAACTGTTTTATCTGTGTTTTATTCATCCTGCAAGTTTTGCCCCACTTGGTTATTTGCTGTAATTTGTTTTGGATTGAATTCTAGTCTGAGTATGGAAGTAAATCTGTACAGTACTGTATCTGAAAAATTAACTAGTTAAGGAAGTAACTTTTGGCCTGGTGGCACCTTCCACTGCATTGCCATGGTACAGACGGCATGCCTGGTCAATAGGACTTAATTGCCATCAGGTTCTGTAGTTTACTTTTATTACTTTTTTTATTTTTATTTGCTGAGAGCATTGACAGCTAGTCTTCCTAGTCCATCATTATCTGTTTTCATGATACTGAGTGGTACTGGCAGAATTTCATGCATTATAATCAATTAATATACATTAAGATATATAAAGGTTTTGCAGGGGCTGGCCTAGACATTTGGCTTTTTAAAAAAAGGGTTTTAATTTGACTCAATTTCTATCCCCACTGCCCCTCTTTTCTGATTGACTGATTTCCCATTTTTCAATTTTAATCAGGTTTGTTTTAATGTTTTAAAATGTAGGTCAGTCCTACGAAATCCGTATGCTTAACAGAAAACTAGTGGAGTATACAGATATAAGCAGCAAATATGTAAAGGTAGGTTAAAGGTATTGTGTATGTCTGTTTTTTTGACTTTCATGTGACCCATTCCTCTTTCTCCTCTCATCTGTTTATATGTGTCCATTTCCCGGGGTGTCACAGGTTCCTCAACCCTCCCTTCCACTTCAGGGGTGGGGTGCCGCTCTTGGAGACCTCGGTACTATCACCCAACTTAATTCTCCTCTGTCCTAGATATCACACACAACTCACTGCAGCTTTACACTTTCACCACACACACACTCTTAAGTCGACTTTGCTCTTTTTTTGGGGGGCATTTTGGTTCGTCTTGACGTGCCGTTACTATACTCTATACTCTCTACTACTGGGACTTATTCATAAAGACCTGGACATCTTTACACTTGAAATAATGTATTGCTTGTTTCTTTTTTCAGATGTGAAAATGCACATTTCAATACAGGGAAAGGGAATAATGACACTTATAGTCATATATAGATTTGCTTTTTATTTAAAATCCCGCTAAAGTCAGAATTGTGTTTCATTATTTGAAATACAAACAAGTGGTATGTTCAAGATGCCATTGGTTTATGAATAAAACCCATTATTGTTGCTATCATGTTACTTTTATTTACATCATGCAGGTGATTTTGACAATGCATTCAAAGTATTACCAACTACAAAAGAGACTAAAGTAACAATCTGTTGCTGACTGATATAACACAACAGTGATCCAACCTCTACCCAGCTCACGCAAGCATTTACACTTGCTAGCTAGGTCTTTCCGAGGAAAACAGGACAGGAAGTGATGCGTACAGCGGTTTGTTTGGAATAAATAGAAGAAGATCTGGGTAGTTAGCATGAGCAGACAAAGAAAAGAGTGCCACCTACAGGAACTCAAACTCCATCAACAGAAAAGCCAAGGAGAAAGACGTCACGGTACTGGAGACACTGTTTGATTGACAGGTGATCTCAGTGAGTAATGAGCGCTGAGCACCAAAGATGTCGGCAAAATACAAAAAAAAACAAGAATTACAACTTTACTTTCATCCACTAGAGATGTATTTGTCATCGGGCTGCTGTTGGTTGGGATCATTTTAGCTGTGGCAGCCTAGCGACACAAGAATGGGACAGGTGGCGTCTATACAAACACATGACTCGCCGGGTCTGAGGCCCCTTGGCTCCCGGCAGTCAGTCACGCATGAGCCCCCCCACCGTAATAGGCCCAGCGGCACATGTCTTCACAGGTTGTTAAGTTTATGATTTGGTTTATGCCCTGGCAGGACTTAAAAGGTTGTTGTTACCTCAATACCGAGACAGGGATCCATTTTTGTTTTGTTTATGGAGAGATTTCAACCAGCTAGTTAGTCTACCTAAAGTGGCGACGCTTCAAACAATGCCCTCTTTCTCCTCAACTTTACTCCTCTTCTTTGTTATGGGGAAAGTTACCGTCAGTACCTCATCACATGTCCAAGCGTAGCTCATTGGTGTTGGACCGTCTTCCTCCAATATGTGGATGTTCTTTGATGGGCAGAAACAGAGATGAAATTCACTGTGAATTTCCGACTCCTAATGAAACTGCCTCAGTAGGCGTTGAGGAGTGACGGGTAGCCTTTCGCACTTTGCCCAACAGTCCGGCTGTTTGGCCTTTTGCGAGCTGCCTCTGTGAGTGTTGCTGTAGTCCACCCTGACGCCTGATCCTGCCTGTCCACAGAGCATTGTGCGAGTGGTGTTTCACGACCGTCGGCTGCAGTACATGGAGCACCAGCAGCTGGAGGGATGGAGGTGGAACAGGCCTGGAGACCGAATCCTGGATATTGGTGAGTGGGATTCCACCAAAACATTTTTGTTGACACTTTTTGTTTTTAATCCAAAGTGGCTTATGGTACCGTTTTGTTTTTAGCATTTCATTGGGAATCAAGCCCCTAAGCCTGTCAGTGTTCATGCCTTGCTCCACCCATTGATCTATACTGGACCATCAGATGTTCCTGTACTGAACTGGTTTCTCATTAGGCCACAGCTACATACAAATAGTTAAAAATCAATAAACTGCCATGAAATTTTATTTTCTTTGCAAAATTTTACTATTTAAAAAAAATATATATTTTTTTTGTGCAAATGAATCCTTCATTTAAAGACCTAATGTATCCCAGAGATTTTCCATACATTTGAATAGGTGTGGTGGGCCACCCTGCCTTAAGGAGATGGTAACCCTAAAATGATCTAGTCTGGGTTTCAATGGAGAGTTTTAGTGTCACATGATGCTCTAAATGGTATTTCAGGCTTTTCCACCCTGACAAGAATACAATTCTGTGGGAAACACTGAATGCTTATTTTTTTTGGGACATAAAATATATCAAATATTTATAGATATTGATATCGGCTATGTGTGTGTGTGTGTGTGTGTGTGTGTGTGTGTGACCTTTCCTGGTTAAATAAGAAGGTTAACTGACTGATTCTTTTCAGATATCCCGCTGTCGGTAGGGATAGCTGAACCTCGTGCACACCCTCTGCAGCTCAACACCATCGAGTTCCTTTGGGATCCTGTCAAGAACGCTTCTGTTTTCATCCAGGTACAAACGGATTCTGACCAACCTCTTCCTCTCCCTCCCCAGTCAATTCCTCCTCCTTGAGATGTGTGACAGACTTCAAGTTGTTGCTCCTCTCTTCTCAGGTGAACTGCATCAGCACTGAGTTCACCCCCAGGAAGCATGGTGGGGAGAAGGGGGTGCCGTTTCGTATCCAGGTGGACACTTTCACCCAGAAGGGACACGGGGACTACATGGAGCACGTCCATTCGTCCAGCTGCCAGGTCAAAGTCTTCAAGGTACAGCCACTCCTCCATTTAAAATGTAAATACAGGAGAACATGTGTTTATCCAAACCCGATGGAGGTAGCTCTACGAGCATTTACCTTTTATTCGCTGTCACTTTTTTTCCCTGAAAGCCAAAAGGAGCCGATCGCAAACTGAAGACGGATCGGGAAAGGATTGATAAAAAGGCCCTTCAAGACAGAGAGAAGTATCAGCCGTCCCATGAGACCACCATGCTGACAGAGGTGAGACATGTTATGTAACGCCGCCGGCCGCATTGTGTAACAGGAGATCTGAGGAGAACCTTTGTTTTCATTTCAACAGTAGTAGTGTTACTGTATTGATCCCACGGTGGTAAATTCTACTGCTATCTGATCTCATCAGCACTGGGGGGGTTTATCTCGTGTTTATTGCTCAATATTTTAAAAAATGCAACTGATTATAGTTATTTAACTAGTTGATAACTTTACAACAATAAAAATGTTTTATTATTATTATTAATAATAATAATGATAATAATAATAATAATAATCATCCAGATTTGATTTGATTTTATTTTTGTGCCTGTAATAATAGGTGTCACATTTTTATGTATGTCTTATTATGGCATCAACATATGCTCTGGGTCAATCAGCCTGGTTAAAAATAATAATTAAAAAAAAAAATATATATATGCATCCGGCATATGTCATGTTTTTGTCTGCCTCCCAGTGCTCCCCCTGGCCTGATGCCCTGAACCTCAGCAGCAGCAGCAGCACTCCATCCCCGGTCTACCACAGCTCACCAACCTCCTGTAGTTTCACAGATGGGTGAGTGGCAGTGGCGGCTCCAGGGAGGGGCCGGCCGGGGAGTGGGGGCGCGGGGGGCTCTTTGACCTGAAGCTTAGACCCCCCCCTGTGGCCCCCCTAACATAATACAGCGCTCGGAAGTTTGTCAAGGCAGATGAATGTGAATGTGACTCAACACAAATATCAGGATCATATTTTATTTTAAATTGAATTAAATTAAATTATAGAACATCATCAGAGATGCAGAATGAGACTGAACACATATTATTAGATGCACTTTCTGCTGGTGCAGCTGGTCTTTCTGATCTGAATTTGTCTCTCCATTCCCACTGTGGTAAAAATAGATAAATTGCTAATAATCTAGATTAAAGTTGTGCATTATATAATTCCCCCCCCCCGACCTGTAATAGGTAATCTATTACTCAGTTTGGGCCTCAATAGTTGCCCCCTCTGTCAAATATTTCTAGAAAAGGAAAAGCAGCAAAAACTCAGAAGTCTGTTCTAGGATCAGACTCGGGTTGACATAAGAGTAAAGGTCAACTTATTGTATCCCTTGGGTGCTTATCAGGACGTGTTACTCAACACTGTTTACAGATCAGCCTGGTATCTGCCCTGAATGCAACAACTTTCAAAAACTTTTTTTCAGAACATGCATGAGTTAAAAATGAAGACGTTTCCATCAAGAGTAGGCAGGTGTGTCTCAGAGCAGTAAGAGCAAACTACCCAACCCCAATGTTGTTCTCTCTTCTTCATGTGCATGTTTTTGTAGCAACTGTTCTCCAAACCAGCAGGGGGAGCTGCTCATGCCCGGCTGCTCTGATGTAAGTAACGGAGAACAGTGCCGCGTGAAAGTGTTAATGCCGTTGCTCTCTTATTCCTTTTAGGCCATTATTTGGAGACAGTGGATGCTGTGCTGCTATACTCATTTCAAGGGCTCTTCTTCTTTTTGACATGTAGCACCTTCTGCCATCGTCCTCGCCGCAGGACACTCAGCAGTGGCTGCACCGTCACAGGTTCTCGCCTTTCTCAAGGCTCTTCTCCTGCTTCTCAGGTAACATGGGTAAAATGCACAACTTAACATTAAGAACATATCTTCACAGAAAGTCATGTGATTCGTGGGACACATCAAGGAGCACACCAGTCAGAATGACAGGCCAGGAGCTCAAAAATCAATCACAGAAAAGCATTATGAAGAATTCAATGGGTATTTTTTTGCCTGGGCGTCTCTGTAAAGCTAAAGGCCTTTGGCAGGGAGTAGGCTAAGGTGGAGAGTCTCTCTATAGCTGTGTTTGTCAGCTCAGACAGAGGAACAGGTAGAACAGGTCAGAGATCAGACAGAATGCGGAAAATTCTTCTGCGAACGTTGCAGGTGCTGATCTGCTGAGGATGAGCAGGGAGGACCTGATCCAGATCTGTGGGCCAGCAGATGGCATACGCCTCTCCAACACCATCAAGGGAAGGTGAGCTACAGAGGCTACCATAGACTGCTGTGTGATTACCTGTGTGTACTGCCAACAAGATATTGCTAAGCAGGTAATGAAACAATACTGCAATACAGCTTGGGAAATGCTCGCCTTTAAACCTGCCTCCTTTTCCTTTTCCAATACGTTGCATTACTCTGAATAAGAAGTTTAATTCTGTAATTCAGTCATGCAACATGTAGGGTAAAACCTTCATGAGTCGCTGTCATATATACAACTGCATGTTTTTAGTGTACTATTATGACATTCTCTCATACTCTCATTTTCCAGGTGTATACAGCCACGCCTCACTGTCTATGTGTGTCAGCAGCAGAGCAGAAATCAGCCTCCCATCAAGCCGGGGGGCGGAGACGGTAGGTGCACAAATAATCTGCAAAGACCTGGCACCACGCTGACATTAAACGCTAGAGTTTGATTAGCAGGCAACTTTCACAGTACTGCATGTTATGTGATTAGTTGGAAATATTGCTTCCAATGTTACTCTGCATACAGTACTGGAGATGTGAACATCCCTCCCAACGCCCTCATTCAACACAGTGTTAGGCCGAATCACAATTCTCATTTTCACCCCTACGGCTTCGGCTTGGCCCTTCCGCTTGGCCCTCGGAACAGAGTCACAAGGGGTAGTGGTAGAAATCTCTCCCTAAGAAATGGGACAACCCTTCAAGACCCTGATACATCATCGATGACGTTTACATAAACAGACGGGACGAGTTTGTTATCTGAGATTACTATGGCAATAATGGTATTATCACAGTGACATTTGCCGTTCATCTGATGGAGATAGAAAAGCATGGACGCTCGATTCGTTCACAATTTATACCTTTCACGCTACCAATCGATCAAACAAGTCATCAAATAAAAAAGACCACTGCTTCATTACCAGACCACTTCATGACAGAATAGTCAACATTAAGCCGACATTAAACTAAGATAATACGATGGTTAGAATATTTTTTAAATCTTTATTAACGAAGTAAATACTACATTTGTGGTTCACTTTGGATGGTAGTGTAGCGGTCGCCATTATCTTCCAGTTGATTCGTCATTCTGGGAGATTTCTCCTAGCCCTCGGTTTGTAGTGTGCCCCTGAAAAATCTCCATTTGGAGGGCCATGTAGCCCTCGCACTTGGCCCTACCCCTCGATCACAAGAGAATTGGGACACCCCTACCCCTTCACGTGAACGCGTAAAACGGAGGGGAAGGACTAAGGGGTAGGGCCAAGGGATTTAATTGGGATTCGGCCTTAATGTACATATCCATACATACGGATACATACGTAGAGTGTCTCTTCTGGCCCATAGCTAAGCCTCTCTCCCTGCAGTCTACCACGCTCTGTACCTGGAGGAGCTGACGCTGCTGGACCTCTCTGAGAAGATCGCCATGCTGTACAGCGTCACTCCACAGCAAATCACCCACATCTACAGACAGGGACCCAGCGGGATCCACATCCTGGTCTCCGACGAGGTAGCTACCAGTTACTCTTCAAATCTTAGAGTCTTTTGTTGAGTCGGTGCCATTTCAGCTAAGGCTGTACGATAACTTTCTTGGACACTTGTGATTGAGAAGAGGTGGGATAATAAATAAAACCCAAAATGGAAAAAGAGGTCGACTGAAAGCAATGATGATTGACCGATTTCCATGGCAGCCAGGTGAACGGGGTCATGGAGTCGTAGGGCCATCTCTAACACCACAGGCATACAGAGGGCAGCTTTTTTTGTTCCCGTGTCACGGCAACGGTCAGGCCAGCCGTCTCTGTCCAGCTACGTACACTAATGGCCCGTCATAAAAAGCGAAGGCATGAAACATTTCTCATTAACCAGCTTAGCTTTCAGGGAACAGAGGAATGTACAATCTAGCCAGAGAAACCGTTGCCCACTATCGTTTCTGAGGGTTTCAGGATGAGTTACGTCAGTGTCAACAAATCAGAAAGACCCCGAACAAACTGGACCAGACTTGGGTGCATGTACTTCCAGATACTACTAGGAGATGGACTGAGCTTGACCTCTTTAGCTGTCCAGAAAAATCCTCTAAACACCACATATCAGGAGGAGGCTTGAGTACACATTTTGCCCAGTGTGGGTGTGAGGCTGATCATAATCATCATCACGCCAACCGGGGGTGAAAAAGATGAGCGTATTGAAATAATAATAAATAATACAAATAATACCATTTAAAGGGTAGTAGAGAGATATAGTAGGTAGTTGAGTGATACTTAATTAACTCCAGGTAAATATATATATCAATGTAAATACACACACACACACATATATATATATATATATATATGTGTGTGTGTATATACAGCACGTTTCAAAAGAAGTTATACTATGACTAAAACTATACAGCTCTGTTTTTCTGTATACCCACTTTTGAAACACACAGTATATATTATTTTACAGTATTTTGGACTCTTCATTCATTGATTACAGATGGTGCAGAACTTCAGGGAAGAAACAAGCTTCATTATCAGCTCTATGAGGGGTAATGGTTTTTATAATCATCCATCCTATATAAATATACATTAGACAATGGTATTTTCCTTCATTGATTGTCTTTTCTATTTCCCCAGATGAAAACACTGAAGGCTACCACGTTGTCTTGAAATGACCAGCAGGCTTGGCGGCAGGCACTCAGCAGCTTAGAGTTTCAGAGTTTCATCATCTGGTGGATCCAAGCTCTGTAGCATCGGTGGAATTGTATAGATTGTTTATATGTCTCTCTACAAGACAGTATGTGTCATTTACCAAGACCTGCAGTACAGTAAAATGCTCTTCAGCTTTTAGCTTACTGTTGATCTTTTGGTGTATTTTTCTTTTATTTGTATTTTTGTTAAGTTATTGATTCATGTTTGATATTCTGTGTAATTGGTTGTAAACAATGCTTCTAATGGGGTCTATTACTATTCCACACATCAGAGATACAGCAAGTTATGGATTGCCAATCAGTAAAAAAAATGAAAGAGTTGTATAAACAGTTATAGCAAGAGTGATTTGTGTATTTTGGATTAGTCATCAGGCAAACTCGCAACTTCAAGTGTTACACATGATCATACATCAGACAAACAGAAAAGATAAATGAACAAAAACTGTACTATACTGGTTCATGTGAAGTCGGTATACCCCAGTCCTCCCAATGTCCTGTTCGATTTTCACATTTGTCCCACATATCAATTACTGTGTAATGTGATATTTTAAGAGTTAAATGTTTCAGCTCCCACTCTATATGTTTAAGTTGTTACCCTACGGTCTCCCTATTTGGATCCATGACAAAAGGAAATCACTAATCTGACTGCCACGACTAATGCTAAGTGTATTTCACTCAAAGTTTTTTTGCACTGTTTTATATCGGTCCTCAAAGTTGTCTTTTCAATAATGTGAGTATGCTATGAATGTAATGGTGCAATCCATTGTACTCGGGGAAAAAAACAACCTCCGGAAAAGTACAGCAGAACAGTCATTCAAGTTGGAATTCCCAGTAGGAAACTCGGCCAAGATCCAACTGGTCCAAGTTCGCCGATATAAACACACCTGACCTCACAGCAGTATGGTGGCATGAACAGTCAATTTTTACTTCATATGTTGTTTTCGTTATGAAAACATGTTGAAACAACTTTGTAGTTTACATTTGTAGCGTAATTCGGTTGATTTGTGCTCAACGAGATAGAAGTCTTTAGTATAGTGTGGTACTAGCCTACTAACGTTAACGTTAGTGAACTAGTTAGTGAGTGAATCAGTGAACTAGTAATGGTAACGTTAGCGTTATTAGTTCACTAATATGATTGAAGTCTTTACTAGCGTGCGGTACTCGCCTACTAACGTTAACATTACTAGTTCACTGATATGATAGAAGTCTTAACTACCGTGTAGTAACTAGCCTACTAACGTTAACGTTACTAGTTCACTGATATGATAGAAGTCTTTACTAGTGTGTAGTAACTAGCCTACTAACGTTACTAGTTCACTGATATGATTGAAGTCTTTACTAGCGTGCGGTACTAGCCTACTAACGTTAACGTTACTAGTTCACTGATATGATAGAAGTCTTTACTAGCGTGTAGTAACTAGCCTACTAACGTTACTAGTTCACTGATATGATTGAAGTCTTTACTAGCGTGCGGTACTAGCCTACTAACGTTAACGTTACTAGTTCACTGATATGATAGAAGTCTTTACTAGCGTGTGGGACTAGCCTACTAACGTTAACGTTACTAGCTCACTGATATGATAGAAGTCTTTACTAGCGTGTAGTAACTAGCCTACTAACGTTACTAGTTCACTGATATGTCTTTACTAGTGTGCGGTAAAGTTACTAGCCTACGTTAACGTTACTAGTTCACTGATATGATAGCAGTCTTCACTAGCGTGCGGTAACGTTACTAGCCAACTAGCATTAACGTTACTAGTTCACTGATATGATAGAAGTCTTTACTAGCGTGCGGTAACGTTACTAGCCTACTAGCGTTAACGTTACTAGTTCACTGATATAACAGTCTTCACTAGAGTGCGGTAACATTACTAGCCTACTGACGTTACCGTTACTAGTTCACTGATATGATAGAAGTCTCTACTAGCGTACGGTAACATTACTAGCCTACTAGCGTTAACGTTACTAGTTCACTGATATTAGTCTCTACTAGCGTGCGGTACTAGCCTACTAATGTTACTATTTCACTGATATGCACTGTTTCTCTTCACTAATGGTGCTGTAGTAGTTGATGTAGGTCATCTTTAGATGCTTGTGAAATTCAGAGACTTGCCATACAAACATGAGTTTGCTGCGGGCATGTTTTCCATGTTTTCCCGAGCAGATGCATCGGAACACATTTAGTTTGGAAGTCGGAAATACCGACTCGGAACTAACTTACGACATGCAATGGATTGCACCATGAGGCCCAAACACACTGGAGGAGACCTTTGACACATAGACACACCTTGTTTGACTATGGTGCACTGCAGGCGGGACATTTGAAGATTTGAATTGTCAACACCAAGGCACTGGCATTACCACTTTACCACCCCAATAGGTAATATATTTTAACATCATGTACATTATATAACCTGGTATACAGTCTGCTTATCTGCTCATAAAACATAAACCAGCCGACTTGACGAGCTGCCAATGGACTGCAAATTAGAAACGTATCAAAAATATACATCATAACACAGACATAGCTCTCTAGATTCTCAAATCGAAAATATCGCCTTATGTGCCCTTTTTCCTTCAACACTATGGCCGAATCTCAATTCTCATTTTCACCCCTTCAGCTTGGCCCTTCGGCTTGGCCCTCGGAACAGAGTCACAAGGGGTAGTGGTAGAAATCTCTCCCTAAGAAATGGGACAACCCTTCAAGACCCTGATATGTCATCGATGACGTTTACATAAACAGACGGGACTAGTTTGTTATCGGAGATTACTATGGCAATAATGGTATTATCACAGTGACATTTGCCGTTCATCTGATGGAGATAGAAAAGCATGGACGCTCGCGATTCGTTCACAATTTATACGTTTCATGCTACTAATCGATCAAGTCATCAAATAAAAAAGATCACTGCTTTATTACCAGGCCACTTCTTGACAGAATAGCGTTAGCGGAGCTCTGTAGGCGCCATAACAAGGAGCGGTAACAAGTGCAGCAACTTCGCTGCTGGATTTTAGTTATATTTCGGCGTCATGTGCCATCAAAGGGGGGAAATGCGACATGGAAATATGTCAAAATGCGGGACTGTCATACACAAATCAGCCTAAAAACAATGTTGTAACATTAACTAGCGAGGTAGAAACATCGGCATACTAGCGATTTTTTGTTATGCTTGTTATAAAGAAAAGGTCTATAATACATTAAAACGACATTAAACTAAGATAATACGATGGTTAGAATATTTTTTAAATCTTTATTAACGAAGTAAATACTACATTTGTGGTTCACTTTGGATGGTAGTGTAGCGGTCGCCATTATCTTCCAGTTGATTCGCAGGTCATTCTGGGAGACTTCTCCTAGCCCTCGGTTTGTAGTGTGCCCCTGAAAAATCTCCGTTTGGAGGGCCATGTAGCCCTAGCACTTAGCCCTACCCCTCAATCCCAAGAGAATTGGGACACCCCTACCCCTTCACGTGAATGCGCAAAACAGAGGGGAAGGGCTAAGGGGTAGGGCCAAGGGGTGAATTGGGATTCGGCCTAAGGGTGAATCCCAATACACCCCTTGGCCCTACCCCTCCGTTTTGCGCGTTCACGTGAAGGGGTAGGGCTGTCCCAATACTCTATTTTCCAAGGGGTAGGGCCAAGCCGAAGGGGTTTGTAGCCCTTCAAACGGAGATTTTTCAGAGGCACACTTCAAACCAAGGGCTACCCAGAATGCCCTGCGAATCTCTGGAAGTAACAGGAAGATCATGGGGACCGCTACGCTACCATCCGAAGTGAACCACAAATGTAGTATTTTCTTCGTTAATAAAGAGTTAAAAAATATTCCAACCGTGGTATTATCTTAGTTTAATGTCGTTTCAATGTATTATGGACCGTTTCTTTATAAAAAGCATAACAAAAAAATCGCTAATATGCCGATGTCTCTACTTCGTTAGTTAGTTACGTTACAACATTGTTTTAGGCTGATTTGTGCATGACAGTCCCGCATTTTGACATATTTACATGTCGCATTTCCCCCTTTGATGGTATATGATGAAATATAACTAAAGTCCAGCAGCGAAGTTGCTGCACTTGTTACGGCTCCTCTAATATCAGTGCAGACTGGCAGGGTAACGTTAGGAGCGTCTTGCTAGACTACAGAGCACCGCTAACGCTATTCTGTCATGAAGTGGACTGGTAATGAAGCAGTGGTCTTTTTTATTTGATGACTTGTTTGATCGATTGGTAGCGTGAAACGTATAAGTTGTGAACGAATCGCGAGCGTCCATGCTTTTCTATCTCCATCAGATGAACGGCAAATGTCACTGTGATAATACCATTGTTGCCATAGTAATCTCCGACAACAAACTCGTCCCATCTGCTTATCGATGACGTATCAGCGTCGAAGTGCGATCCCAATACTTAGGGAGATATTTTCTGGCCCTACCCCTTAGGGGTAGGGCCAAGCCGAAGCCATAGGGGTACAAATAAGGATTGGGATTTGGCCTTAGTCTCCAGAAACCATAAAAAACAGCAGTGCTGGTCCTCTGTCGACGCTCCCAAACTAAACAAGTTCACAAGAGCAGACGCAAATTAAGTAATGTCCGTCTGCTAGCAAACTGTACCAGTGAAAGTGAAAAATGTGGGGGGAAAAAGGGATTTGCAAGAAATGTCAAAAATCAAGCCTGTACTACAGAGAAGCTTATAAAATACATCAACTATCATCTTTGTGAATTTTCGTCATTCAATTACAACAGTATATCTTGTGGGTTTCCGTCCAACGTAGCCCTTATTTTTGGCATTTTTCAAAAAACCCATTCATATTTTTTCATAGGGATTTTGGACTACACAACAAATAACATAAAATTATGACTTCCACTATGATTCAGCTGGTAGCTAGTTGGTTCAGTTCAAAGCTTAACATCCCAAACCCTGTACAATAGTGTTATCAGTTACAGTGAACCCTGTACATGAAACATCATCATAAAACCTCATCAAGTGGTGAATCACACACTACCCTTGTTAAAAAAACATGTGGCAGGCAACGATGGAAGAAGCTCACAAATCCTTTACTTTAGTAAAAATAGAAATACCCTGATAGTATGATACCTTGGTAAAAGTCCCACATTCACTGAAAAAATAAAAGTGCAGTGACTTTCTGTAAGTTTCTGTATAACATTTAAGACCAAGTTCATCCCCAAATACACCTAAGGAGTAAAACAAACAAACAAAAAAACCTATCTATGTACCATATTTAAGACTCAAACACAACATTTCACCATACAGGACTGTAGTTTTCCACTGTGATGTTGTTGTAGCCTGTGTAGTGCCCTTAGTGCACAGCAAGGCTCTCTTACAAACAGCAAACAGTCTTTGTCTTGTCAGTTGTCTTGAGGGGTCCATCTTGTCACCGGTGTTTACTTTATACACATTGGTTTAGTAGTAGTTGAGTACATAAAGGTAACTTCCCCCCTTTCCCCAACACAACATATCATCACCAAATTGAACAGATAATTGATTGATAGTCCAACATTTAGGCATCAGAGGTCCTTCTTGCCCACCGCCATCAGACTATACAATTCATACAATTCAATTCTTTTCATTTAAAAAAAAAAAAAAAAAAATTCTATTCTTTATTTTTCCTATTGTAACTTTTATTCTTAGTTATTTCCCCTCCCCTACATACATACATAATAGGATTTCATTTCCTGTAATGGCTTTTCCCCATCAATTTGCAGTAGTTCATCCTGTCACAGAAGTCTTTACACGTCTTTACAAGTTTCTAGAAGCAACGCCTGTCCAAAAAAAAAAACCCCGCTTAGGTTTCGTTTTATCTGAAGCGACCAGAAGGGATGTGATCAGCGGGCATTCTTGTCTCTTCCTCAAATAAGGGTTGAATCACGGATGAATTTTTATTTCCTTTTCTCGAAACGTCTGCCACATCAACACCCTGTTTGAGAAGCATCGACGAGGACTGCACAGGAATCCATATGAAAGAGACTTGTCCAGATGAGTAAGTTATTTTTCATTCTACTGTAGGATGATGTTTAATGATTTTCACGCTCTCAAGAGGCTCGAGCCCTTACTGAGATAACGTTAGCGGAAAGGGATTTTATTCTGTTCCTTCTGCCTGGAATATGCTATCTAATCTCTGCATGCTTTTAAATTGACAATGAAAAAATTGGAAGCAGCTTCATTGGTCTGTCGTTGTTTTTAAATGAGCTTTTATACTATGGACTTGCATCGTTTTACTATATTTGTGATTTCTGATTTTTGGTCATCTTATTGTAAAGTGTTATGTTTTCTGTTATTGTTATTGTGTGTAATTATTTGTGCTGCTGCCTGTCTTGGCCAGGTCTCTCTTGCAAAAGAGATTTTTAATCTCAGTGGGACTTCCTGGTTAAATAAAGGCCATGAACAAAGATATGTTCCTGCAAACACTATCTGAGAAGTAAAGAATCCAAAGAAAAGTAAAAAATAAGAATCCAACAAGAATCCAATTCTTTATGTCAATTTATTTTTAACTTTTTAGTCTTGCATCCGTTTTTTATATGTAATAACCAAAGTTGGGCAAGATCAAGATTATCATGTGATAAATAAGTGAAATATATGTTATGAATTTACGTGTTATGAGTTTAGTTTAGTAATAACAATTATTTTTCCCTTTGGGGAACTACACTTGAAATGTGAATTTTTCAGAGAGGACCACAGAATCTTCCTGGCTTTATTCATTTCTAGCCATAGTTGGCAGCAGAGAGCATGCTTGTGAAATCCTACATTTCCTCATACAGCCAGGAGTACATCTTGTTGCCCACACTACACAATGAAAATTCACAAGGTGGGTTTATGGTTAACCCTTATGCCCTGTTAAGGAAATTTGTGTAGTTGTGGGGTGCATTTATTGAGGTAATTTTGGCTGTGATTGTTCCCTAGCCATGAAATTGGTAAGGAAAGTGTGTTTTTCAAATTTCAAATTTTGGAATTTTTGAGTTTCATCCATATCCACTGTATTTTGACTGTGTGAGATGTTTTTGTTACGTTGGGACTGTTAACTACAAGATTTGTACCATAGACTTCCATTATAACCACATTTTTTGACCCCCTGCCTTAAAATTAAGTGAAAAATGATTTTGTCTGTAATTTCCCTTTTCTCTGCAGCAAACTTCATGAGGTTTTGTAAAAATCAAGTCAATCACAAAATTGCCCCATTTTGGCCCCTCCCCCACCGACCAACAAATGAATTACCATGAATTACCATGAATTACACAAGGGTGGCACCCTTGTGTAATTCATGGCTGCAAACCAGTTCAAATTTTTTTTTTTTCAATTAAAATGGTTTTGATGTATAGTAAAGACTGCTACCTGCATGCTCATGACAAAATAAGATTGTGTGTGTGTGCGTGTGTGTGTGTGTGTTTGTATGTGTCATCAGATAATTTGGCTGCAAATCCGTACCCCCTTTATTTCTCTCCTCTCATACACACAAACGCGCACACATTCACACACACACACACACACAATCTTATTTTGTCATGAACATGCAGGAAGCAGTCTTTACTATACATCAAAACCATTTTAGTTGGAAAAAAAATGCCAATGTCAGTGGGGGAGGGGCTAAAATGGGGCAATTTTGTGATTGACTTTATTTTTACAAAACTGCATGGAGTTTGCTGCAGAAAAACGGGAAATCAAAGGCAAAATCTTTTATTCACTTTAATTTAAAGGGAGGGTCAAAAAATGTGGTTATAATGGAAGTCTATGGTACAAATCTTGTAGTTAACAGTCCCAACGTAACTTTATTTTTTCAATCTGACATTATACAAAAAGTAATAATGCACCAAAATCAATCTTCTCACTTATTATTCAGAAGGGTTCATTTTTAATTGTGATTAAATAAATCATGATATAAATGAAACAAGAACCCCTTCATGAAAAAAAATGAAGAAAAAAAATTGGGGACAAATATTGATCTTTCATAATTTTATTGTCAAAATACAAATCTTGTAGTTAACAGTCCCAACGTAACTTTTTCTTAGCAGGGCATAAGGGTTAATCTGAAACAAACAAATGTTGGGTAACTACAAGAGTTACACATCATTACATCAGAAAAACGTTCCACAGACTGCAACCAACCCTGATTACAGGACAGAAGTTGTCCACTTCTACTTGATTAATATCGATATTTATAAGTTTGTAATTTTTAATATTTTGATTTTGTTTTTCAGCTTCGATGGTCTAAGTTTGTTGCAAATGAACAGAGGTCATTATGGCTGATCAAGGTGAAATTAAGGTACAGTTGAAATTAATTACTTTTTTAGCATGTACTCATTTTAGTTTCCCCCTTTCTAATGTGAATTGTGGTTGTTTTAGACCTCTGCTACTTAATTGTTTCAGGGGAAGCTTGCTAGAGCTGCTCATGTGTGTGACTTGGATTTCCTTTATGCAGAGCTCTCAGGGCTCTAGAGGCCTAAAGAGTGCACACTGTAACTCTCCTAAGCACTGTGCAAAGTCAGTGACAGAACAACACTTGCTGGCATGGTGGCTTGAACCTGGATCATTGGTTGAATGGTGATCTCCCCACTCACCAAGCTAGAACGCTGGAACCAGAATGCTGGATCGGATATTGCGTGTCATGTGATAACAACAGTAGTAGCCAATTAGTCGCATGAGCATGAGAGTTAGCTACCTGTAGAATAGTCAAGTATTTCAACCTCAAAGTGGAAAAAAAATCCAAAAGTCGAATGCAAAATTTGCAACGCAATGCACGGTACAGAAAGCACAGTATTACCTGGTCCTGAGATAACCACAAGTGCACAAAGTCAAGTGCAGACCTACCTCAGTGAGGCAACTATTCCACGGTCAGACAATCCCTTGCTTTACTGGAAAGTCAACCAACCTCGACTGCCCTCCCTGGCAGCCACGGCAGCTAAATTTCTCTGGGCTCTCTGCACAAGTGTAGAGAGTGAGAAGCCCTTTAGCACAGCCTCAATTAGTATTGATGAAAGAAGGAGCAGGCTGATGGCGGAGACCGCTGAAAAGCTAATCTTTCTAAAGAAGAATCTGCCCCTCATGGTTATGTGAGCAAACTTAATATGTTCAAGAGCTTTGTTACAGAGAAACGGCATCTGTGAAAGTGATTTTTTATTTTATTTCTACAATTGTTAAAAATAAAGCAGCTAGGTCAGTATGGTCATTTAAACTGTGTTTGTTAATGTTATTATGTTATTTATTTGGAATGTTATACATATTTATTTAAGTTATGCTTTACAGTGCCATTTTGTTTTTACTACTGTGATTTGCACATAGATGCACTGTAAGGGATAGTTTTGTATTTGTTTGTTTTTTTACAATGCGGAATGCTGCTGTTTAAATTGTTTTAGCTTTAAACCTGTTGGTCGCTTTGAGTACTGCAGCACCTGTTTTTTTTGTAGTGACAATGACAACTTCCCAATTTTGATAGTATTCAACTGCATCTTTGGCCTTGGAGTTTTAGGTTCCAGGCCTCGGACAGCAGCTGTAGCGATCAAAGCTATGTGTAATGTGTAATGTTACACACAAAAAAAGAGGCCTTGCCTCAGTTGCTGTCCCAATGTTGAAATAATGCACAAATAAACAAGCCTGTTAAAGCCTTTACAACAATCACCTGTCACATATTGTCGAGTCTTCTATTAAGAACATTTAATGAAAAAGGTAGTTTTTAGCTAATTGCTTAAACAACACGACTCAAAGCAATTAACTGGTGAAAAGATTTGGCTTCAGCTGAACATTATATATATCAGATGACACCTTATTTTTTTTCATTATAGAGTGAAGAGGAGGATCTGTCAGCTGACATCAAGGATTGGAGTACACATCAAGTTAGACTGTGGGCTACCAAAGAGGCTGGTGTGGATGCCAAATTTGCAGATCTCTTGCTTCAGCAGGACATTAATGGGTCTAGTCTTTTACTTTTAGATAAAAAAGACTTGACAGATTTGGGTGTAACTTTTGGACCAGCAAAACTAATCATTCATGCCAGAGATGAGCTGTTGAAACTGAGGAAAGAGCAGCCAACAAGCTCTATAAACCAGCCTGTGAGACCATGTAAGCCCTATCCTTTTCATAGATATCATGATACATGTAGATACACAGAGAACAGCATTCTTGATGTCACAGAATCAGGTGCCTCAGACTATATTGAACCATGCCATGAGTATAAAGCTTTCATCAATACTCCAGATGAAAATAAAATGAGTAAGTTCACTGTTGAGGTTATTCGCTTTGCAGCAGCCTGCATGAATTGCCGCACCAATGGCACCATACATTTTGGAATTGGCGACAAGCCAGACTTCATTCATGGTCAGGTGTTGGGAGTGCATGTGGAGGACAAAGAGGCTTATGAAAGTGCTCTAAAACATGCCATTGACTGTTGTTTTGAACATAAACACATCCCGGCAGCTAAAATGTGCATCAAGCATCCCCGATTTGTTGGAGTTCTCAATAAGGACATGACATCATCTGAGAAGTGTGTGATAGAAGTGGACATAGTGCCAGACACTGTGATCTGTGAAGAAAACCTCTATCATGTCAGCTTGAATAACAAGAAAGCAAAGAAGAAGGCAAAAGGTAAAGAAATGGAAACAAAACAATTCTTTGTCCGTGATGGCAGTAGCAGCAGGGATCTCCTTGCACCAACCACCTATGAAAAACCTATGGAAGAGTTCAACAGATTTGATGCCAGTGTGACAAAGCTATCACAAATCCGAAAACAAGCAGAAGAGAAACACCTCAAGGTGGTTAAAAACAGTCTTCAAGGGTCTAGACTAAGTCAGATGATTACTGGTGGATCCCATTCATTGGATAAGTCACACTTTGAGCGATATGTGGTTGTGACTAACAAATCACATTCAATCCAATTGGGATCAATGGCATTTCTTCTAGAGCTGAATCCAACGGCTGTTTTGGACTTTGATCCGGAATCAGCTGAAACTGGATTGAAGAGGCACTTTGAAGAGCAGAGTACAGTAACTGACCATTTACCAGTAGAGTATAAAATCACAGAAGGCGTTGAAGACATGGCAAAGAAGTTGAAATTAACTCGAAAAACCAGCTGGGTGTTCTGCAATGGGGGTATCAAAGATGAGGTGCCCTCAGTCACAGAAAACTGGTTGATAGACAAAGGAGCCTCTGTTCGAGATGTGATTTCATTCTTGTGCCGAAAAGAGGTGCTCCAGAACAAGAGATTCCTCGTCATCTTCTTGCTTTTGTCTACTGTACGTGAGAAGATGGACCCTCTTGTAGAGACTTTCAGCATATTCTGGCAGGAGCTCAGAGGCACAGAACAAATCCTTTGTATTTGCGAAAACGAAAAAGCATTTACCTACTGGAAGGACCTGATTGAGGCTCGCTATGGAATCAACATTTCTGGTAGATGCATCTATGAGCTCAGTTTTGCTGAAGTCAATGGCACCATTCTTAGTCTTTTGTCAGAAAACCGTAGATCTAGCCGTTTCCTGCCCTGTGGTGGAGGAAGCAAAATGCTGTTTGAAAAGAAAGTGGAACGTAGCCTGAATACCTTAGATGTCCTTTGTGTGAACCAGTGTGAAGGAGGAAGTGAGGACAAAATTCTCATACAGGAGAACTTCTACAAAGGAGGAAAAGTGTCATGGTGGAATTTCTATTTCTCAGAAGAGCCTGGATCCACACCTTTCATTAAACGGGACAAGTTTGACTATATTGTGAACACCGTCATTAAAGGTTTGCGCACCTTGAGGAAAGCCTGCGTGCTGTGCAACCTCATGCATTTACCTGGATGTGGTGGGACAACTTTAGCCATGCACACTCTGTGGGCCCTCAAGAACGAGTTCCGTTGTGCAGTTCTGAGAGACAGCAGTGCTGACTTAGCTGAAGTTGCTGACCAAGTGGTCAAACTTTTGATGTATGATCATGAGGAGCAAGTACCCCGGCTCCCTGTTTTGCTTATGATTGATGACTTTGAGGATATGGACAAAGTATTTGACTTGCAGCAGGTCATTGAAAAAGAGTGTGTGAGGAAGGACATTCAGTCTAAGTCTCCGCAGGTAATTCTACTGAATTGCATGAGGTCGGAGTCTTCAGAGCAGACTGAAACTGAAGAGACTGTCTTCATTGGCAATGATCTCTCTGAAATGGAGCAGAAACAGTTTGAGCAAAAGCTAGTGGAAATAGAGAAGACATACAAGAATACTGACACGTTCTATGGTTTCATGATCATGAAGAAGAACTTTTCGCCAATATACATTCAGGGTGTGGCCCGCAACACCCTGAAGAGCTTCAACATCAATGACAAACATGCACAACTCATTGCTGTTTTAGTTCTGTTGAATGTATACTGCAAGGGTGCCTCACTCTCTGTCTCTCTATGTGAAGAGTTTCTTGGTCTTCAACCAAAACCAATCTGTGGATCTGGGAGAATCGAAGATGGATTTGGGAAGTTTTCCACTTTAATTTCCAGCAGCTCAGTTGAGGCTAAGGTAGTGTTCAAAGCTGTGAAAATTATCCATTCAAGTATTGCTTGGCACTGTTTACAGGAACTTACAACAAAATACAATGTAAAGAAAGCTGAGATTGCCAACCTGCTGCTAACCACAGACAAGCTTTATGAGAGCACACAAGGTAAAGACAAACTCATGCAAGATGTTCACTACATGTTGGTGAAGAGACATCACTCGGAGGAGACATCTCAGTTCTCCCCACTAATACAGGACATTGCAAGTGAACAAGAGGGGTTGGAAGAGATGGTGCTGTTGAATGCAACTAAAAGATTTGAGAGAGATGCCATCATCTCTCAGTTACTAGCCAGGTACTATTACCTAAAGAGGAAGGATTTCAAAGAGGCAAACGATTGGGCACGGAGAGCAAAAGATCTTGCTAAAGAGAACTCGTATATTACAGACACATCAGCACAAGTTATCAAGCATGAGCTAAAGAATGCGATTGCAAATGACAAGGAAGTCTCTATTAAGCCTGAAAAATTGGACGTCCTTCTCAAAATGGCTAAATTGGCAATTGATGCCTTCAAGGAAACGCAGGACCTTGCGAAAAAGGAGTCAGTGCGCCGATCCCTGAGCAAGAGTGATAACTGCCCATTCAATACTTCAGGGTCCCTGGGAGAAATACAGGTAGGAGTACTTGTCATTGAAATACTGGCAAAGACACCCATATTCTCTGCAGACAATGTCCGCCATGACATATTGAGTAATGTTCTCAGTCAACTTGTTGATATTAGCAAAGTAGAGACAAATGATCCCAGGCGTTGCAAACACAAGCCCTACTACTCAATTCTCAGAGGGTTTGAGGATCTACTTTACAACCTCAGATGCAGGATGAAGATGAACTTTGACTTTCTTGACAATTTCTATGTCAACTTGGGCACCAGATTTGGAATGAAAGACAGTCGTCAGCAAGTAGCCCAGATGGAGCTTTTCCGATGTTTTAAACAATATGCAGGGCTCTTCTGCAAGACAGATTCCAGAGATCTGTTGAAGACTAAAACCATGCACACCATGCTGCAGGTTCACCAAGCAAGACAATTCCTGGAGTTCCAAAAAGCTGATACTCATTCTGGGATTCTGAATTGGCTCTCAAATAATTTCCCAACTGAAATAATGGAGAAGATTGCCAGACAGTACGATTTTGTTTTCAAAAATGATAATCGTGTGAGTGTGAAGGAGAGGATCAACTTCATCTATGTCAATGTTGGGTTGAGTTGTATCAAACCCGAATCACGACAACTTCAGCCATACCAGAGACTTCTTGATCACCTTTGCCAGGTCCTTCGTGCCCCAATTCCATTAAATGATAACTTGGCGTTGCACTTCATTGCCGTTGTACTGTTGTGGCCACAGCAAAATGTACAGACTGTAGAATCTAGAAGGCTGCCAAATTACATATCACAGATGAGGACCTCATACCATGCAGAGATGAAGGAAGTATACAATGGCAAGAGGCCTATTGTCCATTTCTATCTGGGGAAGAAGCAGGGTTATGAGCGACTGATACACCTTGGGGAAATCGAGAGATGTGTTGGGGTTCAGCAGCAACAAATTGCTTCAATGTGTGAAAATGGCAAAATATGGAAAGAGAGGAAGGTAGAGGAGCTCCTTTTCAGGGTAACAGGCAAAGTGCAAGGCAAATTTGTGCTGGCAGATACCTATATCCCAGATCTCAAGATTGAAATCATTCCGAAGTTTCAAAGTCAGCTTAGTGGACATGCAGAGGGGTCTAGAGTGTCATTCTTCATTGGTTTCTCAATGAAAGGCCCAGTTGCCATTGACATTAACTGAACCTTGGGAGCAGCCTGTCCCAAGATAATGCTAATGCTAAAACTAATGTTATGATAGAAACTAATCATTGAAGATTAATCCATTTTATTCAGACTTGCATATTTTGAAGTTATTGAGATTTAAGTCAATTAATATTGAAATGTTATTTTGTGTGAAATATAATGTAATGTGACTCCACTATTGCCTTTTGTTGTTTTACTTCTGACCAACATTGATGTTGTACATCCATTTTATTCCATTTTGAAAAGTGATCGAGAGTTAATTATCAGTAATTTTACCAACATTTTACATTAATGTGTATATCTTTACATTACATTTACAGTACATTTTGTCAAAGTATAACCTTTGAATCAAGCCTCTTAAGAATTTAATTGTCTTAAAAGTTCTCTGTTGTACCTAATAAATTAACAAATATACTGTATGTAAATACAAGAGGTATGTTTTTAATATCAAATTTTCAAATGTTTTTATGCTTATGTATGAAATGATAATGATGTTTGTTATGGGACTGCACTATTGCTCCACTATTTTACTTCTGACAAATGATTGATGATACTCATTAATTAATTCTGAGTAATTTTACTGCTATTTTACATTTATTATTTTTTATTGTTTTAAAAAAAATTATTATTATTATTATTTGTATTTATTGTATCTTTGACCCTGTGAGTTGTGTTATTGTTACCATTAAATTGCTTTCTTGTAAAGGGAAACATTTTGTCAAAGTATAACCTTTGAATCAAGCCTCTTAAGAATTTTCTTAAAACTTCTCTGTTGTACCTAACAAATGTATGTAAATACAGGAGGTATATTTTAATATCAAGTCTTGAAATGTTTTTATGCTTATATTTGAAAGGGTAATGTTTGTAATGGGACTCCACTATTGCCTTTTGTCATTTTACTTGATGGTACAACATTGATGATGTACTGAACACAACAATTTGACAATTTGATTACATTATTCCATGAAATACAACCATGTGCATTAACACATTAACTGATATGTAACAGATAACACATATTCTTTTGAATAAAGATGGTGTACAGAAACATGTAAGAATGTGTATTCTTGTAGATATTTGCTGCAAAATGTACGCAGGCTATTGCAGCCCAAAATTCAGCTGTTTGAACCACCCTGTAGAGCTCCAAGGGTTGAGCAGTGTATAGGTGATGCAAACAGTAAAATCGTTTTTTAACTTGTCATGTGAAATGATATGCCAGTGAAGTTAGGGACCCAACACAACATACACAATAGACATGGACTTATGTCTTCAGAGATTTCAGCACAGTGCAGTACACAAAGCAGCAAAAACATGAACAACAAGAAATGTGTTGAAAACACAGTATTATAAATAGAAAATTGTATCTCTGTCATCCAGGACTCAGGAGCACATCACTATCTTGGTTGAAAACTAATGAAGTGCAGGCAGTTATTTTTATTATTGTACTAAATTGAAAAAGGAAACAGATTTACAGTCATAATGCCTAATGCTAAAATGAAAAAATGACTACACAATCACAAATACACCGGTACTGAGAGGTCATTGACAACGTACTTCATTGTGTAAGGTCATCTGTTGTCCAAGTAAAGATGCACTATTTGTATCTGACACAAGAGGGCGCCTCAAGCTCAAAGACTCGATATTTAAGAGCTTTCCATTTTGGTGTTCAACAAATTATCAGTGCTTGCAAAGTCAAACAAATAAAACTTGAACAAGATATAAGTTCTTTAGACCCACTTTCTGCTCCAGTGTCCAAAAGAAATGAGCCAGACTGGGTGGTTTCATTTCAGGAAACAAAAAAGAAAATTGGAATTCACAAATGAGCACCAGTATACTTTGGATTTCATGCTTCTGGGTAGAAATCTTGTGAAATTAATTATAGAATTTGAAGTGAACAAAACAGGAAGAGTTTTTTATATGTTTACATTTGGGCATCTGACCATATGAAACAATATGACATGCTGCAAATATATTGTTGAAGAGCCTACGGCCAAGAAAAACAGCTTACAGGTCGATCATAAATTTTAGAAACCCTATATTTACGTCTACATATGGCAACGTGGACAGATGGTGGCAAGTGAACTAGAGGCTCATGGGAGTTGGAGCGTCCCTGTGGCTGATAGGAAATGGAGGACCAATGGCAGACGGTAGATAGTTGTGGGGTCACCGCACTCAGAAGATGTGCAGGTTCATACTTTGCCTCCTCTCCGTCTTCCTGCCCTCCTCCCTGGATGACGGACAGGCTTGTGATGTCATTTGGGGTTTGAATGGTCAAAGTAGGTGATGCTTCCCCCCTGTCCCCCGTTTCTCGTTAAGTTGTTTATTCTGCACGTAAACACACACACATACAATCCTGCAGGGGCGTTGCAGGTACTGTGGCGCCACTTGCTGAATATGTATGGTGCTTTCTGCTCCTTCCGACTGGAGGTCCCCAGCCTCAGGAGACAGAGGTGGTCGCTGTCAGGCTGATGTCAAAGTGGCAGATGGCTCGATAAATGACAACATCTGTAAGAGGTGGTAATGCCTGAATTCGAGGAGATAGGGTGGAGAATACCAGGCACCTGAAACTGGAGCTTTTGTGAATGTGTGATTTTGTCCCTTGTTTTTACAGGTAAAAAAAATAAATCACCTTAAAGTAAATGTCGCACAGCTAACATTTTAAGGCAATGTGGATGCTTTATTTCGCCCAAAAATTTATCAAAATATACTTTTTGTGTTTCTTATGGGTATTTGTAATTCCTGTATCCCTGCAGACAGCAACATAGTCCATCTGATTCAGAAAAAGTTGCCTATGTATCTCTGCAGGACATTTCTCTCATGAACACTGCAATGTCACAGAACTGCAATAACAAGTTAGTGACTAGTGTGAGTGTTTAGTGTTTCAGTCGGCGATCTGCGTCAGATGTTAGCCCAAAGTATAGCACTGCAACACATGGCTGAAAGGAATCTTCTGCAGGTCATCCACTCGGGGTCATGAGGTCATTCTGGTGATAAGTGAGTCCCTACTATTGGTGTATAAGGGATCATTGGAGATGGCATGGTGTCGCTCTGTGCTACAGGGAGCTGTGGGCACCGAGGGTCAGCAAGAAACAAAGTGAAACATGAAACAACTCCTTCTGCTTCTCCCTGTCACCAAATGGGGCGACGTCTTTATATGGGGTGGAGAGTGACGGCAAGCTTAGACAGCAGGTTATTTGGTTGTATTAAATAAATCATGTTTTTGGCTGATAACCAAACTCAATCTGCAAATTTGTGAAATGACAATGTAGAGCAGTACATCTCAGTATTTTGTAGTACATCTCAGTATTTTGTAGTACATCTCTTTTTCAGTGAATGAATGGAGAAACAAAAATAATAATAATCATTAATAATCTTTTTCAAACTAACTCATTAACTATAAATGAATGAATGATAAAGAAGTCACTAATTATTTCAATTTGATTTGATATATTAATGTGGTGGTTTTTCCACCAGTGTAATCGAACAAGAAAGAGTTTTCTCAAGCTTCTTATAAATATGTGATTCATTGACTAGCTATCACTCCTGTGGAGAGTGAACTGAGAATATAATTACATTTTTAAAAATCTTTTCTATCCCATTAAAAATATTGTGTCATACTATTTTGAAAAGTCATGCAGCCAATGCTCGTCTTCTGAGTTAATCAAAAGAAACAGGGAACATATAGTTAGCACGTAAGATATCTTGTTGTTTTTATTAAATTGATGTTTTCATGATGTTTGTTAAATTTGATTTTGTGTAGCAACTTAACAAGCGTGTATTAAACTACTTCAAGCTCAAAAGGACATGGTTGAAACTGACTGAAGCCTGTGTGTGTGTGCGTGTGTGTGCGTGTGCGTGTGTGTGTGTGTGTCAGGGAAAAAAATTGTTTCAGTGTTTGACACACCACTTCCTCCCCTGTAGAGAGCGTATCAGAGCCGTCTAACACTGGTCTCAGTGAGCAGTCCAATCTGACTAAGCCCTTTGTTTAGGTGAAGAAAACCATTTCTCTTTCCCTTTCTCTCTCTCTCTCGCTCTCTCTCCCTTTATTTCCCTCTCTCCTTTTCTCTCTATCTCTTTTTGTTGTCGCCCCGATGAAGTTTTTACTTTTACAGAATTTGAAGGCACGTGTCCGCTCAGCAGCGGGGTGATGAAAATGATCCCGATCGCCCTCGCAGCGTCCTGCCATAAAGTGCAGCTGTCCGCTTCACGTTAAAACATCTCTGAAAAGCATCTCTGGAAATTGGAAGAATAACTCACGGTCAGCTTTGCCATCCGAGATTATCCTTTACAAGCATATCATTTAGTTCTCATGGTATATTGTTGCAGTGATCTCGCCGTAATGACTCCTCACTGTTGCTCATTTCCTCACTATGACTTGTTGATATATCTTAATGGTGGTCAGTAAAAGGACGGACGGCAGCGTGCCATAGCGGTGCGTCATAGTGATCGTCACAGTGATCATGGGCTTTAATATATGGATCTGTAGGACAGTTTCTCACAGCCCTCTGAGCAGCAGTGCTCGTCAGGCCTAAAATACATGACCCTGTTGACCTTCCTCCCAACAGTCCACCACCACCCAACCCCACCTCTCAACTCTACGCCTGCTAGCTTTGAATTATAACCTTTGCGCGCTGGTGGGAGCACAATGTGACAATTGTGATTGTGTTTTAATTCTGATGGCGAAGTGAAAAAAGATAGCTTCCTCTGAGAATGGGCTAGATTTATGGGCCCTGTCCTGGCCGCCGGCCCCACATCCTCTCTGATCTGCTTTTACTCCGATGACCCCTCGACCCTTGGGGGTCATTAGAGAGCCCCTGAATGGTCCCGCTGGCCGGCAGCCCATCTCACGCTGCTTGTTTTCCAATCAAATCACTATATTTAACGGGAACACGAGTCTAGGGCCAAGTCCAAACGGACATCTGTTTGAAATTGTTCCTCGCAATTATTTCGCACAGAAGTTCCCCCTCTGCACTCCTCGCCCCACTTCGCTCTTTTGTTTGTTGTTGTTTGTTTTCAGCAAAAACGTCTCTCTCTGGCTTGCTAATGGCCAAAAATGAGAGCGGCGGGTGGGGGGGGGGGGGGCTATGGGGCGGGGGGCTATGGGGCGGGGGGCTGCGGTGTTTAGGGTCTGGCTCCTGGAACCGCTGTCACAGAGACATGCAGCAGCCAGAGGAGAATGGGAAATCCACTGAAGGCTTTTTAATTCAGCACAAAGCAGGTTTTCACTCTGAGCAGAGGGAATAGCTTTTTCAGTCAGGGGCCCTGTATCACTGCCAGCTCACATGACGGCTCCATCGAGACTGTCAGTCAATGGCTCTCGTGCCCCAGTGGCAGTGCAGATTCATGGACCGGGCCAATCTGATAGGAAAAATATGATCACCATGAAACCTTTGCTTAGAAATATTTCTGCAGGTATGGAGAGTACAGGCGTATATATGTTATATATAGGTTATGTATGTAAGCAGTAGTAGATATACTGACAGGTGTTCCTCTACTGTTAAATTGCAGTGATATTTTTTCATTTTTCAATAAGAATATTTGTCATAAGAAGTAAGAAGCAGCAAACTCTTATTTATTATCCTTATTTTGCAGTGAGGCTTTTGTGATAATTCCTGCATGTAACCAAGAAGCCTGGTGCAGTGTACACAATCAGTTGAATTGCTCCTGAAATTACAAGTTTCTCGGACAAATCATATTCTTATTCAAAAATTGTGTGTGTGTGTGTGTGTGTGTGTGTGTATGTGTGGTGTGTGTATAACACTCTTAAACGACATTCCTTACATACTGAAAGGCAACAGTTGGATCCCGTTTAAAGGACCATCATCCCTGTTAAGCCCCAGCCTCATTTTTTCTCCTCCCCTGTACAACTGGCCAAGGACCAGAAAGCTTTTCCTCCTCTGAGACTTTATTCAAACAGCGGACTTAGAGGAAAAGGCTGGAGCAATGCTCTCCCAAGATCCTCTCGTGATCCACCCATAACGCTGCTATTCTCCCCAGTCGGCGGTCCAAGAGAACGAGGCCATGTTTACACTGGTGGAAAAACAGGGGCTCTATATGAAACGTGAGATTCAGTTCAACGAAGACATTTGCAGACTTTGAATCGTAATTTAGTCTGCCACCTTCTGTGAGTCAAAGCTAGTATTTTGGCTAGCCGGATGTGAAAATTGAATTGAGTAGTCGCTGCAAGCAATGAAAGGTCGTCTGTGACGGTGGCTGTTGGTGTTCCCCTATCAGCGTACGGCTGGTGTGCAGTATTAACGTCCCACTCTGGTGGGAACATCAAAGGTCAAACAATCCCTGTAGCAATAAGTATATACAACAGTATTCCACACAGCCTGTAAACATAAACAATTTAAAGAGGATTTTGTTTGTACATACAGGATTGCGTAGGACAATGATTAAAGCAGATTGATTTGACTCCATTTAGTCCACATCTGAGACCCTCATCAATCCTATGAGCCGGCAGAGGCCTACCTCAGGCCCTGGGAATCAAGTTTCCACTGCAACTGGCCCCATAATTGTCCCAGAATATAATGGGCCAGTTTCCTGGATGTACAATTAGAGGTTAGGATGCATAAGCGCAGCACAGCCATGGTGGATTTACCATGAATGAATGAGCAAATGTTGTTTGCCTCAGTGACTGATGCGTGGATGGCTGTTTTCTGATGCAGGTTCCAGTCCACCGAGGGTAACAGTTGGCGGTGCAGCTGTGTGGGGTATATAGGATATCTGAGTCTGGAGTAGTTGTACCTTGTTGTCAGTCAATACGTAGCTCTCTGGCACCCCCACCCATGAAGCTAGAGATGTGATGTGTGATATTGCTTTGCCACCTTAAATGGGACATTTTGACACTTCTGAGTGCTAAAAGCCGAGATATCAGTGAGGACTTTAACACGGCACCTGAATCACACTAAAAGTAGTGAGTGTTTTCCCCTCCAGGCCTTTGGGAAGAATCCAAATTAGAGCAAATTAGGGAAATGTAGTGTTTGTGTGTAGTTTCTGTCTATTTTGCCACAGGGGGTAGGCCTGCTTTCTGCAACACATTCATGTATGGAGGAGGCATCTCGAGATTGCGGAAGATTAGACACTACTTGTTTGAAGATAACTGCCCGGACGGAAACAGCACGCACTAGCTTAAGACCAGACTTGGTGTTGTGGCTAGAGGTGCGGAAAATAAGTTTATTTTATTGAGTTTCTGTCCCCTGGGAAGACAAACGAATGGAAGCGATAGCTTCCATTTGTAGCAAGCGAATGCAGGTAGCTAGCAAATGATGCCACCTGACGAATGGCGCTGTTGGTGTTCTTGTTTTGTCTCGTAAGGGGATATTTCAAGACCGGTACAACAAGACCAAGTGATGAACAGATTTGTTTGTTTTAAGTGCCACACCATGCATATTACATACATAGAACCCTATGACACCGGTAGTCCTCGTGACGTATGTGCATTTGTGCACGAACATGCATGAACGTGTGTGTGTGTATCACACCTGGGTCATATAATACAATTGTTGTAGTG
Source organism: Hoplostethus mediterraneus (assembly GCA_034670385.1). NCBI lineage: Eukaryota > Metazoa > Chordata > Actinopteri > Trachichthyiformes > Trachichthyidae > Hoplostethus > Hoplostethus mediterraneus. The sequence continues at coordinate 5,536,607 of JAXDDW010000014.1, forward strand.
TACTTAGAGCACCGGGCGGTTGGGGGTTACTGCATCACCATGTTTAATATTGTATCTGATGAATTAGCGATCACTAAAAAGAATACAAAACAAATACACTTAATCTTATGGTACTTATAGTATAGTTCCACCAATCTAGTACTCTGAGCAGGTTAACATAAATATTTGTACATACTATTTGACCCAGGTCTGGTGTGCCTGTATGTGCTTTCCTGTCTGTGTACGTGTTTGTGCAGGGATCCCAAACCTTAACCATTAAGTAGAAAAATTCAAAACTAACCCTGAGATTGGTGTCCGGGGGGCAACTTGACCCCACAGCCTGCAAAGGATTCACCAGCGTGGAGAGAGAGGTTGTCAGCAGTGCCAAAGAGCAACGCACTACAGCTGGGAAACGCAGCTCTGCAGCTGGAGTCCATTTGGGGTAAATCCACCGCCATGGCCACTGAATTTGATTTAGCATTCCTAGTAAAGCCTCACTGTATGAGACGGGTACATGAGGGCAGAGATGCACGCACACAGTATCTCAACATGCACACATGAGATTTACTAATGCATTTTTCATAACCTGACAATTAACTCTGTGTGTGTGTGTGTGTGTTTGTTTCATCACCTTATGGATAAAAGATGCAAAGAAAGATAGTCTTTGAACTTCCTCAATATAGAAAATATGAGATATATACATTTATAGAAAAACCATCTGTGAAATAGTTCCACAATTCCACCATTGTATGTTGAGGAACACTTGCTCCTCATGTGGTAACATTATTAAAGCAATGATCAATCAAAACATCTTTAAGGCACCTCAGGTGATGGACATTGAAAATGCTCTTAGAGCAAACCTCAATGGTGCTGGTCTTTGACAGGAAGTAAGTCTTTGATTAAATCTGCAGTGTACACTCAGTGTAGTACAGAGGGAAAAGTCTTTCAAAACTGGCGTCTGTAGTAGTACATGCTCCACCATGACTCAAACAAAAAAGGGATGTGGGGGCAACTCAGTGATTCCTTTTCAGTATCGTAACCTAAACCTAAACCTGTGGACTGTGACATGCATGTGATGGAGTTTGGTCATTTGTTCGCTCTTACCATGTGATAACAATGTAGTCACTTTACAGTATTAAAATATTCTGAATCAATAGGGTATCAATTCAATTATATTTAATCATGTTTTAGGTATAGTCTTACCAAAGTCCAGTGAAACGATACAGCAAGGTGACAGAGAACCAGCAGCAGTAAATAGATGACCTCTCACGTGTTGTCACTATTTCCAGGATGTATGCACCGCTGGTTCCCTCCTCCTAACAATGCCACGGTGGTTTACCATTTCTACACAGACGTGCCATGTGTGCTGAAAAGAGGAACTTTATTTGGCAAGTGGACCATTGTGCATTGTGCGGAGGGAAACAATCTGTGTTTTGTTTGGGCTGATTTCTGCTGCATCAGACCCCCTTTCCTGCTTCCAGCCCTAGGGAACAGGGGGGGAATATATGATACTTGTGAGATGCCATGGTCAGGCCCGATGTTAAACTGAAGTCAACTGCGGGGGACTATTACTACTTTTGAAGGTAACTGACCCCAAATCCTTACCTGGGGTTGGTTTCCCAAATGCATGATCTTGCACCAAGGTCCTCTTTGTTCCATTGATTTACGATGGCACAAAGATTATCTTAGTGCTAAGTTGCTTTAAGCAATCCCAGCTCCGATCCTTTCGTTTGTGGGCAGAGGAAAAGCGACACCTGAAACTAGGATCTGTGTGTAAGGTCATGGAGTAAATTCTGGAGGGAAAGTGCTTCTTTAAAGCCCAGTGCTCCTACAATCTCTCAGCGGTGCTCAGCTGTTCAAACTGTAGTTTTAGTTGGCATTTCAAGTGCGTAATTACAATGGAGATGTGAAAATACTAGTCTTGTACATCTTTAGTGTACCGGCTACAGCACAGGTCTCCCAACCCCTAAACAAGGTCAAGGGTTCAGGTTTTGGGTGGGAAACCTCCTTTGGCCTATTAGTGAGTTTGTTCCAGAAGGAGCAGAAACATTGAAATAAGAGGGTTTTCACAGTTTGGGGAGGTACTCGGGTTAATGTGGCCAGGAGAAAAGACGAGCGAGCCAAACCAAAAGAACATTAGCAAAAAACGGACCTGCCCATACTCCCTGTGGTCTTTACCCAGTACATTTTTTTCCTTGCCACAATAACAGATGTACAGTATCTGTCTTGTACTTTTAAAGTATAGGGAAATATTCAGCAGTTTGGTTTTTCTTCATGGCGTTGTGCTAACAACAGTGTTATCATGCATTTTAGTCAGAACTACGAGCTCCCTAACGCCATCGCTACCATTTCAAAGTAGAAATGCAGTGGGTGGGTTGATGAGTGGGCGGACATTCCTGCGCCAATTACAACAGGAAAAGGGAAAGTCTAAAAAGCATAAAAGAGGAGGTCTAAACCTCACAGGCCGAGAGCTCAGGCGAGGTCATCCATTCCCACCTCTCACTCTCACTCACATAAGCCTTCAATCAGAAGATCCCTCTGGCCTCAATCGAACGGTGGCATTCCTCAACGGCCTACTCACAGCACAGCTCCCGGAGCATCTGACCTCCAGTCTGGCCGGTTATAGAGGAGGACCTAGGAGAGGTCACGGTCCGGGTTAGGATCTGCCCCTCGACTCTTACACCCCGCGGAAGGCCACAATGCGGCCCTTCATGGCGGACGTCCCCTATAGGCTCTGTGTGGGTAGATCATAATTCTTTGCGCCTCCAGAGTTTAGAGGGGTGCATTCTGCCCTCAGGGCTGCAGCAGGATAGACCACGGCTCTGTTGGAGGAGTAGGTAGCCCCGACTCAGACTCGGGTCACGTCCCTCTGATCTCAGTAGGCACAGGGCTCCACGCAGGAAGCCTTTGATGAGAGACTGAGCCAAGCCCGGGGAGAAGGGTCCAGAGTGGCCCCAGTCCAGTGAATCGCTTTATTATGATGACCTGCCCCCCAAAGGTCAAAGAGCAAAATGTGACACACTCCGTTGTTTCTTCAAATAGCCGCAGATCCTTTTGGAATGACTTTTAACTTTCATGATGTATCTATCTTATTCTGAATTTTGTCCCACTGCCCCACGTATAATTTCAGTTTCAACTTTTCAGTATAATGGTGGACACCTTCATTCTAAGTGTGTTACAGCACATTTTTGCAGTAGCATGGGTGACCGCAGTGCCAATGAAACCCTTTACCCTGGCAGTGTTAGTGCCATGAGCTATGTAGGACCCCAATACACACACTGGTAACATGTCTAATATTCTTCATTATATTTCCACAACAAAAAACGTTTTTGAACTGTGGATTTGAGAAGGTATTGCAGTAGCTTGTCTAAACAGTGGACTATTGTTCACACAGCACTACGTTCGGTTGAAGTGCTGCGTAACTCAATTCTCCCCAGATGGGAGGAGTTAGGAGACCTGGTGAATCTGAATGATTACTAAAGCAATACCTGAATGAAGATAGAGGAAAAAAATGTCATTCCTCTTTTAAAGCATGTAAAGCTGTAAAGGTTGACAAAATCTGACATGTTTGCCAACTAACCACACGTAAGTTAAAGGGGCAAGACTTTTATTAACCTATCGAAAATCTTTCTTATTGCACCTTTAAACTATGAGCACTTTATATGAGAATCTGTTGTCATGTATACTAGCTGGCTTTCCCAGTAGCAGCTCAGCACTAACATTACATTTGATCCACTGTGAGTCAGCTGAGGACAACAATCTCTCAAAGACCTGTGCCTCGGTGCCGCCGTGTGAGTTGTTTTGTCTGGTGGTGGCCATATTTCAGGGTGCGAACTTCAACAACTAACAGCTGACTTCCTCAGAATCACTGCTGCAAACCAGGCAGCTATGTTTTACAGCCCTGCGACTTGGGGACAGCTGAGAAGAGAGGAGGGGGATCCCAGAGATGCAGAAGGGAGGCTTTCTCCTCTCCCCCTTCTCTCCAGTGAACTTAGGAAAACGGGAGGATAGGGATGTTTGCGTGGGTCAAAGGCGGTTGTAAATCACAGTAATGTTACAGCACATCCGTGAGACCATCATCAGATGTGATTGTTCCATGACAAATATAGTCTATTATTGAGCATCACAATTGTATTTCCTCATGTGCGTCACATGTTTTGGGGTCTACAATGTGTTTATGGGGCACTGCAACCACTTAGATGTAAGAAACACATCTTTTTCCCTGGGTGTGAAGACTTTCTCTGACATAGTTTTCTGGCTAGCAGTGTTGCATGCACTTCCTGCTACTGGGGACCAAATCATCACATACATCTTGGCATTGAAACAATCTGTGTCACCAAATTGGATAGCCTCTTATAAATAAACATGGAAAAAATACATGGGTTTTTTTGTTGATGTCTAGATTGGATTGAAAAGATTGGCTCAGGATTACAAAGATGTTCGGGTTAGGTTAGGTTCAAGATGAGAATCTCCTGTCCTTGAGTAATTGAGTAAAAAAAAAGGGGTTTTATTCCAAAACACTACATAACCATTTTGTCAGTAAATATTACCTGGTATTCATTGTTCAATGTCTCAAAAATACATGTGATTACATTTTCAGCAATGTCCGTAGTGTGTACGCAAAGCCCTTCAGAAAGCTAATATTACATTTTGAGTTTAATTTCATGTCTGCAATCATTTTTGACAGCATGTGCCCCTTTTTTCAAATAGTAGGTTCATTTTGGAATTAAACTTTTCAATTCTAAACCTCAGTATTACCAGTGATCGCTGTCTATGGAAACAGCCTCTGAACTGTGACCCTTTAGCCATGACTGTACTCAAGTGTTCACGTATGGATGCAATCTCTGTGGTTGTGTGCTCCAAAGCCTCATTGTACACTATCTCACCTCATCTGTGTGCTTGTCTAATAACCGGCTTGTCCATTTCTGATCAGCGTGGCTGCCTCACTAACCTCTTGTTCTCCTCTCTGGTGAGATTCCTTACCCCGGGGCTATTTTTCTCCCATCCTCTCTCTGAGAGAATAAGGAATTCCAGTGGCAAGAGCAATCAGCGGGCTCCACTTCAAACCAGTCCTCAGCTGAATTTGCTGTCAAATTAAAAATCATTTGTTCTCTTTCTTTTAGCACTCAGTGCATCTTTCCTCACATCCCCCCCCCTGTTCCCCACCTCTCTTTCTCTGGCGCTTTCCCTCCCCCTTCCTCCACTCTGACTTGCTCTGGTATCTTCCTCTCTCTAGCTCTTTCTGTCTGTCGCTCTCCTTTCCTCTCCTCTTTCTTGCTCCACCTCCTTCCCTCTCTCTCTCTCCCTATACTGTTTTATGTTGCTCCCACATCATTTGCTCAGGGTCTGCCTGCCACTGTTAATTTTGGACAACACGGCAGCTAACTTTAGAAACTGCTCTGTATGCGTTTTGTGCGTAGTATCCTTTTTCACCTGGGTTTTCAGATGGCAGTTAATGCTTTTTTTAATGCGTTTTTTTCTTGCAAGCACAGTGAAGAATTGGGGGTAAAAACATAACTACAGAAGCCCCCATAAGATACACATTATCTTTTCATTAGCAGAGTATGATGAAGAACGATGAACTGTGAAGTATGGAGATGAAAGACAGGGCTTCAAAGCAAAAACAAAGTTTGCCCTTCTATTATTCAAGCATGTGCTCTACAGCCATCCTACAGCAATGGAGGATGAAATGGCTCTCAGACAAACGGAGCATGCAGATTAGCTTTAGATCACCCTCACGCCTTATCAATTAGTATGTTGTAGCTCTAAAGTAATTCAAAATGATAGTGTGGTGTGTACATTTGTGTTTGGAGGACTTTAGTTTCATAAGTAGAAGGTTTAAACCTGATCTGCACGGCTACAGTGATCTTCATGAGTGTCCCACACCCAGACAGAGACGAATCCCTTTGACATGATGTTTTTCTTCCCCTTTCTGTAATTCATTAGCTCCTTGTTGGAGTTTAAATAACGACTTTAACGTACTTTCATGTGGCCCTCAAGGGGCGAGAGGCTGCGTGATTTCAAAGGAGACACAACACAGGACTTTTTGGATTTAAACAGAAAAAAAAGGAGATACTGTATTTGAAATGTACAAAAGCTATATACACACTCACACATACACACACACACACTGAGCATAGTAAAAGTGGATGGTAGCATATACACACATTTTAAAGGCTACTTTTAAATTCAGCAAACATAACAAAAACTGAGGAGGTTGCAGGGCGAGGTCGGCGCTCTGTCCTAAACATGATTTTATTATCAAAGTCTGAGTCCCTTCATGGACTCTCTGCAGTTCATCAAGAGCCCAGGGGAGGTATGGGGTGCAGGAAAGAGGGGGGGTGGGGGGTGGTATGGATGCGTTAATTAGGGTTGTATCTCTACTGAGAACACACAGAGGTACTTGCATATTCTTTTAGAGAAAGCTCCTCGTCATACAGCGTCCATGTGCTCTGACAGACTAACACAGAGGCATATCCTTGTCCTTCTCAATCACAAGCCCTTGTGAGACGGGCCCACGGAGAGCTCATGCCTCCATTCCAGAGGGCAACCAAAGGAAATCTGATTTTACAGTGCCCAACAGCTCAAACCAACCTCCAAAAGCACTTGTATCATAACGTTGTGGAACCACATTGGTTCATGTTCAAACATCAAACCAAGTGTGCAACGGTCAAGTCTTTAGCATAACTTAAAGCAAGTACCATACAGTATAATCTATAAACATAAAGGTCATAACGAGAAAATATTATCTGATATTTCCATTTCATGTCTGTCTCCTGGTGACTTTGTTTGCATGTCAGTTCATTGTGTTCAAATGCTCAACCTCATAAACCAGCAAGGCACTATGTGAACTGCTTTCAGTGCACTGCTTTGTAAAGGGCTGTTACCACAACAAATACTGAAGAATGGCCGTTATTTGTAGATGCATTTATATACCCTGGTCTATCATATATTTGTAGATAAAAAGTATGGCTTTTTAACAAATAGTGATAGAAAATGGTCATTAACTCTTTCTATATTTACTTTTAACTTTTTTAACGCAACATACAATAATCTGAAGCAAATATTACAGGATAAGCATAAGATACTATGGACAATGTAGGAAAAACTTGAAATGACAGTTTCGCATTGTTCAATCAGTGCTTTTTTCTCTAGTCCATGTATTCCTGATGTAGAAACGTTACGGTAAGACTGGATGGATGGATGAGGCTTTCGATCGCTCTCAGCTTATCATGTTGAGGAACTTGCTCTCTTCAGCCAAGGCTGTGAGCATGGAGCTCATGTCACCGATGGCCATGTTGCCAATCCCTGCTGGTACCGAGGCAAGGGTGACAGAGTTGCGGGGGGTGGTGAGGCGTGAGGAATTCTGGGAGAGGCTCTGGAGAAGGCCGGGGCTCAGTGTGCCCGACATGAGGCTGGAGTGGTCCCCGTCATCTAACATGGTGTCGAAGTCGATCTGGGCGTGCTCTGCGGCACCAGAGCAACCAGTGGAAGAATCTACCGTGCTGCTGGTGACCTGGTTGACTCCCGGAGATGCCATGTTGGCTGCAGCAGTGCTGTCATTGCTAGCAGGGCCCTGGCTAGCACAGGGGGACATAGGGGAATCAAAGCTGGCAGAGCTGGGCTCGAACATGTGGATCTGACCTGTGTAGAACATGGCAGGGTTGGGATTCTGAGAGGTGCCGTTATGGGCTGCTGAGCCACTGGGCCTCTTGGGGCTGGCCTCCGAGGTGTTATTAGCGTGACTGGGTCTGAAATCAGATGACTGGGGAAATTGGCTCTGCTGCAACGTGCTGGACCCTGTGTGCTGTCTGGCAACAGACTTAGGCTCCACGGGAGGCCTAGGCTGTAGCATACCTTTGCCTCCATGCTGCTGGGAGAGAACGTTGTAATTCTGCTGCTGCTCCACTTGGTTCATATGAGGATACTCATCAACCTGTGTCCTTGCTCTGTAACTTGCCATTTCTGGATTACTCTGATCTGCCATACCGTTATATGGAGGTCTCATGCTAGTGTTCCCAGATATGGAATTTGGGATTGTCTCTTGGCCGAACCCTTGTTGGGGGCTTGCCTGCTCATTAAAGTTCACATTGCTGCATTGCCTCTGCTGCTGCTGCTGGAGGGAGATGTTCATCATCCTCTGGTTATTGCGGTGTGCATACCCCTGCATAGTCATATTCTGATTCATAGGTAATACCTGCTGGTTGCTGCCCAGGCCCTGGCCTTGTGCCTGGAAGGAACCAAAGTTTTGCCTCTGCTGGACAACAGCTAAGTTCCCCCTGAGAGGATGCTGCTGCTTGGCAAGCTTGGTTGTCGCATCCATGGTCCCTGAGCTCACCTCGTTCCACTGCACTGGCATGTTATTCTTGTTCATGTTGTTCGACGGAGCCGGGAAGGCTGGTTGCTGGGGGCGTCCGGGGCTCATCTGGCAGGACTGCAGATCCTGTCCAGGCGGGGGCATGGTAGCATCCACCATGGCCATCCTTCTCTGCCCATAGAAAGGTTGCTGCTGGGGGGCTATACCTGCCTGATAGCCCTGGGTCTGGTTGTTGGAATGGTAGTCCACTTGTCCTGAGTTGTGGCCTAAGGGGCCACCGTTCTGGGACCTGAGGTACTGTACCATGTCATCGGGAAGCACCATATCATCCTCCCCTCCTTGGTCGCCCCCCATTATCATCCCATCTACTGCCATGTTCTCCATAGCCACATTCTCAGAAATGCTCGGTGGCCTGGGGGCGAATGGGTGGCGTTGCAGACTGCCGTCAGAACGTGTGTAGCCTTGCATAGCCAGTCCCCGGTGGCGCTCTGCAGCAGATGGCGCACTCATCGGGTTCATGCTGTTCATGCTGTTGTAGCGTTGGACCCTTGGTAGGGACAGGGGGTCCAGGGTGGGCCGACGCACTGGGTCACTGGCACGGCGGGGCAGGTTGGCGGGGACCTCATGGGGCATCATGCTCTGGGTGGTGTATCCGATGTCACTGCAGCGCCTGGGCACGGTCCCAGAGGGTGTGTGGTGGAATGGGTGAGATGAACCCTCCTGGGAGTCGCTGTACAGTGCCATGCGGGTCCTCAGGCTCATCCGATCCATGTTGGGTAGAGGGGTAGGTGGGGCGCCGCCAATAGCAGCAGCGTACTTGGCCTTGAGGCGGTAGTGCTGCGCCGGGGTCAGGCTGAGCAGGCTCGGGAGACCTCCTCCGCCCCCTCCACCGCCACCGCCACAGTGGCTGGCCTCACTGGAGCGGCGAGACAGATCGGTGGAGATGGGGTCGTAGGAGTCAGCCGAACTGATGTTGTTGTGACGGTTGCCACCGAACTGGGAGGCCTCGCTGGAGCGCCGGCTGGAGTAGCAGGGGGAGATACCAGAGGAGCGCCGACTCGAGGTGTAAGCTGAGCTGATGGTGCTGGTGGTGCTGTCACGCCGCTCGTTCAGCTGGTTCAGCACTGTCACCTCGCAGGACAGGTCGCTTATACGCTGGCCAGGGTACGAGCTTAAACTACTCATCATGTTGGAATTCTCCAGCACAGAACCTGGCAGACACATTGGTAGATATTAGACATTATACGATGATGCCACTTTCATCACATAGTGAGACAACAGCAAGCAATTCTCATCCTTCCACACTTACCGACAGCAGGTATGGGAGGAAGCTTGGTGTTATTGCGATGGCCCTGCGGTGGCTGTGGTGCCGAGTTGGCCCAGGGGCAGGCATCCCTCACTGACTTCAACCTCTCCTTCTTGATGTTCTCCAGCTTGATGGTGACCCCGCCTCCATGACCCCCGGCCTTCCTCATTTGGAGCCCCACCCCGGCCTGCTGGCCCCCGGCGGGTACAGTGGAGTCCACCATGGGGCATTCGTCCAGCGCACTGAGGTCCCCAAAGCTGCCCCCGCTGTGCATGGCCATCTCTACCCCACTGTCGTTGTTGTTGGCGCTACTGAGAGGTGACGGCTCACTGCTACATGACGAGTGGCCACCAGGACTGGACTGATACGTCTGGAGGACAGGAGGGGAGGAGGTTGATATCAGTGATTCAGTTCAATTTTTAATAAATCTTGGTAACCTTGATAACAATTTGCTACCTGGATGGATGACATGAAAATGCACAGAAAACGAAAGATGTGAAATCTAACAAAGAAATGTACAAAAAAAAACGATGCTCCAGCTCTACAACAAACCATCATTATAGCTCATGCCAAGTGAAGTACACTCTTATTGTTAATAAATTCTTAAGATGCCAATATGAAATAATTTTCCACAGATAAAAAATTCCGATTGTAATGGTGTTTTATATGACTAATGTAGGCCTATAGTTCCATAATCTCATTCATCACAGATGAGTCTGATTTATTTACAAAAAGAAAGCAAGTGGATAATGTATGAGTTCTGTGAGCAATAGTCCAGCGGTGATAGTAATTCAAACTGGCCGAAAATGAACTAGAAAGAGTCTTGATCACAGCTTGATGCTGGCACGATTTGTTCAGCACACATGCTAAAACAGTCCCAGTCGTTGGATATTAATGTGACAATGACTTTCATTGCCCTACAGAGGCTACTGCCAGATATCTGGCCCGCAGAGGAATCCCATTTAAAGCAAGTGTGCCATTTTATGTGTGTGTGTATGTGTGCTCCAGTCATATGCAAAGCAGTGTGTTTCAAATGTATAGAAAGGCATTTTTTTTCGTCATGCAAGAATGTAATGATGCAGCTTGAAACACGTGGAAACATTCACAAATCTCCCATGCTGAGTTGTAACAAGGCAGAGAGATAGTTACGATGCTCACCTCAGCGAAGTCTTTCCATTAGGAAGGTTAATAGGGGGAAGAGAGAAGCATGTTCAAGCAGTGATCAGAGAGGTGAGTTAGGAAGTATCGGCAGAAAGTATCGGCAGTTAAAAAAAAATCCATCTCAGAGCTATGTTAGGAAAGTGGAGAATGATGAGAAGAATAGGAGGGCGCCTGTATTTGACCTCAGATTCATGTGTTGGTGCTCAAAAAGCACAACAGGCCATGCAATCATCTTGTAAGCGGTGACATTGACAACTTAGTGATGAGTTAGTCATAGCTTATCCAAGAAAACAGGTTGCACAGTGGCCATGCTGTAAAACCTAATTGACTGTAGAGCTGGTTGTAGAACACAGTAACTAGCAGGTTTTCCTTCATGGTACAATGAATTTGAGTTTAAAATCAATACACAGAGATCTTTCATACAAACATTTCTTTGAATTAGTCGATCAGATCTCACCATGGAGTTCTCGGTCTTGATAGACTTGACTTGCAGGCAGTCCTCCACTCCTCTAGAGGTGCTGTTGGCCTCAGTTTTGCCCTCCAGGCCTTGGCCACTCTGCTTGGCGTTCGCCTCGTTCTCTCCGTTACCTTTGGGCGGCTGTGGTCTCGGGGGCACGTCGCCCCGCTGCTTCTTGGTGACGTGGGCTTCGGGCCCGTGGACCGTCTTAACGTGCTTCCTGAGAGAGCTGGGGTCCGTGTAGCGCTTGGTGCAGCCCGGGATCTTACACACGTATGGTTTCTGCCGAGAGGGATTTCACACAGTTTTTATTACGAGAAAGTGTGCGTCACCCACAGATGTCTTAAATTAAACATATCAAAATATTATATTAGAAAGCTAGCACACACAGAGAATACGTCAGGTGAAGATTTTATTTGCCAAAATGCATTTTGTCTTATGTGAGTGCCATTTAAATTATAAGTTCAGTGTACTTAAAATGAAGAACCCCATCATTTTTGGCTTATTTGTGAGATATGCTACCTTTTTATTTGAAGTACTGTTGAGGAACACTTGGGACTTTTCTAAGGCGTGCAGTATAAAGTAAGTATAAACACCTAAGTACATAAATATTGTAATGATAGGTAAAATTTCAGAGTATATAGGAAATTAATCTAACGGCGGCTCAAATGAGATCAAACGAAATGCAATGAAATCCTCTCCGGGGAGTCAGTCATCTGTTGGGAATGTATACACACCGACGTACCTCATTGGAGTGTGTGCGGTTCTGGTGCTTGGCCCGGTCCGAGGCGTTGGAGAAGGCCTTGTTGCAGCCTTCGTGTTCGCACACGTACGGTTTCTCCCCGGTGTGGGACCTGAGGTGGGTCTTGAGGTTCTCCAGGCGGGAGTAAGCTTTAGAGCATCCCTCAAACTGCAGACAGACAGGCACACCGACAGACAGACAGTGAGGTCGACCGTGTGAGTGGCGTGTTATTTCGTCTGCTGCTGGTTAGCGAACAGGGCCAGGGAAGAAAAAAACCAAGCCTGCGTGTTTCAATTTCAATTTTCAAATTTAATCTAGTCTTGGAAACGTTCCCACCTACTACGGTGCACCACACAAAAGCAAAGCACTGTTATACTTTGGTAAAACAGGCTATTATATGAAATATCTAAACAAAGTGTGAGGTATGGTAGAGCTTTTTTCTGGCACTGTGCGGCGCTTTGTTGAGACAAAGTGTTGCACTGTTCTGTGCTTAGCTTTTGTATTCACTTTGTAGTGCTCTACAAGCCGTAATTTGGTATTCCTTCAGAGCAGGCTTTGTGAGTGTAATCGGTGTTGAAAGTGAGAGAGGATCAAATTAGATTAGGTGAAAAAGTGGACGTAAAAGTTGAAGATCCTCCCTTCAAAAAAAAAAGACTTGAGAGAAAATGGGATGCAGGGAGAGAGAGAGAGAGATGGAGTTTGAATGTGATGCGAGGATGCTTGTGGGATTTGTACACAGAGAATGTGCAGTATGGTGTTAATAAGGACCCACGGCCCCCTGCCCGTCTTTACACTTTAATTACCAGACTGTCAGTCAGCTTTCTGAACTCCCCCTTCAGAAGTTGTCTTTTCTTAATGCACTCTCAAGACCTCATGAACACGCTTTGAAGCCAAGAAAACTGGCCCTCAAGTTGCTCTTCACACAGCGGATCAAGGTCTTAGTAACACCCCCGATGATTTATCAGCGTGGAAAATATCACTGATAAGAGACACGGAGAATCTGAAGAACACTTTATATTATTACCATTAGTTTTCCTGAGCCAAAGGGATGGGCTAGAAACACTGCATGGCTGGTCATGTGGAAGAGGAAAATCCAGATTCCAGTCAGTCAGTCGGTCAGTCAATAGCTGTTCTAATAGTCAGTCAGTCAGTCAGTCAGTCAATCACTCAGTAGCTGTTCTAATAGTCATTCGGTCAGTTATGTACAGTATGCAGCCAGTCAACCAGTCAATCAGTTAAATACAGTAGTTAGTCAACATGTCAGTCAACCACTCAGTTAGCCAGTAAGTCAGTTGCAGTAATCAGTGTGTCATCCAGTTAGTCAGTCAATCAGTCAACCAGTCAGCCAGCTAATCGGTTAGTTACAATAGTCAGTCAGTCGACCAATCAGTTAGTTACAATAGTCAGTCAGTCGCAGTAGTTGGTCAAACAG